>OY728158.1:164776643-166003429 GCA_963277665.1 Viscum album | reverse complement strand
GAATCTACTCAAATTCAAGGAGATTGGAACCTCTATTCTTCTTCTTCTTATTCTTTTCATTTTATTTCACTATTTTCCTTTTTCTATTTTTATAAATATTTTTTGTTTGGTTTTTATTCTTGTAAATATAATGATTGTTTGTTCTTATTCCTTTGAGTGTTGTGTTCCCATAAATTCTATTCATGGAAATCTAATTTGTGAGGATTAATTCCAGAAGTGAAACACAAACCTTCCTGAAGATATGTGAATCATATAAATCATCACATATTTTTTAACCTAGCATATTTTGATAGTAATTTTGGGGTGTGTGAGATATTGTACATTCATATAAATTTATTATAACTTTTTTACTTCAGTATTTTTTCATTTATCTCTCATTTTATCAACTGAGTATTTGAGATTGTTTGTTTTATCAATTGATTTTGGAACGATCATTACGTATTGTGAGATTACCCACTAAGAATGAGTCTATTGAGTGATTCATTTTTCATTTGATGGTATCCTTCTAGCACTAAATAACTTCTATATATTAGTATCACCTTGTGTATAAGGTTTTATGTGATGTCAACAGTTGTCAATGAAGATCAAAATGAAGATGGAGATGAAGAATAACTCCCATGTTTTTTAGAGTGATGAATTCATACTATTGATGAACTGATCTTAAGTTCAAAGTACATGTATCAGAGGTGATACATTATCTGCAAAAATGAAACCATCTCAGAGAGTGTTGAAGGTATTGAATTTATTAAGTGATCATGCAATATCTCGCTGTTTAAAGAGACCATAAAAGATACTACTTGAAGAGACATGAATTATTTCATAAGGTATCATGTCAAGATTTGAAGATTTAAGAATGATCATAAAAAGCTGAGAAGATGATGTCAGTCATATTCTGCGTTGATTGTAAATACTAATGTTGTTAGAAGACAGGGAAGTTGGTAAGTCATAGTACTTTTCCTATAGAATATGATGATTCAGAAACAGAAAGTTCAATGAATATATATCATGGTGGAAGGAGTTCATGATGAAAGCCCCTAACTATTGAAGAAGCCAGATGACAGTGAAGAATCATGGGTGTTCCTGCCAAAGCATATATTTATGGTGGTGTCGCCTCTTAGAATTTGTCAAAAATTTTATCTCCAAATTGGAATTTTTTGTAAATGGAAGGATTTCTGCATTGGAGTGAATGTGATACAGAATGGCGGAGAAAATCGGAAAAGGAAAGAAATCATTTATCTTAGAGAATGGACCGCGTAATATGTATGGGAACTGTTTGTGGTTGTGTACCATGTTGCATGAAAGGTGAACAGAATGGATTGCAGAACGGGTCGTGATACCAAAATGGTTCATCGCGGATGGAGTTCTGATACGTGGAATGGCTCTTCATTGGCAGAAAAAATGCAGTACGCACACTGGTAGACTCACAGTACATGGCGAAGGTTTTCAATTTGTAGGACGACCGCAGTATGAGGGGGAAGCTTACCGTTTGCTGATAGAGTACAATATCCAGTGAAGTTTATCCCATTATAAAATTTAGGTAAAATGGATTAGCAAAATTTGTGGAGTTATTTTCTTATATAAGGAGTGATAATCCCATTATTAAGGGAGATAAAATTCAATAAGAAAATATTATCATTGTGGAAGAACTCAGCTAAGCCTGAAATTGGTACACATGAGAGATGCTGTATAGGAATAAGTGGTACGTGAAACACAATATAGTTTGCAAAACTATAAGAAGTAGTCCGTGGAATAGATTTTTTGAAAGAAAACGTGGTACATGGGAGATTAAATAATTCACTAAATTTGATGAAGAAGTCCACATAAGGAAGAAACGGTAAACCAAGGTGGTACGCAGAGGTGGTACGCAAAGGCGGTAAGAGAAGTCGGTATACAAAGGAGGTATGTGAAGGAAGTATGTGAAGCCGGTACACAGAGGCGGTATTTAGAGGCCATATATAGAACAAGAACGGTGCGTAGAGCTTACTCAATGGGTTGAGTAGGTGTGGTGTGCGGAGCAGGCATGGTCTATAGAGCAGGCACTGTCCACAGAGTATGAGCAGTATGTAGAGTAGAGGCAGTACACAGAGAATAGGTGGTAGGCAAAGAAGACGCAGTACAAGGAGCAGGCGCAGTAGGAAAATCAGGCGTAGTTGGTGGAGTAGTCATTGTAGATGGACTAGGTGTGGTATGCAGAGCTGGCCTAGTATGCAAATTAGGGACAGCATCAGGGAATGTTCGCAGAAACAAAAAACATCATAAAAGGAGTTTGTGATTCTAGCACAAAAAGGGGGAAGAAGTTCTTGTGCCTTCTGTAATTGAAATAAAAGAGAAAACTAAATATAAAAGAGCATCAATTTGGGACATTGATGCAAGAAGTGTCTCATGCTGACTAGAGACAAATACTTTTCAGGCCAATCCATTTAAACAACCATCATGTTGGTAAACTGAGTAAGACCTTTCCCAAGGCAGTGAGCTAAGGGGAGTCAATAGAAGTGATCCAATGGAAGCAGTGAGGTATCCATGAATCGTTATAAAGGAAGAATTTCTAGGATAGAGTGACTATTCCCGAACCATTTTAATCCACATCTTGTGAAGATTAGTGGAATTTTGTACGACCGGAAACCTATCGGTGTATTCTCATTAGATGTAGCCCTTAGTGGTGAACCAAGTAAAATGTGTTGTACTGTCCTTCTACATGTGAATGTTTAAATTACTGCACATATCCATCATACATGTTTAAACAGGTTCTTACTAATGTGGGAACAAGATCATGTACTGAAGAGAAAAAGTTGACACCCTAATTCACTCCCCCCCTCTTAGTGTGGTATAGGGTCCTTTACTATATTCATGTGTTCAGTGTTTAGGTGAGAGAAGGGTGTAGTCTAATAAATTTTCCATGCATTAATTAAGGAAGATATTTGATGGAATTAATCAGAAAATATATTAAGGGTATCAGAGAGTTGATTAACTAGGATTTAGGCCTTATCTTGTCAACTTTTTTCTCTTTCTTTTTTTCGTCCTTCTCCTTTTTTGGTCTTGTTGTCTCTATTTCTTGTTCTTTCACTACTTCATCAATTTTTTCCCCACTTCCTCTACAATTTTCATCATTGTTCATACATTTTCCAATGCTTTCTAAATATATAAAAATATACATGTATTTTCAGGAAGTCCGCTGGACCATCTAACACTACATCCTTTAGCACAACCCAAAGATTAACCATTGCACTATATATTGATTTATAAATGTTTCTTTACCATTATATCGATAAATACGCCATTAAATTTTGATGTAATTATTCGGGGAAAAAATTTCATTTAGTGGTTTTTCAATCTTTTCTCAAATTTTACTACTATCAAAAAAAATTAACAAGACTACCCCAACCCTTAGAAGACTATGTTGGATTTCTTGCTTCTAGAATAAGGGAATAGTTCAACATTTTGGATTATAAAAATTTTGAAGAACACATCGAATTATTTCAAAAATATTAGAGATCATAACTTTTAGAATCCTTTATTAAAAAAATTAATAATTTTTATAACATTTTCCCAGTGTTTTCTGTAGAAGAACTTGAGTTTCCCATTTTTTATATTGATATTTCCCTAGATTCAAAGATAGTGACGCAAGATCCACATTTTGAGGACCTTTTCAAGAGATGGTAGGATATAATAGAAGGAGAATCTAAGGAAGTTGGAAAACATTCAGATGATCATATTATTTTTAATATTAATTATGATGATTTTTGGTGCACTAACCTATCTAATGATTTTTCAATGTTTAAATAGATTCAACCAAAAAACGACACATGACTAAAAAACTGGGTTTATCTAGAGCTAGGGATTAAACATCACTAGCTAAAAGTTCTATTAAAGTCCCCCATTTACAATTCTAAAAAAAGAAATTATAAAGTGTGGTTATTAGTGTTTTTTTAGAAGCGTAATAAAGACCCCCCTATCAGTTCTTTTTTAGTGGCGCTAATAATGGTAAATTTAAAAAAAATCATATCAAATAATATATTAATATATAAATATATTTATATTGATATAAATAAAATATATATATATTAAAATATGTGTTAGGGTAGGTAAATATGAATTTACACTTAATATATTTAAGATATTTTGTAAAATGATTTATAAAATAATTAAAAAATATTTTATTTCATAATTTTATTATTATTACTGAGTAATAGTCATTTAATATCAATTTAAAGATTAAAAAATCAAAAAATTAATAAAAGATCTAAAATAATTTGAAATCATAACTCAAAATTCAAACGGCCATAACTTTTGATCCTGGTAACTATTTGGGATCTACCACATATCAAATCAAATCCTGAAACAATATCTATTCCCACAATGAATATTTAAAACTCTATGAAATTTTTTTAATACCAAAAAATCCTCTAAGGGATCCAAAACTGAGTTTTTAGTCGGTGTGTCCTAATTTTTTATCCTTCAATAGACTTTCAGCCCTATTTAAGGGTTTTTTTGGATTTTGTGAATAATGATTTTATTCCCAAGGATTATATTCATATTGATATTATGGGTTTTAAATTTTATCATTTTTCACAACATAAATTTATTTAAAATTAAATATATGAATTTTTTCTTATATTTTCTTATAATAAATCACTCATATAAATACAGATATTTATATATTTATGTAAAAACATATATTATAATATATGTAAATCAATAAATATTTTACAAATGTGTTTAAAACAATATCTAACCATTTTTTACAATATAAAAATATATTTATAATGTTTATATTTACATGGATATAATATATAGTATTTTTAAATAAATAAATGTATATATATATATCAAACACACATATATTGTATAAATGTTTTTAAAAATAATTATATAAATATATGAATAAAAAATATATATGTAAATATATACATATATAAAGATAAATATTATTAAATAGGAAAAAGAGAAACACTGTGTAGTGGTAAAGGAATTCCATATTTGAAAGAAAGGTATATGGTTAGAATCCATCCTTGTGCACATGAGGCTGGAAATTCACAAAGCACGGATAACAAGGGAGGAGGGGTGAAAATTCTAATAAAGGTGGTTAGGGCACTATTAAAGGTGTTATAGAAGTACTAATAAATGGGGCAGGCTCATGGACGTCTAGAAATGAATTACCCACTTTAACAACACTGCCTTTATTAGTGTAAAGAGAGTTGTTAAAGGCCCTAATTAATAGTGCTAAAAAGCTTTGTTAATGGGGGCCTTTAACATCACTTTTTAGTGAGGATAAAAGCTTCAGTCTTTTAACCATGCTTCGATTATCAGTTCTATTTTAATGCTAATAATGGCCTATTCTAGCACTGTTAAAGGGATTTTTTGTAGTAGTGACACCCTCTTTTTTCCTTGGAATACACTAAACCCAAGTTGGTCTGGTTTGAAGAAAAACTATAGGACGCTGACTACCTCACCCTTTCTACAGACATACTCTCAGGATCACTGTTTCATCATGAAGAAGAACAAGTTCACCTAATTCAAGGGCATTTTCACTTTATCTAAATAAACTTTCATTTGATTTTTATTTTGTTAAATTTAATTTTGTTTCTTCATATCATTATGTTTAATCAACTGAACTATGAGATTTCCTAGAGATTAGTGAGGAGGTTTCACCTTATAATAGATTTCAAGAACTCCTAATTCAGGTTTAAAATTTTCATATGGGAGATAATAATGAGGATGATATTTTGGAAGTGTATATGGATTCTAAAGAGGATGTCAAAAAATATTATATGGACTAGGAGGAAATAATTTTCTAGAATGAACCAATAGGCAAGTGACATCTAAGACATGATTTGCTACAACCTGTTCACTCCATATCTCAATCTTGATAAGTGATAAAGTACCCATATATTTGAATTGTTCTTATATCACTCTACAAGAGACCTATTATAATGTTGTGTGAATGGATTGAATATATACAAGGGGTACTCAAACAATGTAAATTCATTGAAGCTAGAAAGAACCACACCTAGTGGTTATTAGACAATAAACTACGACCACCATCATAAAAGGGTTGGAATAATGATTATCCAACTATGGAAAATCTAAAAACAACACCTCTTGGGGATTTATCCAAAGATTATCCTTCTCCCTTTTTGTTTCCTATTTGAATTAAATTTTATAAGTGTTTTTATTTACGTGATTTTTATATGAGGAAAATAATCAGGTCGTGATTCCTAGTGGTAACTAATTTATGAAAAAAAGATCTATAAGCTGGAGTTTCTAGGATTAGAACAAAGCACAATATGTATTTATTTCAATGATAATAGGGAGGCTTCAATTTGATGAAAAAAATAAAGTCTTTTACACCAAGTCTATTTGTTTTTAAATCTATTATTATAATTCCTTTCTTGTATGATTCTAGGATCCATGTTTGGGGGGATTTTCCTAACCCTTTTGAAAATTGTGAATTTATTTTCATTCCTATGTATTAGCATTCTTATTACTAGAGTGTTAAAATGTCAAATTGAGTTGAATTTCAATCCTATTTATCACCCCAAACAAATATCATTTCCTCGTTATTCATGATACTCCTATTTGAAATGAATTGAATTTTTTTATAACAATAAATAGAATGAAATTTCAAAAAAAATAAAAAACTATTTGGATGTGTGGAAAGGTTATTTTTAAACTTTCATGTCACCACTTATAAAATATGTGAACTATTGAATTGAAAACTTATTTTAAATAAATATTTCTCCGGCATTTTGATTCAACATTGGATAAAATCTTGAGTTTTAATTGTTGGGGAGAGGGGACTTTCTATGTGCTATGTTGTGATTTGATTTTTGACACATCAAAATCCAACTTAATTATTTTTAAAATACATGATCAAAATTCTTAAAATTGTTTCAGACACTGAGGGTATTTAGGATATAATGTTCACGTTAATTTTTTCATTCCTATTGGATAATAACATGCTGGTTCTTGGGACTTCCATGGAATATGAAATTGTTAGGAGTTTATGATTGCAGAGTAATCATGTATACTATTTTTATTGATATTATGTTTTGGAACTGAGAAAGGGAGTGATCTTGGGTAGATCTTGTGTAATTATGATTTTAACTTAAGGAAACTAGAAATTTGAACTTGATCCATGGGAAATAGCCTTTTTGAAAATCAATCACCTATGTGGGAAAACTCAGATGATAATCATATAATAATTTTGAATCTAAAGTAAAATATGTAATTGAGATCCAATATTAAGTCTTTGAGATAAGGTCACTAGATGATTTTCTGAAAATAAATTCATATCAAACAAAATAATTATTTTTCATGGTATTATGCATAAACTCATGGATAGGAAAAAATTAGATAAAGGGACATGTAAAAATGATCTCATTAATGTTAGGGGAATTTTGAACCCAATTGAATAAGGGGGTGATTAAGGTATATAAAAATAATTTTACTTGTATCAAAGAAGTGATAAAAAATTAATTTTTGGTTTTTAGAACCTATTTGATAGTAATAATTAAAGGTGTATTGTATTAAGTTTTTATTTACACTTATATATTAATTTTGATCAATATTTTAATTGGAACATGAAGTATAATTGATGTAGGGATGTATTTTAATTCATCTAAGTGGAAAGACATTTTCAATAATTAATGAATTTGTGTCCCCTTGATATCAAGTATGAATTTAAACTTAGGAAGGACTGACTATGAGCCTTTTTTTAAAGTTTATCGCATATCAAAATTTGTTTCTCTCAAAATTAATGTCATAAAATGATTCATTTTGATTTAAATATAAAATCACTTCTTACTAATTATACAAATAAAAAGGGAATGAAATTGTTCGATGAAAAAAATATTTAAGTGTGGGGTAGTATGATGTGACCAGTTTTTTAATACTTTCCCACATACTTTTTGGTGCAATAATAGAAAATATTTCATTAATATGTGCTTAGATTTGAAACAAATTTAACAGTTTATGATATTTTTCACTTGGAATGTACATTCTATGAATATCTTATTAAAATGTGGCTTTTAGGGATTAATCATAAAAAAATTAATGAATATAATATGGATGAGTTTAATTATTTTATTTCATTACATTGAAAAACTTTTAATGGAATTTGAATTTTATGAAATTTTCATTCTCAAATGGAAATTGCAATTTATTTTCAGTATCTAGAAGTTTTTTCATATAAAAATATGTTGTTGAAATATATTTTTCAATGATTGAATTTAAATTTTTTAGAACCATTGTTTTTTATAGGATAGAAAACCATATAATGAAAAATAGGATAGGGCCAAGAATCCAAGGACCAAAAATTTTATTGAAATCATTTTTTTGTTTGAATTACACTGAATCTAAAATTTGTAAATTTTAGGATCCTGATATCCCCATCATTGTCTGCTTTTTTTAGTGAATAGACTTCCATTTCAGTGATCTACCACCCATCACTACCATTGTGCTCCTACCGACACTCTCTATGACCACCACAAAAATGCCATTGTGGCCTAGTGCTACTGCAACTCGTCTATGCTACCACCATCCACACCCAATTCCATTATTCCCATCATCTATCATTCCAAACCAATCTTATATAACACTAATACGTCTACCATCACACCCTACATCTATCTAAAATCCCACTCCTACCACTGATGTAGTTGACGCTACATCCACCATCTATCACTACCCCCCCCCCCCGTCAATGTTTGAACATATTTACTAAGTACAAGACACCCTCTAATTTCTCATGGAGTACACTACACCCAAGGTGGTAGTTTTTTAAGAAAAGATAGAGGAGCATGTCTACCTCAACCCAACCCAACACATACACTCCAGATTACTCTTCCAACATAAATAATAACAAGATGATAAAATTTAGGGAGATTCTAACATTATTGAAAAAAAATTTCTTTAATTTGATTTTGATTTTTTAAAAACAAATTTTAATGTTGATACTAGTTATTCGTGATCATTTGAACTATGTTATTTTTTGGAGAGTCTTGAAGAGGCTTCACCTTCTAAAAAATTTCTCGAACTAATTTTTTTTTTGAAAATTTAAGTATAGGAGCTTCTATTAAGGATGATATTTTGGAAGTGTACATGGGTGATAAAGAGGATGATGAAACATTTTATATGAAAAAGGAGGAAATAATGTTATGTAATGAACCACAAGAAAAGTGACATCCAAGACTTGATTTCTAACAACCTTTCCACACCATATCTCAAAATAGAGAAGAGTTAAAATACCACTACATTTTAGGTGTTCTTATATCACTCCATAAGATATCTATTATAGAGGAGTATTATTGCATTGAATTTGTAAATGGGAAACTAAAAAAATAGAAATTTACTAAATCTATAAAGAATAAAACCTTGTGGTTATTAGACAAGAATCTAAAACCACCATCATACTGTGGTTGAAAAAAATATTTTCCAACCGTGGATAGTCTAAATACAACACCCCTTGGGGAGTTATCTAAGGATTATCTTTCTCCCATTTTTTTCCTATTTCATATAAATTCTATCATTATTTTTTATTTAGTGATTTTTATTTTAGGAAAATAATCATGAATTTATTCTATGTAGTAACCATTCAATGAAAAAATAAGCTAGAAGATTAATTTTCTACGATTAGAACTTAATATCCATATGAATTTCTTTTATTCTAATAGGAATGATTCATTTGGCTGAAAAAAAATTAAATTCTTCTATGCCAAGGAATTATTTGTTTTTATTTCTCTTATTTCATTTATTTCGGTTTTATGATTCTGGGATCTATGATTTTAGGTATTTTCCCGAATATTTTGAAAATTTGGAATCTATTTTCTTTCATATGTGTTGGATTTTTATTTCTATAATTTTGAAATATCAAATTGATATGAAAATCAATTCTATCGTGCACACCCAAAAAAATATTGTTTCCTCATTACACACTATGCTCATATTTGAACATAAATGAAAATTATTTTGTCTATTTATAAAAATAAAAACCATGAAATTTCAAAAAAATTGTTTAGAAAAACTATTTGGATGTGTGGAAAGGTAATTTTTTAACTTTCAGGCCACCATTTAAAAAACCATCAAATTATAAATTGAAAACTTATTAAGTAAAAATTTGTCCCATGTTAGTATTCAACATTGGGGATAGTGTTGAGTATTAAATGTAATGTATAGGGTTCTTTCTCTATGTATGTTGTGTTTTGATTTTTGATACATCAAAAACACCCTTAATTTTGTTCAAAAAACATGGTTGAAATTTTCCAATATATTTCAAACAATTAGGGTCTTTAGGCTTCAATTTTATTATTAATCTTTTTATTCATAACGAATAATAATATGAAGGTTTTTTTAATTTTCATTAATTATGAAATTTTTAGGAGTGTAAGCTAACTTAAATGATAATCATATATGATTATTGAATATGAAGTAAAATAATAAATTCAGATCCTACAATGAGTCTCTGAGATAAGGTAACTGGTTGATTTTTCATAAATAAAGTCATTTCCAAACTCAATAAGTATGTTCCATAGCCTTTTTCACAAAATCATGGATAGAAAAAAAAATCAAATAAAATGCCTTTTCAAAAATGATCTCATTAAGGTGAGTAGAATTTTTAACCCAAATGAAGAAGGGGATCAATGAATTATATGAAAATAATATGAGTTGTATTAATGAGGTGATAAAAATTAATCATTGATTGTTTGAGCCTAGCATAGAGTGATAATTAATGGTGTCACTTGTAATGTTTTTATTTAAACATAAACCAAAATTTTCATCACTCTTAGAATTGTAACTTGAACAAGAATTTATTTAGGGAATTGAATGAATTCATCTAAGAAGCATTAAATTTTCAATAATAAATGAAAATGTTTCCCCTTGATTACTTGTATGTATTTGAACATAATAAGGACCAAGTGTGAACATTTTTTTGAAACTTCTAGCCCATATTAAAATATATTCCTCTAAAAATTAATGTATTAACTTGCTTTATTTTTATATGACCATGAAATTTACTATCATCCATTTTAGAAATAAAAAAGAGCATGAAATTGTTCAAGGACAAACTAAACATTTAAGTGTGGGGGTTTGATGTGACCTGTGTTTACACACGTTTACACATTTTTTTAGGTTGAATAATAGATAATTTTCTATGAATATTTTCGTAAAATTGAAAAAACATTTGAAAATTGATGATTTTTGAATTTGGAATGTACATTCTGTGAATATCTTATTAAAATGTTTCTTTTGGGGGTTAAATGTGCATATTTTTTAATCAATATAATTTGTATGAGTTTAATTATTTTATTTTATTCTATTGAATAATATTTACTGGAATATAAAATTTTGTATATTTGATTCACAAATAGAAATTACAATTTATTAAGTATCCTGATGTTTTTCAACAGAAAGATTGTTATTGAACGATATTTTTTAGTGATTGAATTTAAATGTTTCAGAACCATTGTTTTTTATTATATAAAACCCTATAAATAAAAATATGAAAGGGATGAGAATCCAAGGCAGAAAAATTTATTGAAATCATTTTTTTTATTTCACTGAATTTTAAATTCATATCTTTTAGGATCTTGATATCACCAGAATTTTTTTCTATCTCTAGTGAATATACAACCATTTCAGTGATCTATCACCCTTCACTATATTTGTTCTCCCACCATCACTCTTTACAACAATGTTACCCCTGGTTTCGGGTACATAACCCCTTCCCTTGTGTTTTTTTAATTAGTGTCTTTGATTAGGTTTCCATAAAATAGAGAGTTTCCTTAAAATAGAGAGTTTACATAAAATAGAGAGTTTCCATAAAATAGAGTTTTTTATAATATATACAGTTTCCATAAATTTTGGTGTTTCCATAATGTTGGTTTTTTTCATAAAGTGGGTTGTTTCCATAAAGTGTGGTGTTTCTATAAAGTTGGTTGTTTCCAAAAAGTGTGGTGTTTCCATAAAGTGGGATGTTTCCATAAAAATGTGTTTTCATAAATGGTAAAGGTGAAGGATGGGAGATTTTTGTGGTTATATAAGGAGTGTTGGGACCAAAAGGAAGGTCGCACAAACCATACACGGTTGGCCCCAACCGTACGGTCAAACCATGTGCAGAGGTCAAATCTAGATCATACTTTCTAGGAGATTACTCATTTTTTGTCCATATATTTATTTTTGTATTTAAAACGCCCCTATTTCGATATTACTATCCCTATAAGTCTGTATAACCCTCCCCACACTAGTTGGAGCCAACCAAGATCCTTCCCATGGTGATTTCAAGTCCGATTCTTTAGGTATGTCACCATTCTTTCCTAATTTGTCATGTTTTCCTAGATCTGCATAGATCTACTTCTCTAATCTCTATTATTTCTCAGATATGAACCTATAGTGTGTAGATCTATGTTTTTGGATATCAAATAATTCAATTTTGAGTCGTGATCTTTCTAGGATAATAGGACTAAGTTCGTTCTTGGAGAATCGACCTACTTTCTTATGTGTTCTTTGACTATTGTAAAACCTTCTTCAAAAACATCGAGGTAGGTGGCTTAACTCTCATCCCCACTTGCTATAATTTATTGGATTAGATTAATATTGGTTTATTTATTTTTAAATTCATGTAAAAGTATTCATTTTTGATGATTTAGGGTTTTTGTGAAATTTCGTGATCATCGTGAATAGCTGTGCAAAAGGGGGATTAGTTTCATGAATTTAAAATGATGATTTTAAATTATGTATTTTCTAGAATTTATAAATGGTTGATCAAAAATTTGTTTCAATAGGAATGGTTTTCAATAAAAATGGAGTTTTATTTAAATGGTTTGGAAATGAAATGGTATGGCATTGAAATGGTTTTGATGGAAATGGGTTTCAATAAAAAGGTGTTTTTATTGGAAGGATTGTTTTAGCATGATTGTTGGGAATATGTGGTGTGTTTTCATGTTGCATATAAGGTGCTTGGTTTATGTATGACTCTGTGCTTGGTTCCAAAGGGTTAATGGCCCATGGGAATTGCATATATGAATATTGGTTGAAATATGACCTTGTGCTCAGTGCCAAAGTGTTAATGGCGCATGGGAAAAAATTACCTTATGACAACTTGGTAGATTGAAGAGAAACCGCTCATGATTATGGAAATGTCAAAACATAGCATGCATGGTTGGTTTCATGGGTTTGAGGAATGGTTGGGTATGTTGATAAAGGGATTTTGTGAAATAGTTGTAATGAAAATTTAGTTATTTTTCTGAAAAAAAAACATCTTGGTGGGAAAATTGGTTTCAATTTCACTTGTATGCTTTTGGTAATGAATGGTTTTGGAAACTTGATTATATTTAGTTATAAACTATTTTTGTGAAAATTTTTTATATAAATTTTTTTATATAGTTGTTTCTAACTCTTCTATCCTAGTGGCATGAGTAGGGAAATCATTGGGGAAAACCTACTGAGTTTTATAATCACCCTTTCTTTGGCACTTTGGTGATTTTGTAGATGTTATCTTCCATGATAAGGGAAAAGTTAATGTTTCACACGTTTTTATCACTACCTCATTATGTTTGGTATGTCCGGAGATTGTGGATCTTGGAGATTGTGGAGCATGGAGTCTAGTGGTCTTTTGAGAGTCTTGTGTAGTTTATCCGTTGTGTGCTTTGATACTTGGTTATTCTTCTATTGCTACTTACTTTGATGTGGTTTTGAATACATGAACATGTTTAGTGGTCTTTCATTCATTCATTACTCATATAGTGAATATTTGGTCATTGTTATTGGGTTTATTGTTTTATTTATTAAAGGTTAAATCATCCCCCACGTGTTTTTGAAACCCTTAAAAATTTATTTCCAGCCTTTGGCATCTTGGGGATGTCACTTAAGGTCTAGTAATGACTTTTTGAACTCTCAATCCAATGAGAATTGGTGGTTCATTACAAATGGTATCAGATTGTTTAGACCTTTCCTAACAAGTAGTCATCGATGTTGTGAGTTTTGCAGATGAAATCCTTTCTTGTCGATTCCTTGGGTGGGAATCTTAGAAAGGAGTAGGATTGTCATAACTTGAAATTTATAGCATAAAAGGACATAGCTAACCCTTTTATGCTAAACTTTATGTTACCAGGTAGTTGGGTAAATAATTTTTTGGAGACACTTCTAGGATTTTAAAATCTCATTGTCATGGGTTTAAGTAATGAGACAAGCATGAAATGAATTGTAGAGGAATGACTTCCCACTAGGAGTGCATAAATCATTTCGAGGAATGATTCATGTCGTGAAGAAAAAAAAGTTAATTTTTGTAAAAGTATGGAATTGGTTTTCAAATGAAATATTTTGACAAAATAAATTCTTATCGTATTTTGAAAATGGTTTAATGTTCAAAAGCATGTGAATTGGTTTCAAAAACAGTTAAACATGGGGAAAAGGTTGTTTTGGAAAAAAATGTTGTGATAGTTGATGTGATAGATTTTGAAATGCTATGCCAACATTTTCTCGAGAGTGAGATTAATTGATTTTTTTGTTAGTTCAGAAAACAGCACCCGGTAGGCATTGTTGAAACCAACCTGAATAAGTTATGGAGAATTTGGTTTCACGTGAACCACGTGTAAACCAATATCTGGTTTAGATTATTGTCCAAGATTTTCAAGCTGTAGACACAAGGAACCTGAGGAATGAGCAACGACATGTGGATCATACCATCCAGTTCAAGAAGCAGAATCCACCTAATTTCTAGGGTGATTTCAAACCCGAGAAGGCGGAGGTGTGGCAATGTAGGATGAATCATATCTTCGACTTTATCAGCACCCCGGTAGAGCTAAAGGTAAAAGTGGGGACGTATATTCTAGAGGATCTTGCTTGTTAGTGGTGGGATTTAGCGGTGCAGGCTAAATTGGTTGAAGGACTTATAATGGAGGATTTTGAGGAATTGGTCAACAAACAATTCTATCCTCACACATTCAAGATTCAGAAAACAATGGACTTATTCAGCTTGAAATAAAAGATTATCTATGTCACAGAGTATACAGCTATGTTCACAAACTTAGTACGCTTTGCACCAGAAGTTGCGGAAAGTTCTTCTTTGAAGGCACGCATCTTCGAATTAGGTCTACGACAGGAGATTCGATCAAAGATTCCAGAAATTTGTATTACAAATAATACAGTGATGGTGAACATAGGGACTGTGGCTTAGCATGATATCTCAGGATCTATCGGAGGAGGAATGATGATACCTATAGGAAATGGTGGGAGCTCAATCGCTAGGAACATGTGGAAAAGGGACACCTATTTCCAAGGTACAAGTGAAAATCATAACCAGACGGCTAGATCAGTAAACCTTCCTCCATGACCCCAAAGCAAAGAAGGTTGTTTTCAATGTGGTTCTCCTGACCACATAAAGAAAGATTGTATGGCACAACCTAGATCATGTCATAATTGCAACAAGATGGGACATATTTAGCGATATAGTCATAGTGCTCCAAGGTCAGGTGCTCGAGACACTTCTTAGCTGTCGTAAGCATCGTATGCTTCAACTAGACAAGGACAGCTGAATTAGTCTTATCAGTAGAGCAGAGCTATCCATAGTGATTCTAGAAATACTGGGACTCCTCAACCAGGTAAACCTATGCATGTAAACAAAGTGAATTAATTAGTGAAGAAATAATTGTATGGAGCTGAACATATGATTTTTTATGATTATGATGGACTACCTATAGTGAGATGTATGATTCTTTTGAATTATACCTTTGTGCAAGTGTTTTTTGATACTGGTGGATCACATTACTTCATTGCTTCTCATTCTGTTTACTTTCTATTTTTAAAACTAGAAATGATGCCATCTATTTTGAAACTGCAAACTCCTCTCAGTGAAAGAGAATGTCTAGCCTTTTTTGTAGAGCATGTGCTATAACTGTTGATGGAGCTAAGCTAAAATGGGACTTCTTGATGTTGAATATGGATGCCTATGATGTAATATTGGGTATGGATTTACTAACAACATTCAAGTCTCAAATCGACTGTTAAAGGAGAACAGTTATTTTCATGACTGAGGATGGCATCGAGCATCTCTTTAGAGGAGATAAGATTGTAAAGAAGGGTGAAAAGATCTTGTTGGAACCAATGGTGGGAACGATCTATTACCAATTGGCAGTGTTGACTTTAGCATCAATGTAAGATATTGAGGAAAATAGTTTTCTAGCTATTTTTGGATCAATTTATAGATATCTTTCCCAGGAACTTATCAGGGTTACCACCTCTAGGGGAAGTGGAGTTTATGATTGATCTCTTTATGGGGACCAGTCCTATTTCCCTTCCATCTTATAGGATGGCACCAACAGAGTTACGATAATTGAAAGTACAGTTAGATGAGCTGTAAAGCAATGGTTAAATTCGACCAAGTATGTCTCCAAGGGAAGAACCAGTTTTGTTCATGAAGAAGGCAGATGGAACTCTTCGGTTGTGTTTTGATTATCGTAAGCTTAACCAAGTTACGATAAAGAATAGATATCCAATTACATGAACTGATGATCGGTTCGATCAATATGGGAGCTCAGTGGTTCTCCAAGATTGAATTATGATCAGTATATCAGCAATTGAAAGTTTGGAAAGAGGACATTCCAAATAAAGCTTTTAGAAGTAGATATGTCCACTATAAATATATAGTCATGCCTTTCGGTCTAACAAATGCACCAGCGGTCTTCATGGAATTGATTAATCGGATATTTCAACAATATCTAGATTCTTTTGTTATGGTGTTTGTGGATGACATTTTGGTCTATTCAAAGACAAGTACTGATCATCACGTGCACCTGGAAACAGTGTTAAAAATCCTTAAAGATCATCGTTTGTATACCAAATTATCAAAGTGTTATTTTTTGATACAATACGTACATTTTCGTGGCCATGTAATTTCTATGAGAGGAATTTTTGTTGATCCTGAAAAGATAGAAGCTGTTATCTCTTGGAAACTACCAAAGAATGTTTTCGAGACACAATGTTTTCTTGGTCTAGCTGGTCACTACCAACTCTTTTTGCGTGATTTCTCATGAATAACTTTACCAATGACAGCTATGACAAAGAAGAATGCTCCATTCCAATGGATGGAGAAATTTCAGAAGTCTTCCCAATAACTGAACGTTAGGATTACATCCGCACCTATCTTGATCTTTCCAGAATCAGGACAGGGGTATGTGGTGTATTGTGATGCTTTAGTATCAGGTTTGGGATATGTTTTCATGAAAATAGATCATGTGGTGGCTTATGGTTCAAGGAAGTTGAGGGTGCATGAGAATAATTTCCCAAAATGTGATTTGGTGTTAGCTGCAGTCGTCCATGATTTGAAAACATGGAGACATTGTCTCTTTGGTGAGAAATAAACTGTGATTACAGATCACAAAAGCTTAAAACACATTTTCTCACAGCAAGATTTGAATCTAAGTCAAATGAGATGGATAGAGTATCTCCAACTGTTTGACTTTGACTTGATGTACACACCATAGAAAAGAAAATTCATTGGTGGATGCATTTAGTATAAATTCATATGCACAGTTGGACAAAGAAGCTTTAGATGAATGGCAGTTGATGTCAGTCCTAGACAACATGCATGTGGAATGTGAAGAATGAGGTTATGTTGCAGTTTTTTTTTCAGCTACCCTTGTTCTAGATTTAGTAAAAATGATCAAAGAGGCAAAAACATCTAATACGGAATGTCTGGTTGTAAGTTCAAAACTCAATGGTGGGGAGACCATTGAGGACTGTAAACTTGTTGGGGTTTCAATTTTGTGTTTTAGAGATTGGATGGTTGTACCTATGGTTTTTTAGTAACAAATGCTTCATGTTTACTCCTATTAGAGATGTGTTGTACATCTAGGTATAGGGAATATGTATAAGGTGTTGAAGGCGCAGTTTTGGGGGAGCGGCATGAAAAGGAAGGTGGTAGAGTTCATCTCACCATGCTTAACTCTTTAGATGGTTAAAGCCGAGAATCAGAGATCAGATGGTATGTTATAATCTTTTCCCATCCCAGTGTGGAAATGGAATTATATAGAAATGAATTTTGTTACAAGTCTTCCAAGAACAGTCTAGAAACACAATTCCATTTGGTTGATAGTGTATTGTCTAACCAAGTAGGCCCATTTCTTACCTATTCATGAAACACATACAGTAGAGGATATTTCAAAAATCTATATCTGATAAGTGGTAAAGAGGCATGTTGTACCTGTGTCAATTGTATTAGATAGAGATATGAGGTTCACATCTCATTTCTAAAAATCCTTACAACAAGACCTTGGGACTCAGTTGACAATGAGCACCGCCTATCATCCTCAGATGGATGGGAAATCCGAGCAAACGATACAAACATTGGAAGACATGTTGTGGGATAGCGTAATGGATTTTGGTGGCACATAGGAGGATCATATACCCTTAGTGAAGTTCTCATACAATAACAGCTATCAAACCTCGATACACATGGCTTAGTTTGAGGAATGTTTTGGTTGTCCTTGTCGTTCTCCACTAAGCTAGGTGGAAACGGGTGAAACATTGCTAATTGGTCCAATCCTTATCCAAGAAAAAACAAAAAGATCCAGTTGATTAGAAAGAGGATGGAGATGGCTCAGAGTCATCAGAAATCATATACAAGTCACCGTCAAAAACCGTTGTTGTTTGTTGTGGATGATCATGTCTTCTTGAGGATATCTGCAAGGATTGGACATCATTGATTCGTGAGGGAGGTAAAATTATCTCCTAGATACATTTTATCCCTTTGTGATACTAGAATAGGTTGGAGAGGTGGCATATCGGTTGGCATTACCACCATGATTTAGTTCAATGAATAATGTGTTCCATGTATCTCAGTTGAAAACGTATCACCCTGATCCTGACCATGTGATCAGATGGGAGCATGTTGAGCTAGAACCAGATTCATCACTGATACATATCCTAGTGTGGATCATGAATAGACAATAGAAACTCATGAATGGGAAAAGCATCGGTCTAGTGCGGGTCTTATTGAAACATGGTAAGATTTAGGATGATACTTGGGAACGTGAAAAGGAAATGAACGAGCAGTGGTCAGAACTCTTTTTGTCCTGAGATGATTTTCAACATTTCGAGGATGGAGAGACCAAGGGTGGGGAGAATGTAGTACCCTCGGTTTCGGGTACATAACCCCTTTCCTCATGTTTTTTTCATTGGTGTGTCTTTGATTGGGTTTCTATAAAATTGAGAGTTTCCTTATAACATAGAGTTTCCATAAGATAGAGAGTTTCAATAATATAGAGAGTTTCCATTTATTTGGTTGTTTCAATAATATTGGTTGTTTCCCTAAAGTGGGTTGTTTCCACAAACTATTTTTGAGAAATTGTTTTATATAAACTGTTTTATATAATTGTTTCTAACTCTTCTATCCTAGTGGCGTGAGTAGGGAAGTCATTGGGGAAAACCTACTGAGTTTTATACTCACCCCTGCTTTAGCACTTTGGTTATTTTTCAGATGTTATCTTCCAGGACATGGGAAAAGGTAATGTTCCACACATGTTTAGCACTACCTCATGATTTTTGGGTTGTTCAGAGATTGTGGAGCTTAGAGCTTGTGGAGCATGGGGTCTTGAGGTCTTTTGAGAGTCTTGTGTAATTTATATGTTGTGTGCTTTGATACTTGGTTATTCTTCAATTGTTTCTTACTTTCATGTGGTTTTGAGATACATGAATATGTTGTGTAGTATTTAATTCGTTAATGCATCATATAGTGAATGTTTGGTTGTGGTTGGTTAGTTTATTTGTTTATTTCTTAACGGTTAAATCATCCCCCGCTTGTGTTTGAAACCCTTCGACATTTATTTCCAGCCTTTTTCATCTTCGAGATGTCGCCTAAGGCCTAGTAATGACTCTTTTCACTCTCAATCCATTGATAATGGGTGGGTCATTACAACTACCACCACAAAAATGCCACTATGACCTAG
Organism: Viscum album; assembly: GCA_963277665.1. Taxonomy (NCBI): domain Eukaryota; kingdom Viridiplantae; phylum Streptophyta; class Magnoliopsida; order Santalales; family Viscaceae; genus Viscum; species Viscum album. The sequence continues at coordinate 165,983,489 of OY728158.1, read as the reverse complement.
TGCTACAACAAATCCTATTTTCTATCACCACCCTCATCTAGTGCTACAATTCCTTGTATCTATCATTCTGAAACCCTTTTCTACACCAATCGATCTACCATCACCCCCTTCCATCTTGCTACCATCCCACACTTACACCTCCGGTAGATACTGCCCCATCCAAATTCCCAATACACTACCGCTTCATCTACTATCACATACAAGATCCACCACCATCCCTAGATGTATAGCAGCCTATATCTACAATTTCCCCCAATATATACCGACCAATAGATATTTCCCTGCCGCAGACCCGAGTGCCACAACAGGTGATGAAAACCCTGAAGTCGTGAAGCCATCACTGAGCTCACGGTACTGTAGAATGATTGAGTGATGTACAAACCCCGGTTGATTCCCACTCAGTAAGACAATTAGTTTAAGAACCACCAATGAATATTTCCCCACTGAATCAGGGTACTGCTACCACTCACCACTATTAATACTCAAAGATTGAGAGGGAAGAAGCTGCTTAGGGATTTTACTAGACCAAATTTATGAGGAATGTGGAAATCCCTAGAACCAGATTTCTCTAATTGATCCATCCTTTATGAGAATCCCAATTCAGTTGTCACAATGCTAGAATGATGATAACTACCGATCTAAAATGTGGATCCTAAGTTAACGTCGTCCGAAGTCACCACTCCACTCGAACCAAATCCTTCACCATGCCACTGGGGGAAGATGAATTTTTGTCACCTATTTTGAAGATCTGAGACCAAGATTCCTTGTGAGGAGATTCTATAAATCCACCATTTCTACCTAAAACCTAAAAATATGAATCCCTAGACCTATCCACACTAAGAATCATTTCATTCTGCAACTTTTTAAAGATGTCAGCTAATGACATTGATGAATACCCATATCACCTAGTCACACCACTACTGAGAACCACATGTGACCAGAACCTGAAGATCAGAATAAGACCATTGAACATCATAACAGGTGCTGATTGAATTTGGCCACCGAATCCCCCATGAAGATGAAACTCGCAGCCGCACCGGATAAGATAAAGAAAAAAATTAAAATATAATGACTATAATAATAATAATAAGTATATATATGTAAATATATTTATATATATTTATTTAATATTTATAATATAATAAATAAAAAAATAATAAATTATAAAATACACTCAACATCAACTAATGTCGTTTAAAACCAAAAAAAATGATGATGAAAGGATCTGGGTGTGTGGGATTGACATTGTAAGGGATTATAAAATTCAACTAAAAACTAAAATAGAAATTTATTTCTCAAAATCAAAAATTATTAACATTCATTTTTCATTTCTTTATTGTTTGGAATAATTTAGAATGGTCGATGTGAGGGATGGTGATGGTGATTGTGGGTGGTGATCCCGGGAATAGCATAACATATTCTAGGGGAAGCATGATTCATAATGATAAGTTTGTTATTATCACATAGATGTCACTTGAAGCTAGTGATAAGCATATTAAGGTATGGAACATGGAGTTTTTTGGTTTTCAATTATTGATTTCAATATTGCCTATCTTGTTTTTCAAATCAGTAGAGGGCTCCTCCACTATAATTGGTATCAATAGAAATGAGAATCAAATAAAATTATTGGATATGGGAACCAATCATATTATTATTTTTCTTTTCATTTTGTTTCACTATTTTACTTTTTAAATTTTCATAACTATTGTTGTCATGTTTTTATTCCTATAAATATAATAATCATATGTTCTTCTTCCTCTGAGTGTTGGGTTATCAAACTTCTAGTCATTGAATGATAATTTGAGGGGAATGATTAAATAAGTAAAACTCAAAGCTATCATTATATTTTTTTCATCATGAATATTATCACATATTCTTCACCCTAAAATATTGTGATGGTGATTTTGGGGCACATCATAGCACACTCTTTCATGAGAATGGTTTTCTACTCTTTATTCCCATTTTTTCTTCCCTTCCTCTCTCATTTTCTTAAATAAGTATTTGAGTTAGGTTGTGTGATATGATGATATCAGCATGATAATTCTAGATTATTAGATTTCATTATTTGAATAAGTCTATTGAGTGATACATTTTATGTTCTGAAAGAATTTTTAAGCATTAAAGAACTTTTACATTCATTTATTCACTATTTATGTGAGATAGGAGTTTGATATGAGTATTCATTCATACATTGAGGGAGTATGAGATATGATGGTATTATTTAGAATATCTATAAAGGATATATGAGAGTGGATTGACCTAGATTGGACCTTTTTCTTATTGACTTTATTATCCTTCTTTTGGTCTTCCTTCTTCTTTTCTCATCTAGTTGTCTTTTTTTCAGGTTTATCTACTATTTGGTCACTTTGTTCCCAACTACCTCTATGATCTTCATCATTGTTCACACTATTTCCAATAATTTATAAATATATAAAAATATTAAAATATTTTTGATAAGACAACTAGGTAATTCTACACTACATACTTGAGAGTGATCTCGAGGACATCCAATGTTCTATATTTAGGGTTTATAAATGTTTCGTTGACTATCCTCAAAATAGGTATTCCATAAGGTAGATTTTATGGGACCAAATATTTTACCATTTTGTAATAATTGGGTACCATTGTAATTTTATACAATTTCTCACCAAGGAGGGAAACATCAAAGGTTTTCTATGTGGGTCTTTTAGCACTAGTAGTGTAAGAAAATATACTCATGTGATTCATAACTAAGTTCCCACAACCCTTCTTATCCTTGATCTTTAGGTAAAATTTGTATAGGAAAAGAATATATCTTATAAATCTTGTTTTTTATCATCTCTCTTGATTAAATGTTACACCTCCATGAATTTATTATGCATTTTTATATTAAATAAATAATTTATTGAATAGATTGTTTATAAGAAACTTTGAACTAAAACAACTATGATATATTTTTTTGAGATAAAAATATTACAATATAGGATAAACATTAAAATATTATAAGAATACGGCCTAAAAAAATTAAGAAAATTAAAAGTGAAATAAACCTGCAAGTAAATAAAAAGGCCACAGATAAAAAATCTTTAACCTAGTTGTTTGTTATGAAGATCATAACGATGATTGAAACTACTGAAGTAAGGAAAAGAATTATAAATATAACAGTCATTTTCTAAATAAATTAGATGAATATAATGAATGATTTTAGAAATGTATGTAAGAATGTATATATAAATAAAATCTGACCATTATATTATAATTTTGTTAGACGTATATGATCATTGGGAATATACGGTTATAGGGATTATATGGTTGGCAGCCTTATATAGTCACTGTAATTATGTATATAATGATACCACCATTAATTATATGAATAATTCATGAGATAAATTATAAGTATTGTTTTATTTAAATATGATCATTGTAATGTGACCGTTGAATTAGCGGGTATTAATAGAAGCAAAAACATTGCAAAATCTATGTTGTAAAGAGAAAGAATAGAATAAATTATTTTATTTTTTTCTTAATAGATTCATTTTATAAATCTCTAAAAAGAGGTTGAATCATTAATTTTTTCCCTAAACCAAGCCCAAGTGGTTCTTTAATAGGTATGGCTTGAGAAAAACCTTCTATAGGATAAGTTCAAGCTCATAGAATTCACTAGGTGATCCCTGCTAGTTAAATCATCAACCATATCTTACACCATTTTTTATCTTACCCTTAGGTCTTATGCGGAGGTATTACAAGAATTTAACTACAGTTTCAGTTGATATAAACATTTAAATAGTTATGCAATAAATTATATATATAAATATATATTAATTATTACATGTATTTTATACATTTGGCTTTTCCATAAAATTTACACTTAATGAATAGTCTTAAATAAATAATAAATATTGAATTTAATACAAATTTATGGATAAAATTTAATAAATTCTTAATAAATAATAAATCAAACTAAAATAATTTGAAATAATTTGGAATAAAATCATTTAATGTTAAAAATTATTTTTCAAAGAATTATATATATTCTATATATTGGGTATTTTTATCTTAATAAAATAAATTGATCACTATAGAACAATTATATTAATGATAATTATGGATAATATATATAATAAATATATTAATATTCATCTAAATATTTTTAATTGGCATGGAAAAAGAATTAATTCCTTTTGTGCTTAAAAATACATTTTTATAAAAACTATTGTTATGAATTATGCATTATTTTATTAAGATTAATTTTTTATCACTTTTAGAACTTTAATATAATGAAATAGGTTCCAAATTCAGAATAATATCATTGAAATTTAGTTATATGGGTGGTATTTTATTTTTATTAAAACATAATTACCATGGTAAATAATTAAACAAGGTTGGAGGGGGTAAAAAGTGGTAAATTAACATGGATCAAATTTTTTTAATTAACATGAAAATTAAACATTATAGAAGTCATTTTGTAGGTTTGGGATTCAATCATGCATGTCTCACCAAAATTTATTTACTTAACTCACCTAACTTCCATGTGATTCTCTCTTTACCTGTCACCTAACATGATTTTTCATAGAAGTATCCCTCATTTTCACCCTTAAAAGGAGCTCTCTTCAACCCATTCTAAACAAATATTCTCCTTATAATCACTTTTTAATACCAACCATTTTACCTTTATTAGATTTATATCCCACTTTTGTATTCTTCTTGTTATAATAAGGAATCTTAAGACCTTTATTTTGGGGGTAAGCTCATCACAAGAAGGGGCAATTTCGTCAAAGTAATTAAACAGTTATCCTTCATTCTTTTCATTTAATTTCTCATCTCCACTACTAATAAATAAAATTGTACACTCTTATTGAGTTATAATAACCTCATAAATATTATATAAAAATTATTTTAACATAATATAAATCTAATTTCATACTAATTTATTTGTAAGAACGCATTCCTTTTTGGGATGGCTCTACCACCTACATGAATGGTGTTATAATGTTTACCTCATGAATGAATAGGAAAACATAAAATCATAGTAATATAATGTAAAAATGATGAATTTTGGATTTTTATAATTATAAAATGATAATATATATTTATATATATATTCATTAATTAAAATAAACTTTTTTTGAATTGAAATTCACATAAAAATTGATTTTAAGCACACTAAATGAGTTATCACCATAAATTTGATAAAATAAACAATATAATTGAGAAAAATATTAAAAAAATAATGTGACCTTAATTAATATTATGTCATTTGTGAACACATTAGCAAGGATCAATAATTCTAACCTCTATAAAAATCTCACATAGATCAAACGGAAAAATGAACACATAAATATTAATTTTAACAAACAAAACATTAAAATGGGTGACAATAAAATATGAATAAATGTTATAAAGTTCAAAAAATATAAATATGGTTATAATATATATAAATAATAATATTAAAAAGATTATACAGGAGTTAGGAGAGCATCCAACTAAACAGAAATCCAAGGTAAGGGTTTTTGTTGACTAAAATTCCATTTCAGTAGGAAAAAAATTATTTCATAACTATATTCTCCAATGGTTTTAATATTATATATTTTAACTAATAATTGATTTATTTTGATTGACCTCTTTGAAATTTATATTTTTATGTCAAAATATTCTTCTTTAATGTATTTCTTTATTCATAAAAATTTGACATTGTAATTCTGAACCTCTTTATTAGTTATTTCTCAGAACATTTCCATATTTTTTACTTCCAAAAATATTTTCCCCTCTTATTTTGAAAGAAAAATATGTATTTTATTTTATACTCTTCATATTTATATTTATACCTTGTCTAAATAAAGTTTTATAACTTTTTCATCTATGTGGTTTTTTTTTCAAAAACTACAGAAAATTTATAAAAATGTATTTTATTTCACATTTATCTATTTTATATATTCCAATCCACATTTCCTATATTTAAATTTATTTATTTTTAGTGTTAAATTATTGGGGATTGTTTAAAAAATAATTTTTTAAAAAAAATTCTAATCTCCTTCGAGAAAAATATTTTTTAAAGTTACTTGTAACTTCTCCATATTATGACTTCAGTTTCATATTCCTTCTAATACCCGAAAAGATCTATATAACATTGAGTAATGTTCATGATTCTCATCCATAATATTTCTTTATATAATTCCTTTTGAAGATTAAATTTTTGTATCAACTAATCAAAAACATTATGTCATTTTATTGGATATCATTTTAAAATGTTATTTAAATCATTATGTTTCTTTGGGTTTTTACATGATATGATATATGATTGATTTCATGTGGCACACATATTTATGTTTTATCATTATGTGATATGTGGAGTGATCTATATCCCTCTGAAGTGCATTGTGTTGCATTTGTTGTCAATGAGGCATGAAGTTGTCTTGGAATGAATGGAAGTCAGGGAATGTCAAGATGTGAATGACAAAGGTTGTGATGGTGATGGTGATGAAAGAGAATGGCCATGATACTAAGAGGCATGTCACTTAGGAGATTCACTAAGTGACATAGGAGATGAGGTTGAAACATTCTCTAGAAACATCTGACGTTTGTTCAGCTGATCTTTAAGTTCATAGAACTTGTATCAACTGGATACAAAGTTACAACATGTTTAGAAGACCATGCATTGTACTGACAATGCATGAGGAGTTGAAGAGATCCATCCACACCTTCTAAGTGGATGAAGTGGATTAATAAAGTCCATGCACTATCACTTAGTGCATGTGAATCAGAATATGTTCCAATTGATCTCTGATTAGATCAATGAATATTATTGAAGAAATATTTGATTCAGGAGCTCGGTTGAATATGAAGAACCTTCGGGAATTCCATTTCTAAGTGATGAATAAATGTTGAAGTAAGAATGGAGGAATTCTAATTATCTTGAAGAAGAAGAAAAATAATGAGGAAGATGGAAGAAGTGGCACTTGGCACTTGGCATGTTTTACATAGAGAAGGACTTTGTTTTTACAAAGTCTAGGTTCTGTCCTTTGCCAAAAAATTGGCCATCTCAAGCCAGCCCACGGGTTCAACCCCACGGCTCATATGGGCACTAGGCGCCACGCCCATGGGGGATCCCATGGTGCAAGCTCGAGAGGCAGGGGGGGCCGTGTATAAGCCCCCGAGGGCACGCAGTGGTGAAGCCCGCGCGCCCGGAGAGTGCATGGTGGGCGCTAGGAGCGCGCCCGCAGAGAGCAAGAGTGGGCGCAGAGCGCGCCCGCAGGGTGAACACGGTGCGGGGCGGCACCGTGGAGGGAGAGAGTTCAATTGCCGGGATGAGGGAGCGGCAGGGTTATAAACCGCGGAAATTCCGCGAGAGAATTCGATGTGGGACGCGCGATTTTCACCGGGAACAAATCCCGGCCGTCCGAGCGATCTCGCGCTCGATCTGGACCGCTCATCTGATCCGCCACGCCCCCGATTTAATCCGGCCGTCCGATGTCCTTCATTCGCCTGATCAAACGGCTCCCGGCTTATCTTCATCCTCGAGCTCGAGCCGAAGCCACCCGCGACCCCGCTGAACCAGGCGCCTTCCCGACGACCTGATTTTGAGTTCCCGGCCAACATTTCCAACGCCGAAGGCTCTATTGAGCTCGTCTGGACCTACCGAACACGATCATGCATAAAACTATACATACATGCAACAAATGAGGAGATTTCGTGATCGGCCGAGGCAAACGAAGCTGCCGAGGCCACGTGGAGAGCATGCTTTGCATGCATGAGCCTAAACAGAGGCCGTGCATGCGTTCTAAGTCGCATGCACGTGACGAAGGCCGATAAATAAGGGAGCCCGCATCAAACCGAGAATAAAACGCAAAACTTTGGAAAAATTTTGAAGATCCGAAATCTTCGGTGATTCAAGATTTTGAACGCGGATGATCAAAGGCATTCCTCTGCCTATATAAGGAGAGCTCGTGGCTCTCATTGAGGTTGCTGATTATTTTGTTGAAGATCCGGAGTCCCGCGGAGCACTCTCTGCCTCGCGAAGCCGAAGCCCCGCGCATCCCACTTGCGCGGCTATTGTTCTCGGTGCCATCTGAGGCCCGAAGGAGTCCCTTTTGCGCATCCCTTGCGCGAAAGAAGTGAAGGGGAGACCCCTGCGCGCTAATCCTTGCGCTGCAGGAAGAACCCAGGGCCGCGGCACTCTGCGCGCCCACGGTTGAAGCCCGAGGTGCTTTTCACCCGAGGTCTTGCACGCCCCTGTGCCGTGCTCCTTGCGCGCTCGAAGGCTTGCACACCCGTGGCTTGTGCCTTGCACGTGTGCGCCTTGTGGCTTAAGCCCACCACACCTTGCGCGGCTGCCCCTTGTACCAAGACACCTTGCGCGCCTCCTTTGAGATCAAGGCAGTATACCACACTCATTTTGTGTGTGTGTGAAGTGAAGGAGTTCGGGTTGTGTTTCACACACATTGTGTGTGCCAAAGAAGGCCGAAGCCTTGCGCGGCAGTGGAGAAGAGGAGAAGCACATGGGCGGTGTGTGTGCAAAGTTGCAAATACACCCTACGGGCATTTTTGTGTGCAAGATAAAGTGAAAGGCCAAGTGTGTTCCAAGTGGTTAGAAGACCACACTCATTAAGTGTGTGTATAAAGTGAGAAAGAAGTTGGCCGAAGCCTAGGTGTGTGCACAAGAAGGGAAGAAGGCCATAGGCATTTGTGTGTGCAAAAGAACTAAAAGGCCGAACCTAGTGTGTGCACTAAAAGTGTAAACACCTAGAAGTAAAATAAGGAGTGACCCACACTAAAGTAGAACACACTCTAAGTGTGTAAACAAATTGGTTAAAGTGTGTGAAGGAGAAAGAAGGTGTGTGTGCTATAGTTGACTACACCCTCTGAGGGTTTATCACACCAAGAAGAGGAAAGGGAAAGTGCATGCATGCATGCATGCACGTGCACACGTGAACAGTGCTAAATCAGTGGTGTGCAACTGAGACTGAGCCAGACTAAAGTGAAAGATATTGTTTGTCTGAGTTTGCAGTATTTGAGAAGCCCTGATCAACCACAAGTGATCAGAAGAGAAGAGCAAGGCCAGCAGCCTTTATCCCAGGCTGCTGAGGATACTTGAAGAACTTAAAGTGAAGAAGAGCTACTCGTGCGACTCGAGGAGCCAGGAGAAGACCCTGTGGGAGTCAGGGAGAAGAAGTCTTCAGTGGGATTCTGGAGCAGGCCAGTGGGACTCTGGTAACACTGTGGGACGCAGTATAAAGACCCTCCTGTGGGACTCAGGAGAGATACAGTGGGACTCTGTATCGACCATTGTAATACTAACAGATTATAATGGAAGAATCCATGCTTGGAGAGCATGGCAAGGATGTAGGCCTTTGGTGCCGAACCTTGTAAATCCTTGTGTCCTGTGCCTTTTCATTACTGCATTATCCGGGAAAGGTTGAGAGATACAAGAAGAGTGGATCGAGGCTTTAAACAGCCATAGAGGTTTAATTGATTATGAATCAATTAGTAAAAAGTTTTAAAGGATCACTGATTCACCCCCTCCCCCTCTCAGTGATTCACACTGATCTGGGCACTTCAATTGGTATCAAAGGGAGGTTACCTCTAAAAGATCCAACAGAGTCTATATGGAGTGCAGATTTGAGGAAATGAAAGAACAGCCTCAAATGGAGATATCTGCCAAGACTCTGAAAAATAGAATGAAGAAACAGGCAAAGAAGATGAAGAAGAAGGCTGGTGTAATCAGAGAAACTCCTTCTATGGAAAGAAATGTGAAAGTCACGTCAGATGACAATTCCTTTTATCATTCTTCTGATGAAGCCTTCTCTAGTTGTGATGAAGATGGAAGGAACAATGATCTTCTAAATTCAATCAAATATCTTCAGAAGACAGTCCCCAAGGAAGTTGCAATGTGTATAGCTACATGCCTCCTTGATCTTCAGGAAGAAAAATTACAGCTAGAAGATGAAGCCAATTCTCTCGAAGTCCAATTGGAAAAAAGGGTTGGGATAACCAACACTCTCAGAAAGCTGGTGAATGCCAAAGATGAAACAGTTTCCCTTTGCAATGAAAGATATGAAGACACTGCTGAAGAATTGCAAAGAAGCCTTTCTGAGAAAGACATCTTTATGATAATGATCAAAGATGTTGTCCATGCACTGGAAAAGAGGAACAAAGTTTCAATGGTTGTCAGAGATGCTCAACTCGAAGACAAAGTCAAATTGGTGAAGGAGCTTGACAACTCATTGCTTGAAATGAAGAAGGTGCATGAAGACCAGATGAAACAGCTGGAAGAAAATTGGGAAGGAAGGCTAAGAACTGTTGAGGATGAGAAGAACTCCCTTAACATGAAGTGTTTAGAACTGGAGGTGATATTGAAAAATCAGCAATCACCCAAAGCACAAGCCTCCCAGACAGCTGGAAGAAGAAATTTTGCCACTCAAGTGAGCTTTGAGAAGGATGATTCTAAGAGAAAGACATCCTCTAATAAAAGTGCAACATCTTCTAGAAAGAAGGTACCATCCATACCATCTTGTACTGATGCTTCTAAATGTGTTTCCACAAAAAGTGCAGGATGGAAGAATGAATCCAAACAAGTATGGATGAAGACAGTGAAGAAAGAATGCTCTCCTGAAGCAGCACAACAATTCAAGACAAGTACCCTACAATCAGAAGGAATCAAAAGGTCATGATTTGTGGGTCAATGTTGGTGTTGTAACAAGTATGGGCATTGTGCAAAGGATTGTTGGTACAATCCACTGAATGCCAAAGCACAGAGGAAGCCCATGCCAAGGGGGAGCAAGCCAGAAGGAAGGAAGCAACATCCACATGTCCAGAGACATCTGTTTACTGCTAACAGATTTGGATTACTTGACAACATCTGGGATGTGTGAAAAAGTGGTCAACTAGATACATGTCAATCTCCAACTGTATCCAGAGCTCAAAAGAAGAAAAGATCACAGAACCTGGCTCAAAAAGATTCCTTGGGAAGCAAGAAGAAAGTAGAAAATGCTCCCAAGAAGTGTTTGAGAAATGAAAAGTGGTCCTTGGAGTCTAAATCCAAGAAGGGTGATGCATCCAGAAGGACCACCAAGAAGTGCTTCTACTGTGGAAAGAAAGGTCATACCATGGATCTTTGTAAAGAAGCCATGAAATGCAATAGAAGCCAACTGGACTCAAACAGACAATCAATCCAGAAGAAGAAGAAGGGATTGATTGAAAATAAGTTGCCTAAGAAAGGTAGCTTAACAGCATCAAAAGAACCATGTGGAATTTCCAGAAATGAGGCCACTCTTCCAAGTGACTTACTAGTCATATGGCCAAATCAGTTGCAACTTGCCAGAGAACTGCAAAGAGCTGAAGATGAAGTTCTGGCCATTGCTAAAGCAAAAGGGAAGAAGAAGGTTTCACATGAAGATGTTTTGAGAACCACACCAGCACAATCATCAATGAAGATCAAATGTGCAAGTGTGAAGACTGGTGAAAATAGGACATCTCGGTTGAGAGAATCTTCTCAACCTTGTTGTTCACATTGATGAACCAAGGAGGTTCCATCTTATTCCCTTATACTCTTGGTATATACATGTGCTGACATTGCAGGGAATTGAAGATGATGATAATTCTCAACTGGAGGATGGTTTGGACAGAATGGAGTGCACCCCTTGAGGGGGAGAAAATCTGAAGAAGATGATGTTCTGAGATTAATATCATCTTGAGAAAAGTGAAGGTATTCCAATCATACTTTCATCCCATGTTTCTTAATTGAGTTTATCTTGTCAATTAAGGGGGAGTATGGATTGAAGACAAATGGATGAAAGGGGGAGCTTTATCATTGCACTGAACTTTCTAATGAGTTTTGTGAAGTATGTGCAGGATTTAGCAATTCATTGTAATATCTGGAAAGAATTTCAACCCCTAAGCATGATCTCACATGTTTACAGTGAATGTGGACAGCTTTGAATTCCTTGGTCATATCACTCTTGTTTTCTACACCGGGTTAGCCCAAGTAGACTTAGAGCTGATTTACTAAAGGTTCTTTGCTAAAGAGAACATGTGACATCATCCCTCTCCTAGTGTTTTTCAAGAAGATACTTTTCAATGGGAGGAAGATATTTCTGGAAGAGAACCACACCACACCTCTGAATTTGATTGCCAATAAGGGGGAGAAAATATTGGCACACATATTGACCCATTCATATGTGCTGAAGTGGTGTATTGACAACAAATACAAAGGGGGAGATTGAAGTGCATTGTGTTGCATTTGTTGTCAATGAGGCATGAAGTTGTATTGGAATGAATGGAAGTCAGGGAATGTCAAGATGTGAATGACAAAGGTTGTGATGGTGATGGTGATGAAAGAGAATGGCCATGATACTAAGAGGCATGTCACTTAGGAGATTCACTAAGTGACATAGGAGATGTGGTTGAAACATTCTCTAGAAACATCTGACGATTGTTGAGCTGATCTTTAAGTTCATAGAACTTGTATCAACTGGATACAAAGTTACAACATGTTTAGAAGACCATGCATTGTACTGACAATGCATGAGGAGTTGAAGAGATCCATCCACAACTTCTAAGTGGATGAAGTGGATTAATAAAGTCCATGCACTATCACTTAGTGCATGTGAATCAGAATATGTTCCAATTGATCTCTGATTAGATCAATGAATATTATTGAAGAAATATTTGATTCAGGAGCTCGGTTGAATATGCAGAACCTTCGGGAATTCCATTTCTAAGTGATGAATAAATGTTGAAGTAAGAATGGAGGAATTCTAATTATCTTGAAGAAGAAGAAAAATAATGAGGAAGATGGAAGAAGTGGCACTTGGCATTTGGCATGTTTTACATAGAGAAGGACTTTGTTTTTACAAAGTCTAGGTTCTGTCCTTTGCCAAAAAATTGGCCATCTCAAGCCAGCCCACGGGTTCAACCCCACGGCTCATATGGGCACTAGGCGCCACGCCCATGGGGGATCCCATGGTGCAAGCTCGAGAGGCAGGGGGGGCCGTGTATAAGCCCCCGAGGGCACGCAGTGGTGAAGCCCGCGCGCCCGGAGAGTGCATGGTGGGCGCTAGGAGCGCGCCCGCAGAGAGCAAGAGTGGGCGCAGAGCGCGCCCGCAGGGTGAACACGGTGCGGGGCGGCACCGTGGAGGGAGAGAGTTCAATTGCCGGGATGAGGGAGCGGCAGGGTTATAAACCGCGGAAATTCCGCGAGAGAATTCGATGTGGGACGCGCGATTTTCACCGGGAACAAATCCCGGCCGTCCGAGCGATCTCGCGCTCGATCTGGACCGCTCATCTGATCCGCTGCGCCCCCGATTTAATCCGGCCGTCCGATGTCCTTCATTCGCCTGATCGAACGGCTCTCGGCTTATCTTCATCCTCGAGCTCGAGCCGAAGCCACCCGCGACCCCGCTGAACCAGGCGCCTTCCCGACGACCTGATTTTGAGTTCCCGGCCAACATTTCCAACGTCGAAGGCTCTATTGAGCTCGTCTGGACCTACCGAACACGATCATGCATAAAACTATACATACATGCAACAAATGAGGAGATTTCGTGATCGGCCGAGGCAAACGAAGCTGCCGAGGACACGTGGAGAGCATGCTTTGCATGCATGAGCCTAAACAGAGGCCGTGCATGCGTTCTAAGTCGCATGCACGTGAAGAAGGCCGATAAATAAGGGAGCCCGCGTCAAACCGAGAATAAAACGCAAAACTTTGGAAAGATTTTGAAGATCCGAAATCTTCGGTGATTCAAGATTTTGAACGCGGATGATCAAAGGCATTCCTCTGCCTATATAAGGAGAGCTCGTGGCTCTCATTGAGGTTGCTGATTATTTTGTTGAAGATCCGGAGTCCCGCGGAGCACTCTCTGCCTCGCGAAGCCGAAGCCCCGCGCATCCCACTTGCGCGGCTATTGTTCTTGGTGCCATCTGAGGCCCGAAGAAGTCCCTTTTGCGCATCCCTTCCGCGAAAGAAGTGAAGGGGAGACCCCTGCGCGCTAATCCTTGCGCGGCAGGAAGAACCCAGGGCCGCGGCACTCTGCGCGCCCACGGTTGAAGCCCGAGGTGCTTTGCACCCGAGGTCTTGCATGCCCATGTGCCGTGCTCCTTGCGCGCTCGAAGGCTTGCACACCCGTGGCTTGTGCCTTGCACGTGTGCGCCTTGTGGCTTAAGCCCACCACACCTTGCGCGGCTGCCCCTTGTACCAAGACACCTTGCGCGCCTCCTTTGAGATCAAGGCAGTATACCACACTCATTTTGTGTGTGTGTGAAGTGAAGGAGTTCGGGTTGTGTTTTACACACATTGTGTGTGCCAAAGAAGGCCGAAGCCTTGCGCGGCAGTGGAGAAGAGGAGAAGCACATGGGCGGTGTGTGTGCAAAGTTGCAAATACACCCTACGGGCATTTTTGTGTGCAAGATAAAGTGAAAGGCCAAGTGTGTGCCAAGTGGTTAGAAGACCACACTCATTAAGTGTGTGTATAAAGTGAGCAAGAAGTTGGCCGAAGCCTAGGTGTGTGCACAAGAAGGGAAGAAGGCCATAGGAATTTGTGTGTGCAAAAGAACTAAAAGGCCGAACCTAGTGTGTGCACTAAAAGTGTAAACACCTAGAAGTAAAATAAGGAGTGACCCACACTAAAGTAGAACACACTCTAAGTGTGTAAACAAATTGGTTAAAGTGTGTGAAGGAGAAAGAAGGTGTGTGTGCTATAGTTGACTACACCCTCTGAGGGTTTATCACACCAAGAAGAGGAAAGGGAAAGTGCATGCATGCATGCATTCACGTGCACACGTGAACAGTGCTAAATCAGTGGTGTGCAACTGAGACTGAGCCAGACTAAAGTGAAAGATATTGTTTGTCTGAGTTTGCAGTATTTGAGAAGCCCTGATCAACCACAAGTGATCAGAAGAGAAGAGCAAGGCCAGCAGCCTTTATCCCAGGCTGCTGAGGATACTTGAAGAACTTAAAGTGAAGAAGAGCTACTCGTGCGACTCGAGGAGCCAGGAGAAGACCCTGTGGGACTCAGGGAGAAGAAGTCTTCAGTGGGATTCTGGAGCAGGCCAGTGGGACTCTGGTAACACTGTGGGACGCAGTATAAAGACCCTCCTGTGGGACTCAGGAGAGATACAGTGGGACTCTGTATCGACCATTGTAATACTAACAGATTATAATGGAAGAATCCATGCTTGGAGAGCATGGCAAGGATGTAGGCCTTTGGTGCCGAACCTTGTAAATCCTTGTGTCCTGTGCCTTTTCATTACTGAATTATCCGGGAAAGGTTGAGAGATACAAGAAGAGTGGATCGAGGCTTTAACCAGCCATAGAGGTTTAATTGATTACGAATCAATTAGTAAAAAGTTTTAAAGGATCACTGATTCACCCCCTCCCCCTCTCAGTGATTCACACTGATCTGGGCACTTCACCCTCCAATGCATTGGTGAATGTCTTATATCTCATGAGATGATGATTTTAAGCATTGAAATTATTATGTTTGTTCACAACTTAATATGTGTCCATGATTGGGTTTACTCAAAAAAGATGCAAGGACATGGTATGGATTGTACAAAAACTTATGTGTGAGCATGATTGGATTTTCCCATAGGGTTATGAGTTTTTTTATTATGATGATTACATATTCCAATGTTATGCCACATATTGATATTATGCTCCATAGTTTATGATGAATGTCATATGCCTTCGAATTTTTTACACCATGGTATATGTATAATACATTGAGGTTATATATCCTAATATCATGAATTATGTATGAATATTATTAATACATGTTCTTTTAAATCATATATTTATCCAATGTTCATTTTTTCTCACATGCTTATGATCTAACCATTTTTTAATTAATTAATATGGTTTCCCCTTACTGAGTGTATGGGGTAATTCCTTCTTATGTTTACCATTTCCCTAGGAAATTACATGAAAGATTATATTTAAAATTAATCCATGTGTAGAGAATTTTTTTGGATATGTTAAATAAATAATGTTTAATAAATTTTTTTTTCCAATATCCAAAGACATTAAACCTTTTGGTTTTGGTGTTGTGAGATTATTTTTTATATATAATGTTTAACTATAGAAATGATGTAAATATGTGTATGTTATGTTTTTTGTCTCTGTTGGTATCAACTAAGAGTTTAGTTATTTTAGGGAATTTGGTTATAAAGTATAATTAACCCAACTTAAAGAAAACTTGGTTGAATAAACCAAAATTATAATATGATAAACTAATGGATTCCAACATTAATACATAATGAGTTTGACTTTTCACATGGTTAATATCTCAAGATATTAAAATTTCTTACACAAAATTAACCTTTTTGTTTTATTAATGTTTGGGTCATGTATAAACTAAGTTAATAGTTTGTGTGAAGGAAAATGTGGTGATTTTCCCAACAAGAAACCTAATGGTGTGTGAGATGAAGTATAAAATCTAATGGTGATGTTGAAACAAACTTATCAATAATTGAATAATAACACAAACCATATCAAACATTAAAATTTACTAAAAAGTGTCAAATATCCATTGAATTCTTAATATGGAAATGTCCAACCACATTAAGTGGGACTTAAAATCCACTAGTTATTAAGAAATGGAATAATACAATAGAAAAGTTATTTTACATTCATCGTTTCATTGAACATGAAATGGTTGTTTTAGCTTTTTATCATATAGAAGATAAATCGTACTAACGGTTTACTCTCATTAAGAATACAAGGAAGATGTAATAAGTTTACTCTATGTAAAGAGAGTATTTTAATATAATATTATTCACCAAATATTTTCTATAAACACTTTACATGAAGATGAAGACATAATCCTAGTAGTAAAAAAATATGAGGATGAATTCATTGGTACTTATGAAAAAAAACATCAAAAGAATCATAAGGTAAACCTTTAGTTTTATTATTAAACATTAAATAAAGATCATGAATTTATTTAGTGGCCTAAAATAAATTATTCAGAAGGTGTTATCTATAGGAACCTTTGATATCTATGAATAAATTATTTAATGTATACTTATGGTTTATATGGAAACTATACACTCTATTTTTTCTGATGGATTTAGAGAAAATAAAAAAATAAAATAGAGTTTCATGAAAACTGGAATACAAAATCATGCAAAGGAAATAAATTTTAATTTCCCTCATACCAAAAATGTCGTAGGAATCACTTAAGAAATTACATTAAAGGATCCAAAAAATGTTTCGCATGTGGTAAAATAGGACATCAGGCATACAATTACCGAAGAAGTTATTGTATTTAAATTAACACAATGGAGTAAGAGTAGGTCCCAATATATGAACCCATAGATTTTATTTCCTAAAAACCATACAGATAAATAATTAGTCAAATAAATGCCTCAATATAGGGGATAAATAGGATAGTAAGAATCAGAAACCTCCCGGACCATATGAACAAAGAAGTTCCTAACCAATCACTATCAGGGATGTGTATTATTATAATGATTTAGGGAAAGGTAATCTAATCTTAAACTATAGAAATATGAATGTATTATATGATTTTCATTATTCTCATTATTTCATATCATTAAATCTTTCTAATTATGATGAATCACCACCAAAAAACATTAGATATTTAATTATATATGAAAAAACCAAGTAGTGAGATGATTATATTCAAGGTATATAAATATTTTTCTATCATGGTTTGTGGGAAGATACTTCTTAGATATCTAATTATTCTTCCCTTAGTATAATTCGAGATGAACTGGGCACGTATTGGCTCTCCATGCATAGTGATTATATGAATTTTCGAGATGAATACATCTCATTTCATATCCCAAATCATCCCATGATAAAATATCAATGTAAGAACAATGATGGACTTAATTTGGAAACAAAATCCAATGTATGCATCATGATACAAAATAATGAGGGATACCTAAATTAAATGGTTGAGGTGGAACTCAACATTGAAGAAAAACTAATTATACAGGAGTATAATTATGTATTAGAAAAATAAATTCTTGAACTATTTGATTTTATTGCTAGATTCATGGTTCCCAACTAGAATTATAGATCAAAAAACCATGAACTTAGTCCACAATCATGATTTTGGGAATTATGGATGGACTAGCCATCAAAATATTTGTATATTCATGAATTTGTTATAATCATAAAAATAAAAAAAAAATACGATTAATAAAGCTATAAATATAACATATGGGGTCCAATGTGGATCCACCTATAGACACAATCACATGACCGTGGATAGAGGTTTTCTAAGTGGATACCCAATTTCCATGGTTGTGTAACTTTGGAAATATGATGATAAAAAATCAATTGGATTTGAACCTTGTATCATCCTACTATAAAGATGGATACTTTAATGATATACTAACACATAAATTATAAATATATATATATATAATTTTTTAAATAAATATATACTTACATGTAAAAAATATATATATTATTATTATAATCAAATCAATAATTAATAATAATATTAATTACCCACCACCCAATTTCCATGGTTTTTGGTGACTCTTGAAATAGGTTGTTAAACCAGAACCCTATTTCCATGTTCAAGTATGATTGTGGCTATTGGGAGACCATTATCCATATTTATTACCTATATGTTGTTATAGGGTCTTAATAAAACCATATTATGGGAAATAATTTTCCTATGGTTACATAAGAACCCATGTAGCCATGGTTTTAACAAAACTGTAATAATGGATAGGTATATTGTTACAGTTTTTTTAAAACCATGAATATATATTTTATTATCATGGTTTAGAAAACTGTGTAAATATTTCCATGGTTGTAGGGTGAAATTATAGAAGTTTTGGAATTCACCTAGAATGTGAGGTTGATTTTTCAATCGAACACATACCAGGTTCTATTCCAATATCAAAGAGTCCTTATAGAAAAATATCCATTGATTTTGAATAATTTAATATTAAACATCAAGAGAATTTTGAAAAGGTTTTTATATTCCAAATCACTTCACCATAGAGTTCTTGTGTCCTTTTTTTCAAGAAGAAGTATTGATCAATCCACCATTTCATTGATTATCATGAACATAACAAGATCAGTATTATGAATAAGTATCCTCTACCACATATTGATGATTTGTCTGATCAACTTAGTGGGGATAAATACTTATATAAGGTGTATCATTGATCTTAATATCATAAGTTATGGTTAAAGAAAACATAAACACTAAAAATATCCTTTCTAACAAGATATAGAAACTATAAATTCATAGTGATTCATTTTGGACTTCCACATGCCCCATAAATCTTCAAATATCTAATGAATTGATTCTTAAGATATTACCTTGAAATTTTTTTGACAGTATTAATTAATTATATCCTAATATATTCTAAGAGTAATGAGGAACATGAATATCATTTTATGATTGTGTTAAACAAATTATTTAATGGGAAATTGTACGCCATGTTTTGAAAATGTGCCTTTTGGTTAAAAAGGCATCCATATTAGGTCATGTAACCACAAGGGATGGTATATCTATAGATCCTTTAAATAAAAAGGTGAATTAAGAATGTCCTAAAATAACCTCTATGATAGGGGTCTGTATATTTCTTAAATTAGGTGGACACTATCTATATTTTATGAGAATTTTATCAAAATTGAAAAATCCACAAAGTTAACATGAAAGGGAGTGAATTTCCTACATAAAGAATAACATGAAGAAATATTCAAGGATCTTAATGTGTGGTGGGTCATTACAGTTATACCCACACTAAACATTAGTGGAGGACGGTTCTTAATATAAAATGATGCTTCAAAGTTGGTATTGATAAGCATCCCTACAAAAAATTACAAGGTAATAGATTGTGCCTCACATAAATTAAATATGTGTCAAAAAAATGAACCAACTCATGATCTAGTGCTAGTATTAGTGATTTTGGATTTAATGATTAAGTTGAATTATCATTATAGTGATATTTTGGACATATTTATTAATTAAAATAACTTAAATTAAATATTCATGTATAATGAGTTAAACATTCACCAAAGGAGATGACTAGAGATAATAAAAATCTATTATTGATCAATAAATTACCATCCTAAGAAGGAAAACAAGGTAGTTGATTCTCCTAGGAGGAAGGATCATTCCACTTTATCAATAATGAGTATTTAAAGAGATCTAATAGTCAAGTATCTAAAATGGATAGACTAAGGAATTATCAAGGAAGGGATGAAGTACTACCTTTCTCATAACATTTCTCAACAATTTGTCTACATAAATAAAAGAGAGGCTCATAAAGATGATATAAAGATACAGAAGAAGGTAGACAATATGTTAGTATTCAAATTTGATAGAGATAGAGTTATATTATTTGGAACCCATATATGTGCCCCAACCATACTCAAAATTAAGAGGGAGATATTGGATAATGTATATAACTCGTCCTTAACAATTCACCCAAGTATCGTAAGGATATATAAATTTGATAATTATATATTTTGGTAAGAAAACATCAATAAGGATATTGTAGAGTATATATATTGATGCTTATTATGACACTAAGTAAATTATGGATTTTATAAATCTAAGGGGATGATTCATCCATTACCTATACCAGTAGGGAAGTGGGAGAACATCACCATGGATTTCTCCACCAATCTTCCAAAAACATCTAAAGAAAACAATTCCATCAAGGTAGTGGAGGGACGAATCATAAATTAATCACACTTCAATGTTATTCAATACAATTTCCACTTGATCAACTTTCTAAGTAATATATAAGATCAGCAATTAGGTTTCAAGAAGTATATATTAGAAATGAATAAATTCAAGGAATATCAAATTAATGATATACCTGGATCGTAATAAGAAACATACGAATATTAATACTTATATCACATATTATGATATAATCCCATCATATTGTGTGATGGGGGAATGTATTTTTAGTAATACATTCATCTATTTGTCTTATCCTTACACATAATTTACTTTAGTGTTTAATTAATTAAGAATTGATTAAATATGGAATGCATATTCATTGAATGAATTTACTGGATCCACTAACAGGAAGAAACAAATATGATGAATTATATGAGTATGATCCATTATTTATTTAGGGAGTAAAATTGAGGGTGGATATATATAGGATGTTATCCATCCTATTTGGGTGTGGTGATTATCAGATTCATAAAAAGATTTCAAAAAATATATCTTCTCCTGATACAACTTTCAACACAAATGTTATGGTAACAATGCAACTTTGAGCTTCTAGTAATCCTCTATTTATGAATTTATATCCTTAGGATAGTGGATAACCTATGGAGGAAAGAGGATTATTTTTGTTTCTTATTGATCTTCATCAAACATTCTCCTTCACTGCACTTGCAATTTCAGTAAGTTTTTCTTCACAAAGTGTTGCATGTTAATCCATTAAAGATAGATCAGTTCGTATATGGGTATATTTATGGTGCTAAAGATTATTGGATAATCCCATAAAACCCATCATTGGTATCAAATATTTTTTCTTAGAGGATTAAATGGGTTTAATTAACTGTTTTTTAATAAATATTTAGCGAATCACATATGTGGTCGTATCTTCAAATATGGTTCATGAAATTTCATTTGTTTCATAATATAATAGCATATGGTATTTACATATTATAATGTATGATATGATAGGAACCCTTAGTTTTCTTCAGTATTACATATTATGATATATTATAAAGTAATGTGTGATAAAATCAATGTTTTTTAAATGGAGTTGTATAGTGAAAATACAATATCAACCTAATTGTAAAATATGATTTTCATCATATGAAATATCCAATCATATTTAGGGATATTATCTTTATTGTATGATTTATTATCATATCATAGAATAGGATTATTCTAAAAAACTTCTTCTCTCTTATATCTTCCATATTTTATGATTGGATATCAATCATAAAATATGAAATGCATTGAAATTGTTTAAAACATTTTTTTATATTTTCAATAAGTTTTTTTGAATTTTTCAAAAATTATAATTGGTAAGAATTATAAAATTATATTTTACAATCTTAAATAAAATATGAAAAGTTCACATTATTTTATCATGTGAGATTGAACAAATAAGGTTCTTCTTAATTTATTCATTGCTTTATATTATTCATGTTTCAAAAATGTTTATAAAATGTGGATAATATTTATTCATTATTTATATGATAATTTGATTCTTAGAGATATATACAGGCATTACATGTTAGGTATGGATCTATAATATCTTATTTTCAGACACCTTTACCTCAGTTTTTTAAGTTATATGCTTTTTAATAGTTTTTTATTATCATTTTTTCCTATTCGGTGTTTGAGATATCATGAATTGAATTATTTTTTGAGTAAATTCCCCCAAATGAGGGGATATTGGGGAAAAACTAACCATAGGCATAGAGGCTTTTGACATGTTGATAAATGTGACGGGTTGGTTGTCCATCCCTCTAGGTTTACCCAAGTGGAGATTGTCAATCACATAAACCTCTATACATTTACATGATAAGTCCATATACCATATTCATGATATGCATTTAGATAAATGTGAATATTTTTTTCTTGTGTATTTGGGTGAATAAAATACACATGTGGGTTTTGTAAATAGTTACGTAGTAATGTGGTGTAAATAATTAATATAGAGGAAAAGATAGGGATTCTGAAATTAAATTTTTAGAATCATTTATACAGAAATGGATAAAAACATGGGATGTTAAATATTTCATAAGATGAAATGGTTATTAATTAAATATGAACATGATATATATTAAGGTTTTGAATCTTTTAAAAGGAATCCCCTTAAAATACTAAGTTTGATATTCCTTTTAAAGTGGTTCTTAGAAAGTCCTCGATCTTTCAACATGGGTAACTGTAATAGTTAGGTGCCCATGAATTATCTTCTATAATGTAATAAAGTAATAAGGTGGCCCAAATGGTTTGGTGACTTGTTTTTATTATTTTATGTGGTTAAACTACTTAGGAAACTATAATAGTTATGATACTAATGTAATTCATTTATGTGAATCCATATAATGGATTTGGATAAAGGGTTTATTATAAGGACACGACCCCAGTTACCCAGAGTTGGTGCCTTATTTGAATACATTGGCATATAAATAAGGAATATTCATCTCGAAGGATCAAGTAGTTTATTAATATTAGAAACAATATACAAACATAATTTCATCATTATAACCTGAAAATAAAAACAGCATAGAATCTCTATTGACCACATCCATAACTCCTAGGTTATTTCAGCATGTCATTCATAAAAAAATCCTACATGCCTTGAGAAAATGAAACATAAGAAAGGGGTGATCTCAAACGCTCTTTAAGGTTATGCAATTCAATGGAATTTATCATAACATAAATATTAGTCTTGGTGAACAATTAAAAACAGATGCCTTTACAAATAATAAATTTGAACACATTATGGAAGTAATATGATCTAAGTAAATAATGCCATGATAAAACATAATAATAGGTATTATACTAGTCAAATAACAACATGAACCATCAATAATATTTTCATAATGAGGGAATGCATAATGTGGGACATAGTCACGATACCTTCAAGGCCTCGTTCCTAGACAATAAATAATCATTTTGTTCAGGCCTTGTACCAAGATCGTAGTTGGTCTCATGAGACCTACCAATGCACCGAGGAGATATAGAAGGCCACACCCAACACTTAAAAAGTCCAATGAATTACTCATATGAATTGGGTGAATGTAAACAACATACACATTCATATTTAAACTAACATATGAAATGTAAATTATTTTCCCAAATCATTAAGCATAAACAATAACCATTCTTATAAAATTAGTGAGTCATTTTAAGATAGCTCATCCACAGTAAAACTAATCATAAACCATTAAATTAAATATGTTATATGATATCATATGAGATAAACCGAAATTATGTACAATATTAAACCAAATACGTTGACATAGATCAAGATACTTTTAAATGAGAACAATGAAAATTCCTTGAGGAAATAATACTTAAACATTCCAATGTTTCCCATACTACCTTGAAAAATTCAAATAATAATCCCTTAGAATATCATGATAATATGGAGACTCTTTAAATGACATAAAAAAGTGAATTACATACACCAAAAGCAATAAGTAAGTAGTGAACAAGGAATATATATCATAAAAGATAAAGTGAGATGAGAAAATCCTTTTTACTTTGGAATGAAAATTTCTTTTGGAAAACTCTTTTTATTTTCCATGAAAACAATTTTTAAACATCAATATACCAGAAAATAAAATACTAGGACATTGAAATTATATTCTACATATAAATTATGTCCCACGGAAGTGAAATCATGTAAAATGAGTTGTTAAGATTCTTTAGAACTAAATAATTTTGGAGCTTTTTAAGGAATGTATTAAAGAGAATTTTAAAGTGGAAAGACATGTTTGTTCTATTAAATTCATAAATGATACAAGACAATTTTTCATGATAAAATGAGTGTTTTTATAAGAATAAAGGTGGATTAAAACAGATTTTGGGGTACACTTGAAAATCGGTAAGAATTCGAAAAGATCCCTTGAATTAGGTTTGTATTTCAGAAATAATTTTGAAAGTTGATTTTAAAATGTGTAACTCCCCATAAAATAAGGAATTATTATGGTTCTAAACATATATAAAACACAAAAACTTAATTTATGAGTATTACATAATAATACCTTATAATTTCATTGAGGTAATTCGATAATGAAAGTAACCCGAATGAAAACAAAATATCTGGTTGAAAACCCTTACCACTTTGTAATCAAATGATTCATATGCCCCAAAATTAATTATATTAAAATGATAAATTTAATACCATGAATATAAATATATTCATGATATGTTACATAATTTTAAAGTATAAATATAAAATACACAAGTATTAGTAGTGAATATGGAAAATCTCTCAAAAATGGGAGTGAGATGAAGAAACCCTTACCTTAAGTCCGAATGTATTTCACTCTTGAACCAAAGGTCATATAATATGAAATTAGACTTATTAATAACTTATTTTAGATGATATTAGGCATTTATTAAGTTTATAATAAATCTTTTTAGTTTATTTATTCTCTTATTGATAAGTTATTATATTGAATTTCATTGTTCTGGAGTGTTCGTTTTCTTTATTTTCATAATCGGTTCACTTGTTCTTAAGTATTGGAGTTCGTGTGGAATGGATCTAAATATCCAGAATTACAATTACATATTATTTATGAACCTAAATAAGTTTTAATAATCATTTATGTAATTTGGTTACATGGTAATATGATGAATCATTAGATGAAATATTAATGACATTTACTTAGATTATTTCTGTGGTATTTTAATTGTTAGGAACTTGTCTGGTCATACAATTTAATAATATGTACGTATACTAGTTACTGAATATTAATTAGGTTATAATACATATATTAATGTCTATTTTAACCATCAAAATGTTTTCATGACCAGTAATGAAGGATAAATTTAAGAACAAAACTCCGTCATCCATGAAGGTTATAAATTGGAACCTCATGGACGTTGATTTCGTTTATAAAATTAAACAGACAGAGAGTAAGGATATTGATGATGGTTCTTCCATTCACATGATATAAATATAGTTTATATATTACACTGGATATATCATGGTAAGTTTTATAGAGGAGGTGAGGAGAGGATAACAAAAGAAGATAAATTGAAATGAAACTAAATGAAAAAGAAAAGTGTTTTACCTCTTGAAATAGCCTCTTTGAGAACCTCTTTAAGGGAAGGTATGTTAGCCTTTTGGAAACACCAGGAGCTTATTGGACATGGGGAGTGACTAAGGAAGGGTATATGGGTAGAATATCGAGAAAATTAAATGCTTATAGGAGTGAAGAGAAGATAAAGTGAGGTGGGGTTAGAGTGGAGGATCATAGGGTTTTCGTAATTTTTTAAACATTAGTTTATTAATTTCCCTCATGAAAAAAATAGTAATGATTACATGACCAATAATAGTAATAAATTCAAGTGAGTTCTAACCAAGTTGGATTAAATCACTTATGATGTCATAAATAGTGTATTTAACTGATAATTTTTATATACGGTATTTTACCATATTTCACTATTCATCAAAAATTCAAGCACTTTAGAAAAATACCAAAAATTCATTATAAACATTTTTCGATGTGTATAATTAAAATATTAAGTCAATTTTTCAAAAATTACTTTCAAAATATTATTAATTAAATATTTAATTTAAATAATAATTTATTCTAAAAAACAGTATTTAAACATTTATTTACATATTCAAAAACATAAGTATATCGTACTTCCACTTGAATATTATTTATATACTATCATAGGTAAGGTTTCAATTCATTAGGTTATATCACTATTCATTAGGGTATTTTTCAATTCATAAAGTTAGGTTACTATTCACAAAAAATTAATCTTCTCCTATCGGACTTCAAATAACATAATGATCACAACTGTGTATGTTAGATTTTCAAAATTCACATCACAGAAGTGACAAAATTATCTTTACTTGGCTAGGTTATAAAAAAGTGGTGTTTGGAGAGGCATAGTGATTCAGGCATTCTATAATAAATCAGTTCCAAGATAGTCAGTACTTATCTAAATCAATAATTTCTTTATTAGTATCTCAACATCAGAGATATATTAGTGGTTGCCTTTCCCTCAATCAGGTTTTTTCCTAAAAAGTTTATATTTCTACTGAATCAATTTTCCTTTATACCATTTATGATAAAACATCAAATCCTTAATGAAATATTACTGTAGTATAATCCTTATATATCTCATAATTCTTACAACCAGTACATTACTGAAAAAATATTCAAAAGACATGATTCTTGACTAGGAATATTAATTAGTCTACATCATTTGTTGTAGCATCATAACTTGATCTATCCAAAATCATCATTTGGGGTATATTCCTTTGACTCTTGGGGAATTTATTCACATAGTGTCCCATCTCGTTGTATTTAAATCATTGAATATATGGAAATTCATTCCTTGTCTTGCAATTATGAGCATGGTGGCCTTTTTCTCCATACTTGAAGCAAACTCCTTTTCCTCTCAAGCATATAACAAGGTGTTTCCTTTAACAATCATCACATGTTGAAAAATACATATTTATCTTCTTCCCTTGATCCATATTTCTCCTTACCATACTCTCCTTTTACTTCCCTTCAAATCCATAGGACTCAGATAATTCTTTACATGCCTTTTTAACACATGATACTATTTCCTCATATGAAGAGGATACTTGGGAGGCAGTCATCCTTTGAAATGATGGCTTAATATCATCAGAGATATGATCATTATTACTCTTTACATATCATTCATTGGTGAAGTTCTCATTTCTTCTTCTAGGAACAATTTCTAATCAATTCTATATTACATATTATCTAGTAACATTATGAACTATCCATGACTCTAAACATGGTATAGCACATAGCATAAATTTATCCAACGTAAATCCCAGAACCATATAATTTGGTTACTTTGGGGGCATAAATACTTCATAATGGTGGGTAAATAAAATGTGAATTATCCTAAGAATATCCCCCAGGAGTGACAATACCAAGAGTGCAGCAAGGCCCATTGTCGTGTACTATGATACCTCGGGTCAAGCCCGAAACTCCTTATTCGAGCTTTCACTCCTATGTACATCTGTCCCAGAGCCAGCTCTACCTGTTTGTATCTAGACATGGATTTATTTGTTAGAAATATCTAAATAATCTATTCCTTACCAAAATACTATGATGTTCTACTATTATTATCCTCAAGACTATATTATGGATTTTTTCCCTAATCCACGTTTTCTAATTATAGTTTCCAAGTTTTCTATTAAACTTCCTATGATACCAACTGTAAGGACCCAACCCCAGTTGTATGGAGATGATGACTTATTTTAATACATTGGAATATAAACAAGGATTATGTATCCTGAAGGATCGAGTGGTATAGTATTATTGGAAACAAGATATATACATAAGTTCATCATTACAACTTGAAAAGAAAAACAACATAGAATCCCTTTTGACAACATCCATAACTCCTAGGTTATTTAAGAATTTCATTCATAATAAAATCCTTTTTGCCCTGAGAAAATGAAACATAAGAATGGGGTGAGCTCAAATACTCATTAAGGGTAATAAATACAATGGAAGATATCCAAACATAAAAATCAGGAAAGGTGAATATTTGAAAACACATGCCTTTACAAATAATAAACATGAACACATTATGGAAGGAATATAAACTGAGTAAATAATGTCATAATAAAACATAATCATGGGTATTATTTGAGTAGAATAACCACATAAACCAATAATACTATTTTCATAATGATGGAATGCATAATGTGGGACATCATCATCATACCATCAAGGCATTGTGCTAAGACCATAAATAATTATTTTTTCAAGGCCTTGTGTAAAGACCGTAGTTTGTATCATGAGACCAACTGATGCACTAAGGGGATATAGCGGGCCCTACTAGACACTTACTATGTCCTATTAATTCCTCATTTTAATGGGATGAACATAAACAAAATACTCATCAATATTGAAACTAACATATGATATTTAAATTACTTTCCCCAATTATTAAGCATAAACACTAACCATTTGGAATAAATTGGTGAATGGTTTTAAGATAGCACATCCATAGTCAAACTAATAATAAACCATTCAATTATATATTTTAGATGATATCATTTGAGATAAACTTCATTGAATTATTACATTCAACAAAGGATTTTGACATAGATCAAGACACTTATAAATGAGACTATTGAAAAATCATTGAGAAAATAATCCTTAAACATTCAAAAGTTTCCCATAACACCTTGAAATTTTAAAATAATAATCCCTTAGAATATCATGAGAATAGGGAGACTCTTGATATGATATACCAAAGGTCAGTACATACACCAAATGTAAGAATTATATTGTGAATAAGTAATATATCTCATAAAATATAAAGTGAGATGAGAAAAATACTTTTTACTTTAGAATGAAGAGTTATTTTGGAAAATCCTTTTTATTTTCCATGAAATCAATTTTTAAACATTAACATCCCAGAAAATAAAATACTAGTACACTGAAATTATATTCTAGGCATAGATTATGTACCACTAATGTGAAATCAGGTAAAAAGATATCTTAAAATTCTTTAGAACTAAATCATTTTGGAGCTTTTTAAGAAAAGTATTAAAAATAATTTTAAAGTGGAAAGACAAGTTTTTTTATTAAATCCATAAATTATCCAAGATAATTTTTCATGATAAAATTATTGTTTGTATAAAAATAATGGCGACTTAAAACAGATTCTTCTGTATACAATAACACAGGTTAGAATTCGAAATGATCCCTTGTATTGGGTTTGTATTTCAGAAATAATTTTGAATATCCCTTTTAAAATGTGTAACTCCCCATAAAATAAGTAATTATTCTGGTTGTTAAACATATATAAAACACTAAAGCATAATTTATGATTATTACATAACAATACATAATAATTTTATAAAGGTAATTAGACAATGAAAGTAACCTGAATGAAAACAGAAGTTCGGGTGGAAAACCCTTACCACTTTGTAATAAAATAATTATTATGCCCCAAAATTAATAATATTAAAATTATACATTGAAGACCATGAAAATAAATATATTCATGATATGTTACATCAATGGTAAGTATACATAAATCATATACAAGTTTTAGTAGTGAATATGGAAAATCTAACAAAAATGGGAGTGAGGTGAAGAAACCCTTACCTTAAGTCCAAATGTGTTCCTCTCATGAACCTATGGTCCTAGAATATGAAATTAGGATTACTAATAACTTATTTCAGAACCTATTAGACATTTTTTTAGTTTATCATATTTATTTATAGTTCATTTCATCCCTTATTGATAAGTTATTATATTGAATTTTGTCATTCCGGAGTGTTCGTTTTCTTTATTTTCATAATTGACTCACTAGTTATTATGTAATGGAGTTTATGTGGAATGGATTTAAATCTCCAGAATTAAAATTACATATTATTGATGAACCTCCCGAATTTTTAATGTTCATTAATATCATTTGGTCACATGGAATTAGTAATAATCAATAGATGAAATATTAAGTACATTCACTTATATTATTTTAGTATTATTTAAATTATAAGAAACAAGTTTTGTAATAAGATTTAATAATATGTACGTATATTGGTGCCTGAATATTAAATAGGTTATAATACATATATTAATGTTTGGTTCAACCATCAAAATTATTTCATAACCTATAATGAAGGTGAAATTGAAGAATGAAAATTTTTCATCGAGGAAGGTTATAAATTGGAACCTTATGGACGTTGATTTCGTTTGTAAAATAAGAGAGAGAGAGAGATAGAGAGTAAGGATATTGATTATGGTTATTATATTCACATGATATAATTACAATATATTGATGAAAATATATCTATCATGGTAATTTGGACAGAGGAGGTGAGGAGAGGATAACAAAAGAAGATAAATTGAAATGAAACTAAATGAAAAAGAAAGGTGCTTTACCTCTTGAAATAACCTCTTTGAGAACCTCCTTAAGGGAAGGGATTTTGGTCTTTTGGAAAGACCAAGAGAATCTTGGACATGAGGAGTGACTAAGTTAGAGTGTTTAGGAAGAAATTTGAGGAACTTCAATGCTTATAGGAGTGAGAAGAACAAAGAGTGAGGGGGGTTTATAGTGGACGAGAGGAGGGTTTTCAAAAAAAATTAATCATTAGTTTATTAATTTCCCTCAAGTCCAGAAATAGTGATGATTCAATGAAAAAGAATAGTAATAAATGCATGCGAGTTCGAACCAAGTGGGATTGCATCACTTATGATGTCATAAATAGTGCATTTAACTAATAATTTGTATATATGGTATTTTACAGTATTTCACTATTCATCAAAAATTTTAGTATTTCAGAAAAATACCAAAAATTAACCCTAACCAGTTTTCGACACGTGGAATTAAAAAACGAAGTGCATCTTTCAAAAATTAATTTCTAAATATGATAAATTTTATACTTAATTAAAATAATAATTTATTCTAAAACCAGTTTTAAAACATTTATTTACTTTTTCAAAAACATATGTATATCGTACTTCCACTTGAATATTATTTATATACTCTCATAGGTAATGTTGAAATTCATTAGGGAATATCACTATTCATAAGGGTATTTTATTATTCATAAGGGTAGGTTACTATTCACCAAATATTAAGTTATTCTTATCGGACTCCAAATAACATACTGATCGCAACCGTGTATGTCAGATTTTTGAAAATCACAACACAGAAGTTACAAAATTATGTTTACTTGGCTTGGTTATTAAAAAGTGGTGTTTTTAGAGGCTCAGTGATCCATGCATTCTATAATATATCAATTTTTAAATTCTTGGGGTGTTACATTATCCCCTCTTTACAAAACATTTCTCCTCAAAATTTGAAATTGAACTTCAAAAGTTAACGGTTTATACTTGAAAATACCCTTATGGAAACCCACATCGGAAATACAGTAAATAAAATATTCTCCTAAAAAAGGGTTATGGGAGATGAGATGGTCACCCCAAAAAGTATGCTTTCGAATGAGGTGACATTTATTGGAAGTAAAAACCTTTACATGGAAGAAAAATATAACTATGAAGTTCTGATGGAACATGATAGAGGACATGTTCAGATGAATGTTGATTACTAAAAAACTATAAACTAAATAAATCATCTATATTATCAATGATATTGATAATAGGAAAACATTTTATTTAAGAAAATTTTCCTTGAGTCGAGGAATTATTCCACTCTATAAGAGAATAAATGTACATTTCTAATTACAAACTTATCCTTTTATTTCACTTGATTATCTATACCTCATCACTTAGCATGGGTTATTCCATTTGGTGAAGCAATACATCAACCTCTAAAAGATCATACAATGATCAAATTAAGCTATTTCATAAATGGTTAAAAATTAAAAAATATAACGATTCAACAAATAATAATGAAGTCCTCAAAATTTACAAGATAAACTTATCACTAACCTTTGATAAACATGAATTAGCTCTGAATTTCACATTCTAAGCATGTGAATAACTTGATCATGTATCCTCTTGAAATATGGTAGTAACTTGAATTACTATAAAAACCATATTGGAAACATTCATTATTCTGTATTCTTTAAGTAAGATATATGTACTTGGATATATTCGTTAAATCCAAAAGTATTGTAAACTCTATCGATTATAGCATAGAACACTTCTTGGAAAGTCAATAATAAGTTCTAAGGTAGTCAGTACTTATCTGAATCAATCATTTCTTCCTCAGTATCTCAACATCAGATATATATTAAGGGTTTTCATTCCCTCAATCATGTTTTTTCCTAAATATTTTATCTTCCTACAGAGTCATTTTTCATTTATACCATTCATCATATAGACTCAAAACCCTAATAAAATAGTACTGCTTTGCAATCCTTATATATCTCATAATTATTACAACTAGTAAATTACTAACAAAATTTTCAAAAGTCATGATTCTTGACTTGGAATATTAATCATTCCACTTCATCTATGGTAGCATCATAACTTTATCATTATCCAAAATCATCATTTGGGATATATTCCCTTGACACTTGGGACATTGATTCACAAAGTGTCTCATCTACATGTAGTTTAAGCATTGAATATAGGGAAATTCTTTCCTTGTCTTGGAATTATGAGCATGGTACCCTTTTTCTCTACACTTGAAGCAAACTCATTTTCCTCTCAAGCATATACCAAGGTGTTTCCTTCCACAATTATCACATGTTGGAAAATACATATTTCTCTTCTTCCCTTTATCCATGTTTTTTTCTACAATCCTCTTATTCTTTTTCTTCCCTTAAAATTCATAGGACTTAGATAAGTCTTTACATATCTTGTCAACATATGATAATATTTCTTCATATGATGAGGATACTTGGGAGACAATATTCCTTTGAAATGAGGGATTAAGACCATCAGAGATATGATCCATCTTACTCTCTTCATCTCGTTCATTGGTAAACTTCTCATTTCTTCTTATAGGCACCATTTCTAATCAATTCCATATTATATATTAGCTGGTAACATTATGAACTATCTATGACTCTAAACATGGTATAGCACACAGTATAAATTTATGCATTGTAAATCTTATAACAATATACTTTTGTTACATTAGGGGCATAAATACTTCATAATGGTGGGTAAATAAAATTTGAATTATACTAAGAATATCCCCTATGAGTTTCATTAACAAGAGTGCAGAAAGGCCCATTGTCGTGTACCAGGATACCCTGGGTCAAGCCTGAAACTCCTTGTCAAAGCATTCACTCCTAGGTATATCTGTACCATATCCACCTCTACCAGTTTGTATCCATACAGGGATGTATTTTCTAGAAAGATCCAAATAATATATTCACTACCAAAATACCAGGATCTTCTTTTATGCATATCCTCAAAGACTATATTAGTTATTTTCTCCCTACTCTACATTTTCTAATTCTAGTTTCTATTTTTTCTTCCAAACATCCACTGATACCAACTGTAAGGACCCGACCCCAGTTGGTCAGAGCCTGTACCATATTTTAATACATTGGCATATAAAAAAGGAATATGAATATTTAAGGATCGATTAGTTTAGTAGTATTGGAAACAAGATACATATATAAGTTCGTCAATACAACTTGAAAACAAAAACAACATATAATCTCCTTTGACAACATCCATAACTCCTAGGTTATTTCATCATGTCATTCATAATAAAATCCTTCATTCCATTAGAAAGTGAATCATAAGAAAGGGTTGAGCTCAAACACATAGTAAGGGTAAGAAATACAGTGGAAGATATCATAACATAAACATTAGGAATTGTGAATAATTAAAAACACATTCCTTTAAAAATAATACACTTAAACACATTGTGGAAGGAATATGATCTGAGTAAATAATGTCACAATAAAACACAGTCATGGATATTCTAATTGTCGAATAACCACATGAACCATCAATACTATTATCATAATAAGGGAATGAATAATGTGGGATATCATCACTATGCCATCAAGGCCTCGTGACAAGACCATAAATAATCTTTTAGTGAAGGGCTTGTGCGAAGACCGTAGTTTGTCTCATAAGACCTACTGATGCACCGTGGTTCTATATCGGGCCCCAACATACACTTAATAAGTCCAATGAATGCCTCATATGAATGGGGTGAACATAAACAACATAGACATTCATATTGAAACCAATATTTGAAATGTAAATTACTTTCCCCAATTATTAAGCGTAAACACTAACCATTTTGAGTAAATTGGTGAATGGTTTTAAGATAGCACATCCATAGTCAAACTAATAATAAACCATTCAATTAAATATATTAGATGATATCATAAGATATAAAACTCAATTAATTACAATATTCAACAAACGACGTTGACATAGATCAAGATACTTTTAAATGAGACCATTGAAAAATCCTTGGGGAAATAATCCTTAAACATTCCAAAGTGTCTCATACCACCTTGAAACATTCAAATCATAATCCCTTAGATTATCATGAGAATATTTAGAATCTTTATATGATATACCAAAGGGAATTATATACATCACAAGTAAGAAATAAGTGCTGAATAAGGAATATATCCCATAAAAGGTAAAGTGAGATGAGAAAAATATTATTTACTTTGGAATGAAAATTTCTTTTGAAAAATATTTTGTATTTTCCATGAAATCAGTTTTATACATAAATATCCTAGAAAATAAAATACTAGGACATTTAAATTATATTCTAGGCATAAATTATGTCCCACTGAAGTGAAATCATTTAAAAATAGTTCTTAGGATTCTTTAGAACTAAATCATTTTGGAGCTTTTTAAGGAAAGTATTAAAGGGAAATTTAAAAAGTAAAGACATGCTTGTTTTACTAAATCCATAAATTATCCAAGATCATTTTTCATTATAAAATCAGTGTTTTTATAAAAATAATGGTGTCTTAATACAGATTCTGGTGTACACTTGAAAATGGGTCAGAGTTCAAAAAGAACCCTTGTATCAGGTTTGTATTTCAGAAATAATTTTGAAAGTTACTTTTAAAACATGTAACTAACCATAAAATAAGTAATTATTATGGTTTTTAAACATATATAAAATACTAAAACATAATTTTTGATGATTACATAATAATACATAAGAATTTCCTAGAGGTAATAGAACAAATGAAAGTATCCCGAATGAAAACTGAAGTTCGGGTGGAAAACTATTACCACATTGTAATCAAATGATTTATATGCCCCAAAAATAATAATATTAAAATGATAAATTTAATATCATGAAAATAAATATATTTATGATATTTTAAATCAATGGGAATTATACATACATCAAAAACAAGTATTAGTAGTGAATATGGAAAATCTCATAAAAATGGGAGTGAGATGAAGAAACCCTTACCTTAAGTCTGAATGTGTTCCGCTCTTGAACCTAAGGTCCTAGAATATGAAATTAGACTTATTAATAAATTATTTCATAATATATTAGACATGTATTTATTTTAACATTATTATTTTTTGTTCATTTATTCCCTTATTGATAAGTTATTATATTGAATTTCGTCGTTTCAGAGTGTTCATTTTCGTTATTTTCATAATTGGGTCACTTGTTCTTAAGTAATGGAGTTCATGTGGAATGGGTAAAAATATATAGAATTGAAATTAAATATTATTTATGAAAATCCAGATGTTGTAGTGGTCATTTATATCATTTGGTTACATGTAAATAGGATTAATCATTAGATGAAATATTAATGACATTCACTTAGATTATTTTAGCGGTATTTTAATTATTATGAACTAGTTTGGTCATACGATTTAATAATATGAACATATACTGGTTCCTAAATATTAATTAGGTTATAATACATATATTAAATTCTGGTTAAACCATAAAAATTATAACATGACCAGTAATGAAGGATAAATTGAACAAAAAAACTTTGTCGTCCATGAATATTATCAATTGGAACCTCACGGACTTTTATTTCGTTTATAAAATAAAAGAGAGAGAGAGAGAGAGAGAGATTAAGGATATTGAGGATGGTTATTCCTTTCACATGATATAATTACATTATATATATGATACTAGATATATCATGGTAATTTGTAAAGATTAGTAGAAGAGAGGATAACAAAAGAAGATAAATTGCAATGAAACAAAATGAAAAAGAAAGGTGTTTTACCTCTTGACATAACCTCTTTGAGAACCTCCTTATGGGAAGGGGTTTTGGTATTTTGGAAATACCAAGAGATTATTGGATGTGGGGAGTGACTAAGTTAGGGTATTTGGGCAGAACCTTGAGGAACTTCAAGGCTTAGAGGAGTGAAGAGAAGAGATAGAGAGGGGGGTTTTATAGTGGAGGAGAGGAGGGTTTTCATAATATTTTAGTCATAATTTATTAATTTCCCTGAAGACTAGAAATAGTGATGATTCCATGACCAATAATAGTAAATAATTCATGTGAGTCCTAACCTAGTGGGATTACATCACTTATGTTGTCATAAATAGTGTATTTAACTGATAATTTGTATATACGGTCATATTTCACTATTCATCAAAAAATCAAGTCTTTCCGAAAAATAACAAAAATTCAACCAACACCATTTTTTGACTTGTAGAATAAACAACTGGAGACCATTTTTCAAAAATAACTTTCTAAATATTATTAATTTAATATTAAATTAAAATAGTAATTTATTCTAAAAAACAGTTTTAAAACATTTATTTACTTATTCTGAAACATAGGTATATTTTACTTCCACTTGAATATTATTTATATACTATAATAGGTAATTTTAATATTAATTAGGGTATATCAATATTCATAAGGGTATTTTAATATTCATAAGGTTCAATTACTATTCACCAAAAATTACGTTTTTCATATCAAATTCCAAATAACTTACTGATCGCAATCGTGTATGTCAGATTTTCAAAATTCATATCACAGAACTGACAAACATATGTTTACATGGCTAGGTTATAAAAAAGTGGTGTTTGTATAGGATCAGTGATCCAATCATTCTATAATAAATCTATTTGTAAATTCTTGAGTTATTACATTTATCCACTTAGGTATCCAAGAATCATATATGATATGTTTCATAAAGTCGTTGTCTACGAGATATTTCCATTGATTATTATTTTGATACTTAGTTTAATCCATGGTGAAATATGGATCTTTTCTCACTAAATAGATATGATGTACATGATCATAATTTAATGTGGTAGTACTATATAATAAATGTTACTCACCCATAGTGTTTTCTCTACTTTAATTTTTGGAATACTTAATTAAAATCATATTAAGATCAATTATAAGTATGATTTATAAAAAAGTTAGAGATTATATCTAGGATTGATAAATATTTTCAAGGAGAAGAATTGTGATAATTTTAATTCGAATGTTATAGAAATCAATTCCACTAAATCTTTCTCATGGAAATTTGATACTAGTTGTGTATCACACATTAGTGTAGATTAACATATACTCTAAAATATGAAATAATTGATAACAGGTGAAGTAAATTTTGATGTCAATAATAGAGAAATAATTTTTTCTATAGAAGTTGCAACTTATTATCTGATTTTACCAAGTATATTAATACTATAATTAGGGAATGATTATTATGATCATATTATAAAAAATGATTTTTGTTTCTTATTTGAACACTAAGATATTCTCATTCACTATTAATAAAAAAAATTCTTATTTATATATGAATTAGATGATTTATGGAAATGGTAAAATGATTAATACTTTATACATTATAGGAATAGTTAATCCTGCTTATAAAATTTAGAATTAGAAGGTCGGGGTTAATTATAATCCCTCCAATCTTTGGAATTGTCAACTTGAAAATATAAATGATAAATTCATCAAAATAATCTAGTGATATACACTCCTAAAACACTTAAATTATTAATTACTTAAAAATTAAAAATATTTTTTATTAGGAAATACAGCGAATATCCTTTTATGGAAAAAGGTGAAGGTTCTAGTGTAATATTATATCTCATATATATAAATGTATGTGGACCAACGAGTACTCGATAAAGTGGTATTTTTAGGTACTTCATCACTTTACTGTTGGATTTATTCGGGTTGGATATGTGTTTATAATGAAACAAAAGTATAAAACATTTTAAATGATCAAATAATTTCAAAATTAAGTCTAGAATAAAATGTTAAAAATTATTAAGATCCCTCAATCAAATCAAGGTGGTTAATATGCGAGCCATCAATTTATTGGTCCAACAAAGGAATGTGGAATTATTTTTCAACTCAATTTTCCTAGAATACCATAATTGAACCATGTGTCTCAGAGGAGGAATCAGGCCTTATTGGACATGGTTTGATTGATGATGGTTTAGTGTGACCTTCATATTTAATTTTTCGTTTATGATTTGGATACTATTGTAATTTTATTATACCATGTTTCATCTAAAGAATTCATAAAGACACCATATGAGATATTTATTGGGAAACTTCACATTTTGAATATTATTAGGATTTAGGAATTTGAAGCATTCTTATGATGTTAGGATTCTGATATGCTTGACTCCAAAACTATAAAGTTCTTATTTATAGGTAATCCAAAGGAAACTAAGGTATATTATTTCTATAACCCAACTAATCACAAATTGTATGTGGCTTGATTTGATACATTCTTTGAGAATTAATTTATCAATTTTTGATATGTTGGTATAAATCGGGAATATAGAGAATTTCAAGACCAATAAATAGAAATTTTACAAAGATATAAGTTAAGTTGGTTACACAAAGAGTTATAGAACAATAACCAGATGAATCTACACAAGAATGATGTAGGACTTGTGGTATTCATCAATATCTCATGAGATACGTATTCCTCGTTGATAATGATGATGATCTAATGTTATTAGATGAAAAAACCACCACCTAAAGAGATTCAATCTATAATTAATACTCCTAAAAATTATTAAAATCCATGGTATTGAAAATGGGTTCTATGTACACTATATCTAGGTCTGGAAAAATGTAGATACACCATAAGAATGAGACCCACATTGTGGAATTGGGTTTTATTCAAGAAAACTAACTTGAATGGTAGTTTCAACCTATAAAGAATACTTGGTTAAAAAGGGTTATAGGAAAATTCGTGGTATTGATTTTGATGAAATTTGTTCCCCTATTGTAATTATAATGTTCATTTAGATATTTCTTAACATAGACTTTTTTTAATTATGATATATATTAAATTTATGTCAAGACCACATTACATAACTATAATTTAGTTGAGGATGTGTATATGATATATCTTGAAGGTGTAGAAGTTACAAATGATACTGCTAAGGTGTTTGAATTGTGATGTACCATTTTTGGATTGAAGAATTATTCTCAGACTTGGAATATCTAATTTTATGATACTATCAAAGAGTTTGGTTTAATCTAGAACCTAAGAGATTATTGTGTATAAAATTGAATTATTAGAAGATTAGTATTATTTCTAATATTCTATGTTGATTTCATACATTCTATCTGAAATGAAATCTTGATACATCACACTATGAATATGTGGCTGGGTAAATACTTCTCAACAAAAGACATGGGTGAAACTTCTTGCATACTAGGTATGAAAATCTATAGAGATAGATTTAAGAGGTTTTTTAAATACATTTAAGACATTAACATTGGTAAAGTGATAAAGGGGATTAACACTTATAACTCCAAGAAATTATCTTTTACATTGTTACATGGCATGAATCCTTGGATGATTCAAAATTCTTATATGGAGTTAGCAAATATGAATAGAATTTTCAATATGTCTTCATAGCTTATATCAGGTATTCCATGTTCTATACTCAAAATAATTTCTCTTATGATCTAAGGATTACATATAAATTCCAATATAGTCTGGGTGGGATTCATTATATTACTATGGGGAACATACATAAGTTCTTAAGAAGGACTAAGTATGTTTTCTTGGTCTTTAGCAGATAGGATGGGATCTATATAAAGGTTTACACAAATGCTAGTTTCCAATCTGATAAAGATTATATAAAATATCAATATGGTTCCACGTTTTTTTTAAATGGTGGATATATTAGTTGGATGAGTTCCAAAAAATCCATCATAGTGTAATCAATGATATAGGTAGAGTACATCACTCTACTAGATGTTGTAGAGGAATCTTTTTGGATCAGGAATTTTATCTCTGAATTGGAGGTGGTTCCTAGCAGTGGGGGAGCAATCAATCTTTACTGTGACAAAAATGGATCCATTTCTTAGTCCAAGGAACCTCATTCTCATTAATGGTCTAAAAAACCTTCTAAAATACCATTTCATATGATATATAATTGAGAGGGTAAATTTTAGGATATGTTGGATGGTAATATATTACAATGTATCGGATCCATTAATGAAACCATTACTATAGAAAAAACATGAGGTTCATGTATAATATTTGGGTGTTGACACATGATATATTTTTTAATGGTTTTAAATGTATTATGGTTTTATAATAAAGAAAATATTTATTTATCAATCATTCGTGTGTGTTATAATGTACATTACATAATTGGTCAAATGATAATATCCCCTCAAAGTGTGACTTTTTTTATCCTTAATCAAGGATCATCATGGAGTATAATAGGTTGTAACGATATATTTAGGTTATTATGAATAGAATAATAGACTCATTATAAAGGGTTTTATATGTGATATAAAGAATATTTTCATGAGGAAATAAGTAGACTTATAACTTAAACTGACCCACCAAAGTATATCTCATAGAATGTCGTACACTAATTGATATACATTGGGGTGAATTATTATTATCAATCCTCATTACCAAAGGTTGGTATAATCACTATAATGAGAACATCTATACTTGGATACCATTCTTACGCAAGTCAAAATAGACATATCTAATCAAGGGGTGATTGGGTATGTTGTTAATGAAGTTGTTAGTTGGTGTGTAACCAAGATGGGATATTTCAACTTGTATAATGAGTAAATCCATCTATCCAATGATTGAATTAGACTAATAAAATTAATATATATAGTTATACGA
This sequence comes from Viscum album, assembly GCA_963277665.1. Classification (NCBI taxonomy): domain Eukaryota; kingdom Viridiplantae; phylum Streptophyta; class Magnoliopsida; order Santalales; family Viscaceae; genus Viscum; species Viscum album. Next base: position 165,942,355 of record OY728158.1, on the reverse strand, counting down.
GGTACATATAACATTTTCAACTGCATTGATGTGGGAAATTTGATATATGCATTTATTAGATGAATGAAATGTAATGTATTCATCAACAAGGTCATTCGTTTTAGAGAACCAAGAAAGGATGAGAGGTAATATACCATATTGATGTTGTTCCATGCATAGTGATCACTCAATGTCATTCATAAATAGATTATATAGGTACAAATATTATGTATGTGTTGCATATTGTTGCGGATATTGTTTTATATAGGTATGAATTTTTTATAGAGATCACACCAGACCACTTAATATCTTGATTAGAATTGATGTTTTTAAGGCCACTATTTACCGACATATATGAAATAGGGATTTAATTTTTGTATATATGATAATAAGGACAAAATGGGGACACAATAAGGCATTTTGATAAGTAATAATCTTTTGGAAAAGTTTTTATTCCAAAATGAAGAGAGTTTAATGAAATCGTATCCAAAAAGAGCATGGATGTATTCACATTGAGTTTTGCAGTAATTTATTGAGTCCTTATGGGGTTTTATACAATTGTATATTATTGGAAATGTAAAAAATCAATAGATATATTACTTAATGATAACCTTGGATCATATTAAGTAATTTAAGAATACTAAAAATTATATCCCAGCATATGATATGGTCACATTATTGTGTCTGATGGGAGAATTCATTTATGATAATGCATGCATGTATTTTGATGATCCTCTCATGTGGTTAATTTTTTTTTAAATCCATTATGATTAGATTTAACATGGAATGAATATCCCTTTAATTAATTCAATGGATCCATCAGTGGGAAGAAATGAATCTGATGCATTACATGTGGTCAATGCATTCTTCATTTTAAGGATGAGTATTGAGGATGGTTATATAAGGAAGTGATCCCTCTTATTTGAGTATGGGGATCTCCAATTTATTTCAAAGATTGATAAAAATATATCTTATTCTGATATTTCATTCATTTTATGTGAAGTAACTCGAACTCCTTCAATGTTTTGTGAATCCTCATGTTGCAAATCAAGATCCTTTGGCTGGTGGATTTCCTACAAAGGATGGAGGCTTAGCTTTGTATCTTCTTGATCGCTATCAAGATTTTCATTTCAAAAAACAAATATAGAAGCCAGTCCTCTTTCATTTCATGTAATTTTTTCCTTGAAACCCCCTTTTTGTGAAAATGCATTGAATATTATTCAAGCTACAAATGGAGTTATTTTCACTATTAAAGATTCTAGTATATTCCCCAAAAACCCAACAATTCCACTTTAAATTGTATCTAATTGATATCCAAGGTTCAAATAAAAATTCGAGAGGGGTATTTAGTGATCATTGGATACAAAGATGAGCTTTATCACTACTTATCATCCTTAAATTGAAGGCCAATATGAAATAACCATTCAAACTCTAGAATAAATAAAGAAATATTTCCCAATGGATTTCAAGGAATGTTAGGATGAACATATTTATATGGTTCAATTCAAATATAATAATATTTTCCAATCTAGTACCCAAATTGAACCATATAAAGCTCTATATGTGAATATATATATAACTCCAACATTATGGGATGAAGTTATAGTGAGTAATATATTCAAACCTGATCTTGTTTAATACATTATAGAAAAAGGATCAAACAATTCATAAATATATCAAATTAGTACAAAGTTCTTATACGGGTTATGCTGATAATTGTCGATGAGAACTATAGTTTGATATTGGAAAAAAAAGCATTTATTTCCATGAATGTGTGTTATAATATTTGGGATGACGGGAATGATGATCCCTAGATACATAGGTTCCTTCAAGATTATTGATCAAGTAGGGATTATATCTTATCACTTAGCATTCCCTCCATACATCTCATGGGTGCATAATGTTTTCCATGTATCTATTTAGAGGAATTATATAATACATCCATAACTTGTACTAAACTCGTATGTTTTGAAACTAAAACCTAATTTCCCTTATGAGGAATAATTTGTGGAGATATATATTAAAGAGATAAGGTTTTTTGAAACATGATAATGTACTTGGTCAAAGTTCAATTTAGAAAGCATAAATTTGAGGGATATATATGGGTACTTAATGATGTAATGAGACAAAAATAATGGCAAGAACCACCCCTATAAGAACACCTCTAGAGACACTAATAAAGGTTATAGTGAACCTAGAATCCCACCTCCAAAAAAACCCATGTAGAAGACTAGGTCGAAGTGTATACCAATAAAATATGGGAGACATTACCCAAATAATATCACAAGAATAGTAAAACAACCACCAATAAAGGCCAAAGAAATATCATTCCATAAAATTAGTTTTCAAAAATCATATGTTACTTATATTTTAAATACATAAAAATAAATAAATACCTGAAAAATGAGACTCAAAGATCCAAATCATCCACCGACTCCATCTATGCCACCCAAAAATTATCTCCAATTTATATTTCTCTATCCCATAAAAACTCAGAAAACTACGGTGGGGTTAGATCTTGGGATTACTCAATATGGTCATCCATTAAAAAAATCCATGTGTGACCAATAAATAAGAAAAAGTGATATAAACAAAAAATCATAATCACATATTTAAGAATAATTCATAAGAATTACAGTCATCAAACACCATGTCCAACATCACTATCATTACTTCCTCAATTTTCCACAACATCCTCAACAATTTTTATAACCAATAACCCAAACCAATTCAATAACCAAAACTAATAGAAATCATCCACTCCATAATAATCATTAAAACAATAAGTAAAAAGGGCTTAGAAATCCACCATCACTCATGCCTTTCAATTCAAGTTCTTCTCTAACTCAACCTGGTAGAAATATGGTAGGCCCATCCCCTCAATAACTGATTAGGGGTGTGATAATGAAACAACATCAATAAATCATCATGAATATCAATAAATCTTGTACTATTCAGCACAACACATCCACCTATCACATACTAAATCACAGATAATGTGGGTAGAACACAAGCCTACCCACCCAAACCTCCCATTAGGTCAAAAATCTCATTTTGGATCAATTTAGCCATACCATAAATACAAATGAATGTACATAACACAAACCAAGTCACACCTAATATGGGTCAGTCAACATCTCGACCGCATGACAATCATTAAAACTACACATCAGTAAGGTGATGTAAAATTGAAGGGAATCAACCTTAGTCCCTTCCCCTTCCATGTGAATTTGCTACACATAACCACATATCACATCATCATCATTATGGTATGGTATTTTGAACATGTAGGACATAAAACTTGAACCCTTATCCAAACATGCATTACTCCAACCATGTATCATCATTCACTGACACAAAACTAAATCAATCAACATTTTTCAAACTCATAACATCAAGACATTACAACCATTAATGTTCCACCAAATCATACCCATTTTTACACATTGTTTTCCCACAACAACTTCTAAAATTATTCCAAGACTGCATAAAAATAACACATCAATGAAAAAAATTTCACAACAAAACATCATTATCAATAGCAATATCAAGACTCGAGAAGAAGAAAATGAGAGAGTAAATGAATTCACATATCCATTTAATTTTTGATCTCATTTATTAGATTTTTCCATACTCTTAATAATTATTTTGATATTTATCCACAAATACCAAATCATTCATCAAACCACGTCCCATTTCAGGCTCTTTAGTCATCTTTAATCACATTGTAGTTTTTATAATCAATTAAACATAATGATAATAATATATGAATTTAATTTGTAACTTACCTATTTAACTCATTACATTCATATTTAATCTATGTTTTTTTCACCTTATTTAACCCATAAATCTGTTAAACAATATTCGATAGAATAAACCAAAAACATAGGACATTAACAACCACTTTTCCATCATTATTTCTATCGATACATAATTAAGTTATCATGTATTCATCATCAAATCTAAATTTCCACTACCCATTTAATTATACATTACCATTACTATTTCATAATCCATTTTTTCTATATTTAAATAAAAAATACTAAAAAATATCACAAAACCACTTTCCAAGACAAGATAAAATAGACACAAGAACACCACAGATGTCACAATAATAATAGTACTCAAATTCTAGTCTCCAAAAAATTTATTTCTAATTACCAACATTAAATGATTATCTAACATAATGATTTTGGGATTATTTAATGAATTTAAAAATAAGTAATCCACAATATAAAGTATCAATCAATGAAAATAAACACATAAAAATTTTATATGAATCTATAAAGCACTTGAAACCCCCTTCCCCATCCAATTTTCTCTTACCCAGTTTGTCATCTTCATTTAATTTCATTTTCTCTAAAAGAGTATTCCTCATATGGTTTTCCCTCTCTCCATAAATTATGATAACCCAAAAATTCACATCAAATAATATAGGAGAAGAAAATGATGAAATTTTTATAAGGGATCAAAGTAAGATGAACACTAAAATTATTCTAGAACATAAAGGATGTGTTTTTGAATCCATACTTCAACTGATGCTTCACAACCACTATGTAATCAATAAGAAGAATATAATATCCACAAGATATAACCACACAATAATAACATTAAAACAAAAAAATACCTCATAATAACTGAATCCAAACAACTAAATACCCACTTAAGGATGAAATAACATGGATATAATTAATGAGATTAAGGAATAAATTCACCTTGAATAAAAATAAATCAATTACTTAAAGATGAAGGATAAGGATAGCCAAAGGTTACTCAATGAAATAAAAATATCTTGGATATCCAAATGTTCATGATGAAACAAATTAAAATTAAGAAAAATGAATGGGTTTTAAATTTTTATATATAAGTAAAAAAAGGGAAGAATGGTGTGATGATTAATGGTCATGTCATGATCAAGTAGAATCGAAATGATCATAAAAATCGCATTATGGGTCTCTTATATCTCCCAACATTTAATGCTCATTCAAATTTCCCAATCTAATAAAAATAAATATGGGTTGCTCCTAAAACCCAGGAACTATGTAATGATGCTACTCCAGGTAGACCCACTAAATCTTGGCCCTAGGGCAATACAATGTGAGAATCATGGTCAAACCATAAACCAATTCCATAAAAAATCACAAAAACTCCTTCAAATACGATAAAATTTTTAACCGAAAACATGTTAATATCAATTAATTAGATATGGAAAACATTATAAGAGTCGTTCATCACTTCATATGAGTAATTGTATTACCAAAATCCCCCTTAACACTCATTTTTCCACAGCACACTTTGTTACACCATGGCCAAGAATAGAAACACTACACATCTATTGTATCCAATGATCTTTCACTACAACCCATATGGCCATGTCACAAATTCCTACTCCTAGATCAAATTTTAGATCCTACAGTACTCTACTTCCTTGAAATTCCTCTGAGAACCTCCAAAATAAAAAACATCCAATGTAACAGGTCTGAATGGTCCAACCCATTACATTAAATACCTCCAATATGATTCTAATAATAAATAATAAAAAATAAATTATATAAAATAGAATTGAAAACATTGACCCAACACTCCACTAGTAAATACCTCTCAACAAGCATAATCCCAATACCAACAACCCTGAGACATGTATAAAACCAAGTAACGAACAATCCCCTAATAAGAACTCCTAGAAAACTTAACATCCATGGGAGATACCTCTTAAATGAGGGATTGAATAATAATATAACCAATAATAAGATCAACCATACCATTTCACACCCTAATAATCATAAGTTTCTCCATTAACCTTTACCATATTTCAAAATAGTTACCCTTTGAAATCAACTCCTTCACCAGCTATAAATTTTTTTAAAAAAGTACCAAAAAAATCATGAAATAAAAAGTACTATAACATTCAAATCTCAATCAAAAAAATTAAAATTTGTTCAAAATCCATCAAATGGTTTCCTTGAAATAAGTAGATTCACTTAATATATTCCCATACTTAACCCTCCACGAATGACTAAGGAACATATTGAATCATTTAGAAATCAAACTAATGGTTCTATATTGTATTAAATCATACACATATCAACTTACAAAAAATGAAACACCTAGGGACCCTCAACACTAGGGTGTTAATTGTATATTTAGCCCTAGAAGATCAAATCACTCTCCACTTATATGAACTTTGATCCCAATAAGTCAAATAATTCATCTCAATCTTCCCAACTTCTCATGAGGGGCCTTCATGAGAACCCCCCATCATAGATAAACCCTTTTCCACAATGTATAATTAATATATCATCACTTTACTGGTAATAAACTAAAAAGTTATGGTATTTCGTTAAATCTTAGAACTTAAAGAAAACTTGAGAATTTGTGCTCATTTTATTTCATCAGGAAGAAAACACACATTTCAAAATTCAGATCCAAGAAATGGTTCCCATAGATGTACACACTCTATGGACACTACCAAATCCCGTAAATCTATTTCATATGATCATGTATCTACAATATAGAAAAATATTTATTCAATAATTTCATAAATTCATTCTTATAAATAACTTCTAGTTTTCCATGATTCATCTCCCACCATGTTAAATTCACATTCCAAAATAATCCAACCACTAATGCCACTCATAATACATCTAGAGTCTTCACTAACCCATACGAAACCTTAAACTATTTCTATAAATACACTACATTAGAATTAAAGACTCTTCTAAATAACTTAGGTACTTCATTCCATTTAAATATCATCAAGGATCTATCCAAATATTCTTCCATCCCCTTTCTAAGACTAAAGTCTCGGTGGAAGTTTTGATGGTATATATTTCAATAAATAAACATCAAGGTAAAAATAAACCACACAAGTAACATAAATATAATAGAAAATAGAAATATTCCATATCAAAAGACTTTAAACATCAACTACCTTTCCTAATAAGATCTCTGACACAATATTTCAAACAACCACATCACCACTCCCCATTAAGAATTATATCATACCACCTCTATCACATCACCCACATCGCATCACTAAAGCATGGAAAAAACTATAATATCCAACATGTATCGCCATTTAAATAATCCCAAAATAGCAAAAAAAAAACCATATAACTTACATATAACCAATTGTTAAACCATTTTCAAAAGTTCCATAGCCCATACACCACTACCAAAAAACCTCCACATAATCCACACAACACTTCTTCATCCCACACAACCATTCATACCGTTTATACCACATTAAAAGTAAAGACCTTTCATACTTTCCAAGGTAACTAGCCATGACAACTACTGCACAACATGCGCTAACACCCAAACCGTCTATAATGACTCCCAACCTTTTATACATAGATAATAACAAAGGAAACACACATAAACACTAAAATCCCAAAAAAAAAACATGTAAATCAACCATTTTCTAATCATTATTTCATAGTAATTAGGTGTGTCCAGCAATAACATCATCACTAAATTTATGTTTTCCAAATAACCTTTTCATTATCAACTTTAAATAATATTCTTTTCATAAGATGTGATTCAATAAACTCTAGTATAGAAACAACACATAATCCAAAAAAATGAAAATACCATCTATAATAATCAATTCACAATGATTTTTAACAAATGGTATAGAAATTTTTGGAATAAACTTCATTATAGGAAAACCAAATATTATTCAACCATTAGACTATAAATTTCATATTTCAAAAAATAGATTTTTTGGAAAACATATCAGAACCCCAAGGAAATAAATCATCAACTAGAATATCAGGGCCCACTCTCAATTAGTTTAAATATATTTTAGATAAATATTTATAATTTTATCTTTGATAATGTCAATTAAAGAATCTCTCAATTATCAAATGAAAATACACACATGCTTTATCCTCACTCATCATGACTAATATCCTCAAACTAAAAAAAATTAAACATTCTTTCACTATGGGAAAAATTCTTTCATATTGAATAATAGGTAACAAACCTTTACTCACATTTATAGGTGAACCATAATAAAAACACAACATGCTTCTGAAAATACATACTACTGTTTTCAAAACAAATCACACAATCGTTATATAACATTATGCATGATTCCCATAACAATAAATCTATATATTACCCTAACGCATGCTCATATATATTTCAAAAACTACACATCGAAAGTAAATATTGCATTAATATGAAACACATAAAGAATGTTTTATTACAAAACTTTATCCATGTTTGAAAAGAAAAACATATTTAGTCGTGTTAAAGTATTCAATTCTTAATGGGTTATCCCTAAGCATGCTTGTTATCTACCAATTAATTAAAAAAATGACCAAATTCCAGAATGGTAATAAATACCTAATAGATACATATAATATATCATGGGTGGAAGGTAAAATATGGTATAATAACTTTTAGAGGAGTTAAAATACCCCTAAGCATGATTTGAAAACACTACTGTGATATAACAACAGGGATTTTATTAAGGGGGGTTATTTTATATAGGATTTCCAAAATAAAAAATTACATACAAAAAATAATACCTTAAGCCTGATTTACTAAATAATTGTAAAAATCAAAAAATTAGGACAATATTCTTTGAATTTAAACAAATAAGATAAAAATCAATTTATGAGGAAACATATTACAGTAAGAATTAAAGAAATGCATTAAATACTCAACAATGATTTATTTAAAACATAAGATTTATTTAATCACTACTTTACTATTTTTCATTAGCGCATGTAATTATTTCAATAAGAAAATTAAAATTTATCAACATGTATGATATAAAAGTATAATCATAGAAATATGGATAAAGTCTACATTGTTAATGATAGTGCAGAAAAAGGGAATGATGCTTATACCTCCCTATTATTTCTACACAACAATGGAAACATAATCACTTAAACATCTTAGTGGGTTTCTAATGTGGCCTTAAAATCACAATATTTACTACATATTTTATTTAAATTTTTAATCATTTAATTAATTATTTATGCCACTTTTTTAAATTAACTGAACTTTTTTAAATTGAATGAACTTTTTTAGTTTTACAATTAAATTTATTATTTAATCATTTTTTATAATTACTTTTTTATTTTTATCTTTTAAAATTATTAATTTAGTCTTAATTTTATGGTTCATTAATTTTATAATTAAATTTTAGAATTTTTATTCTCCTTGACATAATTTTTTTTGTTCATAAATTAACTTTAATTTTTAATTTAATTTTTTATTTTTGAATTTATTAGTTATTAATTTTTTACTTTTATTAATTCAATTATGTTTTTAATTTTCAGTTTCCAAATCATTAATTGTTCTTTTTTATTAATTTTATAATTTATTTTTTAAGTCTGCATAAATATTTACACCATCGCCGCTATCCCCCCTTTTCTTCATGAAACACTACCAATATTTACTTATACCACCAGTAGAAGAGAATAAGAAACTTCTAGCTACAACGGTGCCTCCCAGACACCGTTAAACTTCCTTCCACCACAAAACGATTTCATCCCCTTGAGTCACCAATGGAGTTGAGAAATTGACAACCCTATCTAAATTTCACACGGCCATCAGAGAATTCACAACACACTACTAGAATTATTTACATCGTTGGTTTCACAAACACGAGACACCATCGGTTTCTCACAATAAACCACCACTTCCAGAGTCATCCTGCCCTTTATCACCTTTCACCAGCATGAATCCACTTCCAAACAAATTTACCACCACTACTCATGTCCTTCCACTGATATTTTCACACCACCACAGAAATTCGTGAATCATCGTTAGTCAAAAATGTCACCATTTGTTTGATATGGAGATACAGAGGAAGCTGAATAAAGGTACTATCATCAAGGCCTCACTGGGAAGGGGTTCTCAAACAACTTGATGCTACTAGAGACTATGGGGGCCACTACCAAATTTCGGAGTCATATGGGGAGGAGTTTTAATTGGCGGCAATAACTCCTACAGCATCATTCCTTGGTTGGCAGCCAACCCAGCCAACCACTGCTGACTTTGTAGATGAGAAGAAGTTGACAGGAGATTTTTCATGGGTAGCTGAACTGCCCACCGACCCTTGGCCATGGTGGTTTTTGTTCTTATATTTAATGGGATTTAATCCCATGTTTGTATGTGGTGTAATCTTGATGTGTGTGGTATGTTTTAATCCAACAACGAGATTCGGAGAAGAGAGAAATAAAAGTGACCCACCCCGTTTCTCCCATGGATGTAGCCTTCAAATCCAAACCACGTTAAATCCTTGTGTTTCTCTGTTCTTCTTTTGTTTTGTGTGTTTTTGGTTTCATGCACCTCCGCTGCTCCCCAACAAGTGGTATTAGAGGCGAGTAGGAGAGAACAGAGTTGAACTGGCGAGACAACGATGATTTTTTCAGTGACCGAAAAATTGAAAGTGGTCTGAAAATTTTTCGAAGGCCAGATCTGTGAAGAGTACGAGGAGATGATTCCAACGGTGCAACCAGTGAAAAAAACTGAGTTGAAAGGAGTATAGTAGGCTCGGTCAAGTTTTGGTCAAACTCACGGGTGAACAGTACCCTCGTGCCAGAGAAGACAACATTGTTCACGTAGCCGGTGAAAATTCTGGAAGGAACTCTGGTGTGACACATTAATGCCACGTCAGTGCCACTTTAGCGGGTTATCTGGACCTTTGAATGTGTTTTGACCATATCTCGGTTTATTTGTGTCTAATTTCAGTGATCCAGGAGTCGATTCCAAATATTTCGACCGTTCCGGACGCATCCGTATGGTTAGGTTTTCAAAATTCTCACTTCATAAGGTAGTGACTAAGAGGTGCAACATAGACGGTGGTGATCGCATTTTGCAATATTGACGATAGCCGGTGGCGGAGCACTACCAAGATTGGATATCAGGAAGTTTGAGGGTCGAAATAATTTTGGCTTGTGGCAAAGCACAGTGAAAGATATTTTGGTGAAGTAGAGCCTGATCAGACCGTTGATCGGAGAAAAGTCTGAGACAACTAGTGCTGATGATTGGTAAGAGCTTGAGATGTGGGTCATCAACACAATTCGACTATGTCTGGATAATGAGGTAAAATAATCAGTGTTGTACGAGACCTCACCGAAAGAGATCTGGAAGAAGTTGGAGTAGTGGTATATGGTGAAGTCACTGACCAAAAAGTTGTTCTTAAACAAGAAATTTTACCATTTGCGCATAGACGAGGGAGCGAATTTTTTGGATCACACCAATGAATTCAACAAGATCCTGACACAGTTATTGGGGCTCGGTGTGAAGGTTGGAGAGGAAGACAAAGAACATTTTTTTTATCATTCCTACCAAGCTCATTTGATGGGATTGTGACTGCATTGCTCATGGTGAAAGAGACATTGAAGTTGGATGATGTGATGGCATCGTTTCAAGATTCTGAGGCATTCCGAAGGCCTGCGACACTTTCAAGAGAGAAAATCAAGGTGATGCGAGATGATCAACATGGTAGGAGCTGACATCAGTAGTAAAAAGGTAAAGAATGGCGGCCAAAATCCAGGGGGTGTGATCCTAGTGAAATCATGTGTTTCTAGTGCGAGAAGAAGGGTCACTATAAAAGTGATTGTGGAGAGTGCAAATAGTACGTTACTGGGAAGAAGAAAGTTGAAGAGGATGATGTGAACATCATGGGATTATTAGCTGATGATGAAATCTACGTGACAAGAGGAATCATGCACTCATATGAGGGAGTTGAACAGGGAGAAGTGCATTGTCATTAATGCAAAAGATACGGGCACATGAAGCGGGAATGCCAATTTCTAAATAAGAAGAACGAGCGGGCTCAAAATCCAAAGGAAGACAGATGGGTTCTGGATTTGGGGAGCTGCGCACACATATGTACAACGAGAGGTACATTTGATACTTTTCACCAGGTGCGGAACTCTGTAAGACTTGTTGATGGGTCAATATGTGTGGTTCAAGGAGTCGGGACGGTGAAATTGAAGACACCGGATGGAGGAATTCGAAAACTGGCTGACGTAAAATTCGTTCCGAGGATGAGGCAGAACATGATATCATTAAGTCGACTCGATGAAAAAGGGTTCTAGATTTCCATAGAAGGTGGAGTGTTTGAAGTCTCACGTGGGGATGAAGCAATGTTTACTGGGAAGGAGTCCCAAGGGTTGTATCATTTGATGGGGACCGCAGTTAGCCCGAGATCGAGTGAAGATGGTGAAAGTGCTACGTCATCTGGCGGGAAGAAGTATGTTCGATTTACTGATAAAGTTTTCGACACCTGCAAGGAGACTACAGGTCAAGCGTCTACCCAAAATTGGTCATGAGGGGGAGATTTGTGGGGGCCACCCCCAAATTTTGGATTCATCAGGGGAGGAGTTTTCTTTGGCAGCAACAACTCATGCAGCAGCATTCCTTGGTTGGCAGCCAACCCAGCCAAACACATCTAACTTTGTATATGAGCAGCAGTTAGGGGATATTTTTCATTGGTAGTTGAACTACCCACCAACCCTTGGCCATGGTGGTTTATTTTCTTATATTTAATGGGATGTAATCCCATGTTTGTATGTGGTGTAATCTGGATGTGTGTGGTATGTTGTAATCCACCAACAAGATTCAAAGAAGATAGAAATAAAAGTGACCCACCCCGTTTCTCCCATGGAATAAGGCTTCAAAGCCGAACCACATTAAATCTTTGTGTTGCTCCGTTCTGCTTCCGTTTTGTGTGTTTTTGGTGCCACGCACCTCCACTGCACCCCAACAGAAACCGCCAACCATTGGAATGTCAAACCCATCGATATCCATGTTAAAGACTTTGTCTGAGTAGGTGCCACTTAAGGTTGATTGTGGGTGAAGGATACCACTGAGGAGGATAAGTCAATGTAGAGCAGGAGGTGTCTTCACCGCCCGTGAGTCACTGCTGGCCACCGAGCACTAGGAGGGATACCACAAAAGTTCTTTTAAAATAGATGAAGATCTACTTTAGTGGAGGAGAACCCCCCCCCCCCCCCCTCGTGCGACTGTGGATAAGGGGAGAAAAATTTTTAAAAAATTAAATAAAAAAAAAATCAAAACAAAACCAAATAAATAAAATAATAATAATGATTAAAAATAATGTTAATAAATAATTTAATTTAATTTAATCAAATAAATAAATATATACTGATTACATTAATAATTTAATATTAATCTAATAATAATAATAAGTAAATTATCTTAATAATAAATTTAATTGTAGTATGTTTATAATTTGTAAATTAATAATACAATAATTATTATTATAATAAAAATAAAAATTAATTCTAGTAATAAGTTAAAATAAATATAAATAAAAATAATAAAATTAGTAAAATAATCATTTAAAATAATAATTAATATTAATTACAATAAAAAATAATTTAAATATAAGTAATTAAACTAAATTGTTTATATAATTAAAAAAATTAATAATTATTGTATAATTATTTTCAACAAAATTTAATAAATTTGTTCTAATTATTTATCTTACTCCATTTTACTTTCAGTTTTGAACCTGAAGAAAGAAGTTGTTCAAGTTCATGAACTCCAATAGGGAGGTTTTCAGTTTGGAGAGTTTTGTTAAAGACATAGGGACTCGAGAACTAGAAGCCACCTACACCATACAAAAGTGAACACTGAGTTAGGTCGTTTGGAAGCTATGGTGACTAACATTGGGAGATTAGATGATTTAAAAATAGAGGCAACAACATGTAAGGATAGATACATTTGACACATCCTAGAGATCAATATAGAGAAGGAGTGTTCTCCACCTTCTTGAAAACCCTTAGGGAGAAACAAAGCAACATCAAGGGAGTAGAATGGGTGATCTATTTTCTTGTAATATTATTCCTTTCATTACGTTTTTAATTTTAATTTTTTTCATTAGTAGAATATGATTTGGGGGTAAATCTTTGTGATCTGGGAGAGATTCAATTCTTCTAGTTTTTAATTTCTCTTTTTTAAGTTAATTTCTCTATGAAATTGTAATTTATCAACAAGATGGGTTCTAATATTTTCATAACTTATTTTCACACCACTTGTTTTCAAATTCATGTCTTCAATATCAATCGGTGAAATTTATCTTGAAATATTTTCTTTAGTTTTAACTTCAAAAATTTCAAACAAAAGTTGGCGAGATTGTTTTTGATTTCTTTTTTTTTCAAAAACTCTTTTTTTACTAATGTATCATGAAGTGGAGAATTTTCTGATTAGTTAGTTTTATGATTAATATTATAATAAGGGTGATTAGTCCATCATTTTATGAGGATGTGTTTTCAATAAATTTTCTATAAAAAAGATAATCACTCAACCAATAGCCTTAGTTTTTCCATGGGTATCTTCCTTGCTCAATTTCTTAACAATTCTAGTTCATTGTTTCCTCTTCTGCTACATCATTTCATCTTTATTTCAAAGTTTCTTAGAAAAAAATTTCTCTATATTATTGTATTTCATAAAAACATTCAAAATTAAAAAGTTAAAAAACAAATACTCTACCCACTATTTTCAATAGTGGGTTTGTTTTGAAATTTTGGTCACACAAACATTTCTTTAAAGAATTCCTTTGGGTTCAACCCTACAAGCTGTTATACAGTACTAAGTATGAGAATTTATATTTTTAAATTTCATCATGTATTCAAAGAAGTTCATTTCATGTTTTATTCACTATTTATGAGGAGGTATTTGAGTGACAAACATTTCTTAAAACATAAAAAAATAAAAAAAATTATATAAAAAATCTCTCAAAAATTTTGAAAATTGAAAAATGCTAAAAAAATTCTATCAATTCTGCTTTTTGTGATGTTTTCTCTCTAACAATTACATTAAAATATCTATTTGAGTTGGTTTTTACTATTAGTTCTTTGTACTACTATAATGTCCCAGTTCCGAAAGCCACCCAGAGGCACCCCATACCCGGTTGGTCACATGGCCTCAAGCGCATTTCCCCAAATGCCAGAGGATGTCGACTAGCAGTGAGGGCCTTGGGTGTGATAGTGGGGAAACTATGCCCTCATTGGCAGAGTACACAGTGGAAATAGATAAACATGCAATAATGGAAGCAGTGAATAACCAACAATAATAAACATCAGAAGACTAAATCAACAAACTAGAGCACATATGTATATATAGACTGATGCAAGATACCACTCTAGGAAAGCAGACAAACAAGTCACAATGTTGAAAACACCACAGTACCAAAACAAGTACAAAATAAAAGTAAATAGCTCCTCAGCATCGCAAGCCAAAGCTTGGTCCCTTTCTCTCATGCTCTAAGAAATCAAGTTCCAGAAGTCGAAGGGCACTTTACCTTGTCTATAACTGCAACAACAGAGTCTGAATGGGCCCAAAAGCATGTCCCAAATAGGGTGTGAGATAAAATCACAGTAGGAAACCACCCAAAGATCTGTGCCTAACAGTCAATGAGTATATGGCAGTTAAAACTACAATAACTAGTAAAAAGAAAGAGCAAGCAGTAGGAAGTAAACAGTAAGTAGTGGAGAAGGATGATACACAACAGTAATCAATCCATAACCAACAACAGTAGTGATCAACCGGCTAACAAAAATAGGAAACCCTCTAGGAAGTATCCACAGCCATCCCCTCTGGTCCTAACCAAGAAGTATCACAACCCTCGGGGCAGTACACTCAGCCTAACCCCTCTGGCTTGGTCATACGAAGTTATGAGACTCTCTGGGGAATCTCACTCGGTCAATTCCCCTTATAGTCTAGGGTAGTCAGGGACTCTCTGAGAAAGATCACACGGTCTAACCCTCTTAGCCCCAAGGTCTAGAGACTCTTTGAGGAAACTATCTTGGTCAATTCCTCCTATATCCTTAGGTATACCACAGACTCTCTGAGGAAGCTCACTCGGTCAATTCCTCCTCTAGCTTGGGAAGGTTCTTAAAGAGAAAACAAACAAGGTAAGACTCTCTGAGGAAGCTCACTCGGTCTACCCTCCTGTAGTCTATAAAATATGAAGGTACTCTTCGAATCTTGCTCGGTCTATCCCATGTGGACTATAATGTCTAAGACTCGCTGAAGAAGCTCACTCGGTCTACCCCTTATAATCTATAGCACCGGGTTCTCGCAGCCCCATGCCAGTCAGTGCATGATAATGATATAAGGCCAAAGTAAACCTACAGAGCTACTTGGATAACCAAAGTACACCTATAGAGCTACTTGGATAACATTCTACAAGGTAAAAAGCATTTAATGCAAAACACTCTATCCTATAGACACAAGGCATGGAAATAGTCATAACGGCCAAAGGCTAACAAGACCCGAAGGTCGTAAACAGAGCAATGCATCGACAAAACATCCAAGCATAACAAATATATCATCTAACAAGATTAATTTACCTCTACACAAGCATACAAGCAAGGTAGGAAAACAACAAGGGAAAAAAGGTAAACATGCAATACCCCGTTCACGGGTATTGGTGGAATTTGCACGTAAAACTCAAAGACTATGAATGGTAAGGCACAAAACACCTACCTCAATCCTAGGAGATCAATATACTTGAACCACAATGACCGATTCTCCCTGGAATTTCATAGTTCTGAGCAAATGTCCAAAACTCTCAAACCAAGATAACTTGAGAAAGATGAAGAATCAGGGAATGAAACTCCAGAAGAAGGAAGAACCCACCGCTGCGGTTCCAGCACAATCGACGGTGCTCGAATTGGAGAACGGACTTAGGCTCGGGAATCCGAAGAAGTTTCGTGACCGTACAGTGTCTCTCGGTCAAACCAGACCTAGAAGAACACGTTTTTGGTGATCGGGCGTGACCCTAGTCCGATTAATGAAAAAAGAGAAAGTACACAGCGTGTAATTTTAGAGTACACGGCATGTACTAGGTCTTTCAATACTCTTCCAAAATTGGCCTCCATGTCACCCCTACACACCATGTGTGTGGCCTGGACACGGCCAGCACACGGCTTCGAGCGGGAAAAGAGTACACAGTGTGTACTCAGAAAGTACATGGCGTGTACTTTAAAAATTTCCAGAAACTTCATTTTTTACAAAAACTCCAGAAAAAGAAATACATACCTAAAAATGAAAATCTGGGTTCTTACAGACTTCCCCCCTTAAGGAAATTTATCCTCGAATTTCCCTAGTGAGGCATAGAAGAAGAAACCCCGAACAGCTCCGGCCACTTCAATCATACATCGGCCTCCCTCTCCCATGTCTCGTCCTGTACTCTCCCATGTTGCCAAAGCACCCGTACTAAAGGAACAGACTGCCCACAGAGAACTTTCGTACTATGATTGACAATCCAGATGGGATGCTCCTCAAATGATGCATTCGCTTCAAGCTCAAGCTCCTCGGGATGAAAGACATGTGATGGTTCTGAAAAGTAATGTCGGAGCTGAGAGACATGGAAGACGACGTGCATGGCCTAGTACCTCTGAGGTAACACCAACCGTTAGGCAACCGTACCAACTCTCTCCAACACCTCAAACGGCCCGACGTGCCATGGTGAAGTCTTACCCTGTCTTTGAATCCTCTTGTGTCCCAACCTCTGTGTGACACGCCGTAAAACCAGATCCCCGACCTCAAACTCCAGAGGTAATCTCTACTGATTAGCATAAGACTTCTGCCAAGACTGTGTTGTAGCCATCCACTTACGAATCAGCTCTATCTGCTCTAAGGTCTCCTGAACAAGACATGATCCCACCAAATCTGTCTCTCCTGCCTCCATCCAGCATAAGGGTGATCGGCATGGCCTACCGTACAAATCCTCGTAAGGTGCCATCTGAATATTCGCCTGAAAACTGTTTTTTTAGGCAAACTCCACAAGAGGAATATGCTTCTCCCAAGAACCGCCAAAGTCTAGAATTCAAGCTCGGAGAATATCCTCAAGCACCTGGATCATGTGCTTGGACTGGACATCAGTCTGGGGATGGTATGTTGTACTCAAAAGTACCCAT
This sequence comes from Viscum album, assembly GCA_963277665.1. Lineage (NCBI taxonomy): Eukaryota > Viridiplantae > Streptophyta > Magnoliopsida > Santalales > Viscaceae > Viscum > Viscum album. The sequence goes on along the minus strand of OY728158.1, from coordinate 165,924,455 downwards.
GTACCCAAAGCCTTTTGAAGTCTTTACTAGAACCAAGAAGTAAAATGTGAATCCTAGTCTGAAACAATGGAGTGTGGAACTCCATGTAGATGTATAGTATATCGGATGTATAGTCGTCCCAGATCATCAACACTGAAGGTCTCCTTGATCCGAAAGAAGTGTGCAACCTTCGTAAGCCTGTGGATGAAAACCCAAACAGCATCACTCCCCCAAGGTGACCCAGGTAACCCGGTCATGAAGTCCATCGCGACATCGTTCCATTTCCACTCGGGAATGGGTAACTACTGCAAAAGCTGCGCTGGTCACTGATGCTCTACTTTCACCTGCTGAAAATTAGAACATCTCATAACAAAACCAGCAACATCTCTCTTCATACCTGGCCACCAGTATTGGCGGTGTAGATCACGATATATCATGGTGACGCCAGGATGAACTAACGAAATTGAGGAATGAAAATCCCGCTTCAGCTCCTCACGTATGTCTGCTAGAACCCATAGGCGTCCTAGGAAATGCATGATCTCATCCTCGTCGATAGTCCATCCAGGAAGAGGGTCCCCTCCTGACACACTCTCATGCAGGACTAAGGCCTATGAATTTGATAGCTGCCTCATTTGTACCAGATCATGAAGTGTAGAGGTAATAGCTACATAAGATAGGAATGTTTGTCCCTATCTATCGTGCAGTTCCAAGTGCATCTCAGAGAACAGATCCATAATCCGCCACTCACTGCTGGCCTCTTGAACTGCCTGAATCTGAGTTCTTCTGCTCAACGCATCTACCACTACATTGATCTTTCCTATTGTATATGCAAGCTCGAAATCAAAGGACTGAAGATAATCGACCCACCTGCGTTTACTCAAATTCAGATAATGCTGAGTGAAGATTTACTTGAGACTCTTGTCATCAGTGAAAACCACAAAGTGATCTCCCAGAAGGTATTGTCTCCAACAGCGTAAGGCATGAACAACAACTGCCAACTCCAGATCATGCGTCGGGTAGTTCCTCTTGTGTGGCCTCAACTACCGAGACCCATACACAATGACTCCATCTCCCTGCATAAACACAGCTCCCATACCAATACCTAAAGCATCACATTAAACAGTGTATCCCTTGCCCGGCTCTGGCAAGACTGGTATCGGTGCTAACATCAACCTCCCCTTCAGCTCCTAAAAGGCTGACTCATAAGAATCTGACAATAAAAACTTCACCCCTTTCTTGGTTAGACCAGTCAACAGTGCTTCTAGGCACAAAAATTCTTGTATGAAGCATCTTTAGTATCCAGCTAGCCCTAGGAATCTTCGTACCTCAATGACATTCTTCGGCTGCTCCCAGAAACTACATCTCTCACTTTCTCTGGGTCCACAGACACTCCTTCCTCTGAGATGATGTGACCCAAGAAGTGAATCTGGTCCATCCAAATGTGGCACTTCGAGAGTTTATCATATAGTGGATGCTCTCTCAGTGTAATCAGAACGATCTCAAGATGGGTAGCATGGTCGTGTCAAGTACAAGAGTACACCAATATATCGTCCACGAAGACCACGAAAAAGGAGTCCAAATAAGGATGGAACACTCAGTTCATTAGTTCCATGAAAATTTCTGGCGCGTTCGTGAGACTGAACGGCATGACCATATACTCGTATAGACCATACCTGCTCCTAAAGGCTATAAGGGGTATATCTGATGGTCTTACGTGCAACTGATGATAACCTGACCTCAATTAGATATTCAAGAACACACAGGCTCCATGAATCTGATCAAAGATGCCATCTATCCTCGGAAAGGGATATTGGTTATTGACCATCAACTGGTTCAACTTCCGATAATCCACACAAAGCCAAAGGGTTCTGTCTTCCTTTTCGCAAAGAGGACAGGTGTACCCCAAGGAGAAGTACTGTGTCGGATGAAACTCTTTGCTTGCAACTCCTCCAACTGCATCTTGAGATCCTGAAACTCAGTTGTATCCATCCTATAAGGAGGAATGGATTCAGGGGCTTCTCCTAGAACGAGATCAATCGATAAGTCTACCTCACGCTCTGGAGGAAAACCTGAAAAGTCCTCTGGAAAGAAATCTCTAAAACAATCCACCATTGGGGGAAAGTCTAACTGCGAAGTCCCCTGGTCATCCAGATAAATACTGGAAATCTGGGATGTTACTTCCCCTAGGCCATGATGCTCTGGTCCAGGTCTACCCTCCTGGACATCCCACTCGCCTCTATAAAGAAAAGATTCACCCACTGGTGATATGAAGCTCACCCTGCGACGATAGCAATTGACGACTGACTGGAAGGGAACCAACCAGTCCATCCCAAGAATGACGTCTTAGCCCATCATCTCTAAGACATAGAGATCCCATAAGAAATGACACCTCGCAACCTCAGGAGGGCACTCCTTGCACTGACGTATGCTAGATGTCCTCATTCCCAATGGCGTGTCAAGAGTCAACAAGTCGGCAGACGAAAAGATACAGAGTCGAAGGCTCTCCGCAACTGCAATAGAGATAAATCTATTCGAAGAACTAGTATCAAAAAGATATGAAGATAAAACTGGGGCTACTAAGATCGTACCTCGAACTATAGAAGGTTCGGGATCCTACTTCTGATAGGTATTCTCCACGGCGAAAGACTGGCCTGCACCGCGACCCTGCGTCCCTGGCTGGCCGCTCTGAGCTGATCCACTCTGATGCCACTAATGACCTGGTGACTGACCACCACAGTCGCGACCTCCACTTCAGCCTGAACAGCTGGAAGAACTCCAGTTCCCAGACAGGTGGGAAATTGGCGAAGCATCTTCAGAACACGGGGTCATAGAGGAACCCCTACCACCAGCTGAAGGTGAGAAGATGTGACAGAAGCACTGATGATGGCCCATCTTACCGCAAGATCGGCACTCCATCAAGTGTATCTGGAACTGAGGACTGGTATGCCCAAAACTTCCGCATGGGTAGCATACAACCTAGCTACCAGAAGACACATCCTGTGAACCTCGATCTCCTCGAGAAGACTCTCTGCGATGCTTCCTACTGTCTGTAGGAGGAACACCAGCTCTGGATGTCGAACCGCACTGGCTCACTGCTCCAGAATCCCTAAGATTATGCACAGTAATCAGCATCTGATTTACGATAGAGGATATAGAAGTCAACTGAAAGATATTCACCTGGGATCATATCTCCTACCTGAGACCATCCCCAAACTTCCTAGCAAGGAACAACTCATCACCTGCTGGGATCGGTGTGAAACGCTGCAGCTCAGTAAAACGGGACGAGTACTCCATGACAGAAAGAGTACCCTACTGCAGACTCATAAACTCCTGGGATCGATCGGCCCTCAGGGTCTCTGGATAGAAGTAGTCATAGAAGGTGCATCGAAACTCATCCCATGACATACCCTGCTAGCGTCCTAACTGTGAGATCACCTCCCGCCACCTCTTGGTGGTGTCTTGGAGCATATAGGTGGTCAGATTTACCCTCTTCTCTGGGGGTATCTCCAGATGCTCAATGATAGTCATGGTGGCCTCAAACCACGAGTCTTCAGCCTGGGGTCATCTATCCCCTGAGAAAGTAGGAGGATGCGGTGGCTGAAAAACCCTTGTCAACTCAGCCATCTTCAGCCTGGGGTCCTCTATAGCACCGGGTTCTTTCAGCCTCGTGCCAGTCAGTGCATGATAATTCTATAAGGCCAAAGTACACCTACAGAACTACTTGGCTAACCAATGTACACATATAGAGATACTTGGCTAACAGTCTACAAGGAAATAATCATGTAATGTAAAACACTCCATCCTATAGACAAAAGGCATGGCAATAGTCGTAACGGCCAAAGGCTAATAAGACCCAAAGGTCGTAAACAGAGCAAATCATGGGGAAAACATCCAATCACAACAAATTGATCCTCTAACAAGATTAATTTACCTCTACACAAGCATATAAGAAAAGCAGAAAAAAAACAAGGGAAAAAAGGTAAACACGCAATACCCCGTTCACGGGTATAGGTGGAATTTTCACATAAAACTCAAAGACTTTGAACGGTAAGTTACAAACCACCTACCTCAATCCTAGGAGATAGATATACTTGAACCACAACAACTGATTCTCCCTTGAACATCGTAGATATGAGAAAATTTCCAAAACCCTCAAACCACGATAACTTGAGAAAGAGGAAGAGTCAAGGAATGAAACTCAAGAAGAATGAAGAACTCACCGATGTGCTTCCAACGCAATCACGGTTCTCGAATCAGAGAATAGATGAAGACTCGAGAATCCAAAGATGTTTCGCAGCCGTACGACATCTCTCGGTCGAGCCAGGCCTTGAAGAAGACTTTTTTGGTGATCGGGTGTGACCCCGGTCCGATTAATGAAAAAAAAGAAAGTACATGGCATGTAATTTTAGAGTATATGGCATCTACTAAGTCTTTCCGTACTCTGCCAAAATCAGCCTCCAGGTCACCCCTACACACTGTGTGTGTGGCCCGGACACGGCCATCACACGGCTTCGAGCGGGAAAAGAGTACACAGAGTCTACTCAGAAAGTACACGGAGTTTACTTCAAAAATTTCCAGAAACATCATTTTTCTCAAAAACTCCAGAAAAAGAAAGACATACCAGAAAACGAAGTTCCAGGTTCTTACAACTAGACTGTGATGAAATTCTTTTTCTTCTGTTTTCTATATTACTACTATATCATCTTTTTGAGAGCCCATATACCATGAAATTGACAAACACTTAAGTTCTCTCAAAAATAAAAATAGAAATTATCAATGTAAAACATAGGAGAGTGATTTATTCTACTTAATAATAAACTAAAATTCCCCCCTAAACTCTTAGAAGAAAATGAGATTCCTATGATCAGGTAGTTCTAACTCCCTCAAGTTTCAAACTACCATATTCAATTATGTGATCTCCTAAATATAGAAAATGTGAACTCAAAGAATCCCAATTATCTCTGCTTGTTTCTTTCAATGGAATATCTAATGAGGATTCTATATCCTTCGTTAGAGACATCTATAATATAGTGAAATAAATTCTACTTACAGGACTAACATAAAATGATCTTAGAATGAGAATATTTCACTCTTTCCTTAAAGGGAATGCTTGGAATCGGTTTTTGAGTCTAAATGAGAACATTTTTTGGAATTGGGACCAAGTTTATAGTTCTTCTTCATGAAATTTTATCCTCAAATACTAAAACGTGAATTAAGACCCAAAATGACAATTTTTTCCAAGAATATTGAGAAGCCTTTCATGAGGCTTGCGACAGATTTAGGGAAATTCTTAGGTAGTGTCCCAATACTCAACTCCCATACAATGTTCTCATAGACACCTTCTATCAAGGTTTTACCTCTTTGGGTTGGAACATTATAGACCAATCTACTGGGGTTAATTATAATTACATGACTGATGAAGAGTTAAGAAAAAATATTTACAACCTTTCCCTAAATTCTCAAAACAAAATTTCAAGGAGGAAAATAGTGAATAGAAATGCTAACAAAATTGGTTCTGTAACATAAATGAACCCAAAAATTACTGAAATAATAAACAAACTTGAAACCTTAATGAACCAAAATTCCAAACAATATGTAAAAAACTCGGCTGTCAAAATTCAAAAAAATCAATTTGGGAATAGTGTTCTCAGAGTCGCATGTTTGGACACACTGAAAACTTATGTCGAAGATTTGACATTCCATCCCAGTAAGAAAATACAAACTTTTTTAGCTATAGTCCATGGTTTCCTTCCAAATATGAACCCCTTTCAAATAACTATAACCAATGCTATAAAAAACATCTAAACTTTTCATAGAAAGAATATGAAATGATAAATAAATCCACTACCCCTGGTTACCAAAATGAACCAAGAAAAAAATTTCAAAATCAATAATGGGGTGAGTCCTCTAATTCACAAAGGAAATTTTTAGGGTCAAATTTTTTCAAAACTAGATCAGATCTTAAAGAGAATGTACTCCAAAGATGAAAAATTTAAGAATCAACTGAATAAATAACAAGACCAATATTATTCTGATAAAATTTAATCTGATGTCAGAATGAAAAATATGGAAATTAAATTAGTCTAAATAGCAAGATACTTGACTTATTGGGATAGGGGTAGGATTCCTAGCATAAACGAAATCAATCTGAAGGAGATTTTCATTGTTGTTATTATTAGAAGTGGGTTTAACACTCGAAATAAACAAGAAAAAAATCCAAAAAATCCAAAAATAAATAATTGTTTGGTTCTAGAAATAAAAATATACAGCGTAGATATTCTAGAAATGAGAATAAAAATTATGAACATGAAGAAAATCTCATTTTTTTCACCAGATAATAATGCTGAAAACATTCCTAAAATATAAAGAATAAGGGGAAGGAGAAAATTGTAGAAGAAATAGGGGGAATTCTACCTTTTCTTAGGAACTTTTTCCCACACATCCCTTTCCCAAAAATTCTAAAACCAAAATTTAAAAACAAGGCTAAACTTCTTTAGTTCCTTGGGATGTTGACTTTTCCCCAAGTGAATATCTCATTCATTAAATCCTTAATTCAAATTCCATATTACCTAAAATATCTACAAGAAAATCAAAAAAAATACACTTGAAGAATTTTCTATATACAACTTCAATAAAAAGTTTAGTGTTGTAATTCAAATTATAATCCATCCTGTGATTAGAGACCTATGTAGTTTTTTTATACCCTGAACTTTAAAACATTCTAGTCAACTAAAATTATTGTGTGACTTAGGTTTTAGTATCAACATACTCTAATATTCACTATTTCAATAGTTGAGATTGTGTGATCTTCAACCCATGACTATCATCTTATAGTTGGGTGACCATTCATTCACACATTCTATAGGGAGGATAGAATATCTTCTGGTTAGAATAGGTAAGTGGTTTTTGCCTACTGAATTCCTTGTGTTTGACATGGATTGTAACCTAGAGGTGCCCATCATTTTGGGAAGACCATTCTTGGACACTGGTAGAGATGTTATTGATGTCACTAAGGGTGAACTGATTTTTAAAATTGGGGAAAAATAATAAGAATTAAATGTATTCAAAAATGTCAAGGGACCAAATTTTTTGGAAAATTATTCTAAGATAGAGTAACAAAAAGCTAAAAATTCAGTTGAAAATTTTAATGATTATGAAAATAAAACATTTTCTTAATAAATAAATATAGAAGTTGAGAATTAATTTTCACATGCTAATGAATATATACAATGTTAAAATCTAGAAATTTTTTATTACTAGATAGAATTCCAATTTCTACAATTACTAGGGATTTTTCATCTATTTATAACCATAAAGACTTTCGGAAGGAACATGAGGGTTATTCTAATATCACTAACACATCTAAAAAAATTGTAAAGAATATGGAGATCTAGTAAAATAGTTTGATTACTTTTCTTTAATAAATATTTTGAATTCAGATCTAGAGAGTTATGAGAGTGAGTTGTACACTTCAAACAGTAATGAGTTAAATTTAAATCAGGTCAAGAAATTCCAAATATTTCATTATTTCAAACTCTATACAAGAGACATGTTAAATACCTTGGTCCTATTTAGTCTAAGATTCTTTATTATATTGAAAAGGCATCCACTTTGGAGCTTACAACGCTCCCAACCCACATAAAATATTCATTTTTATGTGAAAAATTCAAATCTTTCTTTCATAATATCTGCTGAATTAAAATAATATCAAGAAGAAAAGTTATTGGGTATTTTGAAGAAATTCAAATCTATAATACGTTGTTCCATAACTGATATTAAATGGATTATCCCTTGTTTTTATCATGTACAAAATCAAAAATTGAACCAGACCACAAAGCTAGATTAAAGTGCCAAAGGAGACTAAATCCCAACATGAAATAAGTTGTTAGAGAGGAAGTCATCAAACAACTGGACAGTGGGATTATATATCCTATCTCATATAGTACTTGGGTTAGTCTGGTCTAATTAGTTCTTAAGAAAGGTGTTCTCACTATTGTAACTAAGGAAAATAATGGAGAAATAAATACAAAGAAGGACACTAAATGGAGAGTCTATATTGATTATAAGATGCTCAATTCATCCATTAAGAAGGACCACTTTCCAATTCCCTTCCTTGATCAATTGCTTCAGAGGTGTTCTAGGAATTAATTATTCTGTTTCCTTGAAGGCTATTATAGTTACAACAAGATTACAGTAGCTCGAGAGGATCAGGAGAAACTAAATTCACATTCCCCTTTGAGATATTTTCCTATCGGTGGATTCCATTTGGTTTATGTGGTGCTCCAAGAACCTTTAAAAGTTGTATGATGGCTATATTTTCTGACATGATTGGGAGGATCATATATGTTTTCATCAATGACTTCTCCATTATTGGCATCATATTTGAGACTTGTGTAGGAACTTAGGAGTTAGTGTTAGAAAGGTTCTTAGAGACCAAACTAGTTTTAACCTAGAAAAAATGATAGTTCATGGTAACTGAAGAGATTGTGCTAGGACATAAGGATTCCTAGAGGGGTTTAGAGGTAGGCACTGCCAAAATTGAAGTTATTCAAAAACTTCCACCACCTAAAAATGTTAAGGGTGCTAAAATTTTCTAAGTTCATGCAAGTTTTTAGTGAAGGTTTATCAAAGACTTCAAAAAAATAACAAAGCGCTTGTTTTCATTGCTTGTCAAGGTTTCACCCTTATTTTTTATTAAAACTATCTTGAATCATTTAATCTGTTAAATGCAAATCTCGCTTCATAACCTATCATTACTACACCTGATCAGAAACTTACCTTTGAATTAATTTGTGATTCTCGTGACATTGAAGTTGGAGTTGTCTTAGAAAAAATGTGAGATAATAAGTTTCATGTGGTATATTATGCTAGTAGACTGTTAGATGAGGCACAAAAGAATTATACTACTATTGAGAAAGAGTTTTTAGCTATAGTCTATGCTCTTTAGAAATTTAAGAAGTACCTTCTACGATATAAATTCATTATCTTTACTGATCATTCTACCTTAAAGTATTAGTTATCTAAGAAGGAGGGAAAACCAAGGCTTATTAGACTGAAACTCTTGTTACAATAGATTTACTTGTAAATAAGAGATAAGAAAGGAAATGAAAATTTAGTTGCTGCTCGTCTATTTAGGCTTTCTAATACCCACTAGGGAGATCCCAGAGAGATAAACACTTCCTTTCTGGATGAAAATATTCTCATACCCTCCATTAGGTAGTCTTCTTGGTTTTCATACTTAACCAATTTTATGGAAGCTAGTGTCTTTATAGTGGATTTTTCAAACAACCAAAGAATTAAATTAATTTCAAAACTTAATTATTATCTTTTGGATGACCCTTTTCTATTAAGGAGTTGTGCTGATGGACATATAAGAATGTGTGTTCAAGAGGAGGAGGGTTTCCTATACGGGAAAGTCGTCACTCCTCACCATGGACATTTCACTGATAATGGTACCCGCTTTAAAATTTTCAAATTTAAAGATTTAATCTAAAAAATATAGTTGTAACCATAGGACTGGAACTACCCACTATCAAAAGTCTACTGGATAGGTAGATGTCTCAAATAGGTATTTGAAGAAGCTTTTATAGAAAAGTGTCTCAAACATTATGAAGGACTAGTCTCTAAAATTACATTAGGATTTATGGTCCTATAGAACATCTTTCAAACCCTTAATTATGATGTCTCTATATAAGTATTCATTTGGGAAACATTGTCATTTTCCTGGGGAATTATAGCACAAGTCATTTTGGGATGTTAATGGTTTGAATTTTTATTTTAAGAGTGCTACAGAAAGAATACTACTTGATCTGAGGGAGTTAGATGAGATAATGAGAGAGTGTGATGATAACTCTAGGATTTTCAAATAGAGGTCCAAATTTTTTCATGATTCTATCATTCAAACTAGAGAATTTAAATATGGGAAGAACCTTTTTGTCTTTAATTCTAGACTTAATATATTTACTATTAATATGAAAACTAAGTGGTATGGACATTTCACAGTTGATATAGTGCTAAAGAATTTATATTTTGAGATTGTAGGAGAGGAAAACAAAAACATTCTTATGAATAGGAAAAGATTAAAACTTTATTTTGAAGGTAATCGAAAGGGCTTAGATACCATCATTATTCCTGAGAACAGATGTTCAATAAATTATAACTACAGACTTAATATTTTATGATCCATGGGAGTCAACACATGGTTTGTATTTTTTTAATTTTATTATTGATTTGTTTTTAATAAAATGCTGCTTTCTTTTTCTTTTGTTCATTTTTTTATAGTTATCTATTCTTTTCTCTCCTAGTCTATGAATTTAGATAATATTTTTGGCGATGTCAATAGAGTAGTAGAATTTTATTAATTTATCTGCTCATGAAAAGTTTCATTCTGAAACACCAGAGGAAAGGAATACTTCATAAATCAGGGAAGTTCTTTATTTTTATTTATACATACTTTTATGATCTTATATATTACTATAAAAAAATCAACATTCCACTACTAATGGTTTGACACCATAACAGTGACTCACTGGTGCGGTAGTGGTGGTGAGTCATTGATGTTCTGCTACTACTAGAAATTTTACCATATAATTGGACCGTTACTGTAAATTTTTATATATTTCTTTTCAATCATTTAACTATTTGAAATTATGTGTGGGGGCTAATACTGGGATGGTTTTCTTCTTTTGAGTGTTTTTTCTTATTTTTCTGGGTTTTTTAGTATACATTTTCTTCTCTACTGTACATCTAATTGAGACACATTTTCAAAATTGCTATACTCATTTCACTATGCACTCAAATGTTTTACAAGCTAATGTTGGGAACATAATTGAAAAAATCTCTTCACTAGCTTAAATTATAATGCATGTAAATTTTTTGTAAAATATTTTTATGGAAAACATACTTTTTGAACTTCATTGTGGCCCTTGTACATGTCATTAATCTAGTAAATTGAAAATATTTTTTTGATCTTTAAGAGTCAACTTGTTTTTCTCCATCTTGGAATTAAACTTTGAGGAAAAAGTTGGGTTTTAAGTGTGGGGGACAGAGTTTACTTATTTTTAGCTAATCTATGCTTTAATGTAATCCCACCAAATTCTTCAGCCCTTTAAATTTTTTTTTGTAAAATAAAGGCCAATATTTTCAAAATATTTAGCCTTCTTTTTTTTTCTTAAATTTGGTCTTTCCTAAAGGATATTACTTTCTGGTTATTGAGGGTTTCTTTGAATCTAAAATTTTTTAGAATGAATTATTTATGGGTGAATTTCTATTCTATTTTTATGAATATTATGTTTATTAAATAAGAAAAAAAGTAATATATGAAAGATTTTTGTAGAATTGAGATCATAACTTTATGAAAATGAAAGCTTGATTTTGAACTTATGGAAGTCACATTTTATTTAATTTAAAAATTAATCACCTTGCTAGGATAACTTAAATGGAATTCATTTATGTTTTTTAATATTGAGTAAAATGGGAAAGTGGGAACCCATGGTGAACCTATGAGATATTAGGCACTAAGTTTGTGTGATTAAGCCCTTTTTTCTAATTAAATAAGTGAATATGCGCAGTGCTTTACATAAATTATATGGATCGGTAAAATTTTAAAAAATAATAATAATAAAGTTTCTAGTTTTCAAAAACAAGTTCATTAAGGTGAGAGGAATTTTGAACACCAGATAAAGAAGGGGAAAATTGGATGATATGAAAATCATTTAAGTTGTATCAATAAATTTATTTTTGTTTAAAAAAATTTTGAACCCTGGAGAAAGTCTAAGTAGATGGTTCCTTGGTTAGGATCTTATTTCCGTATTTATCTAACTTGCTATCACTCAAAGTTTTATAACTTGAATTTTTATTAAATTAAGTCAATAAGTGACCTCAAATATGAGGCATGACATCCACAGAAGTAGATGTTTCTTTTCATCCTTGATCACTTAGTATTTGAACATAGATAGGACGTATTTTGAACATTCCTTTTGAGAAGATTATTTCATATTTTTTTATCCTCTTGAATTTAAACTGCTTTACATGCTTCATTTTGAGTTGTTTAATAAAAACATGTTTCTATTTTCAAAATATTAAAAATCTTAGTATTGATTGAGGAAATTCAATAACTAGGTGTGGGAGAATTTTATGGGGCCTTAAAATCACATGATTATCCACATCTTTTATTTAACACTTTAATCATTTTGTAAATTAATTATGTACATTTTTTAATTTACTGCACTTTTGTAATTTTACAATTAAATATATTCTTTAATAATTTTTTAAAATTAATTTTGTATTTTTAAATTTTTTAATCATTAATTTACTCTTACTTAATTTTCTGGTTCATTAATTTTCTAATTACTTTTTAGAATTTTTACTATTCTTGACATAATTGTTTTATTATAAATAATGTTTAATTTTTAATTTAGTTTTCTGTTTTTGAATTTATTAGTTATTCATTTGTCGTTAACTTTAATTAATACAATTAGGTTTTAAATTTTTAGTTTCCAAATTTTTAATTGTTCTTATTTTGTTTAAATTTTATAATTTATTTTTTTTAATTCTGTAAAAATATTCACAACGCCACCACTAGCACCCATTTTCCTCATGACACACCGTCATCAGTCTTGCAAGGCACCACCAGAATTTCCTTCCACCACAAGTTGATTCAAATAAGACACTGCCAGCTACAATGGTACCTCTTAGACACAGTTTCACTTCTTACCACCTCCAAAATCTTTCAGCACTTCAACTCACCAATGGAGTCAATACACCACCATTCATATGCTAATTTCACCCCACTAGCATAATATTTGCTACACACTGCCGAACTACTTCACATCATCAACATCACAGACATGAGACATTATTGTTTTCTCTTAAGACACCACCACCGCAAGAGTCCTCCAGCCCTTTATCACCTCCCACCACCACAAATCCACTGCCAATCAAATTTCTCACCACTAATCCACTCCTTACACAAATATTTTAACACTTCAAAAGTAATTCATGAACCACTGTTGGTCGTGAATGTCACTTCTGTGGGGGAGAATCCCGATTCCGGACTGAAAATTGCTTGCCAAAAAAATATCGTGAGAAACTCGAGGCGATATAAGCAGAATGAAAAAATCAACACACAATAATTTTTTTTAAAGTGGAAAAACCCTCCCATGTGGAGGATTAAAAAACCACAGGTCAATTCCCAAAATATCCACTATGAATCAGAGAGTACAAAGAATCCAAGTAATGCCCGAACTTGAATTATAAATAAGAGAGCGTAGAAAACTTATGTGAAAACCACACCCTGATATACCTCTGCCTACTCTCTGATAAATATCCTACTAATGCCATGTATCGGAAGAACAATTTTTGACAAAAAATCACCCTTCTGTCGACAAAACATCACTACCTCGGAGATCGTTACCCGAACATGCATCAACCTCGCACCAGCTTGAGACACCCGAATGATCTCCCCATTATGATGTACCGATGATCTGTAATCGGGACACGCCACCTGATCACCTCTATCAGGAAGACTTTCAATATGTGTCCATGATCATCAATTCTATAGTCGTTGCTCTACACCTGTGAAACGTCGACACTCCATTGTCGTCATGCCACATGGGCCACCGTAAACACGACAACCCATTCCTAGGTCTCCCTTGTCAGCTACATCTTGCTGGAACACCCTTTTCTTTTCAAAATATGTTTTTTCATCCTCCTTATATAGACACCAAGTCCATAATAATCAATTAATGCAGTCAATATCAATTATTCCATCCATTAATATTGAGAATTAAATATCCATTAATGTTGGGAGAAAATTATCAATTAATGGTGATATAAATCTACCCATTAATAATTTTCCTCTCGCATCAATAAATGTGTTGAATCCCTCTATTAATAATTTTCCTCACTCATAAATAAATTTGATGAATCTCAATAATATCCCCCTTCATCACATTAATGAATGGAACAATCCAAAAAACCCATTTGGAAAAAAAATATGTCGGTATCACACCAACCATCATCAACTGAAGAAAATATGACGACGTCCTTTTTCACTTCTGATAAAAAAATATCAGCTCCCCCTACAAAAAGAAAATCAAATGCTGAAATCTTTGTCACATTTGTATCTACACCATCCTGCTCATCCTGCTGAACAAGACAAGAACCAGAAACATCTAGCTCCCCCATAATAGTGATTACCACATAATTTGGATCACCTATAGGAATAAACTGCACCCCCTGCTCAACATCGTATGAGCGGACAAGTGTATCACCTCTCTTAACCTACTATAATTTATGAACTTTATTCTTCTCCATGCACACATCTGCAATCCTATTATAAGATTATAAAATCTTCATGTTATACTTCATGCACAAACCAACCTCCTCTGATACCACTTGTTGGGGAGAATCTTGATTCCGGGATGAAAATTTCTTGCCAAAAAAATATCATGGGAAACCCGAAGCGATATAATCATAATAAAGAAATCAACATGCATGATTTTTTTTAAGTGGAAAAACCCTCACTTGTGGAGGATTAAAAAACCATTGGGAAATTCCAAGAATATCCACTATGAATCAAAGAGTACAAAGAATCCAAGTAATTCCCGAACTTGAATTACAGATAAGAGATCATAGAAAACCTATGTGAAAACCACACCCCGATACACCTCTACCTTGTCTCTGATAAACATCCCGTTGATGTCATGTATCAGAAGATCAATTTGTGACAAAATGTCACCCTTCGGTCGATGAAACGTCACTACCTCGGAGATATTCACCCAAACATACATCAACCTCGTACCAGCTTGCGACACCCGAATGATCTCCCCATTATGATGTACCACTGATCTACAATCGGGACACGCCACCTGATCACCTCTATCAGGAAGACATTCGATATGTGGCCATGATCATCAATTCGATAGTCACTGCTCTACACCAGTCAAACGCCGACGTGCCATTGTCGTCGTGCCACACGGGCCAACGTAAACATGGTAACCCCTTCCTGGGTCTCCCTTGTCGGCTACATCTTGCTAGCACCCCCTTGTCTCTTCAAAATATGTTTTTGCATCCTCCTTATATAGACACCGATTCCATAATAATCAATTAATGCAGTCAACATTGATTATTCCATCCATTGATATTGAGAATTAAATATCCATTAATGGTGGGAGAAAATCCTCAATTAATGGTGATATAAATCTCCCCATTAATAATTTTCCTCTCTCATCAATAAATGTGATGAATCCCTCCATTAATAATTATCCTCTCTCGTCAATAAATGTGATGAATCACAACAAGTTCTTCATAGATTTGGAGATACTGAGGAAGTCGATTAAAAGTATACCACTATATGGGTCTCACCAAGGATGAGTACTCGAACACCTAGAGTCCACCATAAACCACTGACTATTGGAATTCTGAACCCATCAGTAGCCATGTCAAAGTTGTCATTTGAGCAGATGCCACTGAAGGGTGATTGCGTGTGAAGGACACCACCGAGGAGGATAAGCTGACAGCGAGGAGGATGAACTACCGCTATCAGTGAGTCATCATCCGCCATCAAGAACCAGGAGGGGATGCCACATAAGCTCCTATGAAGGAGCTGAAGTTCACATTTAGTAGAGAACGACCCCTCCCCCCTCACACGGCCTCGGATAAGGGTGGGGAGGAAAAAAATGAAAAAATATCAATAAATATATAAAAACTAAATATATAATAAAATTAATAATAATAATAATAATAATTAAAAATAAAGTTAATAAATTAAATAATTTAATTTAATCAAATAAATAAGTATAAATTAATTACCTTAATAATTTAATTTTAAACTAATAATAATAATAAGTAAATTAACTTAAAAGAATTAATAATAATAACTTTATTAATGTTAAATTAATAATTTAATAATAATTATTATAATTATAATAATAATTAATATAAATAATAAATTAAAATAAATAGAAATAAAAAAAATATTACATAAATAAAATCATTAAAATAGTTTATTAATATAATAATTAATAAATTATTATCAATTATAATAACAAATAATTATAAATATAAATAATTAAACTTAATTATTAATATGAAGAATAAAATTAATAATTTTTATAAACTTAAATTTACAAAGAACTTTAATAAATTTGTTCTACGTATTTATCTTACTCTATTTTACTTGCAGTTTTGAACTTGGATAAAGAATTCGTCCAAGTTTGTGAACTCCAATTGGGAGATTTTCAGTTAAAGAGTTCTTTAAAGATAGAGGGACTAAATCTGTAACACCCCAAACTTCTACGGTACGCTTCTCTTTGAATAATGTGATAGCGTGTGTTGTACCCAACACCGAGTTCTAACACACCATAACCAATCAAACTAGCCGTTATGCATAGTAATACTTACTTTTTGAAATTATATATATTTTATTTTTTAAAATGGACTTTTTTTTTTGGATTCGTAATATCTAATTTATCCTAAGGTGAAATTTTGGTACTTTTCAGATAACTTTAATATTTTGATGAATAGTGAAAATTACTAAATTTTAATTAAAAACAACTTTTTTAATCAAAATAATTAATAGTGAAAAATTAAGAATTTGAGTGGTTTTAAAGTATATTTAGAATATATTTTTACCATTTAATATAATTTTGGTCATTGGACATAATTTTACAATTAAACCGGACATAAACAAGTGTCAATCTTTTGATAGTTATTATCTCTTAAAAACACACTATTTGTTTTAACCACGGGAATTAATTTTAAATTACTTTCTGCCACTTCTGTGTTTTGAATTTGGAAAAATGGATTCCATATTTGGAATCAGTATGTTCAAATTGTGTAAATAGGTAACATTTATTTTTAGACATTTTGAATAATTTCTGCGGTAAATATTTTATTTACCATGGTTAAGGGTAAATCCGGTAAATAAGGGTTAAAAATAATATTATAATAATACTAAATTACCCTAAAACGTGTCCTAGACTTATTGGTTGAAACATTTTCGGCCATAGTCATCTTTGGGTCGATTTTGGGACCCCATGGAGCCACTTGTAGGTGATAGGGACACTTTATTTTAATTAAGTTAAAATAAGTACAAAAATGACAAAAGTATATATATTTTAGAAAAACAATTTTTACATAGAGTTATATATGTTGGATTTTCGACTATAAATATTCATTAGAAATATAAAACGATTTCCTACATGATGATATTTTATTTAGAATTTTTAGAGATTAAATAATTTAATTTATTTATGACACAATGATGATGCAGTAATTACCATAATAGTGAAAAATTAAAATAATTGATATTATAAATACCCAAATAAATATAATTTGAGACTTTTAATGAATTACATTAATTTTATAGGATAATATGACATATTAGGATTGATTTAATTAACTTTTTTCGAAGTAATCATTCTGTTATGAGTTTCACAAGATCAACTATTGAATAGTGTCAAAATTGACATAAAAGAGTTTTTAAAAAAATATTATATTATTAATTGATATTAAATTCCTAAAAATCTAAGGTTCGGCCAAGAGACTTATATCATGATAGTTGTATCATTAATGGACCACTTGGGGGTCTCTTGGATGTATATGGTAAGTTTATTAACCATATAATATAAAAATACAAAGAGACATTGTAAAAGTGAAACTAATTAACTTAGAGTTAATACTTAAAGATAAGGTTAATATAAGTACCCAAACCTGTCTAAATTCTATTGGCTGAGTTGTTTTCGACCTATCCCCACCTTAAACTTTGAATAATCAATTTTGGAGCCATTAGAAACCGAATATGAATTTATTATAAATTAATATTTCTAGCTTTTCCAAAGGTTCCCCTCACCCCTCTTATAAAAGGGCACTCCTCCTTCTCATTTCTTCACACCTTCAAAGCCTTTTGGATCGGCCAAAATCTTCCCACGTACTATCCCAACTTCCCTCACTACAACCTAGAGGCTTTAGTTTGATCCGAAAGCCAACCTACAGAGCCATTTTGATCAAATCAAAAGGAAGAACCCGAAGAAGAGGTAATGATTTCACCACCCTTTTCAAAGTTCCTTTCTTCTTCCACTTCTTCTTCCGTTGTTTTTACCATTATAAAATAATAAATCCAGTATCATATATATACTGTGATGTTATTATAAATATGGTACAACCATATTCAGTATTCTATCCACCCTTTTGAATAACATGTCACCATACGTGTGTACGTACGGCTTACCGTCTCCACGTCGTGGTGTAATTGTTATTCAATATATTATTATTTGGATGGGTATAATAAAGATGTGTAACTCGTGTAAATAATAAATGTAACAGGTTAATGATTCTGTATATATTATATACCATCCATTTATATATTATTTTAATATCAAAAGAATGATATTTTCACTCGTGCGTACGTACGGACTACCGTCTCCACGAACGCGATGAGATTCATTCTCCATCGTATCCATTCAAGTATAATTATCATTTGATGATTTAAAAATGATGTTTAAGGACTTGATATCATTATGGATATGAATAATATACAACCTATCCATTACAAACATGGCTTACGTAAAAAAACATATAAAAGAAAACGAGTAAGTTAACACCCGAAACAACGATAATACTAAGATATTATTAACAAATCAATGTTAAAAGATCATATATGATATCATATTAATGTATATGATTCTCGTATAATTTAATAACCATTATTTCACCATTATACAGGAGGTTATCCTACCCCAACCAAGGAAAAGTACAAGGTAAGGGTTATTTCACAATCTCTTCATTATCCGAGGTTGTTTATGCGTAATAATCTACTGGGATCTCTTTATCATCCACATCCATGTTTCCTAAAAATGTATTTCAAAACATTTTTACTATTTACAAGAATATGGGTTAAAGTCATTTATACCCTTGTTTGACTTTTTATAAGAGGTTTATAAAGGAATCTTTCTGTCGTTTTCCAAACAAGGTGCTTTTTAACCTTTTCGACCAAATTAAGGTAATAATGTTTTTTTAACTTATACGGCGGGTGTGGCTATTTTCCACCGTTATAAAATCGTCAAAGATTCCCTTAAAATATTATAAGAATATTTTCAAAGAAAATGTTTTATTTTATAAATATATGACTCTTAAATGATTTCAAAATAGAAAGAGATATTTCTCTAGAAAGAGTTTTGATTTCATCTATGTCAGCATCCTTTGATGGATTTTATGCTTATATGAGTTGATTTATTATGAATCAAAACTTCTTTATTGTATTGAACGTTTTGTGATATGTTTGACTGTGGATGTGATATTTTTATACCATTCATAGTTTATGGTGAAAGTATTGACATTCTGTATGCTAGTTTTAATACGAATGATTATGTTATGTTTAAACCTTTTCATATCGGAATGCATTGGACTTAATATGTGATGGGTGGAGCCCGCTATAGCTCGTAGATGCATCGGTAGGTCTCATGAGACAAACTCGTGTCTTGGAACAAGGCCTTGGAAAAATCTTGTTTGTAGTCTTGGCACAAGGCCTTGGCTATGTGGTTATGATAGTCTGGAATTACGCATTCCATCATTATGAAAGTGGTTATTGATATTGCATGTGATTATTAGATTATTAGAATATCCATGTGAATAAGTAAATGGAAATATTTCATTTTACTTTTGCCATACTATGTTGAAGTTCATGTTTAAAAGGCTTCTGTTTTAGTTATACATTGCCTTAAATTTTTATTCTTATTTATAGAAGTTTCCGCTATATTGTTATCCTTACTGGGCATTTGAGCTCACCCCTTTTCTATGTTTTATTTTTCCCAGGATGTGAAGAAGTAAGTTATGAATGACCTGTAGGGATAGTATGTGGGGATATGAGTGTGGAATATGGAGACTATGTTGTTGTTGTAGTTTTTCACTTTATGATGTAATGTAAAACTTTATGAATATATCTAGTGTTTCAAAGGATACTAAACCAATCGGTCTTTCGAGATTTGATCTTTCTTGTGATCATGCCAATGTTATGTAATAATTCACTGACTCTGGGTAACTAGGGTCACGGCATTACAAGAGCACTAGAAACCACCTAGACCATACAAAAGTGAACACTAAGTTAAGTCGGTTAGAAGTTTTGGTGACTACCATTGGGAGAGAAGAGGATTTAAAAAGAGAGACAATTGTAGGTATGGATAGATACATTTGACACATCTCGGAGAGTAAGATAGAGAGGAATAATTTTCCAACTTCTTGGAGACCCAAAGGAAGATACAAATAAACATCATAAGAGTAGAAAGGGAGATCTCTTTTCTCCTAATTTTTTTCCTTTCATTATGTTTTAATAATAATTTATTCTCATGAATAGAAAATGATTTAGTGGTAAATCTTTGTGTTTGGGAAAATATTTAATTCTTATGGTTTTAATTTTCTCTTATTTACTTTATTTTATCTATGAAATCTGTATCTATTAGTGGGATGGGTTCTGGTATTTTCAAAAAAATCATAGCTCTGGTTTTCAAATTAATTTTTTCAAGATCAATCAATGAGATTGATCTTGAAATATTTTCTTCATTTTTAATTTCAAAAATTTTAGATAATAATTGGTGAGATTGTTTCTCATTACTTTTTCTTCAAAACCCGTTATCTCAATAATGTATCTAGAAGTGTTGAATATCAATATTCATCTCTTTGTATGATTAATCTTCTAGTGTGCGAGACTAATATCTCATTTTCTGATGATTTTTTTTCAATCAATTTTCCGTAAAGAATATATTCATTCAACTAATAGCTTTAATTTTTTCCAAGGTATCTTCCTTGATTAGTTTCTTCTCAATTCTAGTTCATTTTATTATATTTTTCTTCAACTTTTCTTTTTTATCACTTAGTTTCTTAGAAAAATATTTTCTCAATATTACTAAATTTCATAAAAACATTAAAAATTAAAAATACAAAAAAGAAATACTCTACCCACACTTTTCAATAGTGGGTTTGTTGGGAAATTTTGGTCACACCAATATTTCTTTAAAGTCTTCCTTTGGGTTCAACCCTAAAAACCTCTATACAGTAGTTAGTAGAAGAATATAAATCTTTAAACAACAGCACATATTCAATGACGTGCATTTCAATTTTTAATGTCCTTGTGTCAGATCATAGGGGCCCCAAAAAAACTATTTATTTGCTAGTATCATTGGTCCAAATCACATATTAGAGTTAGGTTTCACTAAATCCCTACCAATCCCATGAAATCCTCACTTGTAATGAATTATAAAATCCACCATAACTCTTAACCAAAATATTTTATATCACTCTATCATGATCTAACCCCATTGGAACCTCTCCTAGACTTACAAATAAGAAAATAGTGACCCCCAAATCCCTCATATAATAGGCCTCAGGTTAGTATCTAGCACCATGGGTATAAAACATTAATAGATGGGGAATTTATCTTAAAAATTACAGGAATAACAAAACAACCTCCAATAAACCCCAAATAAATACAATTCTATAAATTAAATTCTCATTAACAAAATGTTACTTATATTTAAATTATAAATAAACTAATAAATACATAAAAGGACGATCTCTAAATCTCCAAATTATCCACTAACTTCATCTAAGTAAATGGAACAATATCTCTAATCTTAGTCATTTTATCCTAAAAACACTCAACATACTATGGTTAAGTGATTATTAGGGTTCGATATGTAGGATCATCCTTTTTAGAAAATCAATATCAATGTGAAAAAAATGTGCATGAGTAAGGAAAACTGAAATAAAATAAAAAAATCGTATCCATATGTATAAGAAGAATGCATAAGAAGTAAAGTAATGAAACTCTATATTCAACATAACTATCACCATTTCATCCATTTATCAAAACATCCTTATCCATTTTCATAACTAACAACCCAAACCAATTCCATAAAAACTAATAAATTTCATCAACTCCTTAACCATCATCAAAACAATTAACAAAATTTTCATGGAAATTCTCCACTTCTCTCACCTGTTAGTTAAAGATCTGCTTCGACTCAAAATGGTAGTATGCTAATTAGAGAACCCCTCACTAAATAATTACAGATTCAAGAAGTAAATAACCTCAACCACACATCACTAATAATAATCCATCTTACAATATTCACCACAACACAACACCTCTCACACACCAAGTCACATATGATATGGGTTGGATCACAACACTAATTACCACATGTAACATCCATGTTCCGGGTGTCACCCAAAGGTGCCTAGTACCTGGTTGTTCACATGGTCTTAAGTGCATTTCCCCAAATTACAGAGTTTTCTGACTAGCAGTGAGGTCCTTGGGTGTGATAGTAGGGAAAATATGCCCTCATTGGTAGAGTAACACAATGAAATAACAATAATATACAAGAGTGGAAGCAGTAATACCATGCAATAAAGAAAAAATTCGAAGACTGAAAGTAAATAAACAACTGAAACACATATATAAATAATGCATGACACATATGTCTAGGAAAGTAGCCAAATATGTCACAATACTGGAAATACAGCACTAAACCAATGTACAAAGAAAATAAGTAAACTCCAATACCATTGCAAGACTCATCTTTGTCCCATGCTTTCCAGCTCCACAACCATAAAGTACCTAAAGTAGAATGGTGCTTGACCTTATCTATATGTGAAATAATATAATCTATTTCAGCCCAAAATCATGACCCAAATAGGGTGTGAGATGAATCCGAATAGGAAACCACTAAAAGATATGTGCCTAGCTGTCAGCGAATATATATATAGTAGGAAATATGAAAAATGTAGTAATAAACAAGTACTCAAAAGTAAAAAATCCTACTGTTTCAAAGAAATTCATATACTTTTATTAACTTTTCAACCACTCATTCACAAGAAACCCTCTGGGAAAGTTCTCATAGTCTATCCCCTCTAGTTTCACAAAGACAAAGACTCTCTGAGGAATCACTCACCGTCAATTCCCCATGTGGTCTTTTTACGATAACTACACACTCTATTAGGAAGAACTCAACATCCATTCCCTCTTTGTTCTCTTAATGTTATACTACAGAAACTATTAGGGATCACTCACCATTTATCCCCCCTATGGTCTCGCAACTTAAAAATTATAACAAACACTCTAGGGAATCCCTCAACGTCAATCCCCCTATGGTCTAACTACACTAGGTTCTCAGATCCCTATGTAATAAAAACATGCACAAATGATATCCATCAGCCAAAGTAATCTCATCTACTACAAGGCTAAGTAGCTAAAATGAATATCAAATGCATGTCATGTAATATCAACTCCATCCTAACAACACTAGGCATGAAAAAAACATCCTAATAGGAAGTTCTATTCCCAATGGAAAATATCAAAAAAACATGGTAAAACACATCCATAAGAAAGGTAATAAACCTAAAACATAATCAAAACCCTTTCTCAAGAAAAAAAACATAACAGGCATCAAACAGGTTTAAATCTCCAAATGACACAATTCCCTAAACTAGGGTATTCATCACTTTTTGAACATATAATCCAAAAAAACCTATGGAAAGTCACAAACCTCCTACCTCGATGTTTTAGGAATAATATAGTTAAACTGAAGCCTTTTAATTAACTTAGAACATCGTAGCTCTACAAAAACATCAAAAATGATCAACCTTGAATATCTCATGAAAGAATATAAATCTAGAGGAGAGGCTTTAGAAGACAGAAGAACTCACTGAGGGGATTCCAATTCAACTGATGGTGTTTGATTCGAGAATGGACAACGGATCAAGGGCTCGTAGAAGAATCTTCACCCTCGGTCTCTCCTAGATGAGACAGGGTTAGAAGAAGAAAATTCTGGGAATTAGAGGTGACCCCAGTATGATTTAATAAATAAAAATAAAATTAAACGACATGTTCATTTAATGTACATGCTGTGTACATCCCTAACCGGCCCCCACTTTAGGAGGTCCCCAGGTCAACTCACACGGCCAATACAATGCTACCCCAGGGAACTAGGTACATAGAATGTACTTATGAATTTTCCAAATTCTCCCCTTTTTTTCTCAAAAACACCAGAAATCACGATCCATACTTGAAATGAATATCTGTTTTCTTACAAAATTATCTCCTTAAAGAAATCCATCATTGAATTTCTCGAATTGGGTGGTGTAGAAGAAGAATTCTTGAATAGATCTAGCCACTAAGATCGCACATATACCTCCCTCTCCCAAGTCTCGTTATGTACTCGCACGTGCTGCCACAACACTCATACTAGAGGAACATACCAACCATGGAGAACCTTCACACTGCGATCAACAATCCAGATAGGATTCTCCTCAAATGATGTGTCCACATCCAACTCAACCTCCTTGGGTTGAAAAATAAGAGACATGTCTAGGAAGTAATGTTTTATCTAAGAAACGTGGAAGACATCATCCATATCCCAGTACCTCTGTGGTAACTACAATTAATAGGCAACTGGACAGACTCTCTCCAAACCCTCAAATGGCCTAATGTATCTTGGTGAAAGCTTTCCCTCCCTCCTAATCCTCTTATGTCCCAACCTCAGTGTGACATGTAGGAAAACCTAATCTCTGACCTTGAACTATAGAGGTTGTATCCTTCTATCTGCAAAAGACTTCTGTTATGACTGTTCAGTAGACATCCTCTTACGAATCAACTCTAACTGCTATGTGGTCTCCTGAACTAGATGAGGTCCCAGCATAGATTCCTCTCCTACTTCTAGCCAGCATAGGGGTAATCGACATGGCCTACCATACAAAGCCTCAAAAGGTGTCATCTGAATAGTCACCTGAAAACTATTATTGTACGAAAAATCCAACAGAGGTATGTGCTTCTTCCAAGAACCTCTAAAATCTAGGATGTATGCTCGAATAATTTCCTCCAGCACCTGAATTGTACACTCGAACTGGCCATCTCTCTTGGGATGGTAAGTTGTACTCAGAAGTACCTGTGTTCCCAAAGCCCTCTATAGTCTCTTCCAGGCCTGAGAAGTAAAATGGTTGTCCCTACTGAAAAAAATAGAGTGAGGAACCCCTTGTAAATGTACAATTTCTTGGATGTAAAACCTTCCAAGCTCATCAACAATGAAGGTCTCCTTGATCGGTAAGAAGTGCGAAACCATTTTGAGTCTGTCAATGACAACCCAAACTGTATCATTACTTGGAGGTGTCCTTGGTAAACATGTCACAAATTCCATCACAACAAAATTCCACTTCCACTCGGAAATGGGTAACTACTACAAAATCCTCGTTGGTCGCTGATGCTCTGCCTTAACCTGCTAATAGGTGGAACAACTCATCAAAAACCAACAACATCTTTCTTCATACATAGACACTAATACTGATGGTGCAGATCTCAATAGATCTTGGTGACACTAGGATGAACTGCCCAAACCTAGGAATGAAAGTCCCATAAAATCCCCTCATGTATTTTTTCTGACACCTACACACTCCCATGAAAATGAAAGATCTCATCCTCACCTAAGCTGCATCCAAGAATTGGGTCCTCTACTGACACACTCTCCCATTGAACTAGGCATTTAGAATATGATAGCTGTCCCATGCACACCAAATCAATTAGAGTAGAGGTAATAGATACAGAAGCAAGAAATGTCTTCCCCTACCTATCGTACACCTCCAAATTCATCTCAGAGAACAGAGCCATAAGCTTCAACTCAATACTGGCCTCATGAATTGTTTGTATCTGAGTCCTCCTGCTCAACACATCAGCCACTACATTACCATTCCCAAAGGTGTAGATAAGATCAAATTCAAAGGAATGAAGGTACTCAACCCACCTTCATTGTCTCAAATTCAGGTCACTCTGGGTAAAGATATACTTGAGACTTTTTTTGTCTGTGTACACCAACAAATTCTCTCCCAAAAGGTAATGTCTCCAACATCGTAAGTTATGAACAACTACAGCCAACTCAAGATCATGCATTGGGTAATTCCTCTCATGTGTCCTCAACTATCGAGACCCATATGAAACGATTCATTCCCCTGCATAAGCACTGCTCCCAGCCTGAAACCTGAATCATCATATTAAATGGTGTAACTCTTTCCCGACTATGTAAAAATTAGAATACATGCTGAATTCAAACATCCCTTCAACTCCTAAATGGTTGAATCACAAGAATCTAACGACGAGTAATTCACACCATTCTTAGTAAGGCCCATCAATGGCACTGCTTAGCATGAAATGTCCTGTATAAAACATCTGTAGTAACCAACCATCCCAAAAAAACTTCGTACTTCAAAGAAATTCTTAAGCTGCTCCCAGGAAACTACTTATTTCATTTTTTCTGGGTCTACTGAAACTCCTGTCTCTGAAATAACATTACCCAATAAGTGAATCGAGTCCATCCAAATGTGGAATTTTGAGATCTTAGCATATAAATTATTCTCTCTTAGTATACTCATAATGGTCTCAAGATGGGTAGCATGGTCATGTCGAGTGTGAGAGTACACCAAGATATCATCCATGAAAACCACCACAATGAATCCAAGTATAGATGGAACACTCGGTTCACCAGTTCTAAGAAAAATGTAGGTACATTTGTGAGACTAAATGGCATAACCACATACTCATATAGACCATACCTACTCCGAGAGGTTGTAAGAGGTGTATCTGATGGTCTAATTCACAACTCATGATAGTCGGATCTTAATTAAATCTTTGAGAATACTTGATCTCCTTGAAGCTGATCAAAGAGATCATTAATACTCAAAAAGGGATATTATTTCTTTATCATCAACTGGTTCAGCTTCCGATATTACACACAAAGTCTGAGGGTACCATCCAGCTTCTTCACAAATAGGACAGGTGAACCCTAAGGAGAAGTATTGGTTCAGATGAAACCCTTTTGCTTATAACTCCTCTAACTGCTTCTTGATCTCTTGTAACTCTAGTGTAGCCATTCTATTGGGAGTAATGGATATTGGTTCTTCTCCTAGCACAAGCTCAATAGAGAAATCAACCTCTCGCTATAGAGGTAAACCACAAAATTCATTTGGAAATAAATCCTTGAAACAATCCACCACTGGAGGAATGTCCATCAGTGAAGTCCCCTGATCAACCATATACAGAATAGAAATCTAGGATGTAACACCTCTTAAACTGTGATGCTCGGGTCTAGCTCTGCTCACCTGGACATCCCATTCACCCCTATGTTGGAACAATCTGCCCTCTGGTGACGTGAAACTCACCCTACAGTGATAGCAATCAACAATGTCCTGAAAGGGAACTAACCAGTGCATTCTTAGAATGACGTCATAACTCGTCATCTCTAAGATATAAAGGTCCCATAATAAGTGACACTCACCAACCTCAAGAGGGCACTCCTTTCACAGTCGTACACAAGCTGCTCTAGCCCCCAACAGTGTGTCCGGCATCATGATATTAAGAAAGGGTAAAGATATAGAGCCCAAGGCTCTCCATAACAGGAACAGATATAAAGCTATGGTAAGTCGCCAACGAGCCCATACCTGAGTGGTAAGGGCTCCTGCTTGGAATCCAGGAGACCTAGGTTCAAAACCAGGTGGAGGTGAATTTACAGGGACTATAGCAGTACTGTAGTAGGAATTGTAGCAATACTATAGTAGGCACTATAGAAGGTACTATAGCAGACAGTGTTTGGTACTATAGCAGCCAGAATATTCACCTGATTTGGGATTTCGGGCCACCGGTTTGGGCCTACGGGTCTCAGGGCCTTCGGGCCATCAAAGGTCTTCGGGCCATAGGGCCTTTGGGCCATTGATGACCATAAAGAATCCCAGTTCACATAGAGTAGGCCCCAGGTAAGGATCAGTGCACCCTTAGCAGTCACAAGAAGCAGAGCTAACCAGATTGGAAGAATGAGAGGGTATGGCAACTGCCATCGGGACCAGGCACCGTGCATCTTTGTACGGGGAAATGCTAGCTGATCAGCAATGTAGGTGGGGAGATAAAGGAAATCAATGATGCAGAAGCTGGGGAGGGTCAGTTCCAGTGGGATGGGCCTACGGGTCATGTATTGGGCATGGTATGCCTCTAGGCCTTCGGGTCATGTATTATGGGTCATGTCGGGCCTTGTGCCTTGGGGCTATGGGTCATGTACGGGTTCCCCTTCAACCCTTAAAAGGGGGATTTTCTATAATAAAATAAAAATAAGTCATTCGGGCCATTTGATCTATGGTAAGCCCCTATATTGAAAAGTTATGAAGGTAAAACTAAGGCAACCAAAACCGTACCTCTAACCATAGAGGGTACGAGATCCTTATCCTACCAGGTCTACTCCAGCGCAAAATCCTGACTTGCACCGAGGTCTTGTGAAGCTATTTGAGATACTTGAGTTGCTCCACCTAACGACTGTCAAAATCCATGTGTCTGACCAATATGGCCACGACCACCACCTCGGCCATAATGGCCTGAAGAACTCTAGTTCCCAGACTGATGACAAACTGGTGGTCTTGCTCCTGAACATAGAGTTGAAACAGAACCCCTATCACCTGATGTCGGTGATAAAATTCCAATAAATGTTGAAGATGACCCATCTGGCTACAATATTGGCACTCAACTAGGTCTCTCTGGCAATCTGACCACGTATGCATTCTCTTCCTGCACTAGTAGCATACCACCTGGCTACCTAAAGGAGTATCTCTCCCACTAGGATCTACACGCGTAGACTTCATGTGATGCTTCCTAATATCAGAAGGAGGAATACCAACTCTAGATAACTAAAATCCCTAGATCATAGCACCATAATCCCTTAGGTAGTGCTATTTGATCCGTGCTTTCTTGGCTATAGATGTTTTGGAAGTCAGTCTGAAGATGTTCACCTGAGATCGGATGTCATGCCTGATACTATCCTCAAACTTCATCGCTAGAAATAAATTATCACCCCCTAGAATGGGTGTTAAGTGTTGAAACTCTGTGAAGTGAGAAGAACACTCCATGAATGAGAATGTACCCTACTCCAAACTCAGGAACTCTTAGGCTCATTTGGACCTCAAAGTCACAGGGTAAAAGTAGTCATAGATGTTCTACCGGAACTATTCCCAAGCCATAACTGGTTGGAATCCCGGCAGTGATATCATATCCTACCATCTCTTGGAGAAATCCTGAAGCATGTACAAAGTAAGATTCACCCTCCCTTGTGAAGTCGTCTCAATATGTTTGAAGATATACAACATGGATTCTAACCATGACTCTACAGCATGAGGTCTCCCAACCCCTGTGAATGTGGGAGGATGCTGCTGTTGAAAATCCTGCATCAAATTTTCCATAGACGGGGCAGGATAAGGTACTCCCTCGAAGGTTTGCGTAAATATCATGAAGCCTTATCATAACTATTAGTCGACACCTATATCTGGAATAACGGATGGTTCCAGGACAGGCACGATGGGAGGATATGTTGGTAGTCCCTAATCTACCATATATGGTGTCTAATCATTTCCCTATAACTAGCGTGAAACTAGAGGATCTCATGGTGGCATGACTCTGCAAGGTCAAGTGCATACCTTAGTTACATATTATCAATGACTGAAACATAGAAGTTCAAGAAAGGAATAAAAGAAGCAAAAAATCAAGTTTTTCAAAACATGGATACATGACGTGTATGACCCCTACACGGCATGTTCCCTTAAGCCTTTACATGGGAATGAATTCTGCCAACCCTAGTCGTGTAACACACTATACACACGGTGTGTACTCTTTTAACATTAAGTGTACTTGAAGATTTCCCCCTACTCGAGTTCCTCTACATGGCTAAACCACATAGTTCTCATAGAAAAAAACCGCATGGCTTGTTTATTCTAGACACGACGTGTCCCACTAAATTTTTCACCACCCATGTTGTTAGTCACACGGCTGGATACATGGTCCTTACAACACGGCATGTACTCCAAGTACATGGCGTGTGCCATCAAACATTTCCCAACCCTGTGTCTCTGCCCACATAGCCAGTGACACGGTTAAGGACTATACAGCATGTACATATATTACAGGGCGTGTACTTAAGAAAAGTTGTTCCTTCCCAAACAGAATGATACATGGCATGTATTCATCAATACACACCGTGTATTCTGGGTTTTTTTGGACAGTAAGCCTTAGAAACAACTCTAGAACCCCATAAAAACAATGAAACAAACATTAAAGTGCCAAATTTTGATCTGTGGAGGCCTATACTCATCGTGAATCAAATCTTGGAATCATATTCATGTATATCACAAGGTATAACAGTGAAATCAATCACATGATCCACAAAAATTTAAATCCATGAGGGACCATAACACATTAATGACCAAATTTTTGCGCTCATTAGAATGAAACTTTACATATTAGCAATACCTTATCAAATAGTAGGTATTCAATCACGGAATCTATCACAACATCATGCATACATAAAACAACATCTATCACAACAATATGCAATCGGGAATGCACCCAAAATTTTATGACAATAATTCATGACATCTGATCTCTAGTTAGTGACTATATGATTCATGAGGTGGCATACCATCATATCATCAGGTTGCAACAGAAATAGAACCTCAATAATATCATCCATAATAGCACAAAACATGTGAATCACCCAACAATAAAACCAAATCAACTATAACAATTGTAAAACTAGAAAATTGAAATAATTGATGAATATTGGCTTTTCCATGTACACAGGTTAGCAACTCCTAGGAACAACTTTTTACCAATAACCTATTCCTTCTTATCTTTGTCTATCAGCTCCAAAAAGAAAGTCAAGGAAGAAAATAATCCTTTGATACAACTTTGTAACATCCTCGTTTCAGGTGTCACCGAAAGGTGCCCCATACCCGGTTGGTCACATGGCCTTAATCACATTTCCCTAAACACCATAGGCTTCCAACTAGTAGCGAGGGACTTGGGTATGATAGAGGGGAAACTATTCCCTCATTGGTAGAGTAATAAAGTGGAATAACAATAATATAAAATAGCAGAAGCAATAATACCATACAATAAGCAAACAGTGGAAGACTAAAAGTAAATGAACAACTAGAGCGCATATATAAATGATGCATGTCACATATGTCTAGGAAAGCATCCAATCATGTTACAATTCTATAAATACAGTACTAAAAAAAAGTTAAAAAAAAGAAAAAAAGTAAACTTCAGTAGCATCGCAAGCCTCAGCGTGGTCCGATGCCCTCCAACTCCACAACCATCAAGTACCTGAAGTAGAAGGGTACTTTACTTTATCTATACCTGAAACAATATAATTTGTTTGGCCCCAAAATTATGACCCAAACAAAGAGTGAGGCGAATCCCAGAAGGCAACCACCAAAATATTTGTGCCTAACTATTAGTGAATATATATATATATATATAAGGAAATATAAAAAATTAAGAAATAAATAAGGAATTATTCAAAAGTAAATAATCCTACAGTTTCAACTACATTAATATACATTTATTAACCATCAACCAATCATTCATAAGCAACCCTATGGGAAATTTCTCATAGTTTATCCCCTCTGGTTTCATAAAGACAAAGACTCTCTGAGAAAGCACTCACTGTCAATTCTCTATGTGGCCTTTTAACAATAACTACAGACTCTCTGAGGAAGAACTCAACATCCTTTCCCCCTGTGGTCTTGTAACGATGTACTATATTTATTTTGAGGGAGCACTCATCATCCATCCCCCCTATGGTATCGCAACTTAAAAAGTATAACATACACTCTGGGGAAGCCCTCAATGTTAATTCCCCCTATAGTCTAACTGAACTAGGTTCTCATAGCCATGTGTAATAAAATAATGCACAAATGATATCTAGCAGCCAAAGTAATATCACTTACTACGTGGCTAAGAAGCTACAATGCATACCATAGGCATGTCATGTAATATCAAATCCATCCTAATATCACTAGGAATGAAAAAAAACATCCTAAAAGGCAGTTCTAGACCCAACGGACATTATCAAACAAACATGCGAAAACACATCCATAAGAAAGGTAATAAACATAAAATATAATCAAAACCATTTCGCAAGAAAACAAAACATAACAGGCATTAAAAATGGTTAAATCTCTAAAATATGTAATACCCTAAACTAGGGTATTCAAAACTTTTTGCACATATAATTGAAATACAACTATAGAAAGGCATAAACCACCTACCTCAACGTTGTATAATTGATATAGTTTAACCTCAGCCTTTGAATAAACCTAGAATGTCATAGATCTAAAAAACGTCAAAAATGATCAAAGTTGAATATCTCATGAAAGAAGAGAAATCCATAGGAGAGGCTCTAGAAGAATGAATAACTCACTAAGGGGATTCCAACACAAATGACGATGTTTGAT
This sequence comes from Viscum album, assembly GCA_963277665.1. Taxonomy (NCBI): domain Eukaryota; kingdom Viridiplantae; phylum Streptophyta; class Magnoliopsida; order Santalales; family Viscaceae; genus Viscum; species Viscum album. Next base: position 165,892,163 of record OY728158.1, on the reverse strand, counting down.
TTGGAGAATGGATGATTGATTGGAGGTCCTGAGAAGAATTGTCACTCCTAGATGAGATAGGGTTAGAAGAAAAAAATCTGGGAATTAGACGCAACCCCGGCCTGATTTAACAAATAAAAACAAAAGTACATGGAGTTTTTATTTAATGTACACGTCGTGTACATGCCTTAACTGACCCCTGCTTTAGGTAGTATCTAGGTCACCTCACTTGGATATGTACTCAGCCATTACACGGCCAGTAGACAGCTACCTAAAGCAACCAGGTACACAGAATTTACTCCTAAGTACATGGCGCGTACTTAAGAATTTTACAAATTCTCCTCTTTTTCTCAAAAACACCCAAAATCAAGTTACATACCTAAAAAGAAGATCCAGTTTCTTACACCCCTACCTCCCACAGGGTCCATCATCTCTTTTTGGAATTAATACAACTATACCATGACCAAAACCACATCTACATTGCACAAACCAAGTCACGCCTGATGTGGGTCGGACCACAGCCCTACCCATCCAAACCTCCCTTATGGTCAACATCAATTGTTGGAATTAGTACATCCATATCATAACCACAATTGTGTCTACTTACCATGTACAAACCTATCTAATTTCACCTTATAAAGGTAATGTAAACCCTAAGGGAATTAACCTTGTGTCCTCCCCCTTTCGTGTATGTCCACCACCCATAACCAAATATTCATATCATTCTCATCATAGTAGGGTATGATGAACATGTATACATCAACCCCATTCCATGCCCCTACCATGAACACCACCTTCCATATATCACCATTCATCACTATGTAATCAATTCAGTCGGAATTTTTCATACATACATCTTATAGCCATTATATCTTTTAAAGTTATACTACATCATCCCCTATTTTTTCATATTATTTTTTAAATAACAACTTCTAGAATTCCTCCAATATAGTAAATAAATCACACATAATAGAAATATTTTTCATAACAAAACATCATTATCAAAAGAAATACCGAGCCTTGGAGAAAAGGAAACAACATAAGTAATAAATTCAAAAATCCACGTCATTTCAATTCCCACCAATTTACATTTTTCATCCTCGTTAAATTTATTATGTCATTCATTCACTCATTCCAGATCATTCATCATCTCGCATCCCTATTATATCCACTCATTCATCTTTAATCAAATTTAAGTTTTCACAAGCCACTAACATTTATGTGAATACAATATGTATTCAATTTTGATATTACTTATTTAACCCATTACATTAAAATTTTAGCACTGTTTTTATTGACTTCTTGAAACCATAAACTAGTTTAATAATATTAATGAAAATTCACAATAAAACATATCACATGAACACCCACTTCTCCATCATAATTTCTCTCAATAGATACTAAACTTATCATATTCCCATCACTAAAAATAGATTTTTTCTTTCCAATTAAATTACCCATCTTCATTACTATTTTATAAACTAGTTTTTCCATATTTAAGTAAATCATGAAAAATAAAATCTTAACACTATCTTCCAAGATAATAAAATATAGTAGTAGCATGGCACAAGCATCAATAGCGATGAATGTTTTTAATTTATAGTGTCAACAAATTCCCTTTTCATTACCAATATTAAGTAATTACCTAATATAAACGTGACAGGATTCATCAATTATTTCAAAAATAAGTAAACCATATAATAAAACTTAAATTAATGAAAAAAATACATTTCAAACATCATAAGAAACCATAAAGCACATGAAACCACTTCCCCTTCTAATATACACTAACATGTTTTATCATCATCATTTAATTTCATTCTTCTTTAAATAGTATTCTTAAAAAATTATGACCTCTCCCCAAAAATTAATATCTTAAAAAATCCATATTAAATAATATAGAATAATAAAACATTCACATGATTGTAAGGGATCATAGTAATCTAACCAAGAAAAATATTATAGAATGTAGAAGAAGAGTTTATAAATCCCATACCTCAATGAATGCTTCAAAATTTCTCTGAAATCAATTGGAAACACCAAATCATGACCCTATAATTACACATTATGAAAATTTTATTCAAACCATGAAGCTCATACATGGAAAATATCACAAAATCCAAAATACACTATCACATAATAGACCAACCTATATGATGCAATGAAATAATTTGAAAAGAAAAAACTTAAGAGTCATGGGTGTTGCGTAAAAGCCATTCACCTATTTTTATTAGTCAATAATTTTCCAAAATCCCCCTTCTATCCCATCACGTTGAGACGCGCCTTTCTATTCCATGACCAAGAACAATAGAACCCCACATCTAATATTGCTTTCCCTCTTGTGTCATGGACCAAATGGCTAGGACGCAACCAGCTTCTCTGAGATGAAATTTTATCTCCAATGGCACTCTAATTCCCCTAAACTCTTACCAGAACATCCAAAAACCAAAAAATCTAATGTAACTAGTCATAAAGTTTTGTGTTGATAAAAATACCCTGATTTTTTTCATTTTTTCTATAAATTTTTTTGGGATAAATTCCTTTTTAAGTGGGGTGGAATGTAACATATTATGACTTTATTACATATGTTTCTAATAAAAAACTATGTAAAATAGCTTGTTTCACATGGAACTCTGAACTAAATTTATACTGATACCTTTTATTGAGATAAAAATATAACAATGAAATATAAAACTTAACATATTATAATAATACCACATGAAACAACATTAATTTATAAGTAGAATAAACCTATAAGTAAATTAATATATCACAAACACAAAATCCGCAGCCACATGGTTTTACTTGAAGATCATAACCATAATTGAAACATTGCAAGTAAGGTACAAAATTAGAAATATAATATATATATTGTGAATTAAGAAAAGAATTTCATGAAAGATTTTTTTTGATGTATATAAGACTACATAAAGGAATGAAATCTAGCCATTATATTATATATTAATTAGGATAATATGGTAGGTGGTCTTATATTATCATTGGGATAATATGTTAATTAGGTTTATATAGATATTGGACTTATATGGATAATGATACCATCAATCAGTATAAGAACAATTAATGATATAAATTATAATTAGTACATCAATAAAATATGATTTTTTTAACATAATTGTTGAATTGTTGTTTATAGATAGAAGTAAAAACATTATGAAATTTAATTATAAAGGTATTGTAACTCAATATAGCCTATGAGGGGTGTGAATTATGGTGATTTAAAAATTAAACTTTTATCTTTAAAGGGATTCACATTCTTATGGATCTTGTTACCGTATTAGAATAACTATGTTCAAATTCTCTCCTTTAATGGTGTACACACCAAAACAAACACAAATATATAGTAAATTAAATCAAGCACATAATATAATTATTTAACTTGGTTCACCACTAAGGGTGATTCCAAGTCGTAAACACATGTCATTGTGTTGGTATACTAGAATACCCTAATCTTAAATAGTTATGTGGATACAATTTTTTGGCCATGGTCACTTCATTCCAGTATCAATCTATTTCCAAGATTTTGGGTTCAATATATCCTATCCTAAGGCACATTTCCTCTTCTTCAGATCCATGAACTAGTTCGGTGAAAGGTATTTCACGGTATAATTCTTTTAGCTATCCTCAATAGATAATATATGTGATGTTTTCTCTCTAATTAGTAAGATACTTCACTCGCATCATATTTTTGAATTTGATAATTAGTTTCACTTAGGTATACTTAAATATCCTTCTTAAATTCTAGATGAGATAAACTCCATAATGTTATGGTTATGTTTTTATCATACATGATGTCACTAGAGTAATAAACTTCTCTATAGTTGAGGATAATTTAAAACAAATTTTATCTTACTAGTTTCCCCCTCTAAAACTACCAAATTTGGCACTTGAAATATTCTTTCAATTATCCTTATAATTCATCCAAGAAATCGATTTATACTAGATTCTATAATGTACTCCACATTCTCTAAAATACTCACCTACCTTTTTACAAGTGAAAATTATTACCTAAATCTTCATTGTTAAAAGTCAATATGAGGAATATTTTTCACCATGTACTAACCTCATAGACCACATACTTTAATATATGAAGATTATGCTTCACTCTATGGGCCACATGCTTCACTTATTAAAAAATGTACTATTATTCATATAATTTCCTTTTCACTATATAAATCGTGATCTTAAATAACAGAATTAATCAATGGAATACTTTTCATAAATGGAAAATGTGGGTCTCCTTTGAGAACTCGCTTCACCTACCACCATCCTCATTCATGAATCGCCTTATAGAATTATAATTTTTGAGATTTCCTTCACAAATATATATACCTTTGCTGGTCATCGACATTAGCCTAATAATATCTCCTCTAATTTTTTATCCTTACAAATGATGTGGAAATTGGGGTAATTATTGGAAAAAATATCTTAAAAACTTTCTCAGATATGAAATTACTATTCAAGTATTTTCTAAATACCCTTATTGTACTCCCTTCATGGTGTTCCCACTGTAAACCACATACATGAACAATAATTTGCGAACATTACACCATGATCCTACTTTAAAAACTCTTCTTTTGTAAACTATAATATGAACCATGTACTCCCTTCAGAGTCCTCCAAAAATATCGGCACTGACACCATGACCTTCCCATGTGAACCACATACTTCCTTTATAGTCGACCAAAAAACATCATTCTAAGATAATAGACTTCTCATGCAAACCACATAATTTCTAGGAGTTTCATGAACCTTTAATATAAAAAATTCAGTCGTGAACTCCTTTTTTGGCTTCGAACTACTAAATTTTGTCTGAAAACACAACTATGTTGGTTATGAACTACACTACATGTGCTATGAAATATACTACACAACCCAACTTTTTTCTTTGAAAACATTATGGACCTTATCTAAACCCTCTATTTCTCACACCATGAAAATTGGAAAGCATTGGAAAATAATTAAATTGTACAAACTTCACCAATAACTCAAATGATCTTCCCTATTCTCTAAACTCAACTCATGAGCACCCATTAATTAGCATGTTTCTTCTATGATAATATCTTTTAATGAATTACAAAACCTTATCTAACCAACCAGGATCATTTAATCATGATCTTTCATTTCCATATAATAGCAAAAATCTGAGTTAAAAACTTTAGATATGCCACTAAATTCTATAAAATCCTTTCAAAAATTAAATATATTCATTTCATCAAAAATTTAGGAAACAAAAACACCCCATTAAACCATCCAAACAATCTTGATATACAATCTTATCCAAAAAGTTAAAACCAAGTCCTTGATATAAATAGAGATATCAATGTATCTTTTTTTATTTACTCTACCAATACTAACATGTGAATCTCTTCTTTAGAACTTCAATTAACATCCTCACATCATCAAGCCTTTATTATCTATACTTACTTCAACAAATTTTTCAAAAATACAAAACAAAAACTCTTGATTTAAACATTCTACCCCTTTGTATTTTTGATAAAATATTCCAAAAATTTAACTCCACATTGTGTTGAAAAAATCTACCATTATAAATACTTATGGTGCATTTAGATAACACAACTTTTGTCAATAAATTGCAAGTATTTTATTTTATATAGAATTTAACTACATTTTATATCTCCCAAAATGGTTTCTCTTGATCTTCTTTAAATCCCACTTTTAATTAAGTTCCTTTAATCTAATAATATTATCCCCAATTTTACATTGAATCACTTAGGTGAACTCCTCTCATCAGTACTCCCCCTTTGTGAGAGATTTCATTACTAACACCACTTATTTGGAAATATAGAGTCTATTTCCCCCTTTGGCACTAAATGTTACCACCAGAATATTGTGAGTTTAACTTCATTAAATCACTTTTAACTTTCTATTACACTTCATTTATATCCAATTTTCAACTAGCCTTAGCACTTGAACAATTGATCTTATTTTCCACCACTAAAACATTGGTCCTCACAAAAACTTTTTTATTGGAAATTTCTATTCTCCAAACCATTTTTTCCTTTTAGTTCCATTCTCCTTTAGAAAAATATTTTCAATGAATGGATTTACCATTTTGAATTTGAGTCATCAACATATCATCTAATCTTATAGAGTTTGAACTATATATAGGAAGAAAGTTCCAAAGTTACCAATCTCAAATCTATTTTTGTCACTCAATTACTTCCATAGATGCTAATATATTGAAATTTTACTTTCTCCATCATATCATGTGATCTCAATAACAATGACACCAAAAATTTAATGAATAATAAACAAATCATAAGTTTGTTAAACATACCACATGTATTTTAAACTAATACCACTCATTTTTTAAAGAATTTGGACACCACATGATTATCATGTTACATCTTTATAGGGAAACTCCTTTTACATAATATGTGGATAAACTAATATTGCATACTCAAAACCAACTTCCTATGAATGTCTTAATGTATTTTCAATATATTTTGAAATAATATTTAGTATGGGGATCCACATAATGAAAATTAAATTTTCATCTAGTGGATTCTAGATAGCCTAAATACAGTCAGTTGATACCAAATTTTTATAACATAAAAAACATGAAATCATAAAAAGTTGCTCTATATTCAAAAAAATCACATTCTTCTAGAAATCTTGTTACACTCATGGAATAGTCTGATCTCACTTGATTAGTATCAAATTTATAATGATACCACATGATTCTTTGGATGAGGCAATGACACCAATTACATTTATATCAGTCTCTACATAATCTAAAAGTCTACCTTTCAACATATGACTTTTAGATATGGATTTGATAATAAAAGTGGTCATTCAAATCCATACATTAATTTAGAATATACCTTGACATCACTTTCTCAGTATTTATATCAATTAATAATTGAAATCATTTAGAAACATCTTTTTGATCATATTTTTACCAGTTCAATCACAGGTCAATTATCCGGTGAATTTGGACCACATGTGATGAATCCCCCCCTTAATAGTGAAACACTTCAAAAATATTTTGAAACATTTAAAATCATAAGGATAGGGTTACCTCTATATTCCTAAAGAATAGGATTTCAATTGATTATGATGCACCAACTCTTTATTTTCATCTTTACATTATGCCTTCACTATGGTGCCTTTTTATATAACACCACTTGTATAACTTTCTCTTCACAAGTATCCTTCAAAACATGCCTTTATTAGCCTAGAAATCTATAAAATTGTAAGAAAATTGAATTCATTTTTATACACTTGATCTATATTCCTTACTAATTCTATTTGTTGTGCCCATATGATTAAGGATTATTTCTACACAAGCTCAAACTGGTTTTTATGTGTAGGAAATATAGGATTAGTCACTTTTTACTATTTTGGGATTAAACCCCCATGTATAGGTTTTGTTTATTGATACACTACTTGTGCACCCATTTTCATACCTCTTTCTTCATATATGAATAACCGTATTCTGTTTATTATTCTTATTACAATGGAGGGATCTTCCTCCTCCCTTAATTTCTTACCTTGTGGAATGACTTATAAATCTACCAAGGAATCATTCATTCATTTTCCATTTATAATCATAAGAATACCTCATCCATTTTTACTTTATATGAGTCTTTATTTGCATGTACATACTTATCACTCACAATGTTTGTATCTACAATATTTTCCTCCAAGATTTTATTTCTTTATTTCCAATAGGTAATCTATGAGAGAACTAATTTTAATGATCTATGAATCTACTATTTTGCTCTATATTTTCTTTTATTCAAAATAGTATACATATTGTCAATCCTAACAGGATTCTTTCTAGGATAATTGCCTTTATTGTAAGTAATAGGGGTATATGACCTTATTATAACTTCCTTTAATTCCTTCTTGTAGAATTTCCATTCCATGTGATTTGGGTTAGATTAAATAAAACATATCCTAAAAAATTCATACCTCATCAATTTGTTATAGGTTGAGATGTTTTTTGGGTAGTTTTACTTCCCCTATTCAGCCTTTGGGCTTCTAAACACACACTCATTGGGTGTCCTAATTTTCTAAAAAGTATAATTTCAAAGATTCCTTCCTTTGTGAGGATTTTATCCTATATTTTTTAATATAATTATTTTTTAATCCATATTCTAGATCTAAAAATTAATTATTCTCACTTATTGAGTCTTACATGGAAAAAAAATTCTTATCTTTTCCCAATGAGGATCTTTAATTTGAATTGATCGCATTATATATCTCTTTCATTAGACCATCCATTACTTTAACCCTTGACCTATCTTCACTTACGTATTTTCTTCTCTCTTAATGTTGTGTCCTAATAGGAAGAAAATTTTCTTTTAATCCTTTATCTATTTCTATTTTTAATTTAATATCTAGTAAACATTCCTCAAGAAAATCATTTTATCCCCTGATCTTTACTCCCATATTCATTATTTCAAAATTCAAGGCCAAATCTACTATCTTAAGACTCTATTTATCTATGAAAAGATCTTAAATGATTTCACATACCACTTCCTAGATGATAACCCATTGATCCATCCTTTATTGAAGGAATTAGAACTTTTAATAGTCTTTGCATTCACTTTCTATAAAATGAATACCAGAAGTTGTTGCCAATTTTTTCATGGAATATTTATTTCTTTCCTTCACTAGATAGAAAAATGAATTTCTAGATATAAAATTATTATCTAGTGAAATTTAAGTAGTATATTTATCATGGAAATCAATCAGACTTACCACAGTGGGTGTCTCCTTCTCAGGAGTCCTCTTCATACTCTTATTCTTTTTTTACCTTTAGTAATAAGGAATTTTTTGTCATAGTTTTTCACTAGTTTCTCATCTTGACCAATTTTTTAACCTTCTCTTGAGGTATAAATCAAAAAACCCTTGAAATTATATGTTTTCTTTAATTAGCTTCTAGGGATTATAGATATCAAAAGCAGTGACACACTATATATTACTCTCATAAACCACATTAAATAATTATCTTGTTAATGTATTTTTTATATCAACATTTATAATTAATTCACTATGACTATTCATATATGAATAAAAAAGAATGCATTATATAACCTCTTTAACGTATACCTGGAAGAATATAATCATATCCTTCTAACAACCATACTAGTTGATTTCACAAAAAATCGGAAGCTTCATCCTTGAATGTAGAAGTTTATTCAATACAATATAGATTAATATGTTGAAAACGAATTCATAATCATTATTCCTAAAATCCAATTGTTGTAGAATGATCCACTCTACCAGGGGGAGTATTAGGGTGATGTTCAAATTAAACTTTTCTCTTTAAACTTGTTAACTTTCTTTTAAATCTTATTCCTGTATAAGAATTACCCATTCTTAACCTATGTCTCTCCATGTAATATTCACCGAAATAAATTTAAATATAAAGGAAATTTTGAAAATCATATAATGCATAGATTTAACTTAGTTCACCACTAAGTTATAGTCTTCTGAGCAAAAACAAAGAATTGTTATACTATACCATAATCTACTAATCTTCACTAGTTATGTGGATACAATGTTTTTTCCACAATCAATCTATTCTAGAATTTATTACTTTATAAGATTTAGGGTTTATTAACTCCTAACCTATGTAAAATTACCACTTCTTCACCTTCGCACACTACTTCGATGAAGGTTCTTCTACAGTTTAAATGTATATAAGTCTCTTAAGTATATAATGGATTTAATGATCTATTTATGATCATCATGAGACTTTTCTTGGACCATATATCTAAATATTACACTCTATTTAATCATCTTTTCTACCCACTCCTTTTAAAATAATAGTTCAGATTAAATAAAAAACGTTAGGTTTGGGTCAGGATCTTCCAAGATATCACTACTGCAACTATTCTCTCTCTAGATGAGGATAATTTCTCACATAGTTTATCACACCACTTTCCTCCACTTAAAATATCAAATGTATTACTAAAATTATTCTTTTTGAATTTCTTTACTCTTCATAAAAAATGTATTTGTCCATGATTATCAAATTTACACCATTAACTCCATCATACCCACCTGAGATTTTCATGTAAAAATAATTTCCTAAATCTCTTTATGCGAAGTAACCACACAAAAAACTATTCACCACATACTAAAACATTAGACCATATAATAGCCATATTGAACTCTATGATTTTCTTTATAGATTTTGTGCATCAATTTACAGACTATGCGGTGTGCTTCATAGACAATCATTCATGATTTTTACAGTCCTCCTTTATTGAACTATTTTCACATACTAACTACGTCACTCATGAAATTCCTCATGGAATTATATTTTAGATTCTTCCTTCACAGATGATTCTACTTTCATTTTTCATCCTGGTTAACTTAAAAAATCTCTCCTCAATTTTTTAATTTGTGTTAATGATAAGAAAAGGGGGGTATTTATAGGAAAACATATCTGAAAAAAAATTTAAACCACAAAATTATTGTTTAAAACTTATATAAATACCATCTACATACTCTATCCATGGTGTTTCCATAGTGATCAACCTTTTTATACCAGACGTCATGAACTATCCACCATGAGAATACATCACGAACTCTTCTTTTTGAACCTTAAATATGATCCCAAACTCCCTTTATATTCCTCCAAAAATATTCACTCAGACATCTTGAAATTTCAATGTGGATTTTTTAATGCATTTGTGATCTACCAAAAAACATTCTTCCAAGATCGTAGACTTCCCATGTGAATTAAAAAATTTCTTTGTGTTCTATGAACCTACAATGTGGAAAATCCAACCATGAACTCATTATTGGGATTATAACTCCACTATGCATGTTTTATACTCCACTACATGGGATGTGAACACCACTTTATAGGTTTCCTTCCTTTTCCTGGGAATACTCATAAAACTTCTCCATAATATATTTCTTTCACACTCAAAAATTTATAAAGAAGTTTAAAAAATTCCACTATAATAACTTATCCAATTCATTAAATAGACTTCATATTCTATAAAATTAACTTCTAAGATCCCAACAATCAACTTTCTTCTTTAATGATTAGATATTCTAATGAATTCCAACACCTTCTCTCGCCTACCAAGAACATTTATTTAGGTTCTTTCACTTATATATTTAAAAAAATATTATATTCAATAACTCCAGATATTCCTCCGGATTATCTAGAATTTCTTAAAAAAATTCAATATCTTCCTCTCTACCAAACTCAGGGAAACCAAAACTCCCTCTTAATCCATCCACACCATCCCGATATGCTATCATCTTTGAAAACTAGAAACTGAGTCCTTGATATATAGAGATATATTGAGGTATCTCTTTTTATTTTTTCATCATTACTAACATGTAAACCTCTTATAAAGATATTCAAGGAATATCTTCAAATCAATAAGTCTTAAATATCCAAAAATTCTATAAAAAATTATCAAAAAATCTAAGAAATATACTCAAGGTAAAAATATTCTCCCCCTTTGTATTTTTTGACAAAACTGCCATATATAAAACTACACATATTTCCAAAAAATAAAATATATTATATGAATTTTTTTTCTACTCATCACAATAACACTTTTTTAATAAATTTCAATGGTCCTCTTGTATCTAGAATTTACTTTCAAGATCTCTCTCCTAAAAGGGTTTCTCCATATGTACCTTAATACCCCTATTGTCATTAATTTCCTTTCATCTGTTATTAGTTAAAATTTAGAGAAATTATATATAGAAAATTATAGATGTAAAAATTATTATCCCCCATTTTTTATATAATTCCAAAGGTGAACTCTTCTCAACTCTACCCCATTAATAATAGATTCCATTACTTACACCACTTTTGGGAAACAATGATTTTGTCTCCACCTATGGCACTGAATTTTACCACAATCATAAATTTTTATTCTCCTAACCCTGGAGTTACTGTACTACCTATGGAATTTCATGATCTCACTTATATAGTATTAAATTTAGCAGGATTCCACATGTTTCTTTTAATGAGGATTTTGTACCATTTACTTGCATATCAATCTATAGATAGTTTAAACTTATTCCTTTTAGTATAAAACTTTCAAATATTTATTTGATATTTATAGAGGTTTTTCATCACCACTTATTAAGTTAGATTAAACCATGAAATCACTTTCTTAGAAATGATAACAACTATTAATTTTAGTTTTTTTACACTTATATTGGATCATATCTTACTTTAACTCAATAACATGTGTATTTTCCAACACATCTACACCCCATTGATTGTATATCCCCCATAATATCGAAACAAATCATAAATATTTATAAATATTTAATTTCATTGGGATAGGTTTATTTCTAGATTCCTAAAGTAGAGAATTGTATTTGGTTATGATGAACCAATCCTTTATTTCTAGCTTTCCTCCAATCCTTCATTTTGCTACCTATTTGAATGAAGCCTCTTTCAAAACTTTCTATTAGGATTTATTCTTTAAAATAATACCTTATTACCTTAGTCAAATTTACAATGGAAATAATATCTCTTTCATTCTTATGAACCTTTTCCATCTTCCTTGTTAATTATCGTTGATATGGATATGTGATTGAGCATTATTTCCACACATTCCCAATGTTATTTTTTGTCTCGGTTGTGTAGGATTATTTGTTTTCACATAAATTAGATTAAAATCACATGTATATGGTTTCTTCATTGATTGACTACAAATATACCCTCTTTCATACTTCATTCTATATAAGTGAGTAGATGTGTTTTTCTTATACTACTTCCTCTATGGTTTTATTCTCTTTCCTTCATTTATCACCTTGTGGAATGAATTATAAATCCACCAGGAAATTATTTATTCTTTTTCATCTTATTTTTAATATGTGTAACCTATCCATTTTTCACATAATATGATTTTTTTTCTTTGATTTTACATGTTTCTTACTCACAGCTGAAGTAGATTTTATCTTTTCCTTCTAGATTTTTTTCATTATTTCTAGGAGGTCGGTTATGAGTGAATTAATTTTAGTGCTTGTTAAATCATATGTTTTTGTCCATATTTTCCCTTCTACAATATAGTAAACTTATTTTCCAACCTAATATTTTTATTTATAGTATAATATCTTCCATTTTAATTCATATGGATTGAGGTTTTCTTTGTGACTTCCCTTGCTTCCTTGAAGCTACAGTGCCCTTCCATGTAATCGGGGTTATAACAAAAAAATCTCTAAAAAAATACATAACTAAAAAAGTTATTTATGGGATGATAGGTTAATGATTTGGTTCTCCTTCCACCATTGATCCTTTGGGATTCTATATACATACTCATGGTGGGTCCTTATTTTCCACAAAAGTATTATTTAAAATATGTCTTCCATTTTGAACATTTTTTCCTAGATTTTTCAAGAGAATTGTTTTTTATTCAAAATGATAAATCTAAATATTAATTCCAATATATTATTGAGGAAACTATGGAAGAAATATTCAACTTATATTTTCTCTTTGAGAATCTAATATTTTATTATAGTTCTTTGATCCTATCAACTTTTTTTTCAATTGTATAACCATATCTTACAGCTATAAACTGGCTTCACTTATAGATTTTATTTTCTCTTTAAGATATGCCTTGAGAAGAAGATTAATTTTTTTAATTATTTTTCCATTGTCATTTTTATATTGATTTTTAGTGTAAGTTCCTCAAGAATATCACTTTATCCCTTAATCTATGGACCCATCATCATTATATCAACATTTTTTACACCTTTACTCACTTTATCCTCTTATTATAAATATAAAAATCTTTAATGATTGCATATTTTAATTTCTATATGATTTCCCATTGATCCATACTTTCCTAAGGGTATTGGATATTTACTTTTTTTGTATTAACTTTCTCCTAAAAGTAGACCATATTTCATTTCCACATCATCCTTATAGTATTCATTTATTTTTTCCCCAAAGAGAAATATAAATTCTTGGATGTACAAGTATTATCCAAATAAATATTAGTATTATATTTATCATGGTAATAGATACCACTTAACATGGTGGGTGTATCCTTTTAGGTATTCCTATTCTTATTATTTTAATGTTCTTATCATGAAAAATATATTATTTAACTTCTTTACTACATGCCGACATGAACATAATCATACCCTTCTATCACTAATAAAAATTTTAATCTTCTCATTCTTCCAATAATAAAAATCTATTCCACTAAAAAATGGAATCTTCATTCCTGAACCCATGATCATAAAAATCCAATATATATTAATATATTGAATGCCATGTCAAATCCTTTATGCTATGGTACCACTTTTTGTTACCCAATACACCTAGAGAGGTAGGATGAATCATGGTAATGGATAGATTAAACTTTTCTCTTAAAACTATTAAACATTATTTCAAATCTAATTCCCATTTTCAATGAAACTATGTTCTAATTATCACTCTCAATATCACATTCACCAAAATAAGCACAGATATATAGGAATAAAAAGTAGGCATATAATATAGATATTTTACTGGGTTCACCACTAAAGGCTAGTTCAAGGAGCACACATGTGAAGTCATTGTGTTGTACTAGAATATATTAATATTTATTAGTTATACTGATACAATATTTCATCTATTTTCACTTAGTACTAGGCTTGATGCCTTTTCAAGATTTTAGGTTTGGTCACTCCTCACCCATAGAACATTGCCTCTTCTTCACTTACATGTACTACTTCATTGTAGGGTCTTCCACAGTTAAAATGAATGTATCTCTTAAATATATAATGGATGTGATGATATATCTATAATCATTATGAGACTTCAATAACATTAAATTTATGAAGTTGATGTCATGTTTCACTCAACATTGTTGCACTCACTTTATTAAATTCTAGATGAGATCAATTCCATAATGTGTGGGTTGAGTTTTTATCATCCATGATATAACTAAAGAAACACCTCTCCCCCTAGGTGTGGATAATTTATCATTGATTTATCCTATCCTTTTCCTCCTCTTAGACTAAAAAATGTTTCACTTGAATTCTTCTTTTGAATCTCCTTCTTCCTCTAAAAAAATGTATTTGTCTAAGATCCTCTACTATAATACAAAGTAATTAAAATACCCACCTGAGTATTCAATGTGAAAATTATTACTAAAATTATAATTATAAAAATTAACCACATAGAATACTATTCAGTTCACTATAACCTCACAGACTACATACTTCACTTTAGATACCACATGCTTCATTCTGCGGACTGTGTGATTCACTTTAGAGACCTCATACTATGATTTTTTTAAACTTCGTCATGTTTTACACCTCAAGATATTACTTTCTAGAATTACTAAATGAGATTCTTTTCTCATACTGATTATATAGTTTTGTTTCATTAATTTACTTTTTTACTATGTTCCTCCTTCTTGAACTGACTTAGGGAATTCTCTTTCATGACCTTCCTTCACAGACAAATCTCCATTCAATAATATTCATGATTAACCACCCAATCCCGCCAATAAAATTTAATTCATTATAATTATTTTAAAATTATTATATTTATAGTCTAAATTCACCAAAAAACTTATTAACCCTCAAAATTATTATTTAAGACTTTCATAAACACCCTTCACATAATCTATTTGTGGGGTGCCCATTGTGAACCTCCTTTGCGAACAAGACTTCATTACATGTCCACCATAATCCTACTTTGTGAACTCTTATTCATGAAACTTTAATGAGAACCATGAACACCCTTTATGGATATCTTAAAATCTATACTCTAACAACATGAAATTTTCAGAAAAAAAATGTACTTCCTTTGTGATCAACAAAAAATATCATTTTGAGATCACTAAATTTATATACAAACGATGAACTTTATATATTGTTTAGAAACCTGCTGTGTGGGAAACCCATACATTAATTCCTTAATAGTTCATGAGAACCACTATACATGTTGTAAACTCCAGTATTCAGGCCACAAACTCCACTTTACAGGATGCCTCCCTTTTCTATAAGAAATTCACATAACTTCTTTAAAACTTCTATTTCTCCATAAAAATTGAAAAACACTTGAAAAAATTCATTGTATAAACTTCACCATTTCCTAAAATAGTTCTATATATAAACTAAACATAACTTAAAAGCTCCTAGGAATAATTTTCCTTCTTCAAAGATCATGTCTTTTGATGAATTCAATAACCTTATCTCCCCTACTAGGATCATTTCATCAGGTTTTTTCATTACCATCATCAAGAAAACTCATAGTGAATAAATTTGTATATTCCACTTGATTCTATAGAATAACTTACAAAAATTCAAAATGTTCTTCTAAAAACGACTTAAGAAAACTAAAACTCTCCCTTAACCCATATATAACATCTAGATATGAAATTATCTCCTCATACCAAAACCAGGTCCTTGATATATATAGAGATATCAAGGTAAAAAATTTCATTTTCTCCATGATCACTAACATGTGAAACTATTTTTTATATATTCAATAAAAATTCCCAAATCACTAATACTTTGTTGCTTATACTTACTTCAGCCACATTATCAATAAATCCAACACTCAAAATCATGGTCGAAACATTCCAACTTTTGTATTTTATTGACAATACTTATCCAAATTTAACTCCAAATTTTGATATCAACAAACATCAGAACATTGTATAGATTTATAATGCATTTAGATCACTCCCCCTTTTTAAATAAATTTAAATGGGTACCTTATATACAAAATTTACCTTCAATCCCTTGCATTTAAAGGGTTACTCTACATCTCACTTAACTCCCCCTTTATCTTTAATTTCCTAGCATCTGATATCCAATATGCTGAGAAATTGGATTTATAAATATTTATAATTTGTTATTATTCTACATAATCTTTCATATAATTTCCTATGGGAACTCCTATAAATTATACTCCCTTTTGATGATATATCTCAGTACTGGAACTACTTGTTAGGAAACATAATTTTTGTATCCCCCTATGATAATAAATGTTAACACATACATATTATGCATTGAATTTAATTAAGTCACTATTGTCTTTATTATACACGTAATTTCCATCAAATTGTTAGCTAAAATGAGTACTTGAACAATTTATCTCATTTTCTAGCACTAGACCTTTAGGTTTACCCAACAACTTGTAAAATGATTTTCATTCTCCTAAAAATCTCTTTTTAGATGAATTCTTCTTCATACATAGATTTCAAATGAATTAATTTTCCACTTGGAATTTGATTCATCAACATAAAATATTTAATAAGTTTTATACTTGATACCAATTAATAATTTAAATCTTTATAATTCTTTTGTTTGATCAAAACTTCTTTCAGCTCAATCACATATTCATTATCCATAATATCCACAACCCATAGATCATATCTCCCCATTAATTTTTCAAAACATTATAGAAAATTATAAACACTTAAATTCATGGTAATAGGGGAACCTCTTGAATCCTCAAATAGAGGATTGTGTCTGGTTTTGATGGACCACCCATTGTTTCCAAATTACCTTCATTCATTTAATATGATTCCTATTTGTATTACCCCTCTTATACAATATTCTATTAGGATGTATTATTTAAAATATTTTATTATTTACATTGTATTATTCATAATTTCAAGTATAGTGATTTCTTTATTCTACACTTATTCCATATTCCTTGCTAATTATATCTAATCTTTTCATATGGTTAAGCATTATTTGCACACATTTGTAATCTTGTGTTTAGGGGTAGGTTGTGTAGGCTTGGTCTTTTTCACTTCTATGGGATTAATCCATGTGTATGTTTTCTTTGTTGATGCTTCAATTATTCACCCTCAATCATAATTCTTTCTCCATATGTGACTAGTATCATTCTATCAATGATTCTTCTTCCATTGGAGAGTTCTTCCTATTGTCTTCATTTCACACCTTACGAAATTAATTTTAAATCCTAAAATGAATTATAAATTCATTTAACTTTTATAAATCATAAGATTTACCTCAACCTTTTTCACTTGATATAAGTCTTTCTTTGAGTGTACAAATTTTTTTCTCACAATTGGATATACTTCCATATTTTCTTTCCTGATTTTATTTCATTCCTTATAAGAGGTTCATAGTGAGTAGACTAATTTTTCTACTTGATTCATCCATTATTTTTCTCTATATTTATCCTTATTTATTATTGATAACCTATCTTAGGACCTAATATTATTCTTTAAAGGATAAAATATTTCACAGGAAATCATGGGGTAAGAGATCCCCCTTGTGACTTTCCTTAATTCCTTCCATCTATAATTCCTTCCATGGGACCAGGGTTAATAAAAATAAAACATCTCCCATAAAACACAAATTCCATGTAGTTGTTTATAGATTGAGATGCTGATGCGGTAGTTCTCCTTCCACCATTGACCCTTTAGGATTCTAAATAAAAACTCAGTGTGTGTCCTAATATTATATAAAAGTATCATTTCAAGGATTCATTACCTTAGGAAAAGTTTCTCCTAGATTATGTAAGATAATTATTATTTATTCTAAATTAAAAATAAAGATATTTATTCCTCTCACTTATTGAGGCCACCATGGTAGAAATATCTATTTTATATTTTACCTTTAACGATATAATACTTCAATCTATATATTTGATTCTCTAAAAATTTTATTTCTACTATGAATCTATTTCATTCATCATTGAGAAGGATTCACTTCTAGATTTCATTCTCTCTTCAAGTTGTTCCTTGAAAGGATTAATAATTTCTCTGATTTTTTTCTCCATATCACTCCATATTCTAATCTCTATTAAAGGTTCCTCAAGAATATCACTTTTCCCCCTCACCTGTTCACCCATATTCATTATCTCAAAATTTAAGTCCACTTACACTCTCTTAAACCATTTAATATCTATACATAGATCTTCAATCATTACATAGTCCACTTCATGCATGATCACCCATCGATCTATTTCTTCTTAAATGGATTTAATTATTTATTAGAATCTTCATTCAATTTCTCTAAAATTATAAAAATATTTATTTTCTACTTCCTCCTTTGACACATTATTTATTTATTTCCCTTAATAGAAATATAGATTCCTAGATGTAGATGTGTTAATAAAAAAAATTCTAGTAGCAGATTTATCATGGAAATCAATACCACTAAACTCATTGTATGTCTCCTTGTCAGGTGTGATCTTATTATTCTTCTTATTATTTTTCCATTTTGTCTTATGGAATTCTTCCTAAAAAATATTCACCATTTTATTATATTGAAAAAAAATTAACCTTATTTTTAGGTTGACATAACAATATACTTTTATAGGATATATTTTCCATAAATATCTTCAACATTCTTCTATATATCAAACGATGTTTCACATATTAAAGTTTTTTTATAAACATACTCAAATAATGATCTTGTCCAGATCTTTTTTGCCTTCGTATTTCTAATTATTTTATTATGTATAGTCATATATACATCATGAATAATATATTCCATAACCTCCTTGCAACATTCTGATAGGAATATAATCATCTTCTTTTTCCAACAATAAAAATTTACACTACTACAAACTTGAATATTTATCCTTACATCCATAAGCATAAAAATTCCAATATAAATTAAGAAATTGAACACCATGTTAGAACTTTTATACTCTAATACAACTAGTTATAACCCAATATACCTTTAGAGTGAGGATTCAATCAGGGTGATGGAAAAAAGGTTTTCTAATTAAAATATTAGAATTTATTTTGGATATTGTTCCAATATTGGAAGAAAAAATGTTTAACCTTTCACTATCAATTGTGTATTCCTTAAAAAAGCCTCAAATATATAGGATGGTAAAGTAAAAATTGAATATATGGATTTTAATTGGTATAGTGCTATGGGATATTCAATTTCCCATACAAACAACATTATGTTGGTGTATTGAAATCCATTAATATTCATTGGTTATATGGATACAATGTCTTGGCCATGGTCCCTCTATGTCAAGATCATGTCCTTTACAAGTTTTTTTGTTCATTCACTCCTCACTAATGGAACACTACCCCTTCTTTACTAATGTATACTAATTATGTGGAGGAGATTTCATAGTTTAAATACATATCAGTCTCTTAAATATATAATATATGTGATTATATCTCTCTAATAAATGTGAGATGTGTCTTTCGTTATTTTTCAAAATTTCACGCTCTATTATACTCAACAGTACTATACTATTCTTCCCAAATTCCAAATGAGTCAACTCCAAATTATGGGGGTTGAATTTATGTCTTCCTCTATATTACTGCATGAAAACGTGTATCTCCATATAAATATTATTTCTTCTTGATATTATCTTCTAACTTTCATCCTCTTCAGCTACCAAATGTGGAAATAAAATTCTTGTTTTGAATATCCTTATTCTTTCTTAAAAAAATCCAAGATTCTCTATTGTATTTAACAGTCTCAAAAATACCCATAATATTTATTCATATAAAAATTCTTACCTAAATATTTTATACACAAACTAACCATGTGGACCACTATTCATTGTGTACTTACCTTGTAGATTGTAATTGCCATTAGCTGACCACATGGTTCACTCTGCGGACTGCCTTATTTTCTTTATGGACCATATACTACACTACATAGAACCTCTTATGTGTTATTCACCTCACAAGTTTACTTCAAAAAATTCAACAGTGGTTCAACATACAGACTAAGTAGCTCTCCTATGAAAACTCTGTTCAAGAACATTCTTCCTCCTCTTTGACTAGCCTCAACGAATTATCCTTCTTGAGAATACTTTGTGGATTGATCTTATTATAGTAGTCTTCCCAGTTAACCTCATAATATATGATCTAACTTTTATCCATGTTAATGATATAAACAGAGATGTATTTAGATGAAAACTTCTATGAAAAACTATATAAAACTGAAATTATTATCCAGTCATTTTCTAAAAAAACCTTCACAAACTCTCGTCATGGTATATCCATCGTGAACCTCCTTCATAGATAATCCTTCATAAACTAAACATCACGGGCCAACATCATGAACTCTTTTTCATGAACCTGTAATGTGAACTGTAAAATACCTTTACAATCTTCCAAAATTATTCACTCTACCACCGTGAACTTCCCTAGAGAACCATGTACTACCTTTGTGGTCAAACAAAAAATATTGTTCCAAGGTCAGGGACTTCCCATGAAACCCACATACTTTTTATACAGTTTGTGAAACTGTAATGTGGAAAACCCTACCATGATCTCCTTCATGGGACATGAAATCTACTATGAATGTTATGAACACCTCTATATGGGTTGTGAACTCTATTATCTAGAAAAAAACTCTATATCATGTCCCTCCTTCCTTTTCCCTAAACACGTTGAAAAACTTCACCAAATCCTTTATTTTTCACACCAAAAAATTTGAAAAACTCTAGAAAACCCCCCCATTTTTAAAACATTTCAAATTATTAAATTGGTCATTAAAATTCTCTAAACATAAACTTCAAAATACCAATAATCTACTTACTTAGTCTGTGATCAGATCTTCTAATGAACATTATAGTGATCTCTCTCCTTCCAGGATCATTTCCTCATATTCATTCATTTTAATCCCCAAAAAAACTCTTGATCAAGAACTCCAGATATTCCACCAGATTCAATATAATACCTTATAAAAATTCAATATCTTATTATATTATAAACTAAAGTAAACTAAATCTCAAAATTAGTCCATCAAATTTATCCAGATATACAATCATCTCCTCAAACCATTAACTTGGTCCTTGATAAATATAAATATATTGAGATATCTCATTCCATTTTCTCCAAAATTGCTTACATGTGAAACTCTTATTATGATATTCAATGAACATCCACGCATCAGCAAATCTTCAATATCTATGCCTACTTCATCCAAATTTTCAAAAATTCTAACACACGACCTCTTGGTTGGAACATTAACCCACTTTATATTTTTTTGACAATAATTATAGAAATTAAACACCACATTTTGATGAAATAAACTTTTGAACATTTTATGGGTTTATGATGTATCACCCCCAGATTTTATTTACCTTTAAATAAATGCTATGTTTGATATCATTCACCACACACTAACATGATATTAGATGATCCGTGAAATGATATTATTTAAATATGAGTTTCATAACCTAGCCTTTGGGTTGGTGGGTATGAATAGGAATAAAAAAATTATGAAATATATGTATAAATTATTACCTTAATAAAACAATTAATTCAAAAAAAAATTAAATTTATTCAGTTTTTATTACATAGAAATGTATAAGAATAAAAAAATAAATTCCATAAGAATAAATTCTTCATAAAAATGGATTTTAAGTATTTTATGTGTAAATAATTAGAAATAGATTCTGATATTTTTAGAAATTTTATTTCAAAAAATTAATTTAAATTCTGAAATTATTAGGTAAATAATATTTGAGGATGAATTTTTTATATTTTTCAAAAATATTTGATTTGTGGGTAAATAGTAAAAAATAATGATTCTACAAATGTTGTCACTTTTAAGACATTATAATGATATAAGAATAACTTGAAGATTTATGAAACATTTTTTCAATAATAAATATATATTTATTAAATAATATAATATATATAAAAATATAATGTATAACTTATAAATCAGTTATTAACATTTTTAAAATCTAAGTAATATTTTTATTCAAATAACAATAGTTTTTTGTTCTTCACTCTCAATAATGTATTTATAAGGTTTCATTAACTTTTGGGTTTCATTTGAAATAAAACTCAGGCTAATTTTATTTAAAATAATATAATTAATTTCATTATAATCAATATTATACATTGTTTTTCTATAAAATCATTTTTAGGCATAAAATAATAATTTTAAAAATGGTTTTTCTTGTATTTTGTGCACTTATATTAAAATTAATTTATGTCAATTATGTAAATTTAATATTAAAAATAGATTCCATACTTTGAATAAAAATAATTAATATTATTTATTAATTTCAACTTAATTTTTTGTCTTAATGAATCGTAAATAAGTAAAAATATGTTACCATGGTTAACTTTAAAATGGGTTTATCAGGTGTTAAACTGAGAGATAAGGGTAAAAATGTCACATAAAATGGTCAAAATATTTTTTTTATGAAGCTATTTAAAAATTATATTATATTAAATTAAAATAATTTTTTATTTTGTAAAACTTTCACAAGTAATGACTTTATAATATTTAAATCTTTGTGTAATTCCATGTGTGTCCCACTACTCTATTATAAAAGGGTATATATTATCCTACCTAATTCACAAATACTAAGCTCTCAAGAAAATAAAATAACCACTTTAAAACCTTCCTATATTCATTCATTTCATTCTTGAGCATTAGGTTTTTTTAAAACTAACCTAGGAAGGCTTAATTTGTAATCCTTTCTCAATGAAGAGGTAATCGTCTTTACTAACACTTTTATAGTTTATTTATTCTTATACTTACAATAAATCTATTTTACCAATACTAACATAATTAATCCAATATCTTCAATATATTGATATTTTATTTTATTTATGGGACAACAATTTTCCACACCCTTTTCATAAAATGGGAAATAAAAGTGTTGATCGTGTGTACGTATGGATTATCGGCTCCACATAGTGATGTGATTCATTTTTAAACAATACCTAATACGATTAGTTATAATGATGGACATATATTTTATTTATGATATTTAATATTTAATAATTATTTTTTAAAGATAAAATATTATATATTTTCTTTCCCTTTTCTCATTAAAAATTGAAGAATCGTCCATGCGTACATACGGACTATCATCTCTAAGAGTGATATATTTAATTTTAAATGTATGACTTTCATAGAAAGTTCTAAATTTGTATTTGATTAATATATATAATAATTATCATATTAATAAACTTATATAATTGTTATATTAATATTGTACCTTATCATGTTCATACTCATTCCGTCATTGTAAATTTCTATTTTTTAGGTCCATTTTACCATCTATATGAGTGATGTTATAATGTTTATGAAATGAAAGATTAATAAATGTCAAACACTTGTTATATTATGTCATAATGTGATATAAATAAAATTATTTATATTTTTTATATAATATAACCATTATCAAAGTGTCAGGACTGTTACTCTCGAATGGAAACACGCATGAAAAACAAAACAATTATGACATGAAAGAGTGATTATAAAAAATTATTAATAAACATTGATATAATGTTATAAGTGGATCATATATGTTATTATAATTATTATTATGTTTCTATAATATAATTATAATAAATTTAAATTGATTTTATAGGATCTTAACATCACTTACGAGTCAAGTTGGACATGTGGAAAGGGTTTTATGTTACAATCTCGCTTTTTTCTAGGATTATATATAATTAAATTTATGATGAGAAAATTATATGATCTATCTCTCAAAAATATTATTTATATTTTTATAATATTTTATTTCAATAATTTATAGTTTTTCCTTTTATTTTAATCTCTCTAATAATATATAATTCATTAATAATGTTTAAAGGAAAACTGACCTTGTTCGATCAGGAATATTTTTCATCCAAGATCATATATTATTTTAATGTTTTCAAGAATATTTTTAGTATTGTCTAATTATTTATTAAATTCATTTTTACCCATGTTATTAATTATAGAAATTGTTTTAAAAGGAATATTCTTATCATTTTCTAAATGATGTACTTTTTTTCAAAAGTGTGAACATAATCTTTATTTTTAATATTTATTGCACATGTGAATTTTTGCATTATCATTGATATTATTTTCCTTGAATAATTATTTATAAGTTTCCATATTTATTTTTTAATAATATAAAATCCCTAATATTAAATCATTTTTTGATTTTAAATTAGTAATTTTAAAAGGAAAAGGATATTTTCCCCAAAAAAATGTTTCAGTGATATTTTAAAATAATTTTTATCTATATCAACATACTTTGTTAAATATTATGTGTTACTAGGGATAAGATATAATTATTCCAACCACTATTTTAAACTTTATGGCTTATGAACATGTTTATCTAGTGATTTACTTGGGAAAATTGTAACATCTCATCAGCTATTTTATCAATATGAATGGTTATGTTGATTATATATTTATTTTTTATTCATTTATTTTATACAGTGAGTGAATTTTACTTTGTAAGTGATGTTTGGGGAATTTTATATACCCCAAATGCATCAGTGTCTCTCATGAGACAAACAAGTTTGGGTATTTTGTTTAATCCTTACCAATTTATGTAAGGTGTCTTGAGAATAGGCCTTGGAAATAATATTATGTTTTCTCACACTATAAATTATATCATTATAAAATTAGTTATTGTTAACCATGTGATTTTTTTATGTCATACTTGGATATAATATCCTTTTATTATATTAGTTATTTGGAATACTTAATTTTTTTATCACTACCATATTATTCATGTTTTATTTATTCTATGATATCTTTTGTTTCACACTTTCCCTTACTGAGCATCAAATAACACCCTTTATTATGTTTTCATTTCCCCATGATATCAAGAATGGATTTCAGAATAATTCTAGGGATTTAATATAATAAATAATAAAGTTATCACTATTACTTTAAGTTTTATTTTATTTTTTTCAAGTGTAATGGGACAATCATGTATATATAGTATCATAAGACTATTGAACTATTTTATCCTTAAGGATGTGATCTCTTGTATCTTGTTCCAATGTAGTTAGATAACAACCAACACTAGGTTACCAGATTTGGAGTGTTATAGTTGGTATCAGAGTAAGTTTATTAAAGACATTGGGAATTGTATTTCGTAAAACATATATTAGATAACATAACCCCATGAAATATTCTAAGGATAAGTCTAAGTATAAGATAATATCATAAACTTTTGGAAAGGTTGATAATTTTTTTCTTTATATAAATAATATTAATGTTTGGATATTATCATGTGGATGTGTTTATATAAAATATTTATATAGGTTTAAACACCCTAAAAAATTTTGTTTGAGTATCAAATCGATATCCACTCAATGCATGATGAATGGGCCTAATATTGCACATACAACTAGACACTCCCGAGGAAATGATTTGGTTAGTTTATATGCTCCTTAAAACCCATTATAAAATATTTTAAAATATTCTTATGATTTTAATATATTTAAAAATTTACTAAGCTTATGATTATAATATTATTTATTAATAAATTTTCAATTTATGTTAGGTATTATACCCAATTTGGAATTATACACTATGATTCAAAATGTTATGATCTAATCTAGTGTATTCAGTTATTTATAAATGATGACTAATTGACGGAATAAAAATGTTTCAACAACCATAATCATTGTAGGAAATCCCCTGTGATAAAATCAACATGGTTGGTCTGGGAGATGAGTATATTGGGATTATATTAAGAAAGATGACTGAGGTTATGACTAATAAAAACGCCCATATGGAACAACCTATTACATAAAAACATAATTCACTAATGATGGACCACATTATGTGGCAGAATATCCCTAATTTAAATGAAATACTAATACAATGATAGTTTAATAATGGATCAAGTCCCTTAAAAGGTTATTTCTAGATTTAAGAAGTCATGAAAGGGAGAAGGTTATTTGGGAATTATATTGTTTAAGAAATATATTGATCAATGGTGATCATTAATTCAAAATAAAAAGGAGGAGGAGATAGTGAGAATGTAATGGAATAATTTTAAGGACATATTATTTATAAAATAAATTCCTTGTGGGAAATGAGATAATATGGAAATAAAATTCTTCAATATTAGATACAAGTAAGAGGAAATTGATTCTAGGTATGAGGAAAACTTTATTGGATTAGAAATCCATGATATATACTATGTACATAATATGAAAATTAAGATTGACCATTTATTTGATAGGATTAAGACAATACAAAAAAGGTAATTAGTCTCTCAATTGTTTTCAATATATGATGATATGTTATCATGCTCCATAATTATGGAGAAATAATTCTCTAAGTCATGTATTTTAAAAGGAAAAAAAGAGAATAAGAGGATCACTGACCACCAAGAAGAAATAAATGATAAAAAATAAAATAAGGGAAGGTTGTAATTTCCAATATGTTATAATTGTGAAAATAAACACCGTAGTACTTAGAAATGGGAGTTTTCTCCACATTTAGAGATAAATTACATCAGGTGTGTGAGTTTAATGTCCAAAAATAATGCAGCAATATATAGAGATTCAAATGTAAGGTGATGGGGAACTATGAAAATTAATTATCCAATTATAAAAGAAATTTACCTACAAAACGCTATGGTATCAAGGCCAAGATTGTGAAATTACTAAAATTGGAGTTGAAATATCTTAAATTTTGATCATAGGTACTTGATCAGAGCCTCAAATTTAACTAGTTCTTTATTTTATGATCATAAAAATCTTTTATATCTTCCATATTTTTTAACAAATTAGATATTTCCCTAGAACATTAAAAAGGGGGTTCTAAATCAAGACTCTTAGTGAAAATATTACTATAAAAGTATATTTATGTATGTTCCCATTATGACACACAGATATGCCCTATTTTAAAACTTTATTATTAAAACTATGTTTGGATATCATATAATCTTAATTTTTTGGGTTTAATTAGTTTTTAGGATTTAGGAATTATTAGTTGAAGCATAAAAATAATATTTTATAGAACTAATGTTTATATAATTTAAAGGTTAATTTATTTTAGCATTTATATGGGTGTTATTATTTATGTTCTAGGAATTAATGTATCACTTCTTCACAATAAGGTTTATTCATATTAAGTAATATCTTAGCTTATTTTACTAATTCTTTTAGATGAGTAAAACAAATTTTCATTATTTTTTACATATTATAACTAATAAAAGTGTTTTTCATTATTTAGGTGTGAAAATTCTTCTTAGCCATTCATAATTAGAATAAGAAAAGGAAAGTTATTAAAATAATAAAAGGAAAAAATAAGTTATAAAGTAGAAAGCAATCGAGTATATTTTCTTATAATTACTCAAACTCAACCAATGTAAGACAAATCTATTAAGTTTTGTGTGTAAAGTATCAATTAATAATTAAAGTATTCTTCTATAAACACATTCATAAGTGGCAGTATTATAAAGGTATAAAAATTGTTTTTTATGAAATAATAAGTTCCTTTGTCTTAACCTAGAAATTAAAATTCATAAAAAAAATATTAAAATGTCATAATATACTCAAAATGAATTAAAATTGTGTGGAAATATTTTTTTTAGGATAAAATAATGTAACACCAAAATATTTTAGTTTCATTCAAATGAATACTATGTTCTATATCGTTGAACACATACAACATTGATCTTAAACAAACAAAAAAATATTATTATTTAAATATCACTATTATATCCTAGTCATTAGGATGGCGTGTATGGATAAGAATAAATGAATTATGAAATATATATATATATATAAGTATTTAATAAATAAAAAAATTCATTCAATCAAAAAAATTACATTTATCTAATTATTGTTACAAAGCACAATATGAAAATAAATTCATTTTATGTCATAAGAATTGATTCTTCATAAAAATGGCTTTTGGGTGTTTTATGTGTGAATAATTAGAATTAAATTCAATAAAATTTATAACGTTTATTCAAAAAAATTATTTTCATTTTTTAAATTTCCATTTAAAACCTATCTTAGAGTGGATTGATGAGATTTTTCAAAAAAACAACTGATTTTTTTATATATAGTGAAAATATTGATTTTACAAATACTGTCACTTTTATGAAATTATAATGATATAATAATAACATGAAAATTTATTGAAAAATGTTTTATACAAAATATATATTTATCAATTAATATAATTCATAGAAAAAATATAATGTCGGACATAGAAATATATGCTTAACATTTTAGAAATCTAATTAATTTTTTTATTTAAAAAAATGGTAATTGGTTATTCTATATTAATCAAGTATTTACAGGGGTCCTTAATGTTCATTTAATTTTAATTAATAATAAGTCTCCTTTTATTTACCATAATCCTATTATTTCTATTTTAATAACATTATACTTTATTTTGCTGTAAAATCATTTTTATTCTAAGAACAAACATTTTTCTAAATATGGTTTTTATTGAGTCTTGTGAACCTATATTAAAATTAATCTCTCTCAATTATATAATTTAATTTTATAAAATTTATTCCATATTTTTAATTATATTAATTATTATTCTTTTAAAATTTCAACTTAATTTTTTTTAATGCATTGTAAAATAGTAAATATTTGGTACTAGGGTTAAGGTTAAAATGGATTTAACAAGGAATAAAATAATTGATATGGGTAAAAATGTCTCTTAAAATTTTATATATATTATTTTATAAATATATATATATATACCTTATATTATATTAAATTCAAATTTTAGGTCATTTCGTTCCACGTTTACAAGAAAAGGAATTTATATTATTTAAATCATTTAAGTAATTTCATGTTTTCCCCTCTCCTAACTTATGAAAGCGAAAGTCTTCTCCCCCATTATTATCATACATTGAGAAATCTAGATAATAAAATCCTTGACCCAAAATCTACATATATTTTCTCCCTTAATTATTTATCTTCTGGTCTTCTCAAAATATCATCCAAATAGGGCTTTAGGTATAACTCAAAGGAGTTCTCTCAAAAAAGAAGAAATCATTTTTACCGACAATTTTAAAGTTTATTTCTTCATATAATTCCTTTAAATATATTATATACATCCTTAAATAATTAATATAGTATCATAAATATACATATATGTACAAATTATTATTTAAAAACCATTTTCCACCTCATTTCTATCAAATGGAATATAAAAGTATCACTCATGAATACATGTGGACTATCACCTCCTCATAGTAACGTGATTTATTTTTAAACATCACCTCATATGGTTTGTTAGAATTATGTATTTACTAAACATATATATTATACTTAATATTTAATAACAATTTTTTAATGATAAATATAATCAACTTTCTTTTCCTTTTTCTCATTATAAAATTGAATTATTGTTCATGTGTACGCACGAACGACCATGTCTATAACTGATATATTTCATTTTTAATTTCCACCTATTATAAAATGTTAAAAAATTATATATAATGAATATATAATATACTTATGACATGAATAATATTTTTTAAATTTTATATTATGATTATACCATAGCATGTTCTTACTCATTTGGTCTTTATAGCACGCTCTTATTTAGGTTGGTGTTACCACCAACACGAGTGATGTTATAAAGTTTATGACATGAATGATTAATGAATGTTGAATAATGGTAAAATTATGTAATAATAATATATACATGAAATTATTAACATTATTTATATTATGTAATAATGATCAATGTGCAAGGACCTCGACTGTTGAACCAAAACATGCATGAAAAATGAAATAGTTATCACCCGAAACAAGGATTTTAAAGAATTATTAATAAATGGATGATAAGTTATATAATTGGACAATATATGATATTATAATTATTTATATGGATCTATAATATAATTAAAAAAATTAAATTTATTATAATGGAGGTTAAAATCACTTACAAGGAAAGTCTGGCTTGAGGTAAGGGTTTTAAGTTCCAATCTAAATTTTTTATGAGATTATTTATCCTTAAATTACCGATGATGAAATTATATAAACTATCCATAAAATATCTTATTTTATTTTGTATACCTTATTTATTTCTATAAATTAATTATTTTGACTTTTAATTTCAACTCTCTAAGCACTCAAAATTCTAAAAGAATATTTTAAGGAAACCCAGCATTTTTTTTCTACTGAGTCCAGAAACTTATTCTTCCATGGATATATTTTCCTTAAAATTATTTTAATAATATTTTCACTATTATGTAATGATTTATTAAATAAATTTTCACCCATTTTTTAATTTGTGTAAAAAAATTTAAAATGAATATTCTATTCATTTTCTGAATGAGGAGTAATTTACAAAATGTGTGAACGGAATATTTGTTTTAATATTTACCACACGACTAGATTTTCTTAACATCGTGACTATTATTTTTTTTGAATATTACCTTAAAATGTACCATGGTTATTTTAAAAGAAATTTTTTCCCTTCATATTATGACATTTATTTATTTTAAATATATTTTTAAAAAATAAAAATGATATTTTCCTCAAGAAATAATCTGGTGATCTATTAAAAGTATTTCAAAAAAATTCAAAAACTTTTGATGAATATTTTGATTTAATGGGTATATAATCAAATTATATCGTCCAATATATTACTCAGTATCACTTATAATCATGTTTCTCTATTAATTGACTGGGGTAAATATTAGCATTTCATATGTTATTTTTTTAATATTAATATTAATATTGATTATGCATTGAATTGTTATTCATTTATCTCATATGATTAATTCATTAGACAAAGTAAGAGATGAGTGGGGGCCATTATATCCCCTTGATGCATTTTCAGGCCTCATGTGACAAATTGGTTTGAGTAATTCGTATATGTTGTACCTATTTATGTAAGATGTATTAACATGAGGCCTTGGAAGAAAGATTATGATGTTTGACATTATGCATTCTATCATTATGAAACTATTTATAGAAATCCATGTGATTATTTAGGATTTAATGTCATCCATTGATATATTCCCATTCTATTATATTATTCATTTTTCATATTTGATTTTTTATTTTATCACAACCATATTATTCATGTTTTATTTATTCTATGATAGCTTCTATTGTACACTTTCCCTTACTGATAATATTTTATCATACTTTATTATGTTTTCCTTTCCATAGGACTCCAAGATGGGATTTATAAATTATTTTTGAGATATAATATAAGAAATAATAAATTTATCACTATAAATTTAAGTTTAATTTTAATTATTTCAAGTATAAAGTGATAATATTGTATGTATCTAGTCTCCCAATACTGTTAAACAATTAAATCCTTCAAGATATGATCCCTCATATCTTCTTCCAATATAAAAAGATAACCAAAAACTATGGGTTAATAGATTCATGTTGTTACATAAAGTGTATTTAGATTATACTCAATTTCCTAATAATATGAATATGGCCCCTAATATCTAGAATTTACATTTAATATCTCTCCCCTTGAAGATTTTCTCATAATGTAACATAACTCCAAATTTCTCAATAATTTTCTTACATATGATATCTAATATGATTAATAGATACTAGATTCAAAAATTTAGATAAGGAAATATTATTCTACCCCCATTTTCTAAGGATTTCCTTAGTGATATCCTCTCATATCAACTCCCATTGATGAGTTATCTTCATAAAAACACTACTTTTTGAGAAATGTAGATTTTGACTCCCCCTATGGCACTAAATATTACCATTGGAATATTGTGAATTTAATTTCATCGATTCACTCTTATATTTTTCCTAAACTTCATTTTGATCCAATTTTCACCAATCCTCATCACTTAGAAAATTTATCACATTTTCCACCATTATACCTTTATATTCTCTGAAAAAAAATATTTATTGACACTTTCCATCCTCCAAACCATTCTCTCTTTTAATCCAAATTATCCTTATGAAATGTATTTTCAATGATACAATTTGCCACTTGGAATTTGAGTCTTCAAAATATCCCTTAATCCTATAGAGTTGGAACACATTATTGGAAATAATATTCAAAGTCAACAATCTCAAATCTATCCATTTCACTCACTTTATTTAATAGATATTAGCCACTTTACATTTTTCCTTCCGCATAAATTTTTTTTATCTCAATCAAACTGACACTAAAACATCAACTAATAAGAAATAAAGTATAATTATATGAAACATAACATGTATAGGATTAATTAATATAACTTGTTTTTGATAAACTAATTTCACCAAATGATGAACATGTAGCTTCTTTATCAGGAAACTCCTATTACATCAGATATTGATGAACAGACATTGAGTACTCAATACTAACTACCCCTAAATCTATTTGTCTCTTTTCAATATATTTTGGTTTAATTTTTATAATGGGTATCTACTTGATTAAAATACCATTTTCTTCTAGCATCTTCTATGTATCCTAAAAATAGTTATATTATACTATAAGGGTATATCATATAAAATAATCATAAAATCATAAAATATATAGTTTATAAAAAAATTATTATGTTTTTTATAGTGTTCTTGTACCACTTGTGAAATGTACTGATATCACTTTTTCAGTATCAAATTTGTCAAGATACCACTTATTTATTTTGATGAGCCTCTAACACGATTTCCCTTCATATTAGTATCTAAATTATTTCAACTTCATCCTTTCAATGTATAACTTTAATATAATGGTTTGATAAAAAATATTTTGTCAAAAAAACTTTTTGAGTCAGATTAAACCATGAAATAACTTTCCTATGATTGATACTCATTAATAATTTCAATATTTTCAGTCCTCTATTTAATAAGGTCTTGTTTTAAATCAATCACAAGTGTATTATCCTGAACATCTAACACCATGTATAATGTATCCCCATTAAGATTGAAACAAATTAAAAATAGTTTGAAAAAATTAAATACATGTTTATATGGGTACCTCTAGAATCCTCAAGTGGAGGATTTTTGTTTTTTATGATGGACCAATCCATTGTTTACAACTTTCCTTCAAGCCTTCAGTTTGGTGAATCTTTTTATAACACTACTTTTATAGATTTATCTTCAAATTAATTATTCAAAAAAATATTTTCTTATCTTAGGATCCTTCAAAAATGTAATCATATCACTTATATTAATCTTCACCTGTGACATCTTCCTTTATAACTCTAGTTGAACTGGTTATTTGATTAATCCTTCTCTACACCCATCGTTGATATTCTTGTTATGATTAGGCTTGGTATTTTTCCTAGTTATTTCATAACACCCATGTGTATAGGATTTCTTTATTGAATCACCCTTTTTATACTTCTTTATCCATATGTGACTATTTTTATTCTTTATATTCTTCTTCCTCAATTGGGGGTTTCCTCCACTTGCCTTCATTTCTCACCTTATGGTATGACTCGTAAATCTTATAATAAAATATTCATTCATTATCCTTTTACTAGTCATAATATTCACCTAATAATTTCTTACCTAAAAATTAATTTGTTTGGATATTATTATTTCTCACAATTATAGTAGATTCAATAATTTACCTCTAGATTTTCATTCTTTTTTTATAATAGGGTTGATCTGAATGAACTAATTTTGGTTCTTGATGCATCCTTTATTATGCTGTATATTTTTTCTTCTTCTACATAGTAAACCTATTTTCTATCCTAAAAATATTCTTTATATTAAAACCTATTTCAATATAAGATATAAGGGTGGAGGCCATCCTTGTAAATTCACTTTTTTATTTCTAACTATAGTGTCTTACCATCTGATCAAGGTAAGAAAAAATAAAATGTCTCCCATAAAAATCATACCTCATGCAGTTATTTTTAGGTTGATATTTTGATGTATTATTTATCATTATAACATTAAACCTTTGGTATTATCTACACATACTCGTGGTGTGTAGTGGTATTCTACAAATGTAGAATTTAAAATATTCTTTCCTTTATGATAATTTTCTTCAAAAAAATCAAGAAAATTATTCATTATTCCAAATTCCAGATCTAAACATTTATTCTGAACCCATATTGTGTCTTCAGGGTAGAAATATTTATCTTATATTTTCTCTTTTAGGGTCTGATATTTTATTTCATCTTTTTGATCCTCTTAATTTTTTATTCCAAGATTACAATCACTTCTTTCAACAATGATCAAGCTCCACTTCCAAATTTTCATCTCTCATCTATATTTGACTTTATAGAAGGAATAATTTTTTTAATTATTCATATATGGTAATTTTTATATTAATCTAGAGTGAAATTTCCTCAAGAAGGTCACTTTTCCCATTTATCTTTACACTCATATTCATTATGTCAACATTCAAGTCCATATCTAGTCTCTTCATCCTCTTTTTCTATGCTTGCATGTTCTCTAAAATTCTAACCAGATTTAGTGGACACTTCATCCTTGGACACTTCATTTATTTCCTTCTATTTTGATAAATCGTAATTCCTATATATATATACAATTATTATACATTGAAATTTCAGTAACAAATTAATCATGTAAATCAATCACACTTACCTTAGTGGATTTCTTCTTCTTAGGAGAACTCTTCTTATTCCTATTCTTCTTCTTTACTTTAGTCATATGGAATTATTCATCCACATTTTTTATTTATTTCTAAAATTAGATAGTTTTTATCTTTCTCTTGATTTAAACATCACAACCACCATTACCACAATATATTTTCCAAAACAAATTTCCATGGTCTTCCATATATCAAAGGTAGTGGCACACTATAAACTATTATTATAGACATCATTAGACGATGAACTTATTAAGATCTTTTATGTCTCAGTAATTATAATTATTACACTATGCTTAGTCATGTATATTATGAAAATAATGTATTCCATAATCACTTTTATACACACCTATAGAAACATAATCATCTCCTTCTTTAAACCAAAAAAAATTGTTACACAAAAAACTAGGAGCTTCAACCTTTCATTCATTAGTATAGAAAAATCTAATATAGATTAAGATATTGAGAACCAAGTCATAACCTTTAGGATATAATACCAGGTGTCTTAACTTAAGACACTATGATGGGGAGATTTGAATCTGGGTGACAGATAAATTAAACTTCTTTCCTTAAACTATTTAACTTTATTTTGGATTTTATTCCCACGTTGGAAGGAACTATGTTCAACCTATCACACTCATTAGTGCATTAACCAAAACATATAAAAATATACATGAAATTAAATTAAGCACAAAATACATAAATTTTACTTGGTTAACCACTAAGGTATGGTCCACGTGCAACACACATGACATTGTTTTAGTGTACTAGAATCCACTAATCTTCACTAGTTATATGGATATAATGCTCCAGAAATGGACACTTCCTACCAAGATCACAACCTTTAAAATATGTAATTTTCAATCACTCCTCACCCAAGGCACACTATCGATTCATCACTTCCACACACTTCTTCATTAATGGTTCTTTAATAGTTTAAATAATTATACTTCTCTTTAATAGATAATGGATTTGATGATCTATTTATAATCAGTGTGATTCTTCTATTTCATCATATCTCTAAATTCAAAGCTCTATTGTAATAAAATTTGTTTCCCTCTCCTTATTAAATGTAAGATGATATCAAATCCACAATTTTATAGTCAATTATATGTCTCATATGATATAATTTTGGTTCCAAATGGGGATAATTTCTCATAGATATTATCCTGTCAGTTTCCTCCATTTCAGTTACCCAATGTGGAACTCGAATTCTTCTTGTGCACTTCATTGTTCTTCCTCAAAAAATGGATTTTTTTAAGATTATCTAATGTAATCCATTTTATTCAAAAAACCATGTAGTTTTTTCATTTGAAAAATCATACCTAGATCTTTCTTATGCTATATTACAATGCAGAACATTTTTCATAATGTACTAAACTCGTAGACCGCATACTTCCATTAGTAGACTATGCACATCACTCTGAGGAATGTTTTCTTCACTTCCTGGACCTTGTACTGCACCTAATATAACATATTTCATGTTATGTGCATCATGAGATTACTTCATGTAATTTCTACACAGAATACATTCCAGGTATCTTTTATGTGGTTCTCTTTAACGAACTCACATACCATGATACCTTCCTCCTTCACAAACTACCTCATAGAATTCTCCTTTGTGATCTTTCTTAGAATATGGTTCTACCTTCAAAAGTGTTTTTGGGTAACATCTTAATCCTTATATTAATTTTTTATTTCTGATAATGATGTGAAAAGTAGGTTATTTATAAGAAATATTCTTTAAGAAACTTGTTAACCCAAGAAATTAATATTAAACGCTTTGTTGAATACCCTTAGCATACTCCCTTTGTATTTTTTCCACCAGAACCTCTTTTGTGAACAAGACTTCATGAATGTTCCTCCATGACCCTAATTTGATAAATATTTTCTTGTAAACCTTCAATGTGTATTGGGAACTCTCCTCATGATTTTTATGACCCCCCATTCTCCAAAGGTACCCCTCTTGGGTTAGAACTAAATAAAGAAAGATAATAACCCCTGAAGCCCACCTCAAATAGGACATGGGTTGGTGACCAGCACTATGGGCCTATAATCACACACATGGTAGTAATTACCCTCATAAATATTTAGGAATTAAAAGGAAAGATTAGAATATCCACCAAATAAATCCTACTCATAATAAATAAATAAGTAATCCCAATGCATGATGTAATGTCATACATAACTAGATACAACTGAAATGAAAATGAAAACAAGATAAATCCTTAGCAATGACAATGAATCTCTAATATCTCTTGAACAAATCCTTAAACTAGTAAATTCCACCTCGATCACTAACTGGCTCCTGGTGACCTATAATTACTTTAGATATACATAGGATTATCATGTCATGTATACTCAGTTGAATCCTCCCTGAAACATCCTATGAAAAATAAAAAAAATACATACTAAATCATAGTGACTAAATAAATGATACTAATTGATCACCTAAATATATATACTTATCCTTTGCTATCCTTACAATATATTACCCACAAAAAATGTACATAAGTATAAACAAAATTTTGAGAACATATTTCTATATATAAATGAGTACACCACAACCACTTCCCAACTAGTTTTTCACTCTCATTCCCCAATGTTGTACATCCTAGTCTAATATATATTCCATAAATAATGTCATCATTAATTTAAATCAAGCCTTGGGTCTACCTACCTCAGTCCCACATAGGGCCCAACCTCACATGTTGGCATTATTCCATATACCCATATCATCATTATCACCATCCACATCCTATATATAGTAATCAGGTTTATTTATAGAAGCCACCATAGCCTATGTATTTTTTAATGTACCTTAATTCATAAAATTTCCATCATAAAACACCTATAATAATCCTTTGGATACTATATCTAGAATACATTGATGCATAATAACCTTAATCCAACATATCCTTTAAGAATTGTGTATGGGAAATCAGCCCCTTTCATGTTAGAGTTGGAACCATAGAACCAACTACTTTGAACTTTGGATTATGTATATTTAAATAAATGAATACTAATATAAATACCAAATCATATATTAATTATTCTTCTACATAACGTTTATGTGATAATTTCCTAGAGTATCTGTTGTAGTGATAAGGTCACAGCAGTTCCCTACAATGATGAGAACCTTGAGACTCTATGAAAAAATCTCTTAAATATAGTTCTATAGTCAAATAATGTACTATGATTGGGAAAATAGTATATATACTATCAGGCATGAGTATACATAATCAGATGAGGATTCTTCTCAGGAAGTTTTCACTTGGTAATCTTCAAGATGGGAGTTTATGAGAATAAACCGTCCATTAATAATTCTTCATGTTTTGGTGTTATTGGATATTCATATCTATGAGCATGTGTAATGGTCCTTAGACTTTAATATTACTATTAATGTATGTTATGACTCATGCACTAAGATGTATCTCTTAAATAAAGATGATAACAGTTCATAGAGAATTTGGATATGCTGGTTGTATCATGAATGACATATTGATAATTAATAATTAAAGGAAGTATTTTTTTTCCTTCTATCTTTATAGAAGTTTATATATCATCCATTTGATTGAAATATAACTATCAAATTAAATTTCATGTCCATTGTGTAATGAAATTTTCTTTAGATAATCAAGGAAATATGTTTTAAGCTTATAGGTTGATCACAAAAATGTGAAACTTTTTTCATGAGATATTGAGAAAAAATGATTATATTACATAGTGAGCATTCATATGTGGTTGTCATAATTGTTATTTTAAGTTCTTTATCTTGGTTTCCTTGACTCGTTTCTAGATATTCATCTTAGACTTTGGGAAATCCTTTTTAATTCCAATGATAATGAATCATAAAGGGTTACACACAAAGTGTTTATGTTGATCTTAATTAAATTCTATTTTAATTTAATAAATGGGATAAATATTATTTTCCACACAAAGGAATAATTTTATCCAAATTTTATTAATCATTAATATTCACATGGTAATAAATAATTATTTGTTTATTAATGAATAATTTATTTGATTATGTGAATATATAATAACTATTTATTTGATGGATTGTGAATAAAATATTTATTTTATTTATTAAATATTTTAATAAATATTTTTTCATTGGATTGTGAATAAAATACTTATTTATTAATGAAAATATTTATTTCGGTATTCAAAAAAAATTGAGGATTTTGAGCAAACCAATATCTCAAATAACTATGAATATTAATTTGTAAGTTGGTGAAATAATATTTTTCATTGCGCAAGTTAGTGCACACCATAAAATAATATTATTATTATTATATTATGGCATGGAGTTTGTTAAAATATTATAATATTATTTGAGGGTTGGTAAGAAATTAAAACGTACTTTAACATAAACCCTCGATCTATAAATAGATTGTTATGTATATTTTGTATGGTAAAATTATAAATTGAGATTAGTTGTGCATAACGGAATTCTCTATCAAATTACTCCTCATCTCTTCCTATCAAGAACAAGAAGTTCTAGATGGTTTCCTTTAAGCTTGAAGTAACTAGAAGCGATCAAGATGAAAAACACAAGATGAATTATTTTCATTTCTAGCACCTGGAAATCAATCATCATCGGTTAGAGATCAAAGGAAGACATGTGGATCACCACTAGAGTAATTCTACACTTGTATCCTTACAAAGAAAAAAATGTAATCCAAAAAAGGGTTTTTAACAATATCAACATCTGAATCAAAGGAATAACCTAATGAGAAGAAATTATTTCTTCTAATCTAAATAAATTAATTATAAATTTAATTGCAAATAATTCTCTTTGGGTTCTAGGTTTCCTCTTTGTCAATATTCAATAATGTAAATGATCCATAAAATTGACAATAACTTTATGTCTATCCACCCACCAAAGTACTTCTATTGCACTTGAAACCATTAGTGAATTCTCGCACATAATACTACATCCAAGGAGAGAGTGCAGTAGAGGGGGTATTCATCCATCAGTATCCTCACCAACCTGGATATTGGGGAAATTCCCCTAGAACCTCTCGTTATTGTTTTACCTTCTGATATGGGTGTGGTGAGTATGAAATAAAAAAATATATAGAATAAATATAACCTACAACCACACTAAGCATAACTAACTAACCTTAAACTCATCTACCACAATATTAACATAGGACACATGGATTCCCTTTTTATATTCTAGATATAATAGATGAATACAATCATCAAGTTCAATATAAAAAAATTAATTCCCCTTTTATTAATATTATTACATTTTATTTCCAAATATAAATACTGTAATCTTCCAATCCAAGTTCCAACAGCACTATTAATTATTTTCTTGTATACTCAAGTATGTCATCATTATAATCAAGCATCAAGAACAGACCTCATTATTTCATTAATTTATTTATCATTTTATAAACATTCAGGTACTCAAGGAATCATCCAAGGTCACCATTGCTTCATAGTGTATAAAATCAAACTGCATCCTATTGTTAGAAATTGGTCATATAAATAACAATCAGTCATAGTTCATCTAGTAATCTTCAAGATAGAAGTAATAACTGATGAGAAGTCCTCACTCTAAACTTGTCCTAACCATCCTAGTTTCCAACATCATTGCGCATAAAATCCCATCTCGAATCTCATGTAAATATATTCACATTATTCACATCATTCCAACAACATCATCATAAACATCATCTTGTTCCACCACCATCATCAAAAATGGCACCATGTTCCATCATAATCATCATAACTGGCACCTCAAGCCAACATAATCATCATACTTACAAAGTCACAGGCATCCCCACACATTACTCAACATCACACAAAATATAAGAGGTTATAAACCATACACATTATGGACCTATATTAAATAATACACATACAGATCAAATTTATTTTTTTGATACATGATTTTAAAGGAAGCTACAGCTTTGGAATCAAGGCATTCAAGCCTCCAACAATCAAGAGTGGTCTCCCTCATCCCTAATCAATTAATTTTTTTTACAAAAATACATTTTAATTCTATCTTGATTAAAAAAATAATTATTCATAGGTATTATTTATTAAGAAAACTATATCATTAGATAAAAGTAGTGTCAATCAACATAAAATTATTCAATAATTATTACCATGTTTGAACAATTCCAATATGAGGAGTAATTATTTTACTCACACCACTTTAATTTAAGTAATTTTATATTCCATATTTATGTTGTTTATCTATTTCAAGAATTCAACAATGCTAAATATCCACAAAAAAAAATAAATCAAAAAATATAGCACACTATGACATAAATATCAAGTGGCAATATAAAACACATTTTTTTACAAATTCTAGACAACAATTTAATTCCCAATAATAAATACTGACCATCGTTAATATGTCATAATCCTAATTTCCATTCTCTAATATCCATAATAATAAAAATTATTATCAACATCAATTATTAATCATTTTAACACTATGACATGTTATCATTTTTGTTCTTATCAAATAATAATTACACAATTTCTTGTGATTATCGATGCATCTCTCTTTGATAATTTCCATTAAAATCATAATTATTCTTGAACATGTAATTATTTATTTTCTCTTTCCTAAAATAATCTTACAGATTATCAAATAATATTATCTACTATATATGATAAATCATTAAATTCCATAGTTTAAATTATTATTTTAATACACTAATATTTTATTTTATATTTTATTTCAAAATATCAATATGTTGGATATCATATACCATACACAACCCCAAGATTAAATGAACCATGAAGCAATATAATTTAAATTTGAATGTTATAACCTAGTCACTGTTTTGGAAGGTATGAATGGGAATAACTACATTATAAAATATATGTAGATTTTTTTCTTAAATAAATTAATAATAAATCTTAAATTTATTATTAATTGGTTTAAAATTTTGATGAAATCATTTCCAGGTAAAAGAGATATTTTCATAGAACTATTTTTATGTGTGCAGTGTATTTTGATCTTTATAGATGAAATTAATTAATATTTATAATTGATTCTAATTAAATAATTATATTATATATCATATTTAATTAATTAAATTTCATATTATTATTGTTACTAAGAAATTATTGATAATAAATTCATTTTATGCTTCAAAAATGGTTTTTATTACATTTTAAGTGTGGATGTTATAATTAATTTCTTACACTTTCTTAAATTTTATTTGAAAATATATATATAATATTTTATCATGTAATAACATTCTTAGTATGCACTTTTGATATTTTTATAAAATAGTATATTTGTAGGTTAATAGTGAAAATAAATATTTTTAAAAATACGGTCACTTTTATTACATTATTATTATTTAAGAATGACAGAAAAAAATCATAAAAATTTATATCTACCAAATATTTCTTTAAGGAATTATATAAATTATTTTAAAAAATTATTTTAATTTTTGGATCCCAATATTTACTTTTTTGAAAAAAAATGTTATATTTTATTCAAACTAAAAACTATTTTTTTGTATTTTCACTCAATGGTATGGTTGGAAGGTTCAATTTGGTTTTGGCTTAATAAAAAGTAAAAATAATAATTTTATTATTAAATAACCAAAAAAAATAAACCAACTTTTTACATGATTTTAATGTAAAATTATTTTCAAACATAAATCGGGTATTTTTCTAAAAAATGGTTTTCATGCATTTTTGTTATTATATTAAATATAATTTCTTCCCCCAATATATCCTTAATATAATAAAATGTATTCTATATTTTTCATCATCAAATTTAAATTTGGTTAGAATCCCTTTTTTTTTGAAACATAAATAATTTATCATGGAAAATATTTATGTTATCACAATTAATGTTAAATTGGGTAAAAAGGGATTTAACTAGGATATAAGGTTAAAATTCTTAAAAAACATGCATAAATGTGATTTTTTAGTGTTTTTAAACCCTATAAAATCTTATCTTTGAATTTGGGGTGAATTAATTCCCCATGACCATGAATAAGACCTTATAATATTTTAAAACTTTCAATAATTACAAGAGTGACACTCCCCTTACTTATAAAAGAGAATTAATTATCCTTTCTCATGCTTATAGATCCAATTAAATCAACCAATAACTACCATAATACCATTAATACCTTACTTTACATGACATATAGTCACTTTTCTTATAAAAATACCAACATATAAGGCTTCAGTTGTAAGCCAAATGTGGTTTTTTGAATAATAGGTATAACTCTTAACCAAGTGTTTTAATTTTATTTATTCTTCTACCAAGTTAAAATTTTCTATAACCATGATCATATAATATCATTTATATCTTCCATATATTGAAATTTTATTAATCTATAGTCATAACCCTTATTCATCTCTATTATATCCTATGGAAAATGAAAACATCGCTTGTGTGTGTGTGTGACCTTCCATATCCACAGAGCGGTGAAATTAATTTTTCATCATAGATTTACTTGGATGGTTATGAAGGTATAAGTAATGAATATATTTTATATTTATTAAATTACTATTATTATATAATATAATCTATATTTTTACCCTTATATACATTTAAAAATGTAAATTTCATTCATGCGTACGTGGGGACTGCCACCTCTAAAAAAGCGATGTGATTTATTTTTCTATTAAAAACATTAATGGATGATTATAAATGTTTATTCAACATATAGACACAATAATTATTAAATTATTAATATTTAAGTTATGATTAAACCATGACCAAGATTCAATTACATAAATTATCAAATAAAAACATATATGAAAAACAA
Source organism: Viscum album (assembly GCA_963277665.1). Lineage (NCBI taxonomy): Eukaryota > Viridiplantae > Streptophyta > Magnoliopsida > Santalales > Viscaceae > Viscum > Viscum album. The sequence goes on along the minus strand of OY728158.1, from coordinate 165,848,223 downwards.
AATAGTTAACACCCAGGATGACGATGTTAACAAATAATTGTTAATAAACAGGTGATAGAGTATTATAAGTGAGTAATATATGGTATGATAACAAATAATATGGTTCTATTATATATATTTATATATAATAAATTTAAATTTGTTAAATATGATATTAAGAGAACATACAAAGAAATTTGGGCTTGAGGTAAGGGTAATTTTACCACATTTCCACTTCAGCAAGACAATTTTATATTATACACCTAATTTTATTTATATGGTGTATATACTAAAAATTTTAAATATGATATCATGATTTACTATTTATTAATATTATTTTAACATTTGGATTCATTTTTACTCTTTTAATTGGATTTTATTCAAATGTTATTAAATTCATAAGGGATTTATGTTTCAATCTCATTTTAATCGGGATTGTTTGTGCTTGAATTTACATTGAGGGAAATTGTAACATACCCCAACCCAAAACTGTCTAAAGTGGACAAAAAGGATTGGTTATGAGACATCAATAATTCCTCCCTGTATTTCACTCACTTTCGACTAGTAGCAGCGGTGTGATATGTATAGTGGGGATATTGTAACCCTAGGTATGAAGTGTCATTACTATTGAAATAATCCATATAAAAAAAATCAGAGTAATAGACATAACACAAAAAATATAATATTACTGGGAAAATATAAGAGAATCCAATATAATAGAAATGATGAATCATGCAATGATAGTATTATAAGTATCTAAAATTCAAACTGAGAACATTACAAAAAAAAGAGTCATACAACATAAGATAAACCCAAAAGACTTTGGTCTCAAACCACATATCAGACCCATCTCCTATTTACATCCCATCCAGTAAGAAACAAGTTATAAAAAAGGTTATCTTCCCCTATATAAACCTAAATCCATGAAATATGCTTGGTAACCAAATGACGACCCAAGAAAGATGTGAGTAAAAATCAGTAGGTCAATACCACCATGTATAAAAAAACGAGCCTGAATATAAGTTCATGTAATAATCCGATGAATATGTGTATTAATTAATTCAATAATTAATAAAATATAGAAATAACCTACTTCAGTACCATTTTAGAATATATCTGATCATGTATCTCAACCATGACAACTATAACCATATGACTATATTAAAACATAGCATGCCTTGGCGCCATGCTAGAATGTCTATCAGTATGTCTAACAATTATTCCAACCACAACCATATAACTGTGGTATAAAAAATCACTGGTCCAAGATCGCTATATAAGCATCACAACATGTGTCAGAGACTAACCCAGTATATAAGCATCTCATCATGTTTTGGGGAGTATCCTGATATATAAGCATATCAACATCTGTCAGGGCCAAGCCCAGTATATAAGTATCTCATCATGTGTCAAGGAATAGCCCAATATATAAGAATCTCAACATGTGTCAGGAAATATCCCAGTATATAATCATCTCTTCATGTGTCAAGGCATATATATGTATATAATAATTTCAGAATTTTTCAGGTAATTGCCCGGTATATAAGTATCTCACCATGTGTCAAGGCCTTGACCGATATATAAGCATCTCATCATGTGTTAGGGCATATCCCGGTATATAATAATCTCATAATGTGTTAGAAAATAGACCAGTATATAAGCATCTCAGCATGTGTCAAGGAATATTCCAGAATATAAGAATCTCATCATGTGTCATAAGTCCATATCACAGTATAAATCATATCACAATATGACTAAATAAAACCAAATTGTTAATTTTTTCAATTATAATTTGTCTTTTAATTTACCCTTTATTTCAGTTAATCAATAAATCCATCTTCCTTGGGGAATATATATCAAGAAGTAACATTAATTATATATGATACTAAAATAATATGTAATCCATTTCCAATTCATTATTTTCAAAGGTTCTTTTTCCAAACAGGTAGCCATAAGCTAGGTCACAGTGTCAATTAAATCCAAAAATATCTAAAGAAGAATCCAATATATGATCATCATCGTTATATTCAATTAATTAATTATTTCACACATGCGTAGTGCATCAAAATATTACATATAGTTCACAATTTAAAATCATAACATAGGACTAATATTTATACTCCCTACCATTAACTAGTAAAGAATTCAGTATTTCCAACAAAAAACACCAACAAAGATGATGGTGTAGAAGATCACAAGGAGAACCTCAATTAAAACAGATCAAGATCAAAAACCACAATGACTATAGTAAAGAGATTATATTTCAATGGTCATATAATGATGTAAGAGAAAGGAAAATAATGTAGAACCAATTATTGAGGATTAATCGTTCAAATAGGATGCCTGGAATGGAGAGAGGCATCCCAAAATCACCTAGAAGTTTCCCTTGAGTCGAGAGGGGAAGGTTACGTGTGATATGGAATAAAAATAATCCACACATAAAACATGGAAAATATTTCTCAGAGAATTAAATGGCACATAATTCATTTACACGTGTATTTATTTTTATATGGATGCATCAAAAAACTAGTCAACTTAGCTGGATATTAAATTTTCCTGACCATTATAACTCATGTGATTACTTTAGGATGTGTAAACACGTCACATTATGAATTAGCTAACAACATGATTTTGGTGGCTTTTACACATCATGTAACCCATTTACATAGTGCATAAATGTACTATATATAGTTTTCAATCTATTTTCCTTATAAAAACACAAACCCCCTTTAAGTATTCTCAACTTACCAAGAACGCTTGGTAACACTTGACCCATTTATACCTAGACTCCATTAATTCAAACAGAATCCTTGAACCACTCCCCAATTGGATCCTCTCTAGTTTTCTCAAGTTTCCTCGCAAACCAAGTATGTTTTTATTAAAACAAATAGACAACCATGAGAAAACAAGACCACCAAGGCTTATAGATGAGGCAATACTCAATTGAAATAAGTTTGATGAAAAAATAATATAAAGATGTACCTAGAAAAAGACAGGATCTTACAACCTCCCCACCATATTACAGCTCGTCCTCTATATGCTTCAAGAATCACTATGGGGTCTCAATGAATAAATATGGAAAATGTTCTCTCATATCATACTCACTCTTCCATGTCTCCTACTGAACTCTCCCATTATTTCACTACACTTGAACCAACAGTATAGTCCAACCCCTGAGATATCTCTCACTATGGTCCATGATCTGTATTGGATACTACCTAAAGTATGAATATATATAAATCTTGATGTCTACTATGATTATCACATGAGAATGATCTAGATGATATATTTGAATCTGTGAAACATGAAACACATCATACATGGCACTGTTGGATTGTGGAATGGATAACTAGTTCCTTATTGAACTGACCCTTACCACTATCTCCAACAGCTTGAAAAACCTGGGTGCTAGGTTCTCTTGTTTTCTAATATGGCATTGCTTCAATCTAGGAGACACCTGAAGGAAAATGTGATGAACAAAATCAAACTCCAGAGATCATCTTCAATGGTCATCATAAAGTTTCTGGGTACTCTGTGTGATCAACAACCACCTCCTGATCAACTGAACCTGCTCAAATGTCTCATGTATGAGACATGGTCCATCAAGCACTAACTCACCTACCTCAAACCAAAAAATTGGTGAATAGAATTAACATCCATAAAAATACTCAAAAGGTTCCATATTGATTGATTGTTGGATTATTTTATTATATGAAAGCTCTATGAGTTCCATATGTTTCTCCTATGAACCATAGAAATCCAAAACATAGGCTCATAACATATCCTCTAGAACCTGAATAGTCTGCTCAAATTGACCATTTGTGTGAGGATAAGAGGTTGTGCTCAAAAATACATATGATCCCAAATCCTTATAAAGACCCACATATAACTATGATGTGAAATGATGATCTCTATCATTAATGATACTCCTAGGAATTTTGTGTAATCGAACTACCTCACGCACATAAATACTACCTGAATCATCATCTGTGATAGTTTTCTGGATTGAAAAGAAGTGGGATAACTTTTTCATTTTATCCATAATCACCCATACTAAAACATTATTATGGGTTTTATTGGAAAACTCTATCATAAAATCCATAGTGAAATCATCCCATTTCAACTCCGGAATGGGAAAAGGTTGAAAAAATCTAGTTGGCCTCTAATACTTAGATTTTAACTACTGGGAAGTAAAAAATCTCACCCCAATTCCTACTACCCCCTTCTTCATTTCTGACCACTATTATTGTCTTCAAATATCATGATACATCTTTTTCAAATAAGGATGTACCAGCCATCTAGAATCATGAATATCCCACATTATCTCCTCGTGTAAGCTTGTGGGAACTCATACTCGGCCATGGAAAATAAGTTAATTTCCACTTCCAGGAGACCATCCAGATTGTGTCTCCCCACTACATAAGTTGTCTCCCAAAACTAATCCCTCAGTATTATATAACTACTTGGTCTCGATCCGGTCCAAAATTAGGGGTATAAGAGAATTTAAAGTGAAGGATACTTTTCCCTGAAACTCATAAACATCTAAATGCATGTATGAAAAGAGGACCATCATCTTCCACTCACTGCAAGACTCCTGAACTACATATTTCTGAATCCATCATCCTAAATCATTGACAATGTTATTTTACTTTCCTAGAAGATAATCCAAATCAAAGTCTAAAGATTATAGATACTCAACCCACCTCATCTACTAAAGGTTTAGGTCCCGCTAAGAAAATATGTACCTGAATCTATTATGGTATATGTATACCACAAAACTCTCACCTATTATATAATTTCTCTATAATCTCGGGAAACGTACCACTTCCACTAACTCCGGATCATTAGTAGGTTAATTCCTCTCATGTGGTCTCATCTTCCTAGATCTATTAGAAACCACTCAACCCTACTAAATCAGAACTTCTCTGAGCCCAACTCTATATTTGTCCCAATACATGGTATATGCACTACCAGGAATAGGTAAGGTGAGGATAGTTTTTTACTTCATCCAACCTTTTATCTTCTAAAAAGCTCTCTCTCAAGAATCCGACCAAGAAAAATTCACTCCCTTCTTGGTCAGTCTTGACATTGGTGCTTCTAAATGGGATAATTATTGAATAAAGCATTGATAATAACCTAACAAACCCAAAAATATCCAAATCTTGAAGACATTATGAGTATGATCTAAAGATACCATGGTCACAACCTTTTCGGGGTCCTCAAACACTCTTTCCTATGAGATGGCATGGCCCAAGAAGTGTAAATTATCATTCTAGAAACTACATTTGGTTAGATTGGTGTAAAGTTTATGTTCACTCAATGTACTCAGGATGATTTCAAGATGTTGTTCATGGTAATCTACTTATTAGGAGTACACTAATATGTAGTTGAAAAAAACAACATAAACCTGTCCAAAAAAATAATGAAAGATTTTATTCATCAAGTCCATGAATATCACTAGGGAATTAGTCAACCCAAACGACATCACTATGAACTCATAAAAGTCATACCTTCTCACAAAAGTAGTTTATGGTATGTATGATGGTATCACCCTTAACTAGTGGTATCCTGATATCAAATAGATCTTGGAGAAGATCATAGAACCTCTCTTCTAATCAAAGATATCATCGATGCATGAAAGGCATTACCATATATTAACCATTATTGGGTTTAATATCTGATAGTCCACACATAAAGTTAGGGTACCATCAGCATTGTTGGTGAAGAGAAAATGAGAAAACAAAGGTGATTTACTAGCCCAAATAAAACCTTTAGCTTATAGGTCTTCTAATCGGACTTTCAAATCTAGAATATCTACAAGTTTCCTTCTATAAGGCATAATAGAAACTATATCTTCTCTCGAGACCAACTAGATAATGAACTCAATATATCACTTGAGCAGTAAGCCATATAACTCTTCAGGAAAGACGTACTGAAAATGATCTACCGCTAGAGGAAAGGAATCCTACTGCTTTCCACCATCATCTAGATCAAGACTGTCCATTTGATTCATGAGACATTCTAATATAAAATAAATTGGTACTGGATGACTAGACTAAATATTCCACTCACCTTAGTGAAAATATTTACCTTTTTATGAAGATAGATATCTAACTTTTTACCTATAACATTCAATATGATTTTGGTATAGAACTAGCCAATGCATACCGATAATCAAATATAAACCATTCATTTCTAGAATAAATGGTTCCAAAAAGAAATGGTAACCACCAATATTTAAAAAACATGTCTTGCAGTGTTTTATATTCTCTGACCTCACTCCATATGATATATTGATGGTCAAACAACAATCCAATATTTCTAAATCCAAGACCAAACTGTTCGAAAAAAGAGTAGGAAAAAAGGATTGGGATGATACAGTATCAAATAAAATTAAAGATATGTTAAATAATACAAGAATCACACCTCTTATAGTATAAGTTCCAACATCCAAACCGGCCAGAGAAGAATATAAATCATATAGAATTCTCACCCCAATTACTTGGGATCTATTTGGAATCCCCTATGTTGTTCCCTTTATGTGGAACTGCCACTCTTGTACTGAGGTACCCTGTCTACTACCTTGGCCTGAATAACCAATTGAACTACAAATACCTGCCTAATGAGGGTTATTTAATTCCCATCCAAATGTAGGTGTGTATCTTGATCCCCTTCCACTAGCCTGTTATGGAATGTTCTCAAAAAACTGCTGTAGATAACCCAGTATGCCACAGACATAACACTCAATTGTAGGATAAGGACATTGTTGTCTACTATGACCAAACTTTCCATATTGATAGCTCTGCAATGTAATTTGGTCCTAAGATGGTTATCCACTACCCCATATTCTATTCCCATCACTACCTTAGTAAAAACTATTATATATGTGCTTATTTCTACCCAAATAAGATCTCAAAGTTCTCCCTGATGAAATAACTAGGCCACTACTCAGGGACTCTCTCAGATTCCCCTCTATGATGAGTGTCTAATTCATCATTTCCTCAAAAATTCTCAAAAGAAAAATTTTCACCTGTGACCTGATCTCATAGAGAATGCCATCCTGATAACACCACTCCTTATCGATCTTATTAGCTTCTAAGTATGGATCAAATCACTATAGGTTGGTGAAATGTCTAGTCCAATCCAAACATGGCATTCCCTCTTTTGCTAGATTCATGATCTCACAACATTCTCATCCCTCAATGTCTCTAGATAGATGTAGATTTGGAAATTTATCCCAAATTAATTTCAAGATAACACCCATTACTTCCCAGATTAAACTAGAATATACCACCATTGATTGACTAGTCCATGAAGCATATATACATAAAGATTCACCCACCTATCTATTGGTGTCTCAAGGTGCTTTAAAATTGTCTGGACTGACTTGATCTAGAACTCGGTTATCTAGGGGGGCTCACTAGTGAATGTATGTAGATTCTGTAGTCCAAACTCTTGTCCTCACAATCATTGAACATATGGTGTGAATAATATTCCTCTACATGGATCTCATGACCCTCAGAAATATGTAGGGAAGCTGAACATCCATATGATCCTCAGGTGTTATAGGAATCTCAGGCTTAGCTATGTTAGGACCATGCTGATTGATACTCTCCTAATGCTCAATTTAAAGACAATAAGGAGTAATTTTCTCTACAACACAAATTTACACCTTAGAGCACTGGGTAACAACAAGGTCAATCTCAAAAAATGACTACAATATAGAACCATTGAATCATGGTCTCTCTAAACATGTATTAATAAGTGATTTAGCATGATATAACAGTTATTTCATTTTATTTATCATGTATAAAATATATCTCACACAATAGTATGCATGTGAAATAAATCACATGAATATAAGTATGTCCCTGTCAGGAACCATACATGTCAGTATACAAACATATGTTCCTATCATGATACATGCATAATCATATCATTCTATATAAGGACACAAATATAAATATAATGAAACAATAACATCATAATATATGTGAATCACCCAAGTTTAAATAACATCAAACCATAATAAGAGAACATCGTGAACAACAATCCCATCCCTCGGAACTTGGGTTTTCCCCCACACATGGGTTAGATACTCCCATGAACAAGATCATTACCAAGTCCTGACACATCCTAGTATCCTTCTTACCTTTCCTAAATAGTAAAGAAATGGAAAGGTAAAGATGATCCTCTGATAACACTTTTTATAATCCAATGATTAGAAACCCTATCACATTCCCAAAAAGAGTTGGTTATGAAATCTCAAGTGCACCTCCCAATATGCTAGATGCTACCAACTAGCATCAGAGGTATGATATGTATTGTGGTGATTCAATATTCTCTAGTATGAAGTGTTATAGTAGTAGAAATAATCGATATAAATAAAATAAAATAGAGTAATATACATAACATAAACCATATAATAGAACTGTGAAAATAATGTAGAAACCAATATACCAAAAATGAGGAATCAAGTAATGACATGATAATATATATCTAAAATTCAAGCTTAAAACATTACAAAAAAGAGTCATAAAACACAAAAAGACTATGGTCATGAACCCCATGTCAAACCCAAATCCTAAATCAATCCCATCTAGCAAGCAACAAGGCATTCAAAAAGTACCTTTCCCTTGTCCGTACCTACATCCAAAAAATCTTCTCAATTACCAAACGACAGCTCGAACAGAGTGTGAGTAAAACTCAATAGGTCGACACCACCATGTCTAAACAAACTAGTTCGATAATCAGTGCATGAAATAATGCAATGAATAGTTGTATTAATTAATTAAAAAATTAATAAAATATGGCACCAACCTCTTTCGACTCCATGCTGGAATATCTCTGATCATGTATCACAACTATGCCAACCATAACCATATAACCATGGTAAAACATAACTTTCCTCAGCACCATGTCATAATATCTTTGAGCATATCTCACAACCATGTCAATCACAACTATATACCCATGTTAGAATAAATCACTAGGCCAATGCCACTATATAAGAGCCATAACTTGTGTTAGGGGCTAGCCCAGTATATAAACATCATAACATATTCCAGGGAATAGTCTGGTATATAAGAATCTCAGCACGTGTTAGGGCCTAGCCCAGTATATAAGAATCTTAGTATTTTTCCTGGAATAGCCTTGTATATAAGAATATCATCATGTGTCAATAAATATACTAGTATATAACCATCTCAGCATGTGTTAAGTAATAGACTAGTATATAAGCATCTCAACATATGTAAGGAAATAACCAAGTATAGAAACATATCATCATGTTTCAGAGCCTAGCCTGGTATATAAGTATTGCAGCATGTGGCAGGGCATAACCAAGTATATAAGAATCTCAACATGTGTCAGGGAATTAACTGATATATAATAATATCATCCGGTTTCATAAGTGTATATTACAACAGCAAGCATATCAAAATATAACCACATAAAGCCAAATAGTTAATTCTACTAATTTCCAATTGTATTTCAATTTACCCATTGTTTAAATTAATCAATTAAGCCATCTTCCACAGTGAATCTATAACAAGTAGTCACCTGAATTACATTTCATGATAAAATCATATGTAATCCATTTCCAATTCATTATTTTCAAAGGTATTCTCATCCAATAGGAATCCATAAACCAAGCCACATCATCAATTGATTCCAAAGGGATCCAATAATGAATCTAACATAGGATCATCATCATTATACGCAATTAATTAACAATTGTCCAAATGTTTTAGAATATCACAATATTTCATATACTTCACAAATGAAAATCATACCATAGGTTTAAGATTTAGACCTCCTACCTTTAACCAATTCAGAATGTAATGCTTACAACGGAAAATGTCAACAAAGAAAAAGGTAAAGAAGATCGCAAGGAGAACCTTAATCAAATCAGATCAAGATAAAAACCAATAATTACCACAATCAAGATATTACACTACCATGGTCAAATAATGATGCAAGAGAAAGTAAAACAATGTAGAACCACTTATCGGGTATCAATTGCACAAACAGGGTATTCTGAATGAATAGAGGCACTCCAAAATCACCTTGAAGTTTCCCTAGGGTCGATAGGGGAAGGATTCATGTGAGATGAAAGAGAAATCATACGCACAAAAAACTTTTAAACAGTTTCCTGGGTATTTAAAAAACATGTAATTCATTTTCACGTCATGTAATTCTTTTTAGAAGGATAAACTAAAAAACCCATCGCCTCGGCTGGATATTAAATTCTCCCAAACATTACACATCTTTTGATTGGTTCAAAATGTGTAATCACTTAATGTCATGAATTAATTCATGAAATGAGTCTAGTGGATTTTACACGTTGTGTAATCCATTTACACTACATGTAAGTGTCTTGTATATAGTTTTCATCTCATTTTCCTTATAAAAATCAGAACCCCCTTTAAGTATTCTAAACTTACAATGAACCCTTGGTAACAATTTACCCATTTATAAATGGACTCTATTAATTAAAAATAATCACCAAACTACTCCTCATGTGGATCCTCTTTGGTTTTCTCAAGATTCCTTACAACCCAAGTTTGCGTTTATTCAAAAAAAAACATAAAAAATGAAACACAACCACCAAGGTTTAAATATAAGGAAAAACTAAAATGAAATAATTTTAATGAAAAACTGATATAGAAAATAACCTAGAAATAGATGGGATCTTACAACCTCCACATCATATAATATCTCTTCCCTAAGATGCTCCAAACATCACTATCGAATCTTAGTGAACAAGTCTATCCGTTGTGCTTGCATATCAGACTCCATCTCCTGGGTCTTATCTTAAACTCACCCATGACTTCACTACACATGAGCCAAAAGTATAGTCCTACCCTAGATATATCTCTCACTGTGGTCCATGATCTATATTGGATGCTCATAAAAGGACATATCTATATCAATCTCAAATCCTGCTACTTCTATCACATGAGAAGGATCTGGATGATATCCTTGAAGCTGCAACATGTGAAACATGTCAATCAAGTCACTATAGTTCTATGGAATGGATATTCCGTATTCCACTATACTGGACCTTTACACTATCTCAAATGGATCGAAAAACTTGAGTGTTATCTTTCCCTACTTCCTGATAAGACACGCATCATCATGGAATGACCCAAAGGAAAACACCATGAAAAACATAAAACTCTATAGGTTGTATCCAATGGTCATCATAGGATTTATTTTTTGTCTATGTGATCACCAATTTCCTACAAATAAACTAAACTTTCTCAGATGTCTCATGCATGAGACTAGGTCCAACAAGCACTAACTCACTTACCTCCATCCAACAAAGAGGTGAACGAAAATACCTTCCATTAAAAGCCTTGAAATGTTCCATATGGATATATTCCTATAAAATATTATAATATTCAAACTCCATGAGTGCCATACATTTCTCCCATGAACCACTGAAATCCAAAACAATGCTCATAACATATCCTCCAAAACTTGAATAGTCCCATCAAATAGAGCGTCAGTCTGAGGATAATAGGATTTTCTAGAAATTACTTGTCATCCAAAATACATTTGAATACCCTACTAGAACTACAACATGAAACTTGGATCTTATTTAGAAATGATAATCCTTGGAACATAGTGAAACTGAACTACCTCAGGAACATGAATACTACCTATATCATAAACCATGATGGTTTCCCTAATAGGAAAGAAATGGGATAACTTCATTAGTGGATCCACAATCACCCATAACTAATAATTATTATGGGATCTCCCGGGAAATCATATCATAAAATCCATAGTAAAATCATCCCAATTCCACTCAGGAATGGGAAAAGGCAGCAAAATCTTAGTTAGTATATGATACTCATCTTTAGCCTGCTGACAAGTGAAACATCTCACCAAAAAAACATGCTACCACCTTCTTAATTCCAAACCACCAATACTATCTACATATATTATGATACATCGTTGTTAAACTAGGATGTAACATCCATCTAGAATCATGAAACCCCATCATCAATTAATCGTATAAGACCATAGAAACCCATACTTGACAATGGGAAATAATATAATTTCCACTACCAAAAGACCATCCTGATTGCATCTTCCCACCATATAAGTTGTCTTTTAGAACTAAGACTTCTATATTAGATGACTTACCGGTCTTTATTTGGTCCAAAAGTATGGGTATAACAGATGTTGAAGTTAGAGCTACTCATACCTAAAACTCCTAAATATTAAGATGAAAGTATGAAAAGAAACATATCATCCACCACTCATAATAATACTCCCACAATTCCTCTTTATGTGCACTTTGGATCAAATTATTTTTAATGATGTTTCCATTTCCTAGAATATAATCCAATGTGAAGTCTAATGATTGTAGATACTCGACCCACCTCCTCTACCGAAGGATTAGGTCCTACTTAGAAAAGATGTACCTAAGTATCTTGTGATCTATGTATACCACAAACCTCTCCCCCATAAGATAATGTATCTCAAATATTAGGTCACGTACCATGAACACTAACTCTAGATCATAAATAGTGCAATTCCTCTCATGTGGTCTCAGATTCCTGGAGCCATAAGCAACCACTCAATCCTCCTACATCGGAACTACTTCGAGTGCAACTCTGCATGAATCACAGTACACAGAATATGAGTTACCCAGCACAGGTAAAGTGAGGATAGGTAATAAGGTCATAATTCCTTTCAGATCCAGAAAATATCTCTCACAAGCATTCAACTAAACAAAATCTACTCCCTTCTTAGTCACTCCTGACATCAGTGCTTCTAAACGGGATAATTTCTGGATAAAACATCGATAATAACCTACCAAACCAAGAAAATAATGAATCTTGAAGTCGTTTTTGGTATTATCTTAATATCTCAGGGATACAACCTTCTCTAAGTCCGCAGACACTCCAACAACTAAGATGAAATGTCCCATGAAGTGCACCTTATCAATCCATAAACTGCATTTGGTTATCTTGGTGTAAAGTCGATGCTCTCTCTATACACTCAAGATGATGTCCAGATGTTGGGAATGATCATATATTAACTGGGACTACACTAATATATCATTTAAAAATAAACTCAAATTAGTCTAGAAAATGATAAAATATTCTATTCATCAAGGCCATGAATACCTCTAGTGCATTAGTTGAAACTAACGGCATCAATACGAACTTATACAATCCATACTTTCTCCTAAAAGAAGTATGTGGTATGTTTGATGGTATCACCCATAACTGGTGGTATCCAGATCTCAAATGGATCTTGGAGAATATCCCAGAACCTCTCAGCTGATCGAATAGATCTTCGATGTGTGGAAGAGGATACCATTTCTTGACCATCATCTAGTTAAATCTTTGATAATCCACACATAAGTGTAGGGTACCATTAGCCTTTTTGGTGAAGGGAACTAGATAACCCCAAGGTGATGTACTAGGCCTTATGAAACCTTTATCTTCTAGATATCCCAAATATAATTTCACATCTCTAATATCTTTATGTGCCATTCTATAAGGCGGAATAGAAACTGGCTTTACTCCTTACACTAACTCGATCGTGAACTTCATCTATTTCCCCAGTGGTATGCCATAGAACTTATCAAGAAATTGTAAGGGTTAGTGTCCTAATAACCTACTGTTTTGTACTTTGGTTACATAAATGTTCACTTATTATATATTTTTCACTGTTCTGCATGACTATAATATAATAATGTCCTGGAATATTTGTTGCATTAATAAGGTCATAGCAGATCCCCGCTATGATGAGAACCTTGAAATTATATAACAATATTATTAAATAAAGTTTTTCAATTGGATGACATTCAATGATAGGACACATAGTATACAGACTGTTATGTGCGAGTACTCGTAAGAAGACGAGACTCTCTCTCATGGAGTTCGCACTTGGTAATCTCCATGATGGGAGATTATGAGAATAGAACCGCCAGTAGTAATTCTGCATGTCTTGGTTTCATCGGATATTTCTATCTATGAGCGTGTGTAATGGTCCTTAGACTGGAATATTATCATTAAATCCTGTCATGACTCGTGCACATAGATTTACTGACGAAAACCATCACGCAGACAGTTGGCAGGAAGTAGGGTACGTTGGGTGCGTCACGAGTGACATGTTGTTAATGGATAAGTCAAGGAAGGATTTGTCCCTTCCATTTATGGAAGATGATATCTCAGACCTCTGATTGAAATAGTACTGTCACATTAAATTCCATGTCTATGCTGTAAACGACGAGTTTATTTCAGGTAGTCAAAGAATGACATATCAAGAATATAGGTTTATGACACTACCATGAAACCTGCTGGATGAGATATCGAGACAAAGGGATTAGATTACACAGTAAGCGTTCGTATGAGGTGATACATCAATGTGGTGTCAACTTCTTTCTCTTGGGTGCCTTGACCCGTTTCTAGACAGTAATCTTGGAATTTAGGCAAGTCTGCATAATGCCAACGAGAAAGAGGCCTAGAGGGTCACACACTAAGTGTATCCAAGTATCTCAAGTTGAATAAAGATTATTCCCGTACGTGGTTTAATAATTATTCAAGGAAGCCTAAGTTGTTTTTAATGATGGAGGAAAAATAAAATAAAACAAGTACACGCCGTGTATTATTATTACACGTCGTGTAGTTTTATTTTGGAAAGGAAATAAATAAATGAAAACAAGATATACAGGTCGTGTACATTTAATATACACGCCGTGTAGTTTTCAATGAAAAACAATTACACACCATGTATTTATTATTACACGTCGTGTAGTTTTTCCAGTCGGGATTTTGAGGATATAATATTGTTTTAAATGATATTTATTATAATCAGCATGGGCGCATGTCAAGGAATTATTTATTCGACATGGGGTTTTAAATAAAGAGTCAATGAAATAAATAAAACATGTAACGCATTTATTTATTTTCATAACTCTATAACCCCACACACCCGATTATAAATATCCTCACAACCCCAACTCTTTTCCGACATAAGAGAATCGTTGGACACAACATCTCTGGAGAATTCTTTCAAGGACAAAAGAACCTTTTCCTCCTAGAACACTCTCAAGGTCGAGAGAGATCCTCTTCCATCAGATCAAGACGATCTAAGGCGTACAAAGCAAGCAATTGCTTCTCCACGCTAGCACCCGGAGAATCCTTTGGCGATGTCCCGAGATACGAGGTACACGTGTGGATCACCACTAGAGGGAGTCTACACTTGGCTTCTATGACGCAATGACGGATCACATCGACAACGTAATCGAGAACATCAATGAAGAAAGAACGCCCAAAAGGTATTTCTTTATAATTAATTAAATTAATTATAATCAACCTGTAATGATCCTTGTTTGTGGTTCTGGGACAAACCATCTTCTTTGCATTTTTCTATGATTCGATCCGTGGAGACTGGCATTTGTCGTTGTATTGATCCCGGATTGATCATTGCTAATGACAATAATCCAAGTGGGCACATCCACCCACGCACTTCCACTGCGCCCAGAACCTTAAAATGGTATCAGAGGGAGGTTACAACATTGATTATAGTTATTTAATTTTCATTGATAATTTACGCATTCATATTTGATTCAATTTGAAATAAATCATTCTATAAATCTAAATTAATGAGATCTATTCTTCCTCCTTCGTTTCTCGATTCATATCACAGAAACGACCTTTTAATTTTAATTTTGATTAAAATAAAAACGATTAAATTATCTGGAGGAGCCTCTCTTTCTGTCTTTACAACACGGGATTACACGGCGTGTAATTAAAACTACACGCCGTGTACTTAGGTTCAAAGAACCGGCACTGGTCCGCCAAACCACGCTGTGTGAATTGATTATGCCTAAGTTTTAATCACGTTGTGTTGACCAGAATAGAACGGCGCATGGAAACCGGAATACACGGTGTGTATGTTGGAACAACACGTTG
Source organism: Viscum album (assembly GCA_963277665.1). Lineage (NCBI taxonomy): Eukaryota > Viridiplantae > Streptophyta > Magnoliopsida > Santalales > Viscaceae > Viscum > Viscum album. The sequence continues at coordinate 165,832,300 of OY728158.1, read as the reverse complement.
TGTAGTCCATTCTGACCCAGGTGAAACCGTGTACAAAGATAAGTCGCGTACCGCGTACACAGGATCTCCAGGCCGGTTACCGCGTAACAAGGAAGTACACTCCGTGTATGATTCATCTACACACCGTGTACTCTAAAATTTCCAAAGTACAGAAAGCACGCCAAAGCCCCAGCGTGTACTTTGGATAAATGGTGAAAAGAAAATACACACCGTGTAATTATAAACTACATGCAGTTTGCTTTCCAGAAATGGAATTTCACAAGGTTTCCTCCAATGTAAAAAGACCCGTACAAGGAATATGGATGAGAATAATCTCATGGAAATTCGGAAAGGAATTTAAGATAAAGAATTGATTAATTATAAGATCATAATTAATTGAATTAGAGCGTGTCTTATCTTAAATAAAATAAAGATTAAAAGAATTTTAATTCTAAATATGCGTTAATGTCGTTGCATACTCTGGATGATAATGAGCTAGACCAAAGACCCTTTGTATGTGTGTGGTTTCATTTAAATTTATTTAATTTAAATTTGTTGGCATGCGATCCTTCTTCCAATAAAATGTAGGGCCTGCGCGCCCATGATTTCCTTAATGTAAACCCATGTAATGGAGGATCTTCCAGGCCAGAGGAGACGGTTCAAATCCCGAATCCGAGGAGAAACCGACACAAGAAGATACAAAGGTGGACAGGTGGGAGCTGCAAAACATGAACCATCAGGTTCAAGGTGTTTTCTCTAGGTCAGGTTTAGCTTATCAAAACCGCTAGATAAGCTAACCAAATAGAAGCTCATGATCATGCCATCTTATTTTATTTCTGTCTAATTGCATGGTTTATTTATTATGTATGTGTTGTCGCAATCACATAATTAATAAAATGAACAAGCATGCAAAGATGGAATAAAATAAAAACCAGACTATGCGTAAAGATTTTCGGAACATGGTGAATCACTTAAGCAAGCATCACTTAATATTAACAAGCATGTGATAATTCAAAAGATACACATAAAGAATAAAATCCCTCAAATACCATATTAAGACAGACCAAGCCTTCTGTTACATGATTAAGGGAAAGACTCAATAAAACTATGTGTTTGACCAACCCTTGTTGGGACACTTACTTTTATAAAGGAAGCCCTTACGAAAGGTTTCGGGTTGACTTAACCATATTACATTAAGAGAAGTAGCCCTTGCTAGACTTGGTGTAATATTGGAGGAAAGAGTTAAGGAAATCCAAGTCAGGATTTCAGGATTAGGGAGTCCACTCAACATATCAAGGAATTGTAAGCTCACATTTGGCAAAGACCCGCCTACCTAAATACCTTCAAATAGCTTGACCAACCCTTCTTGGGGTTATTTGAAGAGAAATATGGATCCTTGCCACTAGAATGTCAAAGCAACTGGACATTTCGAGTTCAATGGTGAGGGCCATTGGGACTTGATAAAATAGTGGGATACTTAATAAAATTTATTATTTCTCATAAAATGTAATCAAGATAGTACTGATGAATCTTCTCTTTTAAATTGTAGAATCAATTGGACAAACACATCAACCACATTTTCTCTGTGATCAATTCTGGATAAAGACAACATCCTCACCAGTAGTAACTTTCAGGAATGGTTTAGGCACCTTCGGGTTATCCTACGCCATGAACGGAAGTTTTACGTGCTGGAGTCCTCACTTCCTGATTCTCCTACCCCAGGGGAAAGTTACGAATATTTCCTAGTCTATGATCAACATTTGAACGATGCTCTCGATGTTCAATGTTTGATGTTGTCATCTATGTCTAGTGATCTCATGAAGTGTCATGAAGACATGGATGCCTACAGCATGATCGAGCACCTCTGTGGTTTATACCAGGAGAGAGAAATACAGGAAAGGTTTGAGATCTCCAAGGCTCTGTTTCAGAGAAATCTTGGAGAGGGTGCCTCAGTCGGGGCCACATGTAGTCAAGCTCATTGGCTACATTGAGCGCTTGGAGGTTTTAGGGTTTAAACTCCCTGAAGAACTGGGTACCGATATCATTCTCGCATCACTCCCCCAAAGCTTCTCAAACTTTGTTGTTAACTTCAATATGAACAACATTGAGAAGTCTTTGTCTGATCTTCTCATCCTCATTCGCCAAGTGGACACTGACATGAAGCGTGAAAAGCCTTCTGTCCTCATGGTGAATAAAAGGAAAGGGAAGGCTAAGAGCTTTAAGCCCAAAGCATCTTCAAGCCCTTCCAAGAAAGGGAAGATCAAAGGGGAGGCAATGGAACAAGATTTTGTTTGTTTCGCATGTGGAAAGAAGAGCCACTGGAAGAAAAACTGCACCCAACCAAGGAAGTAAGGGAAAGCTTCAGGTGCGTTTGTTATCGAATGCAATATATCTGTTTCTACTAATTGGGTATTAGATACTTCTTTTGGTGCTCACATCTGTATCCAAATATAGGAACCAAGTATATTCGGCAAGATTGATCGAGGGGAGGTAGATCTACGAGCATCCAACAGAGCTAGACTTGTTGTTGTTGCTGTCGGGGACTACCACCTCACATTGCCAACTGGAATGATCTTGGTGTTAAAGGGTTGTTATTATGTGCCTTCTGTTACTAAAAACATTATTTCAGTATCCATATTAGATACTGATGGATTCATATTCAAGTTTGGAAATGAATGTTTCTACTATTATCAAGATAGCATTTGTTTTGGTAGGTCACATTTATATAACGGCCTTTATGTGTTAGACTACACAAACCAAGTAATTGCAATCGATAACAAAGTTAATTCACATGACTAATACCACACCCAACTTTGGCATCACCGTCTAGGTCATGTCAACAAGAAACGTTTGACAAAATTACATCAAGATGGGTATTTAGGTTCTTTTGAACTAAAACCACTTGGTGTATGTCATGCGTGTCTACAAGGAAAAATGACCAAAGCCCCATTTAGTGGGAAAGGTGAAAGAGCTAAAGAGCTTATAGAATTAGTTCACACAGATGTGTGTGGACCATTTCCAGTTGAATCAAGGGGTGGATTCTCATACTTCATAACTTTTACTGATGATTTTAGTAGATATGGATATATCTATTTAATGAGGTATAAGTCATATTCTTTTGATCGGTTAAAAGAATACAAGAATGAAGTTGAGAACCAGCTTGGTAAGAAGATTAAGAAACTCCACTCAGACAGAGGATGAGAATATCTTAATCAAGACTTTATTGGTTTCTTACGGGAGTTTTGGATTCTATCTCAACACACTCATCCTTACACACCGCAGTGGAATGGTGTAAGTGAAAGGAGGAACCGCACCCTGTTGGACATGGTGAGATCAATGATGAGTCATGCGATTCATCCATTATCCTTTTGGGGATATGCATTACAAACAGCAGCACACATACTAAACCAAGTACCAACTAAATCGATAAATGGTATTCCATACGAGTTACGAAGTGGACGCAAATCCATGTTATCGAATTTACACGTGTGGGGTAGCGAAGCATTAGTTAAGGCCTCTTCAGGTAACAAACTTGCACCTTGAGGAACGAAGTGTATCTTTATATGATATCCCAAGGAAAAAAGGGGATATTACCTTTAAAACCCCTCATACAAAAAGGTTAAAGTGGCAAGACATTCCATATTCCTTGAGAGGGATCACATCTCCAAAAGAGATAGTGGGAGAGAGATAGACTTCGATGAAGTCGAGGCTCAAGATACACATGAGTTGGTACAAGAACAGATTCCACAGATCCCCGTGGAAGAACAATCTATTCCAGAGACACAAGAACTGCGTAGGAGCACGAGAGAGGTGAGAGAACCAGAACGATATGGTTTTCTTGTCACCGAGGATGGTGACTCATTATTGGTTGACAATGACGATCCTCTTAGCTACAAGAAAGTAGTTGAAGGCACAGACGTTGCCAAGTGGCAAGAAGCCTTGAATTATGAAATGGATTCCATGTACCAAAACCAAGTCTGGATTTTGGTAGATCCTCCAGTTGATGTAAAGCCTATTGGTAATAAATGGGTATTCAAGAAGAAACTAGACTTGGAGGGGCAAGTCAGCACCTACAAGGCACGACTGGTTGCAAAAGGTTTTAGACAGCGTCAAGGAATTGACTATGATGAAACCTTTTCACCGGTTGCAATGTTGAATTCAATCAGAATCCTATTGTCCAATACTACTTACCATGACTATGAAATTTGGAAAATGGATGTCAAAACAGCTTTCCTTAACGGGAACCTCCAGGAAGATGTCTACATGACACAACCTGAAGGGTTTGTGACTCCAAAGGATGCCAACAAGGTATGCAATTGCAGAAATCCATTTATGGATTAAAGCAAGCATCAAGGTCATGGAACATTCATTTTGATGAAGCTGTTACGGAATTTTTATTTAGTAAGAATGAATGTGAGCCTTGTGTATACAAAAGGTTTAGTGGAAGTGCAGTGGTTTTCCTAATAGTATATGTTGATGACATATTGCTAATTGGAAACGAAGTACCTGTCTTACAGTCTGTTAATCCATGGTTTCATAAATGATTCTCCATGAAAGACTTGGGCGAGGCAGCATATATTCTTGGGATCAAGATCCATCGTGATAGATCCAAGAGAATTCTGGGCCTAAGTCAAAGTACATACATTGACAAGATACTGAAGAGATTCAGTATGGAACACTCCAAGAGGGGATTGTTGCCAGTGTCACATGAAATTAATCTTTCCTATAAAATGTGTCCTCAGACACATGAGGAAAGAAAGAGGATGTCAAGGACCCCTTACGCATCCGTGATTGGGTTAGTCATGTATGTTATGCTATGTACGAGGCTAGATGTTGCTTACGCATTAAGTGCGGTAGGCAGATATCAAGCCGATCCAGGAGACCGTCATTGGATGGCAGTCAAGACTATCCTTTAGTATCTGAGGCATACTAAGGATATGTTCCTGGTTTATGGAGGAGATAAGGAACTAGTCATCAGAGGACATGTAGATGCTAGTTTCCAGACTGATCAAGATGACATGAAGTCGCAGACTGGATACATGTTCAGTTTGAATGGAGGTGTAGTTAGCGGGAAGAGATCAAAATAAAGTGTGGTGGCAGATTCTACAGCAGATTCTGAGTATATCGCAGCTTCTGAGGCAGCTAAAGAAGTAGTATGGATGCGAAGCTTCGTCCAAGATCTGGATGTTATACCGAGCAGTAAATATCCTTTCACACTCTATTGTGATAATACTACAGCGGTGGCACTTGAAAAAGAGCCAAGGTCACTTCAGCGGACAAAGAACATACTTCGGAAGTATTATCTCTTAAGGGATTTTTCTCAGAGAGGTGAAGTTGCAGTGAGCAATATTTCCATGGAAGACAACGTGGCAGACCCATTGACTAAAGCCTTGACTCAGCAGAAACATGATCATCTTGTGAGGTCTAGCGGACTAAAAGTTGTAGGCAATTGGCTCTAGTCCAAGTGGGAGTTTGTACGGGTTGGTGTCCTCAGAAAAAATTGTTTTGTACTTTGGTTACATAAATTTTCACTTATTATATATTGTTCATTGTTCTGCATGACTATAATATAATAATGTCCTATAATATTTGTTGCATTAATAAGGTCATAGAAGATCCCCGCTATGATGAGATCCTTGAAATGCTATAACAATATTCTTAAATAAAGTTATGTGGTTGGATGACATACTATGACAGGACACATAGTATACAGACCGTCATGTGTGAGTACTCGTATGAAGATGAGACTCTCTCTCATAGAGTTCGCACTTGGTAATCTCCAAGATGGGAGATTATGAGAACAGACCCGCCAGTAGTAATTCTGCATGTCTTGGTTTCATCGGATATTGCTATCTACAAGCGAGTGTAATGGTCCTTAGACATGAATATTATCATTAACTCATGTCATGACTCGCACACTTAGATTTACTGGCGAAAACCGTCACGCAGACAGTTAGCGGGAAGTAGTGTACGTTGGGTGCGTCACGAGTGACATGTTGTTAATGGATAAGTCGATGAAGGATTTGTGCCTTCCATTTATGGAAGAAGATATCTCGGCCCTTTGATTGAAATATAATTGTTGCATTAAATTCCATGGTCATGTTGTAAACGACGAGTTTATTTTAGGTAGTCAAAGAACGAAAAATCAAGCATATAGGTTTATGACACTTCCATGAAACCTGCTTGATGAGATATCGAGATAAAGGTATTAGATTACATAGTAAGCGTTCGTATGAGCTGATACGTCAATGCGGTGTCAACTTATTTCTCTTGGGTTCCTTGACATGTTTCTAGACATTAATCTTGGACTTTAGGCAAGCATGCCTAATGAGAACGAGAAAGAGGCCTAGAGGGTGACACACTAAGTGTATCCAATTATCTCAAGTTGAATAAATATTATTCTCGTACGTGGTTTAATAATTATTCAAGGAAGCCTAAGTTGTTTTTAATGATGGAGGAAAAATAAAATAAAACAAGTACACTCCGTGTATTATTATTACACGCTGTGTAGTTTTATTTTGGAAAGGAAATGAATAAATGAAAACAAGATATACACGCCGTGTACATTTAATGTACACGCCGTGTAGTTTTCAATGAAAAACAAGTACACGCCGTGTATTTATTATTACACGCCATGTAGTTTTTCCAGTCAGTATTTTGAGGATATAATATCGTTTTAAATGATATTTATTATAATCAGCGTGGGCACATGTCAAGGAATTATTTATTCGACATGGGGTTTTAAATAAAGATTCAATGAAATAAAGAAAACGCGTAACGCGTTTATTTATTGTCATAACTCTATAACCCCACACACCCGATTATAAATATCCTCACAACCCCAACACTTTTCTGACACAAGAGAATCGTTGGACACAACATCTCTGGAGAATTCCTTCAAGGCCAAAAGAACCTTTTCCTCCAAGAATTCTCTCAAGACCGAGAGAGATCCTCTTCCATCAGATCAAGACAATCTAAGGCGGACATCGCAAGCAAAGGCTTCTCCACGCTAGCACCCAGAGAATCCTTTGGCGACGTCCAGAGATACGAGGTACACGTGTGGATCACCGCTAGAGGGAGTCTACACTTAGCTTCTGCGATGCAACGATAGATCACATCGACAACGTGATCGAGAACATCAATGAAGAAAGAACTACCAAAAGGTATTTCTTTATAATTAATTAAATTAATTATAATCAACCTGTAACGATCCTTGTTTGTGGTTCCAGGATAAACCATCTTCTTTGTCTTTTTCTATGATTCGATTCGTGCAGACTGGAGTTTATCGTCGTATTGATCCCGGATTGATCATTGCTAATGACAAAAAGCCAAGTGGGCACATCCACCCACGCGCTTCCGCTGTGCCCAGAACTTTCATAAATATAACCAAAAAATGATCTAATACTTGAGTAAAATAATCCTAAAATACTCCACAATCATCTATAGAATGATTGGTCATCTGAGCTATCAGAAAATCCAATCTGCACTGAATTGGTCATGCACAAGAAACCTGAAGATTCCAATCACCTTAGTGAGAATAACTACCTCATTCTGGATATAGAAAGGTAAAATTCCTCATATAACATTTGATATGAGTTTATTATAGAACTATTCAATCCATAGCAAGAATAAAATCAAAAAAAATAATTTCCTGTACAAACAGTTTCCAAAAAAATGGTAACCACCAATCTATAAAGAACACATATTGAAAATTTTGATATTCTTTGAACGTACACCCAATAGTGTATCATTGGTAAAATCATAAAAAAATATTTACATATCCTTTACCAAACCTTTTTAAAAATAGATAAGATAAAAATGAATGTGATTCTCCTGTATCAAACAAAATGTTAGCTAAGGCAGACAACACAAAACTCATACCTATGACGGTAGAAGTTCCTATATCCAAACTTGTCAGATCAGACTGTATAGCATGCATCTTAATAATACCTCTTACATGGGATTATATATGACTCCCCTATTTTATTCCCTCTAATTAATATAGTCACTCTTGCATTAGGGTACCACATCCCATGCCTTGGCCTGAACGACTAGTAGAACTCCAACTACCAGCCTGTTGAGGGGTAGTTGAGTCCATTTCAAAAATAGGTGCTTGTCCTGATCCCCTACCACTGGTCTACTATAGAAATTATCCACAAAACTTCTAAATATGACCTAGTATTCTATATATATGACACTCAATAGTTAGGTAAGGACACTATGGGAGCTTGTGGCAAAACTTGTCACACTGATAGAACTGGAACGGAACACAACACTAAGATGGTTGTCCACTCCACTAGATGATCTTACCATTAATTACTTGGTGAAAACTATCATAGTGGTACTTCTTATAAATGAAGAATAGCTTCTATTTCACCCAGTTGAAAGAGACTGGCCACTGCTTGGGGCCCCTTTCAAATTCCCCCCATGATGACTGCGAGGTTCATTATGCCATTAAAACTTCTCAAAAGAAATAAACTCACCAATGAACTCATCACATAGTGAATACCATCCTGAAAATATCTTGACCTGGAGATCTCATCAGCTTCCAAGGATGGAGAAAAGAATTTTAGGTTAGTGAAATATCCAGCGTAGTCCAGCACTAACATGCCCTCATGTTCTAGATGCATGAAATCATTAGTCTTCTCAACCCTCAAGATCTCTGGATAGAAGTGGATCAGTAACTTCATATCTAAGTCCCACTAAGCTAACTCCTATTGCTACTCATTTTTCTCTAGAGTGTCCCAGCACTATTTGGATTTTCCATGAGGCATATGTGTTTTAAGCTTCACACTTTTATCTATAGGTGTCTCGAGGTGCTTAAAGATTTTCTAGACAGAATTGATCCATAAATCAGCTATTTAGGTGCCTCCCTCCCTAGTGAATGTAGGTGTATGTTACAGATAAAACTCTCTATTTATATTATACATAGAATATATGATGAGAAAAATCTCCCTATCCATGGATTTCATATCCCATGGAAAGTTTTCGTGAAGATAAATATCTATTTGATCCTCATGATATACAGGAAGCTATGGCTTAGCTACATTATGAGTGTATTGATTTCTACTCTCATAAAACTCAAATTAATGATTATGAGGAGTAATTTCATCTAAAATATAAATTCATACATTATAGAAAAGGGTATCACTACGTTCAGCCTCAACAAGTGACAAAAACAGAGAACCACTTACTCCTGGTCTCTCTAAATATGGATTAACAAATGATTTAGCATGAAATAATAGTTCTTTAATTTCATTTATCTGGTATAATAGATATATCATACCATAGTATATAGAGCCAAGAAATCAAATGCATATATGTGTGTCCCTATCAGAAACTAGGCATGTCAGTATATATCACTATGTACCTATCACGATGCATGCATAATCATCTCACACTATACCGGTCCACGAATATACATCTCAAGAAACAATATCAGCACACAACATGTGAATCACCTGAGATGAAATAACATCAAACCATAACAATAGAACATCATGAACAACAATCTCGTCTTTAGTCACTTAGGTTTCCCCCATACATGGATTAGCTACTCTAATGTACAAGCACATTACCAAGTCCTAACATAACCTAGTCTCCTTTCTACCTTTCCCAAAAGTGAATTAATAGAAAAGAAAACAAGCTCCTTTAATACCACTTTGTAAAATCCCCAGATCCAGAACTCTCTCATGTTTCTAAAAGGGATTGGTTATGAGACCTCAAGCATGCCACCCCATACGCCATAGGCTACCGACTAGCAGCAGGGTGTGATATGTATAGTGGGGAGACTATAACCCTAGTATAAAGTTATATATAAGTAAAAATAATCCATATAAACAAAAGAAATCATAGTAATAGACATAATGGAAAACATATAATGGAATTGGGAAAATAAAGGAGAAATAGATATACCAAAATGAGGAATCATGTAATGAAAAGCTGATCTGTATCTAAAATTAAAACTGAAAACACTAGAAATAAAAGAGCCATATAACATAAGATAAACCCAAAATAATCCATTCATGAACCCAATCTCTGACCCATATCTTAACTCAAGCCCTTTTATAAATCAACAAGTTATCCACAAGGTACCTTTCCCTTGTCCAAACCTACAACCATAAAGTCATCTCGGGTACCAAACAGCATCCTGAATAGGGTGTGAGTAAAACTCAATATGTCGACACCACCATGTATAAAAAACTAGTATTTTAAGAATCGGATCAAATAATACAATGAACATTTGCATTAATTAATTAATCATTTAATTAAATACAGTAACAACCTAATTCAGATTCATTCTGAAATATCTCTAAGCATGTCTCATAACCATGCCAACCATAACCCTATAACCATGGTAAAACATAACCTACCTTGACACCATGTCGGAATGTCTCTGAGCATGTATCACAACCATGAAAACCACAACCATATAATCATGGTATAAAAAATAACTAGTCCAATCCTTCTATATAAGCATTGCGACATGTGTCAAAGCCTAACTCGGAATATAAGCATATCATCATGTGATAGGGAACAACTTAGTATATAAGCATCTCAGCATGTTTTAGGATTGATCCCAGTATATAATCATCTCAACAAGTACCAGGTCATAGCTGAGTATATAAGCATCTCAACAAGTACCAGGTCATAGCTGGGTATATAAGCATCTCAACCTGTGTCAGGACAGAGCCCTGGTCCCAGTATATAAGAATCTCAGCATGTGTTAGGGAATAGCTAGGTATATAATCATCTCAGCATGTCTGAGGGAATAGCTAGGTATATAAGCATCTCAACATGTTCCTAGGCCTATATTGGTATATAAGCATCTCAACATGTCTGAGGGAATATCTTGGTATATAAGCATCTCAGCATGTGTGAGGGAATATCCCAGTATATAAGAATCTTAGCATGTGTGAGGGAATATCCTAGTATATAAGCATCTCAGTATGTGCCACAAGTTTATATCATAATAGAAATAATATCACTATATGACCACATAAAACCAAATGGTTAATTCTACTAATTACCATTTGTCTTTCAATTTACCCATTATTTCAGTAAATCAATTAATCTATATTTCATTGTGAGTATAAATTAAGAAATATTCTAAATTATATTTCATGCTCAAATAATATGTAATACATTTCCAATGCATTATTTTCTAAGGTTATCTCACCCAAAGGGTTTCCATAATCCAGGTCATGTAATCAATTGAATCCAAAGGTATCCAATAAAGAATACAACCTAAGATCATCATCTCTCTATTAAATTAATTATATATATCCACAGATGTGTTAGTATATCAAAATATTTCATATACTTCACAATTTAATATTATACCATAAGGTTAAGATATATACCCCTACCTTTAACTAGTGAAGAACGCAATGCTTCCAATGGAAAACACCAACAAAGATGAAGGTACAGATGATCTCAAGGATAACCTAGATCAAAATATATCAAGTTCAAAACCAATAATGACCATACTTAAGAAATTACACTAAAATGATTAGATAATGTTGGAAGAGAAATTAAAACAAATAATAACCACTTACTGAGGATAAATCACACAAACGGGATGTCCAGAACAAAGAGAGGTGCTCCAAAATCACCTAGAAGTTTCCCTGGGTTTGAGAGGGGTAGGTTTTATGTGATATGAAAAATAAATCACCCAAAAAGAATACTTTAAAATGGATTCTTGGGGAATTAAATGGTGGGTAATTATTTTAAAAATATTTTATATATTTTTAGAAGGATACACAAAAAAACATTTCACCTTGGATGGATATTATATTTTCCTGAACGATAAATATCATTTGATTGGTTCATGGCATGTACCCACTTGACCTCATAAATTAGTTAACAACATGAGTCTGGTGAATTTTACACATCTTTTAACCTATTTACATGGCATGTAAATGTCCTGCAGATAGTTTTAATCCCAGTTTCCTTATAAAAATCAAAACCCCTTTAAGTCTTCTAAACATACCAAGAACACTTGGTAACACTTGACCCATTTACACCCAGAATCCATTAATTCAAACAGAGCCTTTGAAAATCTCCCCACATGGATCCTCTTTGGTTTTCTCAAGTTTCCTCGCAACACAAATATATTTTTATTTAATAAAACTAACACCCATGATGAAATATGACTAATTAGGATTAAATACGAGTAAACAATAAATAGAAATATGTTTAATGAAAAACTCAATGAGAGATATACCTAGAAAAATAAATGATGTTGAAAAAATTATATGATACTTATCTATTAAACCTCATATATTTTATTCTCCTCTAGTAATTTATGGGGTTTTCATGTTTTCCTTTCATTCCTCTCTATTTGGAACTTAAAACTATTGAGAAATGTCTTTTAATAAAATCAACCTTATTTCTCATTTTGGTCGGAAATCTTTCACCTCTTTATCCATGACCTCTAAAATGTTTTCAAAGAATGTTTTTACTATACTCTTAAGACTATTTAAAGTAGTTTTAAAACATAATTTACTTTCTTTTCAAAGTTTAAAATGGTGTGTTCTAGTAATTTTATAAATGAGGTACTTAATACTTTTTACCAAAAATTTTAAAGGGATCTTTGTTCTAACCTATATGGCATCAAAAGTATTTCCCACCATCATAAACATTATTTCCTTTAAAGATTCCTTTAAAAATATCCATGTTTATTTTCAAATAAAATATCCATATCAATATTCTTGGAATTTTTACTTAAAATTTTATCAAAATAAAGTGTATTATTTTCTTAAAGTATTCAAAACAAATTTTAAAGTGATTTATAACTCTATTTTAACATAAAGTTACAAGGAAATTATTATTATTATTTGGTTATATTTTATTTTATAAATTAATGGTTTTACACCAAAAACTTCATTTATAATGAATTTATGGTCTTTTATTATGCTTTACTAATAATGGATTATATCGAATTTTGATATCATTAACTTTCTTAAAAAAATGTTCTATATCACTTTTTATTATTAATTAGATGTTATTTTTATCATTCATATCCATATTTTCAATATCATGTATTAATTAAACATAATTTATATTACTTTGATGATGTTTCAACTGCATACCATTTCTATATATGATGTCAGTTGAAAGAAGAATGTTATTTCCTATATTCGTGATAAAATGCATGTAATTTTTAATTTATAAGGAATTTTGAAAATAAATTGTATTTATAATTCAATATATAAATAATGGATAAGATGTGCATGTTATGGGTGGTACCTAGTTACAGATAGAACTTCAATGCATTGGAATGTCTCACGAGACATAGCATGTGGTCACATTATATGGGTATTTAAATTACACGTACCCATTTATTAGTAATGACATCTTCTTTGAGAGGACTTTGACACAAGATTCATTATAACTTGAATTAGGCCTTTATTAAAAGATCATTAATGTTCATATTTTTTCATTTCTTTATTATGAATTTATCTTTCATTATCCATGTTATTTTCATATAGATATTATCTCTATATGTACCTTGAACTCAAGTTATTGATTGAAAAAGAATGTGTTTTGATTATCCACTCAATCATATTGATTATGCCTTTTTTACTAATGATAGCTTCAATTTTAAACTTTCCCATATTGAATAATCGATCTCACCTTTAATTATGTTCTCCTTTCCCTTGGATATAAAAAAGGAAATCTTAAATGATCTTTAAGGTTATAATAAATTTATACATGTTATGTTTTAGTCTTCTAATGTAATGTTGAAATCACATATGTATCTAGCCTCCCAAGACTACTAAATGGATATATCCTTTATTGTGTGATTCATTGCATCTTGTGGCAATGTAATAAGTAAGCATTGGATCTAGGTTATTGGATTCAGGGTAGCTACATTTGGTATCATTGGTAGTTTAGTAGGACTTTTGGGAACTATATTTTATATTAACATATATAACATGATCATTACGATCATCTATTAGAGTATTTGAAATCATTTTATGTTTTTTTATTCCATGGATCAATATTCATGATGAATTTGAGATAACTAAGTGAGTGAAATTATTTAGATATGGAACCTAGAGGAAGGAAGGGAATCAATACCTATGGTCAATGTAGGGATTACACTGATAATTTTATTATGGTATTTTTTTAATTATATTATAAGATACACTAAGGATTTTGAAAATCATGAGAATCACTTGAGAATAATTATTGAATCACTTTGGGGAAAATGAGTTATATGAAAAATTTAGTAAATGTGAATATCGATTTCGGGAAATTTATTTTCTTGAAAATATTGTCTCTATGGATGGAATATCTATTGATATTTATAAGACAAAAGGAAATCAAATAATATCAATTATGGATGAATGTTACCTTTAAGGACTTGAATTCAAGGTAATTATGGTTAAATTTTAGAATATATGATTATGATGTGGTGGTATTTATCAATGGTATTTTTCTATGATTATTAATAGAAAAAATATAAGGATTATTTGAATAATATTTAGTTGATTGGAAAATTTAGACAAAGTGAATTTTGGAAACATAAAATGAATGGTAACAATCATTCTAAAGAGTTATTTTTAGTAAAATGTGATACTTTTTGAGATTATTATTTAAGAATGCTTATATGGAATTTAAGGTTATAATTTGATATGTCAAGGTTATACTTGTTTAATTTATTGTATTTTGTTGTAGTTTATTTGGGAAAAAAATATTTTGGATTATGTAATTAGGGAATATATATGTTTGAGTGAAAAATTGTAACAACTCGGAATTCTTTCAATGGAAATTACTTTATTATAAATATTTCATATAGTAAAATCATGAAAAATAACATTATGAAAAAAATAAAAACTCTATAAATGAATAATTAATTAAATAAAAGTCATTTCTAGAAGTTAAGGAACATATACCAAAGGAATTGTAACTTGACCTTTGGAATAGTAACATGACCCTTATGAATAATAAACTAGAAAATTGAATCGTAACCTCACCAATAAAACAATAAATAAAATTTATCAGTATTTTAAGTTTTAATATGATATAATTATATTATAGTATAAGTAAATAAATATTTTAAAATTTTATTAATTAAGTGTTGGTATTTTGGTAAGAAATAAATATTTAATTACAATTTTATGACTAATTTAATATTTTAAAAGAACAAAAATTCATAAAATGTATTTATAAATTATTATTTTGATTTCTAATGAGTATAATATAATTTTACGAGACCTTATTTAATTTTTCCAAGTGATATAAAAGTAGTTATAATTTTAGAATCTATATTATCCAAGTAAATGATGATTTTAATTAAAATTAAAATTTATCATATTTAGAAAATTATTTTCATAAAATAGAGTTTATTTTTTAATTATACACATATAAAAATGTTTGTGATTAATTTTTTGAATTTTTTTAAAATACTTGAATTTTTGGTGAACAGTGAAATACGATAATTTACAGTATAAGGAAATAAATGAATTTTTTATTAG
The DNA here is from genome assembly GCA_963277665.1 of Viscum album. Classification (NCBI taxonomy): domain Eukaryota; kingdom Viridiplantae; phylum Streptophyta; class Magnoliopsida; order Santalales; family Viscaceae; genus Viscum; species Viscum album. The sequence continues at coordinate 165,816,836 of OY728158.1, read as the reverse complement.
TGTTTGAGTCATGGATGATGTAAGTGATCATTGGTTCAAATTAAAAAGCACTAATTACAATATTTTTTCTAAATAATCAACATTATTTCTTGTCTTTGGGAAAATAATAAAATATTGAGTAAAATAATTGGAAAACACCCATCACATCCACTATAAATATCACCCCACACCACCCCTTCAAATCACACCTCTCAAACCTTGATCCTTGTACACATTATTCTATAATATCCTCCCAATTCCCTCCCCCACATCTAAGAGATTTTTTATTAATAAAATAACAAAACCAATCCCTAAGGAGGTTCTCAAGATGAAGGAATCAATAGGTAAAACCCTCTTTCTTTTCTTTTAATTTCTTTTCATGTTCCTTTATTTTATTTTTCTCTCCTCACCTCCCCTCGTTCAAATGGTATGATAGCTCAAATGCCTTAAATATAATGTAATTTTGTTATTATAATGTAATAATTCATCATCATCTCTCTGTCCCCATCCTTTTGTACTAAAAATGAAAACATCATCTGTGATGTGTTAATTTATCACATTCAAGGATGACAAAGTTTTCAATTTCCGTTACTATCTTAAAATATGGTCATGAAACCATTTTTATGGTTGAACCAGACAATAATATATGAATTATGTCTTATGTAATGTTTTGGAATCAATTTTTACATGTGATATTAATTTATAAAACAAAATGAATTTCTTGTGATCAAAAACCGCGAAAATAAAACCAAATGATTATCATTAACTATTTATCAAATGATTCATCCAGGTTACATAAAAATAAATGATATATAAGACCAATTTAACCTATTTAATATCATTAATAACATATAAGTTGAATTTTTGATAATTAATTCCACTTTATATGACCTTTAGTACATGTATACAACTATACTGATCATGAAAACCAAGGAAACCAACCCTCCTAAACGATGAAATTGAACCTCTTAACCCATAAAAAATGTCATAAATTAACTTAATAAAGATATAATAAATTAATTAATTGTATAAATAGATATTTAATTTTTAATTAATGAAATTTTATTATATAGTACATTAAGATCAAGTGAATAACACCTTCGTAATTAAGGTAAGGCATTCTACCTGAACCTCCATTACTTCTTCGAGTTACTCTTTCACTCTTTTTACCCAAATGAAATTCTATTTTATTTTTATTTAAATCTTATAAATTTTTTTATATGTTCCAAAATCAATTATAAAGGTCCATTAATCCTTATTTTTTGGATATACATGTTTTTAAAAGGTTCCCTACTCAATTCTTCCCAATATGCAAGCTCGATTTAAGGGAACTTCCCAAATTCTTACCCAATTTCAAGTGCATTCTGTAATATGTTTTAATCGACAATTATTTTTCTAAAAACACTCATTTTATTATGAAAACTTTCTTGTTTCACTTATGGTTTTATATAAAATATTATTCCCTTTCCTTCTTTAAATTGTCTTCAATATTTTCTTTAAACAACACTAAAATGTTTTAATTATAAAGATTCTCAAATACTATTTTTAAATGACATCAATTCAGTTTGAAATCGCTAATAATAAGCTATGAATATTTTTCCTTATTAATTTATGTGTATTATTTTATTCCTTTATTTCATGGACACTTTTATTATATGCCAATTTATTATATTTTATGACATGATTACGATACCCAATTCTTTCCATGGGTAACCAATAAGTTTATGTTTAACTGCTTATATATGATTATTTATGAGGAAAACATATTCATGAACATGTTATAATGGGTGATACCATATAATTATACAATTAATTGGGTAATTTTTAGTCTAATGAGATGTTATGTGCAATGGTCTTGGTGGTTAGCATTGACTAGTGCTCCATGTGAAACGGTCTTGGTGGTTAGCCTTGACTCGTGATCCTCTATGTGAAACAATCCTTAAATGATAATAATAAAAATTTAATGTTGCTTTAAAATTAATATGAATCCCTAATTATAAGATCACATCTTATTATTACTTATATTAAATCTTGTTTCATACCATTTTATTTCATTATGTTATTCCTTCTAACCCATGTTCTAATATTTATTCTAATGTTTATTCTATTACTAGGATTTTAGCTTATCCCTTTATTCATGTTATCCCTAGGCTATCCTATCTTGATATAAGGTCTCAATGGAAGTTATTATCACTTTATTAAGATTAAATAAAATATGTTATTATTTTTGGAATCATGATGTTTAATTATGTACAAAATATCTAAAACACTAGAATTTACAATCCTTGGCTTGTAATTTGATGTTTAATTATTCTTAAAATCATATAATTATATGTTTAAAGGATATGTCTCTATAGTTGGTATTAGAGGTGAAGGTTTAGTTATTTTTAGAAATTAGGAATATATCACTTAGGTAAGAACCTTAGGAAAAAAATAAGTCTAAGAAAACATCCATAATTATTGGTAAGTGTAGAGTAAGTGGCTTATCAAGAATATACATCCTTATCTGGATACTATATGTAGGGATTGTTCTGGAATAGATGTACCTAGGAGTAACAAATCCAACAAGGTGTTCTAGTCCTGACTTGAGGTAACATTCTACATGACAATGAACCTTATTGTGCACCTGGTTTGACACTCCTAAGGGATATTCTATGTTAAATTCATAAGTTCATTACAATCAATTATTAAGGGAACAAAGAAAATGCCCATAAGAATATATGTTAGGAAACATATCATGGATAACCTATATTGAAACCTAGGGAATCACGATTTAGGAAAGGATTTTCCTTTAAGATTTTATTCTATTATGTTTAAAGTTTCCTTTTTATTCTTATTGGCTAATTATTTAATCCCCCTAATTGCATTTTCATTTTCTTAGTTAATGGAAAGAAATAAAATAACACATTACAACAATCTATGTGATAGGAAATGTGATGATTTATCTAATGATATTCCAAATATGTTGGAAAAGGGTGCTCAAAACTCTGGATAGTACTTTATCAACTATATCAAGTTATGAATAATAATTTAAATCATGTGGAATGCCCTCTTTATCCAATGAAAGAGTAAGTAATCATCAAATCATTCATAAGGAAAAGTCCTCCCATGTTTATTGGATCTTCTGATCCCCTACTTACGATATAGAGGATTAACTCAATTGAAAATATATTGTCTATCCTCCAATGCTCAGAAGAAGAGAAATTTGTGTTGGCGGTCTATTGTTTTGATGGGGAAGCTGATCAGTGGTGGAAATGGATCAAAAATACAAAGTCCAGGGAAGAAATTGATTCCATGGATTGGGAGGAATTCAAGAAAAAAAATTAATTAATATTTTCCCTGAACCCACTATCTTAGGATGAAAAGGGAGTTCCTCAGACTTAAGCATGAGGAAGATGAGTTTATCGGGGAGTATGAATAAAACATTAAAAGGCTTGCAAGATATGCCTCTTGCATTATCATGAACATAGAAAGAAAGTTATATCTCTTCTTTAGAGGACTAACATCGAGTATATGAAAGGCATTGGCAATTAAAGACTTTGAAAATTTTGAGGATATTGTCCATTGTTCCCTCAAGGTTGAAATGGAGTTCGAAGACTCTCAATGGATGATGGGACCAGTGAAAAAAAAAAGTAGAAAATATAGTCTAATATGGGTGGATCAGTAAATAAATACCATGATGGAAAGAAGACCGGATATCCCATGTTTCAAAATTAAGGGAAGAAGCATCCTGTAAACTATCTAAAGGGAACTATTAAATGCTTCAAATGGGTAATAATGGGGAAAATGGATACGAATTGTGTAACGGACATAAAAAATTCCACTAATGTGGAATAATAAATGATGTTTCAGATCGACACCTAGCCTATAGTGCAGTGTTTCAACTGCAAGGAACATGGGAATTTTTCAAACCAATTCCCTCAGCCCATGGTTATCAGAGGAAATCAAAAAAACCTATAAGAAAGCAAGGAAGGACTTATTATATCAATACTACTGAGGTGGATCCAGACAATGATGTGGTAACAGGTACTCTGGTTATTTATTCAAGAATAGTGAATGTACTATTTGATTCTGGTTCTATGCATTCTTTCATATCTTGCAACTTTAGTACAACAATTCAAACACTACCTCAAAATATGGAGGTTGAGTTATCTATGAGAATATCTAATGGGTAAATTATTACATTAAAATTACATAACTCCTCCTTAATTAATGTTTGTGGAATGACCCTCCCAGGAAATATTTTCTTACTTCTTTGGGTAGATTTTGATGCTATTTTGGGCTTGGATTAGCTATCTTTATACAAAGCCAACATCAACTATCGAGAAAGGGAGGTCACTCTTCACATTCCAAAGCATCCTCTAATTCCTTACAAGTGTAAGGAGGAAGATGGATCTTCTTCAGAATCATTATCTTAAGTGGATATATTACTACCTTATGAGAACGCATAACTCGCTCAAATGATTGAGATAAAGGAGATGATCATGCTCTAAGATATTCCCATCATGAGGGATTACACTGAGGTATTCACTAAATAATTCTATGGTCTTCCACATTATCAAGAGATTGAGTTTTAAATTGAACCTATTCTTGGATCTATACTTATATCAAATACACCTTATAGAATGGCCATTGTTCAGCTTGAAAAACTAAAGAAGTGATTACAAGAGAATCTGAAGAAGGGTTTTATATTCCTGAGTACTTCACCATAGGGTGCACAAATCCTCTTTTTCAATAATAAGGATACAAAAATTCACCTATGAATTTATTATCATGATCTTAATAAAATCATGATAAAGAACAAGTATTTGCTACCACGGATAAATGACTTGTTCAATCAGCTATCTGGGGATACATATTTCCCTAAGTTGGACCATCAATCCAGACATCACCAATTTAATGTGAAGAAAGAAGATATTCCCAAGACTACCTTTAAATAAGGTATGGACACAATGAGTTTATAGTGATTCCTTTTTAACTCACTAATGATCCAATAATATTCATGGACTTAATGAATAGAGTCTTTAGGGATTACCTAGAAAAATTTGTGGTAGTATTTATTGATGATATTTTGATATAATCCAAGTGAAAGGAGGAATATGAGAAGCATTTGAATACTATGTTTCATTCTTTGAGAAAGTAAAACTCTATGAAAAATACAGTAAATGTGAAATATGCATGGAGTAAGTATCATTCTTAGGGAATGTTATTACTAGAAAAGGGATATTTGTGAACCCTTCAAATATAAAGGCAATCGAATATTGGCCCAAGCCAACTACTATAATAGAGATCCATTGTTTTTCTTGGCCTAGCTAGGTATTAGAGATGATTTGTAAGGAACTTATCACAATTTTCAAACCCAATATCTATGCTGACACAGAAGGGAGTAAAGTTTTTATGGACTCAATAATGTGAGTAATGATTTAAGGATCTCAAAAAGAGGCCCATCACTATGCCTGTACTCACACTCACAATTAGTGGAGAAGTATTTATGGTGTATAGTGATGCTTCAAAGAAAGGCTTAGGTTGTGTACTGAAGAAAAATTATAAAGTGATAGCCTATGCATCAATGCAGTTGAAAATTCATGAGGAAAAATATCCTACGCATGATCTAAAGTTGGCGGTGGTGATCTTCTCATTGAAAATCGAGTGAAATTATGTCTATGGGTAGAAGTGTGAGATATATACTGATCACAATATTCTAAAATATATATACACATAGAAGGATATTAATATGTGCCATCAAATACAGTTAGATCTCATCAAGTATTACGACTACTCAATCTACTGCCAACCTCGTAAAGAAAAATAAGGTGGCATATGCTCTAAGAAGAAAGGATCCTACATCTTTATCAATGATGAGAATTGATAAGGATCCAATCTTCTTAGACCTAAAAAGGATGGAAAATAGAATCATTATGGGAGAAACATCATCAATACTTTCTCAAATTACTTCTCAACCATCCCTTATAGAGAAAATAAAGGATTCTCAAAGAAATGATGGGAAAATTCAAAAAATGGTGAAATATATCAAGAATGGGAAATCCTATGAGTTCAATATCGAGGAGGATGGAGTCATAATATTTGGGTCATGACTATGTGTACCATCCAATACATAGATAAAGAATAATCTTTTGAATGATTCACATAGCTCAAACATCTATATTCACCTAGGGAGCACAAAGATATAACGAGATCTCCAGGGGAACTTTTGGTGGGACAATATGAAAAAGGATATCGATGAAAATACATCAAAGTACCTGGTATTTCATAAAGTGAAGGATAAAATTAAAAATTCTGAAGGGATGATGAAACCATTACCCATACCGACATGGAAATGGGAAAACATCACCATGGACTTTGTCGCTAGACTTTCAAAGACATCCATATGAAACAGTGATATATGGGTTATTGTGGATCATATTACAAAGACATCTCACTTTATCGAAATTCAAGAGGACTTATAACTAGATCAACATGCATGGATATATATCAAAGAATTGATAAGTTTGCATGGAGTACCACTATAGATTATATTTTATTGATATTTATGATTCACCAAGAAGTTCTAGAAAAGTCTCCAACATGTTCAAAGATCTAAGATGAACTTTAGTACGTGTTGAGAGTGTGTTTTATGGACTTAAAAAGGGGATGGGACCAACATTTTCCTTTGGTTTATTTCTCTTACAACAATAGTTCCCACTCGAGCATCTGAATTGATAAATATGAATCCGTTTAAGGGAAAAAGGTGCATATCACTGGCATGTTTGGATTAATTCAGTGAATGTAAGCTTCTAGGACCTTAAATGGTCTATGAAATGGTGGAGAAGGTGAAATCCATTCAGCAGCACAACAAGGTAACCTAAAGACGATAAAATATCAATGCAGACAATAGTCGATGGGACTTGGAGTTTAAGGTTGGAGACATGGTATTCCTCCGCATATCTCCATGGAATAGGATCATGAGATTTAGGAAGAAAGGGAAGCTAAGTCCTAGGTACATCATCCAATTCAAGATATTTGATCGTGTCGGAGATGTGGCATATCAACTAGCACTTCCACCAGCCATGTCTCAAGTACATGATGTATTCAACATATCCCTATTGAAGAAGTACATATTAGATCCTCACATGTACTGAATTCATAGGTGGTGCAATAAGATAATGATATTTCTTATAAGGAAAATCCAGTGAAGATCTTGGATCGTAGGGACAAAGTTCTAAGCAGCAAGACTAATCACCTGGTCAAAATAAAATGGTGAAACCATAAGTATAAAGCAGAAACATTGTAAATGATGGAAGTAATAAAGGAAAATTACCCAAACATGTTTTCATTGTAGAATGTAAAATGAAATTTCAGGGGTGAAATTTCATAAGTTGGGAAGAATGTAACGACCCTAAATTCTATCAATGAAAATTCCCATCTTATAATTATTTCATATAGTAAAATCACATAAAATCACATTAATAACACAATACAAACTTTATAAATGAATAATTAATGAAATAAAAGGCCTTTATAGAATTTGTGGAACATATACCAAAGGAGAAGTAACTTAACCAATGGAATAGTTACATGACCCGTATGAATAGTAATCCTGAAAAATAAATAGTATCATTTCCAATGAAAGTATAAATAAAATTGATCCATCTTATTAGTGACAATATAAAATAATTATATCATAGTATAAGTAAATAAATATTTTAAAAATTATTAATTAAGTGTTGGTATTTTATAACTCATAAATATTCAATTACAATTTTATGAATAATTTAATAATTTAAAAGAAAATATATTTTCATAAAATTTACTCATATATTAGTATATGTATGTCTTATGATTATAATATAATTTTATGATACCTTAGTTATTTTTTCAAAGTGATATAAAAGAAGTTATAATTTTATAATTTGTATTTTCCAAGTAAATGATGGTTTTAATTAAAATTAAAAGTTCTCATATTAAGAAAATTATTTTCATAAAATGGAGTTAAGTTTTTAATTCTACACATTGAAAAATTGTTAGTTTAAATTTTTAGTATTTTTCTAAAATAATTGAATTTTTGTGAATAGTGAAATACAGTAATTTACAATATAAGTAAATAAATGAATTTTTAATTCATGCTTGAGTCATGGATGATGTAAGTGACCATTGTTTTGAATTAACATGCACTAATTACTATATTTAATATCAATAGTCATCACTATTACTCTTCTTGATAAAAATAATAAAATATTAAGTAAAACAATGAGAAAACACCTATGTCCTCATCTATAAATACCACCCCTCACCATCTCTTCTCCTCACACCTATAAATCCTTGATCCTTGACCAGATTATTCTCAAGTATCCTCCCAAGACCCTCCCCCACGTCCAAGAGATTTTTTTCTTAATAAAATACCAAAACCAATCCTCTAAGGAGGTTCTCAAAAAGAAGGAATCAAGAGGTAAAACCCTATTCCTTCTCTTTTAATCTCTTTTCATGTTCCTTTATTTTATTTTTCTCTCCTAACCTACACTAATAAAAATGGTATTATAACACCATTAACTTATATATACTGTAATTGTTTTATGATAATGTAGTAATTCATCATCATCTCCCCTTCCCCCTCCTTTAATACTAAAAATGAAAACATCAACCGTGATGTGTTAATTTATCACATTCAAGGAAGATGAAGTTTTGAATTTACATTACCATCTTCAAGGCAGGTCATGAAAGAATTTTTATGGTTGAACCAAATTATAATATATTTATTATATCTTATTTAATTTTCTAAAATCATTTTTTACACATGATATTAATTTATAAAACAAAATGAATTCGTTGCGATCGAAAACCGCCAAAATAAACCCAAATGATTATCATTAGTTATTTATCTGATGATTCATCCTCATGACACAAAACCAAATTATATATAAGACCAATTTAACCTCTTTAATATAATTAATAATATATAATTTAAATTCTGGATAATTACCCCCACTTTATACGATATTTCGTACATGTATACAGGTAAGCCAATCATGAAAACCAAGGAAACCAATGCTTCTAATCGATGAAACTGAACCTTTTAACCATAAATGAAATTAATAAAGAAATAATAAATAAAATAAATGTATGAATTATTATTTAATTATTAATTAATTAACCTAATTTTATTATCCAGTTTGTTAAGATCATGTGAAGAACACCATCAAACATAAGGTAAAGGATTCTACCCGAACCGCCATTATTCATTCGGGTTACTCTTTCTCTCTTTTTAACCAAGTAAAATTATATTTTATTTTTATGTTAATATTATAAAGTTTTTGAATATGTTGAATACTCCTGTATCAAGATCCATTCATCTATCATTTTTAGGGATATACATGTTTTTAAAAGGATCTCTACTCAATTCTTCCTCATAAGAAAGATTGATTTAAGGGAACTTCCTAAATTCTTACACAATTTAAAGTACACTATATAATATGTTTTAATCCACCATTATTTTTCTAAAATTACTCATTTTATAATGAAAAATTTCTTGGTTAACTTATGGTTTTATATAAATTATTATTCCCTTTTCTACTTTAAATGCTCTTTAATATTTTATTTAAACCGCACTAAAATGTTTTAATTCTAAAGTGTCTTAAATACTCTTATTACATGTTATCACTTCAGTTTTAAATAAATAATCATTATCAATGCCTATTTTATTTTATCAATGTCCATGTATTACTTAATTCATTTCTTTCATAGACACTTTTATCATATTCCCAATTATTATGATCTATGACATGATTAAGATACCCAATTCTTTTTATGGGTAACCCTTATATATATGTCTAATTTATTATGTATGATTATTTATGTGGAAAAATATTAATGAAAATGTTATTATGGTTGAAAAAAGATATTTCTCCAATTCATTGGGTAATTTTTAGTCTCATGAGACATTATGTGCAACGGTCTTGGCAGTTAGCCTTGACTTGTACTCTATGTACAACAGTATCAGTGGTTAGCCTTGACTCATATTCCTCTATAAGCAACAAGCCTTGAATCATGCTAAATTTATGTTTTATGTTTCTACCATATTACTATGAATCCATGATTATATTATCTCGTGCTATTATTTCTTATATTTAGTCATGTTTCATGCCTTTCTATGTCATTATGTTATGCCTTCTAACAAATGTGCTAAGCTTTATTATTATGTTTATTCTCTTATTGTGCTTTTAAATCATCCATTTTTTCATGTTATCGTTGGGTTATCCTATTCTAATGTAAGGGATCAAAAGAAGTTAGGTTCTATTTATAAATATTAAATAAAATTTGTTCTTATTTTTTAATTGTGATTTTTAATTGTGTACCTAATCTTCAAGACACTACACTTTACAATACTTGTCTTGATATTTTATGTTTAATTATTCTTAAAATCATGTAATGATATCTATAAAGTCTATGGTCACTATAAAAAGGTTTTTTGGGGATTAAAAAATATTATTTTGGAAGAATAATTTATCAAACCATTTTAATTTTTGAGTTCAAATTTAATCAAGTGTATTTGAGGAGTTTTAAGATGGTCTTTGGTTATAATTTTATCCTGTGAACACCATTTAGATTTTATATGTGAGGGATATATTTTCACCATTTTATGGATATTATGGCTGATTAAAATTTTATTTTATTGCTTTAGGTAATAAAAAATTATCATGATCATAATGATGCACATTAAAGGGTGAAATTGTTCTTATGGAATATGAAGAAATAAGGTAAGTAAATTTTATCATAATTTATATTCCAATGGTAAATAAATTTATCAAACTCAAGAAAACTAAAGATAAATCAGTTGAGTATTTTTATGAATGTAACATTTGTCTACCAAGGTATATTTTCAAAAACTAATTTTCAATTATGAGTCTTATAAAGGTATGACCACAATAAGTTTTATGGTCATAACATGGAAATTAATGTTCATAACATGTGTTACTAATATGATAGTATAGCTTTAATGAATATATTCCTACAAAATCATAGTCACATCATAAATAAAGTCACATACACAATACACAATATATTATAATTTAATTCACAATATAGAGAAAAAAATCATTTAATACTTGGAAAAAAATTAATTAAAGAGAAAACATACAATATTGTCTATTGCTGAACAGAGTCCCATGTTATCTGGACTAAGTGAAGTGTATATTGATTAAAAAATAAATAACATACAAGAACCCCTTCCCCTGGACCAAATATTCACCACATCAAGCCTAGGAGAAGAGTATAGGGTGTATATGATGATAATAAACCATCACCCTCAGCTATATATTCATAACACCAAGCCTAGGGAGAGAGTTCTAGAATGATATTAACATGTTCAGAGAAACCCATTCCTCAGACCGTATCTCTTTCTCAACACTAGACCCAAGGAATGATTTATACATACCATCTCTAAAGGGAATTAAGCATTTTTTGTGTCACAAACAAACCAAGATACCCTATCACACTAATATCTAAGTCAGTCCAAACATGTCCCAAATTACATTCTTGATCTCCATGGGTTGGAAACTGACACCAAGAATCATAAAGAACAATAAAAGGAATGGTTTTTTGAAAATAAGAAACTATCTATATGAAACAGTGGAAGATTAAACAATAAATAGTTATTATTCCAAACAATCTTCATGGAGAAAAGTGCCATAAGAAGAGAGATAAACATTTCTAGGTTTAACATAAACTAAACTATCACATAATATCCATTAAGAAAAAGTTTCCAGATACCTGTGAAATAAGTGGACCATAACTCCACTAATTAGAAACATCACAGCAGAGTCCCACAGATCAAGCACACCCATCACCTTCAAGTGTATCTTTACCTTTCCAAGGACCTGGCACAACAAAATATACAAACACACAAGGGAAAAGGTAGTTTATGATCTAAATATCCCAGTAGGGTCTCTTTACATGTTCGATAATAAATTCCATGAAATTCAACCTTATATTATTTAAATTTAAATAAATTAATGAATGGTAATTAATTTGAATATTTTAATCCCGAACATGATTTAAAATCAGAATATGGAAGATATAACAAAATTGGATTTAAAAACACTTTATATTAAAAAAATAATAGAAAACATTTTAATGAATAAAAAAATTCTATAAAAAATTTCATGTATAATCAAGTCAAAAACAACAAGCAGCATGGTCATATACCTTGAGTAATGTTAGTTTCGGGATCTCAGATCCCCACACTACTCAATCAGAAATCTGGGCTCAAGTATTTGTGCATACATCCCTAGTCTCAATACATTGGGACTAATAAATCAATATCTCATTGGGGAAAATCAGGCCGGACTAGGTTTAGTTAGAGTTTTCATCTCCAACTAGTTGTTACGGAGTCATAGTACTCACATGCTTGTCCTAATCACCCACTGACACTCAAGATCATGTGTTCTTTAATTAATTAATCAATAAATCATTATAACATCAATCATTTCAAATTAGTTCATCATTAAAAGTTCAATTAACCAATTTGAAGTTCAACATTCCTTTTTAATTTTAGAACCAAATCATGGGTTTTCATCAAATTCATGCCTTTCAATTCAACTGTCATTTTAATTCAATTTTCCCAAAATTCAACATCAAATAATTTCTAATTTAAAGCCATAATTTTCAAAAAATCTACCAAATAATTTTAATTACATTTAAATTGGTTGTTTTTCCCAATTTCCATATTTTTAAATCAAACATTAAATCATTTCAGGTCAAGGTTTTGTAAATCAATTGAAAACTCATTTAAATTCAATAAATAAATATAGGGTTTTAATTTGGGGATAAATACTTTTAGAACAAACTACCTTTAATCACAAGATCAAAATCAACACCCATAGTGGGAACCTCCAATGAAGAACAGTGGTGAAGAAAATTAAGGAACAATCCATAGAATCATGATCCATCAAAATGAGATTTGTGAAAACCAAGATATTATCTATCAACAATGTGAGGATTCACCAATATAAAAATAAAGATAAATATATGAGGTATAAATCCCAATTCAATATAGAAACCACATACCTTATAGAAATCATGATCTTCCATCGGAACATCAATTCATGAGAGAAGTGGTTAAAGGACTAAGAAATACTATAGAGAGCCTCTAAAAATCAATGAATTTTATTAGGGTTTAATTGGTCATGATTAGAGGTTAAATAAGAGGGATCATGATTTTAATTAGAAATTTAATGGGAATAAAAACATGTGTTCCTAGTTTCTTGGTTGGGATGCACGGGTTGTAGTAACGGTTTTCCCTTATTAGGCTTCTAGAAAGGGTGAAAAGTTTCCCACATGGTTATTTTAACCATGTTACATCCAACAAACCCCATTATCCAAGGACACGTGGTTTGGGGGAAGGATACATGTTTTGAAAGTAATTGTATTCCCCCCTCTAGTGGATCATAACAGGGTGCATGGTTTGATAGGACAAACTATACGGTTTAGGAAAATTGTGCGCCAATGTTCATTGATCCATGGGCTTCAAAAATTTTAAAAATGACCCCTGAACAAGTCCCAATAATGAAAGATCCAAGTGAGGGTCAAGAAACACCTAAAATGGGTAACAATATGTTACAAACTTCCCTCCATAAAAACTTTATATCCCCAGAAAAACTATCAAGAAGACTCCATGATAAAGAGATGAGTTCACTACTCTTTCATAAGTGTCTCAATCTCCCATGTATCATGTGAATTTGAAACATGTTTTCATAGAACCTAGACCAAAGCTATAGACTTCTCACAAAGAACATTTGTCTCAGAATAAACAATCCTGACTAGATGCTTCGTTAATGATAAATCAGGTTCCACATCAAGGTCTTCCCATCTCATGAAATGAGAAGGGTTAGAAACATACTTCCTGAGATGTGATATATAAAACACATTGTGGATTAAATTCAATTATGCTACAAAATATAAATAGTAACCTACACTTCCAACCTACTCAAAAATATCAAATGGACCCACAAATATAAATGCAAGCTTTCCCTATTTTCCAAGCCATCGATGACCCAACTTAAGGGAAGCACTCAAAAATACCTTTTCTCTACATAAAAAAATCTAACAGTCTACATAGATGATCAGAAAAATATTTATACCATCTATTTTCTATCAAAATTCTCTAACAAATCATTGAATCTTTGTCATCATATCTAGGACCAAACTCGGTTCGGCTAAGGAAGCTTCACCAACCTCTATCCAACAGAGAGGAGATCTACAAGGTGAGTTATACAAGGACTCAAATGGAGCCATTAAAATCATTTAATGATAACTATTATTATATGAAAACTCAACCAGTCCCAAATAGACATCTCAATATCCACTAAAGTTAAGAACACAAGCACATAACATGTCCTCAAGGGTTTGTATATCTCATTCCACTTGGACATTTATATACAGATCATACACCATTCTCAATCTAAGTCAAGATCCCATCACCTATGATAGGACTCTCCAAAAATGAGAAGTAAACCAAGGATCTCTATTAGAAACTATAACATATGTTACTCCATGAAATCAGACAATATATTTCATATAGAGACATCCTAAATACTCAACTTTGGTTATATCTCTAATGGGAATAAATTTAACCAATTTGGTTAGGTGATTGATCATAACCTAAATTGAATTATTTTCTTGATGGGTACATGGAAACCCAACCACAAAATCTATGAAAATCTCATCCCACTTCCAAGTTTGGATAGGAAGGGGTTGAAGTAAACCCAAAGGTTTCTGGTTGGCGGCATTGACCTACTAACAGGTATAACAATAAGAAAAAAAGTCAAAGATGTATCACCTCATACCTGGACACGAAAATTATTATTTCATATCATATAACATATTTATGGTACCTTAGTGAGCCTCCCACTAGGAATTATGGGAATCACCCATCACAGATGTTTTCATTGGAAAGTGTAAAACATACCAATTCTAGAAACATAGGTAACCCTCGTAGGATAATAATCACATAGATATAGTTTCCCAACCACAAAGAGAGTTCCTAATGCCATGAAATTAATCATCAAGTTGTTTCTCCTAAATAATTATCTCAAGAAAAGAGGATGATAATAGAAATTTTTTCATAATAATCCTAGTCACGTCCTCCCAGACTCCCAAATGAAACTGATCAAAGAGTGTCGTAAAATTCCAATGTTTGGGTGATTATTTCATAATCTGGGCTAGAAGTTTCCTACTCAAAGATTCAGAAATGGAATTAATTTTATCAGGGGTGTGGGAAATATTAGAATCAAAGGACTTCGGGTAATCTACCCAACATCTCTGTCAAAGGTTCAAATAATTTTGAGATAAAATGTAACTCAATTGTTTTGTTCAAATAAATGGTATACCTTTCTTAAAAAAGGTAATGTCACCAAAACATAAGATCATTCATCATGAAAGTGAGATCAAGATCACCAGTTGAATAGTTATTCTCATGTCGCCTAAGCGGTCTGGAACCATAGTTTATCACATGATCACCTTGCATAGGAATGTAGACTAAACCCAAATCAGATACATCATAAAATACTATATAGCCCTACCCAAACTCTAGAATATACAACACTGGTGAATAAGTCAAAATAAATTTTAAATCATCAAAATAACTCTAAAATTTAGAATCCCACAAGAGCATAACCCCTTTCTAAGTGAGATAGATCATCAGATAATCATTATATGAGAAATCTCTAACGAACCCATGGTAATACCCAACCAAGCCCATGAATCACTGAATCTCAAAAAAATTATGTGGTTACTCCCATTTCATAACATCTCTCACTTTCTTAGAATAAACTGAAATAACCTAATTTGAGAAATTGTTCCCCAATAACTTCACTTTCAGAATCCAAAAATTACATTTTGAAATATTCAAGTAAATTCAGTGATCTCTCGAGATTTCTAGAATTCCTCTTGGATGACATACATGGTCATCCTTGGTTTTGGGGTTAACCAAAGTTTATCCCATGAAAACCACCAGAAATGAATCAAGATACTCATGTAATATCTTATTCATCAATTCCATAAAAACTAAACGACCATTGGTTAGATCAAAAGTCATAACAAGATACTCATATTGGCCATAACAACCCTTGAAGGTGGTCTTTGGGATGTCAGATCCTTTAATTATCAACTTTTGGTAACCATAATAAAGATTAATATTCAATAAACACTTCAATTCTTTAAATTGTTTAAATATATCATCAATTAATGGAAATTTATACTTTTTATTTAATATAAATCGATTTATATTTTAATAACTAACACAAATGAGAAGTATTTAATCTTCTTTCTTTTCAAATATAATAGGAACCACCCAAGGTGAAACACTTGGGTGTGTAACTCCTTTTCCAAGAAGTCATCCAAATTGATCTTCATCTCTTTTAATTCATCTAGTTCCATATGCTTAGAAGGAATATCCACTGGATGAGTACTAGGTACCAAATCAATGTAAAAATCTACCTCCCTTAATCGTGAAAAGCTAGAAAAATCATATGGAAACACATCAGGAAACTTAATAAAAACTATAGGGAGATCACCACTCAAATATTACCTCTCTAAGTCAAAACAAAACACCAATATTAAACTTTCTAACTCTTGACTAAAAGGCCCAGTTCTACTTGACCTTAGGTCCCATTATACTTGAAAAATACTACATGCCCCATCGATCATAGTAATGGAGACCCACCAAAGATAAAATTCTATCCAGATCTTATGATAAATCATCCAATCCATCCCAAAAATGATGTTAAGAAGTTTTGTGTAAAGAACCAGAAAATTAAAAGTCAGTTCAACCTCTTATAGAGATAAAATACAAGAGGGACATTAGAGGCCATGCTACCTCTCTATTCCATGGGGCAGAGTAAGATCCATTATATAAGAAATATGCTTTGTAGGAAGGTTTAAAAAATTAAAAACATGATTTGATAAGAATGAATGAGATGAACCATTATCAAATAAATAATTCAATAAAGATGAAGTTATAGTGACAGTACTTATCACTATCATTAGACTCACATCAGCTTCCTCTAGAGACTCTTCCACTATTTGAAGAACCTTCTTTCTAGATGCATGTAGCTATAACCGGTTAATTATTAAAGCATATGATTTCACCATAGTAATTTTAGGAGATGATAATACTATTCCACTATTTAGGGATGAAATGATATGGAATAAATATGTTAGGTGGCCTAAGCGACTACAAGAACTAGATATCTTCGGTTCCCAAGTACAAATTCATTTCGAGCACCCAACCTTTCCACGCTAGAAGCAATTCAAAGGGGAACTCATGTTAACCCTGGATTAATAGCTAGGTCAAGCTCAGCCATCAATACTCTATCCAAAAAATATGCATAAGAAGTGATATTCATCATGAAAACCTAAGATTAAAAATCATATTAAAGTCACATATCAAATATCATAGCCTTTAAATTCTCATTTTTTACTACATTAATTTAAAACATAACAAGTTTGTCAAAGTGTATCACATGCTGATCTATGGTCTTGTCACCCTACTGGAGGATAATAAACCCCATGAAAATTTCAAACACTAAGGATTCTATATAAAACTACTCGGTTAAAATAAGTTTGAAGTATTTCCAAACTAATACCTATTATTTATTCATTTTAACCATAAAATACCATCATCTCCGAGTAGTCCCTTCTATCCTCAAGGTAGCACATTTTACCTTAATTGAATCAGGAATTTCCAAGGACTCAAAAAGAAACTAAATCTTATTTAATAAATACTTATCCAATTTAGGATCATTCAAACCATATAAAGTTGTTGGTTTTGTCAATGAAATTTTTTATAAATATCTCTAGTTTCATTCCTTCAAAGTTCCACAACTAAATACTAAATGGGAACATGAGTATCTGGCTATTCCATAACTTGGATAGTGTGTGCTACTATCTCAACAAGATTCTAGTCAACTGGAGGATTATCTTGATGTGGTTATCCAGCATCTTACACATGTGGACTTTTCAAAAGGATTCTCAGTGGCATAATGCTATACAACATCAATAGTCAACAAAAAACCTCCTAAATCAAACTCAAATAATCAACTCAATCATGAGATACATGATTATCAATTACACCAAGAAGGAATTCAGGATTTTTGGATTTTAAAACATATAGTTCAAGATTAGGTAAAATAATAGAATCAAATAAAAATATTCTTAAATGATTATTTTCTCAGACATCCATGCTGACTTAAGGCTCACTACGATGAGAGAAAGATAAGAACTTGCTCATAACTACCTCCTATGTCCTGAAAAATCCTACCTCTTATCTACCAGGACATATCATACTGTATAATAACTGCAAGGAAAGAAACTCAACCATAAAACGGTTCTGATGCCACTTTTCCTAAACTAACCCATATAACTTTGTACACTGATACCCGAGATGATCCTAACAAGTCCCGAAGGGAGTTCTTGATCCCCACAGGTTGGTGATTGGAACTAGAAATGATGAAGAAAAATAAAGGTAATGGTTTTTTCATAAGAACAAACCATTAATACAAAATAGTGGAATATAAAATAATAACCAACTGGTATTCCAAACACTCCTTAAGAAGAAAAGTACCAAAAATAGATAGATAAAAATACCCTTGAAAAATATAAGCCAAAGGATGAAACTATATCCATTAATACATGGTATCCAAATCCCTATGAAACAAACGAAACAAAGCTCCACCTATCATGAACATCGCCATAGATTCTGATGGATCAATTACACCCACCACCTCCATGTAATTATTTTCATTTCCCTATACCTGTCATAACAAAATTCTAAAAAATCCCAAAGTAAATGGTATTGTGTGAGTTCAACAACCCAATAGGGTCTAACCAAGTGTTTAATAATCAATTACATAACAATTAAATAATTTATTCTTTCAATTTAAGAAAATCATGTTAATTCATTCAAATTTTTTAATCCAAAACATGATTTCAAATAAAAATATGGAAGATATATTAAAACAGTATTAAATGAAAATTTTATATAAAACATTTATATAAAATAACAATAATGAATAAAATAGTCATATAAAAAATGGAATGTATAATCAAGTCAAACAAAACAACCACCATAATCATATGCCATGTGTTACATTAGTTACAGGCTCTTGGATCCTTACAATACACAATAATCAATCATAGATAAAGTATGAGTGAACACGTCCCAAGGTTTGGGATAATGGGACTAATCAATCGATGTACCATTGGGGAAAATTGTATTGAACTAATTTTAGTTAGTTTTTTCATCATCAACCCATTGCAAGGGAGTCAGAGTCATATTGTTCTTGTCCTAATCACCCACTAACTAATTAGGCTCACATTTTCATCAATTAATCATGAAAAAGTAACTCTTTTCAAATCATGTTATCATTCATGGTTCAATTGCCTAATTTTAAGTTCAATATTCTTTTTCAATTTCAAAACCAAATCATGGATTTTTATTAAATTAATTCCTTTCAAATCATCTTTAATTTTAATCCAATTTTCCCAAAAATCATCATCACATTATTTCATTAAATCATTTCTCATTTAAATCCTTAATTTTTATGAAAATATACCCATTTATTTCAACACCATCGAATTTGGTGGTTTTCACAATTTTTTTGACCTTTATAAATCAAACATCAAATTATTTAAAATCAGGGTTTTATAAAACCATTGAAAACAAATTTCAAATCAATCAATAAATATCATGTTTCAATTGTAGGGTAAATACTTATGGTACTTCCAACCTTTAATCATATGATCAAAATCAAAACTTGCAATGAGAACTGTCAATGAATAATGAAGGTGAAGAATATCAAGGAATGGTCCCTAGAATCAAGATCCATCAAAACAAGATCTTTCAAAATCAAGATCTAATCTATAAACAAATTTAGGATTAACCACTTTCATAAGGGAGAAAAATATAGAATATGGAAATCCCAAATCAAGGGAGAAACCACATACCATATAAGGATCTTTTTTTTTCACTGGTACTTTGATTTGTAAGAAAATAGGTTAGTGAATCCAAGAAATCTTATTGATAACCTAAAAAAGACAAGGAATTTTATTAAGGTCAAGTTTGGGATTATTAGAGGTTAAAATGAGGGCATTAGTATTTTAATTAGAAATTTATAGGGATTAAAAATCCCCCACTTATGGTTTCCTAGTTAAGCTATATGGTTAGTAGTAACAATGTTCCCACACCATGCACCATTATTGGGATTCTAGAAAGGGTGCATGTTTCGGATCTATGGATAGTTTAACCAAGAACCAACCATAAAACCCATCACTATATAAGACTTTATATTTTTGGGGAAGTCCAAAAAGTTTGAAAGTAACTATGAAACCCCTCCAATGGTTCACAATAGGGTGTATAGTCTTCTAGTACAAACCACACAGTTTTCCCTATCCATACACCAACCATGAATAACCCCATGGTCTTCAAAAAAATTCAAAACACTCCTTAAATGACCCTTAAATAATAAACAATTATGAATTATCAAAACAAGAGTCAATAAGTGCCTAAAATTGGTAATGGGATGTTATATATTAGAAAATAAAGGTTGAAGTGGCATAAAAAATCATGGTTCAAGGATTTAATAGGTGGGTTTTAATTGACTAAACGAGAAGGTTTAATTTTACTCATTATGAATAGATAAAAATTTAAGAATGGTGATAATCTATATCAATAACTTTAAGTGGATAAAAATAAAAGATTCTTAGGCTCAAAAGGAAATTCAACTGTCTCACCACATATTAAGAGAAAAACTATGAAATTCCCAAGCAAAGGGAAAACATCATCAGCTAAAAATCCACCTTTATAGTAAAAGATAGAAACAAATCCTAAAAATAGAAAAAATAACATTCCCCTACAAAATATCCAACTCATCACAATCCCTGGTGAGACAAAACCACCTCCACCAAGCTAACCGACACAACATCGTAACAATAAATGAAACCAAATGTTCCCCCAAAGCATGAATCAAACTAAAGTCAATATCTACCTCATCTATCCAAATATTTATCCCATGATCCAAAACAGATCCCCCAAACTTTTGTATACTCTGGAACTTAGAACTCTTTGAGTGTCCAACTCTGAGAATTTTCTTCATCCTCCAGTCTATAGTGACTTTCTAACACGTCTTTCTAAACATATTTGGAATAAACCTAAAAGGGAAGTCATCCTTGAGACATTACTACAAAATAAAAAACATTAGGGACTTTGAACCCATTACATGGATTATTTTTAAGTTTAATTATTTATTTCATTTTTAACATAATTCTCATTTTCTACCTAGTTTAAACACAGGTTCATATAAACAAGATGTATAATATTTTCCAAGGTATCAACCCAGCAAGTCGCATTACTTTGCATATCGTATTCAGTACACTTAAACGTTCTTTCATAGAATCACATAGGAACCAAAAATATTTTGTCTTAATTGGTATCCCTTACTTGCATCAAGTACTAATCCCAACTAATATTCTTTCCCAATGAACCCATCCATCCTCACCTATGTCAAAATCCAAACTCTGTCTTATCTCTAAACCATCACCAATAATTCCCCTCTATCATGACCCCCACCCCCTCCCTCCAAAGTTACCCCTCATCAGTTTGAAATGAAGGAATAGAGATAATAACTACTAAATACCACCTCCAATAGTCTATGGGTTGGAAATTTGAATGGAGGGTATATAATCACACAAATGGGAGGTATTATCCACATAAAGATTTTTGAAGTAAGAGATAAGATGAGAATAACCATAAAATAATTATCATCCATAATAAATATAGAATAAATCCCAATAGATTATGTTATATCCTACATAAATATATACAACTGAAATAAAATCAAAAAAGTGATAAATCATTATAAGTTACCATGAAGATCTAAGAGCTACTAAAAAACTCCTTGAAAGTATAGCTTGTTCACCAACCAAATCCTGATAACTGGAAAAACATTTTACACATATGTATTGTGAGAATAACATGTATACTTGGTAGGATCCTCCCTAAAACCTCTTGTTCAAAATAGGAATGAATTATACTAAATCCCAATGAGTAAATAAATGAAACATGCTTCTCACCCAAATAGGTATATTATTCTATTCCCATACTCACTGTGGATCAATCTCTAAATTAATTATATAAGTATTACCAAAATATTTAGAACATATCTATATATATAAATGTGTACCCTGCAACCACTTATCTATTAATTTTTCACCCTTTCGCCCTGAAATTTTCAGTCCTAGTCCATTATCTCTTTTATAAATCAAGTCATCCCAAAAGTGATTCGGACCTTGATCCTACCTAACATAGTATTGTACAAGGCCCAACATATTTTGTTGGGATAAATCCACATACCCATCTCATCAGCATAAATATCCTCATCCTCTATATAGTAACCAGGTTTATTTTTAGAAGCCACTATAGCCTATGTATTATATATTATAACTTAAGTCATCACTGTCCATACATAACACTCCTATAATAATCCTTATGATGCTATATTTGAAATTTATTCAGGTACAATAAACTCAATACATCCTATCTTACAGGTCATGCGTAAAGAAAATCACCCTCCTATATTCTCATATATCATACAATAGTGGAATAGATAGAGAGGGAGATGGGGTAATCGTCCATCTATATCCTCACCAACATGGATGCTGGAAAAAACACCCCACATAACCTCTAGTTGTTAGTTTACCTTCTGAAACGGGTGTCATGCATATAAAAAACATATAAAATAAATATATCTCATAGACACACAAAGGGAAATTATCAATCTTTAGAATCATTTGTATCCTGCTTCACATAGGACACTCAACTTCAACTATTAAGGTCTAGATATAAAATAAGCATAAAAGTATCAAGTTCAATATTAATTAATTCATTATTCTTTAAATAGTATTATTCAATTGTATTTTCCAATATTAATACAACAATATTCTAATAAAAGTTTCGATAGTACTATAAATTATTTTTTTATATTCTCAAGTATGTCATTGTCATAATTAAGCATAAAGAACCAACCACATTCTTTCATTAATTAATTTATCATTTCATAAAAATCAAGGTACTCTAGGACTTAAACTAATGTACCACATAAAATATGCACTCATAGTGCATAGAATCAAACTACATCACGCATTTGGAAACCGGTCAAATAAATAATAATCATTTATTGTCCAACAAGTAAGCATCAATCTAGAAGTCACCATCGAAGAGAAAGCCCCACTCTAAAATCATCTTGACCACCCTCTTATCCTATAACATTGCACATAAAATCACATGAAGCAGCTCATACCAATATCTTTAAATTTGGTACCTCATTCAATTATCATTATCATAACTAAAACCTTCTTCCACTATCGTTGTCATGACTAGAACCATGTGCCACCACAATCATTATAACTAGCACCATGTTCCATCACAATCATCACACCACCATAGTTGTATCCATCCCCACCCATTACTCATCATCACAGAAAACATATGATGTTATCGATCATTCAAATTAAGGATTTACATTATAAATCCTATATAAATATAAAATTTATTTTTCTACCCATAATTTTCAAGTAAATTACGTCAATATCTACAAGGAATTCAAGCATCCTATAATTAAAAATTGGCTCTCTCAACCCAAATCAATTAATTTTTTAACAAAAATACATTTGATTTCCATCTTGAATTAATAGTTTTATTATACATATTTTTTATATATTAAGTATCCTATATCAGTAGCCAAAATTATCTATAGTCAATATAACTTACTTCAAGAATTATTTCCATGTTTAAAAAATTACAAGATGAGTAGTAATTATATTTCTCATGCCACATTAATATAATTAATAATATCATTTTGATTTACATTGTTTACCTATTTTATGAATTTAACCATGCTAAAAAACCACAATAAAATACCGTCATGTATACATCACACTATCTAGTAAATATCAGGAGGAAACATAAAACAAATTTGATCATAAAGTCTCAACCAATAATTCAATTACCAATAGAAAATATTAATCATTTTTAACACGTGATAATCTCAATTTCAATTCTATAATATAATGAATTATAAAAAAAATATCATCATAAATTATTAATCAGTTTAACACCATGACATGTTATCAATTATATTTTCATCAAATAATAACTACACAATGGTATGTGATTATTTATTCATCTATCTTGGATAATTTATAGTAAAATCATAATTATTCTAAAACGTGAACTTATATATTTTCGCTTTATTTTGATGATATTATATATTATAAAATACTCTTAACTAATACATGTGATAAATAATTAAATTACATTATTTAAATTATTATCAGTAATATTGTCACATATATTTGAAAATGTAATTTCTAGATTCTAAGATAATAATAATTATTCAAAACATGCAATATTACTTCTAATTCAACTATAAAAATAATAAAAATAATAGGTTAACCATAATATATCAAAAATAAAATTATATTTTATTTATTGAAATAATAATATTTTGTTAAAAATAATAAACTTCATTAATTTCATCCTCTAATTTTTAAAATTATATAATTTATAGATAATATATTATTAAGAATATAATAGTACAATATGAAATTATTCTGAGAAAAAACAATTTAAAAGTAAGAATGAAATTATAATTATTTTTCTCCATCTAATTATTTCTAGATTATTACATAATCATTTTATATAATGGATTGTGAAGGAGTTTTCAATATTTTTCAAGAAAAATTTTTAGTATGATAATAAATTATCATTCATCAATACTCCATAATTTCAAATAAACAAGACTAACAGTCATCATGAACTAACACAGTTTTTACTTTTAATAGATAACTTCTAGTTTATAAATTATTAAAATATTACATGAAAATAGTTTGTTCCCTTTTATTGGATGATTTACAGGTTCTCAGGTATATTATTTAATAATATGATTCCTAGATTCTAGCTAAAATTATTAAACAAAGTCATACTATTTTAATCTACCTAAATTCATATATTTCTTAATTTAAAATAATATAAATAATTTCTTATGTATGGTTTACAATTGGTTATTCTTCATATATTAATTTCTGAAATTATTTAACAACCATTCGTCATGTGGTAACCAAATTATTTTATTTGGTTAATTATATATATTTAAATAAAAAAACTAAATCATGATTGATTCATACTTTCACAAAAACAAAGAGAATATATAGATCCCCTGTCTAGAGAAGAAATCATCACATTTAGTATAAAAATAAATGGGGAAAGGGATAGAGAGAGAGGATACACACATAGGGTGGAATTTTTAAAAAAACGTCAAACAAGCACTGAAAGATTTGAAAAACTCTACATGAAGGCTCTAAGATTACCCAGACTTGAGAAAAGTCAAGTATATCTAAATGGTAGATAATTCCCTGATATTAAGAATGAATGGATATGATTTATGGATATTTTATAAAACTCAATGGACATTCCATTTCTTTCTCATTTAAATCAATATTAACTCAAATATTCATTACGATCTGATTAAAACCTTTGAAAACATTAGATATAATTAATAAACTATAAGGGGGAATTTTAATCCTTTATTTTCTACATTTAAATCCTTTAAAATCGTTAAACAAAAATTACAATTAGGAAACAAGGGGAAAATGTGATTTTCTGCACATAACTTGTTAACCATGTGAAACATGCAAGTGATTTATAAGGGTAACATGGTATTACCCTTATATAGATCATGTTTAGAAAGACCCTTAATTGGTGATCAGATGACCCTTATGAAACCAGTAGTAAAATTGCCTTAACCTTACATGAGGAACACATTACCCTTACATAATGAAGTAAATTTCATAATAACCCTTAAACAATACAAGTTCCACATTTACATAGAGAAAATCATGGAAAGATAACACATTTTACCTTTATATAGAGAAGGGAAATAAATGGCTACCTTTCTATAGTGTTTGAACTACCCATTCATAGCCTTTAAAAATTAGCTATTACACTTACATTAACTATAAAGAAACCACACTACCCTTATGAAACCAGTTCAAATCTCGTATTACTCTTACATGTAAATTAGATCACACTGACATATACATTAGGATTTCTTGTTGACCCTTTACACAACCTATATGACCTTTACCTACATAATGAAATTTCATGGTTACCAATATTCAATAATAAAAAATAAAACTTACCCTTATGAAAAAAGTTCAAAAAATGTTAAACATTTATGATGGGTATGAAAACTATGGCTTTACCCTTATGAATCCTTTATAAAAACATCTTAACCATTACACAACTTAGAAATCATGCGTAAGGGTAAATATTTTATAGAAAATATTAAATTTAAAATTACCAAAACTTATAAATAATTATTAAAAGAGGTTATTATTACTTTTAGAATCCCAAAAACACTTCTAAAATAATTGAATCACTTTAAAAAAACTTCCACGTAAATTTACAAATAAACTTTTAAAACTGTAAAATTACTTTCAAATGTTGAAAACCAATTTTCAAAACACTTCTTAAAACATGAAAAAATATTATAAACTATAAGAATCACCAAAATTACAAAGTAATTATTGGGAATATTTTATACCTTTAACTAAATCCTCCCAAAATCTATGCACTAACACTCTAAACTTCCCCTTTGAACTACATACTGCTTTTATGGTCGACCAAAATACACCATTCTGAGATCTCAGAATTCACATATGAATTGTTTGCTTTTTATATATTATATGAACTTGTAATGTGGAAAAACCAACCATTAAATCTTCTGTGGGACATGAACTCCACTATATTGGATGAGAACAACACTACATAGGTCACAAACTTTACTATGTGAGCTACAAATTCTTCTACATGGGTCACTTCCCTTTTCCCTGAAAACTTTCAAAAACTTCTAGAAAACCTCTATGTTTTTCACCCAAAAATATTACAAACACAATAAAACAATTCCATTCTAAAAATTAAATAATTCCATAACCACTATTCCTTACTCTCATAACTTAAAAACTTAGATACAAGGAATCAACTTCCATCTTCTATGATCAGATCATATGATAAATTCCAAAACTATATCGCACATATCATGCTTACTTACTCAGTTTCTTTCAATTCCTTATTCAAGAAAAACTCTCAGTTAAAAAATCTATATATTCTAATGTATTATACCAAATACCTTCTATGAATTCAATATCTTATTCTCTTCCAAACTCTAGAAAAACAAAAATCCGACTTAAAACATCCTCACCATCCAGATATACAATCATCTCTTCAAACCACCAACCAGGTCCATGATATATATAGATATATCGATGTATCTCTTTTCATTTTCTCAACTAGCACTAATGTGTAAACCTCTTCTTTAGATCTTCACTGAATATCCTCACATCACCAGGTCTTCAATTTCTATACCTACTTCAACCATGCTATTAAAAATCCAACACACAATGTCATGGTTGTAAAAAAATGAGAATCAATGGTATAATGTTATAGAATTCTTCCTTATGTGACTTATCTTTATGAGTATAAAAAGAAGTAGAATCATTGGTTTTTCCAATCACCAATACTATGATAAACTTCAACAAGTAGGAATAAAGTAAAATCATTTATGGGTGAAGATAAATCTCATATAAATCACTATAAGATCCACGAAAGTTTAATAACCACATATTACTACCATCATTACTAATATTTCCATTAGGACTTATGTGGAGGTCTTAAAGAGTTTTAAAATTTTAAGGGTATAGATCCTAATATCCCTTTCATTTGAGAGTTTTGGGTGTTGTGGGTGTTTGAAAATTTTTCCAAGGAGTTAATAGTGTAAAAAATGGGATTTAATCTTTGTTGTAGAGGATTCTATGGTGTGGGGTTTGTACTTCACTATAATGTTGGTTGATTTATCATGGAGATCTCGTCTTTGGTGTAGGGTCTCAGGATGAAGGATTTCAGATCTACTGTTATTTCTTTTAAAAGCTATGGTGAGTAGCTTTCTATGGAATAGGTTATTAGTTTATGTGGAATGGAGAGCCTGACTAGGATTTAGGGATTTGATGGGTGAGTTTGGGTGGTTCTACCAAATTAGATACCCATATGGATTAGAGGTAGGTTGTAGCATAGCCTCAACATTAGAAATGCCGTGGATGATGTGTGGTGTCATTTTCTATACCGTAGTCTCTCCCTATGTTTATATGACCAGTAATATGAAGGGAACTGTGTTCCGAGGATGTGGGATTGACCAGACCAACTTTGGTGTGGTTCCTTACATTGCACCATAGTATTTTATGTTTCAGCTAGTTCTATGTCATCGTCATGGGGGATTCACCATGGTGATGTGTTTTGAAAAATTTCTATAAATACCCAAACCCTATTTGAACCCACTTTTCTCCCAATTTTCTCTATGAACCCTAGGTTCCCTAGAGTTTTTTTCAAAGGCCTTTGAAATACCTTTTGATCAGATCCAACCCCCTACTTCTAGAGATCCGTATGTGGTGATCCAAGGTGATTTCTTCCAATTTTATAATGTTTTCTTATACATTTAATATTTTATCCTTATTTTATATCTTTCTATGTTATGTATTTTTATCTCTATCATTAAAATAGATTTTTTTGTTGGCATATTTTTGGCACAATGATATTGGTGGGATGTAACATTATTTGTAAGAGGTGATCAGATATCTACATTATCATTTTTTATCACATGAAGAACATTGATTTCTGGAGGAAGGGGTCCATTTGTTCTCCTTTTATTTATTTGTAATCATAAATTGACCATGATTTACCTTCTTCTCATAGCTGTGGAATTAACCCTAATAAAGGATAAAGAGGATTAATGAAGTAATAATTTATGGTTAGTGATGTCTTGTTTTCCACTGTGATAATATTTTTCCTATTGATTTACTTGATAGTGTTATGTATCTATTATGATTTGTTTATCATGTTTGGTATTCCTTGGTTAGTATAGAAATTTTATGGGAAATGGTTAAATAATGAAATGTTAGGAAATGTTTGTTGTATAAAAAAGTTAAATAGGAATGTTTAATTGAAATTTTTCTTCCATGTTTTAATAGAATTAGATAAAGAATATAATGTTGGAAGTTATTTTTTCTATGATAATAAATTTTCCTGACAATATAATGTTATATATCTTAAAATTTAATTAAATTTTAATTTATTCTTGACGTTTGTTTAAATAAAATATAGCTTGTTGTAGAGGATGCCTTTGGTTACTCATAGTAGTAACCTGTAATAAATGAATCGGTTAAATCATGGTGGAATAAAATATGATTTTTGATAAATATGAATGTTTTGACCTAAGTGAGTATATTTTATTATGAAGTTTCAATGTTGTGTGTTTAGGGATGAGTGGTCTAGTTATCATGTAAAGGTGGAATTCCTTATTTTTAGTGACTAGTTTCCCTATTAGCCTTGTTTATGATTTTTTTCCCTCTATGTTTCTCAAGATGTGCTCCTTTCTATGTGATGTGATATGATCCTAGGATAGCTGATGGTTTGACAAGATATAGGAAGTTATTCCAGGGTTTGTGGTGGAATTTGATGCATATAACAATGATATTCTTGGTGTTACACATTCTAGTGTTGGGGATGGAACCAAGTTTGATGGAAGGGGTTAAAGATGTGATTTACCGTTGTTGGTATTAAAGCTAGGATGATTTATTATTAATTTTCTACTTAAAAAAAATCACAGGGTTGATTTTTTATCAACATTACATTTCCCAATACTTGAGGTATCCATATGTGCTTGGTTATGCATCTCTTTTATGGAATATTAGGATGTTTCCTAGAGTACCTAGAATTATGGAAGTTTAATTATTAATAAATATTTTAACCCAAGGGTTTGGTGATTCTTACAATGCAAAATATTTTAATCTTGAGAAACCTCAAACTCGGTTGGATTATATCTGGATGGCATGGACTTCACACTGATTGATATTGAAATGTAATTTGGAGTAATGTTTATTAATGGCTAATGAATAAATTAACGTGAGGTTAATTTATTAAAATTAATGAATTAATTTAATTAAACTTCGTTAATATTTTTTATCTAATAGGTTATCTATTTCTTAGCGGTGGTAGATGGATGTCCGAGAGGTAATAGCTATATTTGAACTTAAGACTAGTTTGATGCTCATAGTGTGTTTGTGAGATGTATTATATCCTATATATTTTATGATTTTATGTGTTTCCCCGCCCATGTAAGTAGGTAGAATGGCACCTAGTGACCCTTGGGAGGGTATTTTTTCCAATGTCTAGGTTGGCGATGGATTGATGGTTAACTACCCCCTCTGGTCCCACTCTCTTATCCTTGTAGAATTATGTTCTTATATACATGGTGGTTAGGATTCCCAAAACATGTGTGTAGAGGTATGTAATGGATTTTTGTTCTTTCATACACAAGTATCTCAAGATCTAGTATCCTAATGATTATAATAGTTATGAAATGTATGGGATATGATAGCCTCATGTACATTACTCCATGTATGGATTCTGACGGCTTGAGGTACAATAACCAATGTATGATACATGGCATACAGGTTGTGGTGGATCCTAGAAACTACTTAGTTACTATATTAATATTTTTATGAGATAATGAGATGATGTGATTCATGAGATTAATGTTATGATACTTAGATCGAGTGTCTTAGGGTAGGATTCTTTTCAAGAGAGATGGATCAGGATGTACAAAATTGAGGTAGAACAGAAACATTTTGGGGAAGTTGTAGCAAGGATCCCTTATTTTATTACTATAATATATGATATCTCGTATATGATAATTGGTGAGATATATCCATGGTTATTCTGGGAACTTAGTGTAATTTTCAGGTGACAAGTTAGTTTCAATATTATTCATTGGTATTTATTATGATTTCTTAATATTTTATATTAGATACTCCTAGGAGGATCCTACTAGGTATACCTTCTATTCTAAACCCTTGTATATATAAATTTTCTTTAGGTCAATAGGAGTGGGTTGGAGATCAGTCTTGATATTAATAGTTTGTGGTTGTTTGTGATCTATTTGGGATTCTTGGTAACTGTCGAGTTAACCATTTAAAACTTGTAGTTTCCTTTTCAATTGTACTATTTATGTATGAAATTATATACATGCACTTGGGATATATTTCATTATATTTGAGAAGGATTTAATTGGTTTACTTTTCTTATCTCTCAATCCACATGTTCTATTAAATGGTAATTTCTCCCATTTGTGTGTTTATTATACCCTTGATGCTTGTCCCCAATTTGTGGCCTATTGGATGCAATCTTTGGGTGTAAACTATCTATCTTCTCTCATTTATGGCCCAAAAGGGGTCCCTTTAGCCAGAGGGGGTTGTGACATAGTGGTATCAAAGGATTAGGTTGGGAGATTGGATGGATTTTGGAGTTTTCCATAGGTCTGGACTCCATGGGTTGGTAGGGAAATGGTGTCATCTAAGTTTAGAAAGAGATTTAAACAAGGGAGAGTAGTTGATACATGGTTATTTAGGGCCTCTTATGATATAATGCATATACTTTTAAGTTTATCAATCCTACTAAGCATGGTGTTACTGGTTGCAGGATAGAGACCTCGGAAAAGATTATGCATCATTATTCTTTCCTCCTATGTTTAAAATGGGTTGACCTTGGGGTTATATTAAACCTTGAATAAAATAAATAATTATTAAATCTTAAATATTTTATATTCTTGGTTTTGGAGTGTCTAACCATTTTTCTTTTATAGGTATGAATTCAGATTGACCTCTCTTATAGGTTCAAATAGAGAATGTTTAGTATGATGTTCTATAAGATCACTAAAACATAGAGGTTGATGATGATGAAACTTGGATGAGTACACACCAAGAGTTTAAATTACATAGCATGTATAAGTATGAGGGGTTAATTTTAGCATCAATGGAAAAATATTTTTTGGAGTAGGTTGAGAGAGATTTCAGTTTGATATATGCTTGGAAGTAACATTAGGATTCATTGGCCATGATGTCTCTTTATTAAATAGTGATAAAGTGGTGGATCTTATTCCTTGGGGTTTTTAGGAGTTGGAGGACTCAGGAGAAGTTCAATGACCATTTCTAAGCATAGTTTCTTTCTTTGATCACAAATGTTGCTAATCTCTAGGACTTTTTTACCCTTTGATAGGGGAATTCTAGTATTTGGGAGTTTGAGATTGATTTCATAACCCTTATTCGATATTATTTAGACCTAATTCCATATTATGAGGCTAGATCAAGTCACCTTAAGAAGTATTTTCATCCCAAGATCTAGCACCAGGATACCACATTAATGTTCTTGAGATGTCGCAAGTTGTTAGTGAGATCACAGGTTGAAGAGAGGATGCTAGTTAGAATCGAGTCATCATGAGAGGAGATTCATCAGGATTTCCCATGAAGAAAATTTAAGATTTGGTGTTCAAAGTTTCTTATATAGAGTAGCATGAAGATATTCAATGTTAGGTCTCATCCCTAATCATCTCGTTTCTCTAGGGGTGGAGGATCTAATACCTTTATGGAGGGATAATATGCTTGTTTTTTAATAGAGACTGAGGTCCTTAGTGGCAAGAGTGTCTGACCATTCTGAGAAAACAATGTGTACCAGTTGTTCTTTTTCAGATTCTTCCATTGAGGTAGATTCAACCTAGTCAATTGTAGGATGCTCCATCTTGGGATCAACAGAGAGAAGATGGGTTGGGTAGAGGATAGCCTCTATATGTTCCTCATCCTCAAATAGTATAGTATACTCGTGTAGAAGGTCATCATCAAGGTTATAAAGTCTATGGAGTAGGCCATGGACAGCTATATACCCTAGAATTTCCAACATTGGGAAAGTTGGACATCATTCGAGATACCTTTTTCTTGTTTTCTCCTTGGGTGTATGCTTTTTTTTGGTTCAGGAGCTACACACTCCTCTATATCACCTGCCCTAGTCCATGCTTTGGGAATTGAGGTGGAGAGGCTTCTAGTTCCCTTGGAATTAACTACACCAGTTAGAGGTCGATCTTATCTTTATGAATTATATATAGACATTGAGCTGGTTCTAGGGTATCACTGGTCTTGGCGGTACATCCTATGTTTATAGGTACAACCCTATGACATTATCCTTGGTATATATTTGATATATTTGATGCATGATATTATGGATTTCTTCAAGAGGTATATTGTTTTCAATGAAGCTAATGGAGATCTTTCCATGCTTGTTGGTGAGTGAGACCCTAGGATGATTTGGTGTAATTTTCCATCCTTATTTTCCACGATAACTGATCTAAAGATGATTTCATTAGTGATTCAACCAAAAACTTTTCCCATGGTTGAAGAAGATTATCATATTTTTTTCAGAGGAGGTTGTAGCATTCCCCCCTCAATGGGACATCAAGTTTGGTATAGATTTACAGCCAAGTGTTTCCCTGATATCAATTTATATGTATAAGATAGAACCTTCTGAGTTTCAACATATATAGGTATATCATGATGATATTTTGAAGTAGGATTTTGTTCAGATTAGTGTGTTACATTGGGGTTCAGTAATTTTGTTTATAAAAAAGAAAAATGGAATTTTACATATTTATATAGATTATCACCCCTTGAATCAAGTGGTCATGAAGAACTATTATCCTCATCTATAGATTCATGATTTATTCAATTATTTGAAAGGATCTAGTTGGTTCTTAAAGATAGATATGCAGTCAGGATAACATTATATGCAGGTGAAAGAGGAGGATGTTCCTAAGACTGATTTTTTATATCAGTATGGGAATTACGAGTTCACATTGATTTCATTCGGTGTAAATAATAATATACTAGTGTTCAAGGGTTTGATGAATGTATTTTTTAGACACATATCATATCATAGTGGTTTTCGTTGATGAAATCCATGTGTAATCCGCATTTTAGGAAGAGCATACGGAGCATCTGTGTGCTATTGTGGGAGTTATTCTTCACCATCATCTACTAGGGAATTTTTTGAAGTGTGAGTTCTAGTCTCATGAAGCTCATTTCCTAGAGCATGTAATCTCCCAACAGGAAGTATCTATGGATACTTCAACTATTAAGGTAGTCATTTCCTGGGCTTTCTCTAATAAATTATCAGATGTGCGGAGCTTCCTTGGTGTTTTAGGATATTATAGGAGTTTCATAACTAATTTCTCTTAGTTTGAAAATCCTATGATATCCTTGACCATAAATTATTAGACTTTATTATGTACTAATTAGTTTTAAACAACTATTGAGTACCTAAAGGATAATTTTTTTAGTGCTCTAAATCTTCATTTTTCAGAAGAGGTAGTTCAGTTTGAGGTTTCCTATGATGCTTCATGTATTTGTTTTGGTTGTGTTATGATGAATCAGAGATATTTAATTTCTTATGGGTCTTATCCTTTACTCCCCCATAAAATTAACTATTCCACAATTGATCTCTAGTTGGTAGAATTCATGTATTCCTTGAATTTTTGTCAACATCACCTCATCGGAAAGCGTTTTGTGTTTTTTACCAATCATAAGAGCCTAAGGTATGCCTTTTCCCATCATGACATAAACTTGTGATAGTGGATGTGGATATAATTATTATATTATTACAAATTTTATATTTCATATAAATTCAGAATGGTTAATTTTTTAGCTGATGTGTAGATCAAGAAGTTACATAGTTTTTTAGTGTGTGAATCTAGAGATTTCGGGAGAATAGTGGAAGAGCACTCAGCGATGAATCTTGATATGGGATAGGTTGGTGGGAAAGTTTGTCTTTTTTCGACGATCAGGATTTTTTATTTGTTTTAGTGGTCATAGGAGTCCCAACTGGTGGATTCTTAGGTGGTGGTCTAGAGATACTTCGTTGCCTTTAGTGATGCCCCTGATGGTTGGTCTGAGGATAAAAAGAACCATGTGTTGTTCCCAGGGAGGATTTTTTACCCATTTTTGATTCATGGTATGGGTATACATGAGTTACATATCTCACCTTTTTAAGTACATCTTGGCATGACAAATATGTATTGAGCTTAGTGAGTTCAGTTTTGGTGTCCTGGGTGAAGGATGAGCATAGTATCCCCAACGGTTTTCTCTAGCTATTAGATGTCCCTTAGTAGAATTGGAAGGACATATTGATATAATTTTTTATAGGTATACCTTAGTCTCAAATAGGAAACAATTTTATATGGGTGATAGTGGACCATTTGACAAAATAAACATACATTATAGTGGTTTTGGAGTTGATCTCAACGGAGGTTTTGTCGATTAATTATTTGGAGGTGGTGGTGAGACTCCATGGAGTCCCAAGGAAGATAATCTCTAATCATGATCCTGATTTTACCTCCAAGTTGTGGATAGTTCTTTATAATTCTTTTGGATCTCAATTATTCATTATAAATAATATTCATCCACAGAAATACGGTCAGAAGGAACAGACTATCTATAATATTGAGGATATATTGTGTTATTATGCCCTAACTTTTGGTGTTTCATGGATGAGGTCCGGGTATTTGGTTGACTATTCTTAAAACAGTATTTTTTACTTTTCCATTGGTTTGAAACCATTTGAATCTTTATACAGATGACCTTTACATTCACCATTGTTCTGGATTGGGGTTGGAGAGTCAGCAATTCTCAGGCCAGATCTAGTGTAGAGCATCATAGAGATGGTTCAAGTAATTTGAGATAGGATGAAGGCAGTGCATGATCATAAAACATCTTATGCCAAGCATAAGAGGATACTGATAGAGTTCAATGTTGTTGATTATGTGTTCCTAGAGTTGACTCTACATCAAGGTCAGTGAAGTTTTGTTCATGGGAATAAGCTTTCTACCTAGTTTTTTGGTCATTTCAAGGTGTTGGATCATGTTGGAGCCATTGAATATAAGATATCACTTTCCCCATAGATGATCTAGATACATAGTGTCCTATAAGTGTTATATATCCACTATTACCTTCATGATGACTCTCATGTCATTGATTGGGGTGCAATTGATGTTAATGATTAAGTGACCTTTGAGGAATGGCCTATGAAGATCTAGTATTTCTAAGAGAAGGTGTTGAGAAGGCCTGTTATTACCTTGGTTTATGTATTTTCATAGCATGGTGATATAGGGGAAAGAACCAAGGAAGATTATTTATAGATATGCACTCAGTATTCCAAGCTATTTTTTGTTTATCTCTACTCTTGTAACATTACTTATCTAAGGTTGTGAAAATTTTATAGTTTATGATATGGTTTCCTCTGGATTTTTTGTTGGTGACCATGATCTTATTTCATATGTATATTTCCTAAAAGTGTATTTAGTAAAAGATTGTTTTTGTTTCATGGTTTTTACTTGGCTCCTTTAAATGATGTAATGGAGATCCTATTATGTATAGATTCATGAGATGTATTTGTTGGGGTGGTTATTCGGACAACTCTCTTACTTATTTTCTCTCAGGTTTTGGTTTTAAATTCTCAAGGATGAGAATAGTTTTAGAGGTATCTGATGTAAGTTCCTGAATCCTAATACCCCTTTTCGTTCATATTTTTTGGGTGTTGTAGGTCTCCGTAGAAGGTTTAAAGGATATTGGAGGGTAAAAGGGGGATTTAACCTCAACTACAGAGGACTCTATGGCATGGGGGGATGTACTGTGTTGTAATGTTTGTTTCTATTGTGTGGAGAACTTGGATGAAATGTAGGGTCCTATGAGGAAGGATTTCAAGGATACTTTTATTTTTTTCATAATTATTATGTGGAGAAGAGTAGATATGTAATCCCTTGAGTTCTATAGTGTGGAGAGATCAGCTACGATGTAGGGGTTTGTGGGGTGAGTTTGGGAAGTTCTTCCAAATTCAAAGCCCCTTTGGCATGGAGGTAGGCTTCAACATAGCTTATTCCTTTTAAAAGAAATTGATATGGAGTGGTGGCCTTGGATATTTCTATTCTCTCCATAGGTTTATAGGATGTGTTTTGTGGAGGGAATTGTTTTCCTCATACATGGGTTTGACAAGGAAATATTTGGAGTGATACCTTATGTTTCATCATGGTCCTTCCTATTTTATCTATTTCTATGGTATGGTCAAGGAGGCTACATCATGGTGTTGTGTTTTTCAAAATACTTTTAAATACCCAAATCCTCTATGAACCCACATTTCCCCCAATTTTCTCTCTTAAACCCCGGGCTCCTTTGAGTTATTTTCGAATTCCATTGAATCCCATTTTGATCAAATTCAAACTGCACATTCTAGTGATCAATATATAGAGATATGTGGTGAATTATTCCTTTTTCTAGTGGTGTATTCTCTATTTGATCTTGTATCATCCCATTCTATCTTTCCATGTGATAGATTTTGATCTTCATCATTCTAATGAATCTTCTTTTATTGTTTTTGGAATAGTTGCGGTGCAGCGTTCTCAGTAGGATGTAAATTTCTTTGTGGGAGAGTTGATCATAGATCTAAGTTTTCATTCCATTCTCATGTGAATAATACTAACATATTGAGGTAGATGATTCATTTCTTCTACTTTTATTTATGTGAAATCATACATTGACCATGCTTTAGTTTCTTTGGGAAGAAATATAATTTACCCTAATAAAGGATAAAAATATTAATGAAATAATATTTTATGGTTAGTGATCTCATGATTTCCACCATGATAATAGTTTTATTATTGATTTACAAGATAGTATGTTATGTATGTTTTTTTTAGAATGTTTAGTATGTTTTTATTTTTTTAGAATGTTCAGTATGCTTTGGTTATTTTGTTAATTAAATTAAAAATGGTTAAAGAACATAAATCCAATAATTATTGGTTAGCTAAAGAAATTAAAGAGGCATGTTTAATTGAATTTTTTCTTCCATGTGTTAATGAAATTAGATAAATAATGTGAAGATGTAAGTTATTTTTGTTGTGAAAATAAACTATCAGGATAATGGAATGTGTTCTATTTTAACATTTAATAAATATGGAAGTTATGGTTCAAATAATGTTTGAATAAATTTGATCTTTAATTATCTAGTGCCTTCGGTTACCACTAGTAGTAAACTTTAATAAATGAATTAGTTCAATTAATACAAAATAAAATCGGTTGTTTGATAATTATGAATGTTTGGGGTCGAGTGAACCCATTTTCTAAAGAAATAAAAATGCCTTGTGTTTAGGTTTGAGTTATCCCGTTTTCATTTAAAGGTTAAATGCTTTGTTTTTTGGGCCTAGTTTCCATGATAACCTTATTTGTGTTTTTATACCTTATGTGTTTCTATACAAGTGATCCTTATTATGTGATGTGATATGAATATGATATGGCTAATGGTTTCAAGAGATATTGGTGGAAAATCCTGGGTTTTTGGAAATAGTTAATGCCTTTGATACTGAGATGCATGGTCATAATCATGGTGGTGTCAGGGATAGAATTGGATTTGATGGAATGGGTTGAATTTGGGCTTACCCATTGTTATATTTAAAGCTGGGATGCTTTCATGTTAATGATATTCATAAGGTATGGATTGTCTTGTTTCGTTTTTATCTTTATTCCTTTCCTTGGGGATTGAGGTAACTGTAGGTGCTTGGTTATGTATCTATTTTATGGTATCTTAGGATGTTTCCTAGAGTACCTAGAATTATGGGATGGTAATGATTAGTAAATGTCTTTATCCATGGGGTTGGTACATTCTATAATGAAAAATATTTTAATCTTGAGAAATTGAAAACTCGGTTGGATTATTCCTAGATGGCATGGACTTGACTCTGAAAGTTAATGAATTGAAATTTTGAGTAATGTTAAATAATAGATAATTAATTAATTAATGTAAGTTTAATTTATAAAAATGAAATCAATAATTTAATGAAACTCCCTTAATTCTTATATCATTATAAGATATATACTTCAATGTAGTTGCAGTTGAGTGTCTAAGAGATGATAGCTATAGTTGATCATAAGACTAGATGATTCCCATTGTGTATTTTTAATCTATATTGTATCTTGTATGTTTTATGATTTTATATGATACCCCACCCTTTTATGTAGTTCAACTAACACCTAGTGCACTCTAGGAGGGTGTTTTCCCCAACTTATAGGCTAGTGACAGACAGATAGCTGACTACCCCCTCTGGCCCTGCTCTCTTCTCCTAGTAGTATTATATATTAGTATGCATGGTGGTTAGTTTTTCCCATATATGTGTGTAGAATTATGTAATGTATTGTGGTTATTTCATACACATGCATCATTGGATATAGTATTCTAAAGATAATTATAGGCATATAATGTATGGGTTGTGTTGGCTTGAGGTACATTACACGGTGTATGGGTTGTGATGGTTTGAGGTACAATACCTGATGTATGATACATAGCATAAGGGCACTGGTGGGTCCCAAAAACTACTTAGTTACTATATGGAGGTGTGGGTGGTAGGATTATATGATGTGATGCATGAGATGCATGTTATGATACTTAACTCGGGTGTCTTTAGGTAGACTTCTTTTGGAGAGAGATGGATTTGGACTTATGATCTTTGGGCATAGAAAAAAACTAGTGGGGAAGGGGTAATAGTATACCCCTATTTTAATACTATATTATATGATCTCTTGTATGAAATACTTGGTGAGAGATATCTTTGGTGAGGATGAGAGATTAGTGTAATATTTAGGTGACGAGTTAGTTTCCCTATTATTCACTGGGATTTAGTATGATTTCTTTATCTTTTTTACAAGCGGCTCTAGGGAGGATCGTACAAAGTATACATGTTATTCTCACCCTATATATATATATATAAACTATTTTTTAGCACAGTGGGAGTAGGTTGTATATTCATATAGATATTTCTATATCATGATTGTTTATGGGCTAAATGAGATTCATAAATGCTACAAAGTTTCCCTTTTGGTAATTATGGTTTCCTTTTCAGTTTTATTAGTTCTGTATGACATTACATGAATTTAATTGGTATTTATTTTAAAATATATTGGTAAGAGTTTATTGGTTTACTTATATTATCTCTTGATCCCCATGTTCTCTTAGAGGGTAATGCCTCTTATTCTATGTTTATTATTCCCTCGATGCTTATAGGAAACCCATGACCGGATAGAGGTAAGATGCAGGCGGTCATTATCTTCCTTATCTCACTAGATTCCCAGGATGGGTACCCTTATGGGGAGGGTTTTTGATAGTAAGTATAATATAATATTATATAAACATGTAAGTATTTACGAAATAAATTATATATATATCATTATTATGTGTATTTTAAAATTCTGGCATTTTAATAAAACTTACATTTATATAATGAGTTTAATTATATAAGATTAGTTTTATTTAATAAAAAATTATAGGTAAAATATAATTAATTTTTATTAAAAATAAATCATTCTTAAATAATTAAGAATAAAATCATTTAATTTTAAAAGGCTTTTTTCAAAGAATCATATTTTTTCTATATATTGTGTATTTTTATATTAATAAAATAAATTTATAACTATATCATGATTATATTCATGAGATTTATTTATAATATATATTTAAATAAATTAATATTAATCTAAATATTTTTACTTGGCAAGGAATATTAATATATTCTTTTTATTCATAAAAATACTTTTTTGTAAAAAATGTTTCTTATCTGTTTTTTGTTTTTATATTAAAAATAATTTTTATCACCTTTATACATTAAATATATTCAATTAGAGTTTTAATTTTTAATTAGAACATAAAAATTATGTATTAGGGGTCATATTATATTTTTTGTTAAAAAAGTACCATGGTAAATAAATGAACAGGGTAACAAGGGTAAAAAGAGGTAAATTATCGTGCATCGAATTTTATATAATTAAATTGATATTTAGACAATATATATGTCTTTTTCTAGTTTTCTTGTTAATTATATATGTATCACTAACATTTATTTACCTAACTTTAATTTAATTCCATCTTTACCATTCACCTAACTTATGTTTCCAAAGAAATGTCCCTCATTTTCACCTATAAAATGAGCTATATTCTGCCCACTCAAAACTATAATTCTCTTTCAAATGTATCTTGAATCCCTTAAAATTTTTCCACTCCTAGATTCCTATCCCATTTTTGGAAGACTCAGGTCACAACGATCCCTAAAAACATTATTCTTATGGTAATCATTATGAGAATGGGAAATTTCATTAAAGTAAAGAGTTCTCATTCATTATTTTCATTTACTTTATCATCTTCATTATTCCTCAATTCCATTATAAAATATAATATTTTTCTATAAACATATCTAATCCTCTATAAAAATTATATTATCATATTATAACTCTACTTTATTACTCATTCATTTGTTATATTGTGTTCTCATGTGTGTCAATTCTACCACCTACATGAACATCATTATATTATTCATATCGTTAATGATTAGGAAAACTTAAATGATGGTAATATACTGTAATAATTATTAATTTAAAATTTTTACTAATTTTTTAATTTAAATAAATATATATATATATATATATATTCACTAATAAAAAACAACACTTTTTATTGAATTGAAATTCAGAAAAAAGGAGATTTTAATTGCTCTTAATGAACCATCTCCATAACTTCCATAAAATAATCATTGGAGTTTAAAACTATATCAAAAACAACTAAGTTACCTCTGTGACTATTATAGAGGTTATGAACACAATATCAAGGTTTAAGTAATAGAACATTTGAATCAAAGATTGTATAGAACAGATAGGGAAATTAACACCCTGATATTAATTTAAAAAAAATGATTAATAAATGGGTAGTGAGAAACTATTAATGATTATTATGAAGTAAAATAAAAATAAATATTGTTCTGATATATATGAATAATAAACCTAAATTTATTATAAAATTAGTGAGAGCTTATCCAACTTAGTTAGAATCCATAGTAATGGTTTTTGTGAATTAAATTTACATTTCATTTGGTCATAATCCTTCTTCCTTGAATATATTTTTTTTAAGTTTGTTATATTATTTAATTCCTATATTTCTCAAGTTATTTACCTTTCTCTCTAGGTAAATTACATTTTCATGCCAAAATTTTCTTTTTTAATGGAATTCTTTCTTCATAAAAAATGTGATATTGTAATTATCATCCTCTATATTAGTTTTTTCTCCTCCATATAAAATATTTATTTATAAAAATAGTTTTCTATATTATTTTTAAATATGAATATATATTAAATTCTATAATCTTTATATTTTTCTTTATATTTTTCAAAAATGATGTTTTATTACTTTTTTATTGATGTGATTTTTTCTCTAAAACAACCTAAAAACCCTAAAATGTTATATTATTTCACTAAAATATATTTTGTATCTTCCACGCCAGATTTCCTAACATTACCTTCATATATTTTTATGTTTATATTATAGGGGATTATTTGAAAAAATATTTTATTATAAATTCTTCTTGTCACATTCCCAAAATTAATTATAGACATCGAACTGTAACTTTGTCTTTTTACGATAATATTAAAAAGGTTTTAATAAATACCTTTTTAAAATTTGATTTAATTTTTACTTAATTTCCAAAAAATATTTATCTATTTTAGATTAATTTTCATGATCATATTATCTCTTTGTTTATGATACACTTCCTTTGAGAGATTTAATTTTAGTATCAATTGATATGAATCTTAATTTCATTTTATGCGAGATTTCACGTGGCATAGATATGTATGGTTTATCATAATATGTTTTGTTGGGTCCTATATATCCCTCAAATTCATTGGTTAAAGTTTTATACCTCAATAGATATTGATGTTAAGAATGGACATGATTAGATTTATTTACAACTTAATGTGTGGAAAATATTGGGTTTTCTCACAACATGATGTATGGAAATGATTGGGTTTGTTCAAAACTTTATATGTGTGCATGATTAATTTTTCCATCATTTTTATGATTTACTATGCTTATGCTTGTTCCATATTTTTATGTTATACCATATACCTATATTATTCTCTATGGTTCATGATTATTATCTAATGCCTTTGAATTTATTATTACATGGTATATATATAATAGTTTGAGGAAATATATATTATCATCCTAGCATATGGGAAACTATTACAACTCCATGTAACTTTTAATCATGTATTCCTCCCATGTATATGTTTTCTCATATGTTTTTTAGCTAACCCTTTTTATGACTCGGTGATAAGTTTTTTTTTCCGGTACTAAACATTTCAGATCACACCTTCCAATGTTTCCTATTTCACTAAGAATTTACATGTCAAATCGTGATTGTAAGGAATTCATGTGTATATAATTTAATTGTTTATATTTAAGTAATAATGTATAAAAAATTATTTATATATTTACCATCTAAAAATACTAAACCTTTGGGTTCTAGGGTTGTGATTTTATTTGTCAGATGTAATGTTAAACTATTGAAATGATGTAAAATATATATATTTCTTTCATTAAATACTTGAGATATATATTATTTGAATAACTAATTAATTTAGTCACTAAAAAATATGATTGAATTTTTTAAAATGATATATATATATACATAAAAAACCCTCTTTTTTAAATTGATCTGACCTATGTCTAATGTCTATGAGTCATAATTTCTCACATGGGAGTGTCCACTGATATTTTGGGACAACACTACTCCTTCTACTTGGTTAGAGGAATCACACAATAATTTTAAGGTCTCCTCATAGGTCACTTTTCCAATTACTAATGTTTTGGTATGAGTCTATTTAAGTCTATCAAAATCATTCCGTCATGATTTTTCATGTAGAAATTTATCTTTATTTAGAATTTCATTCAAATATAAAGAATTTTTTCTAAAATATTTAACAATTTTTTTATAGAATATAGCATTTCTTATAAATTATATAACATGTTTCATATTTATGGGATAAGTTAGTGTAAAAAATTTTGTCTCACTTGACGTTATCCACTTTAATTCTTGCCTTATAAATTATGTATCCAATAACTTTAACTTTCTACATCTTGAAATAAAATTTTATCAAGTTTAAACCAATTTATTTTCAATTAATCTTTTTAAAAATATTTATATATTTTAAATGGATATTTCATAACTCATTCTATACATTATAAATTTATTGAGGAATACCTCCGAACATTTTTCAATAAGGTTTGAAAAATGCTTAACATGTAAAATTTCAAAGTACCTGGGGAATTATATATTCTAAAAGTCATTATTTTGTATTATAACTTACCAAATGAAAGGTTAATATAGTTTTTCTCTTGATTTTTTGGTGCTATGTGGACCATAAAAAAACTTGAAAATCCATCAAGAAAGTAATAGGGACCCTTCCCATATAATATCTCTAATATTTGATCTATAAAATGAATGGGGAAGTTACATTTTGGAGTAACATTGTTCAATTTTCTATAATTAATACATACCCTATAACTATTTTTAATCCTAGTGGTAACTAGTTTGCCGTTTTCATTTGGGACAGTGGTGATTCTAGTTTTTTAGGTGCACTCTGAATGTAACTCACCCAATAGGTTTATAATATGGGGTATGTAATACCAATTTCTAACTATCTTTTAATTTATTTTTTCCCAAATTAAATTAGGGTTGGTTTGAGCCTTATTTGGGGTTGTCTCACATGTTTTGATTCATCCACTAGGAGGATCCAGAACATGAAAACTATGGGGTAATCCCTAGGCTTTCCCTTAGTGACCAGCCTATAGATTTAATATTCTATTTTATAATTTTTAACAATTATTA
The DNA here is from genome assembly GCA_963277665.1 of Viscum album. NCBI lineage: Eukaryota > Viridiplantae > Streptophyta > Magnoliopsida > Santalales > Viscaceae > Viscum > Viscum album. The sequence continues at coordinate 165,772,125 of OY728158.1, read as the reverse complement.
TTCTTGTTTAGGTGAAAATTTATTTATAATTTTTACATGAAGTATTAATTTTTATTTAAGATAAGAATATTTGATATTAGATAGTGTATGTTTGATTTATAGTTTAGGTGGATTTTCCAGTGGTGGTGTTAACTTGGATTTTTATAAGATCATGACCTTCATATGCAAAGAAGAAGTATCAATAATAAATTTTATCAAACCATAAAATTATTCTTAATCTATTTATTAAAACAAATAATTGAATATATTTTATTCCATATTTAGTTCATTTTTTAAAACATAATTATCATAAAGATTTGGTGACTCTAGGGGTGGTCCTAGTTTGACTATTCCATATGACTTTTCAATTTATTCCTCTAAAAAAGTAATTTTAGAATGAGATATTGTAAAATCATAATGATCTTATTGAGGGTATTTCACTGAATTAATAATACTAAAATTAATAGTTTATTCTCTAAAATCCATTAAAAGAGTTCCTTTATTACCATTAATTAGGTATTAGGTGTTTTCAAACATGGTTTACCTATGATTATAGTGGAATAATTTGTACATATTTATTCATCCATATTTATGATATAAAAATAAAAATGTAATAGTGGGCCTTTAACTCTTATAAGTACATCCTCAAAGACTCCTATAAGGTAAGTAATGGCTCGGTTGGTTAGTTCTACAATAACTCTAATTGGATTGATTTTTCCTACCTACAATGAAGAATAAATCGAATGAGGCATAACATTAATTGATTATTCTAAATAATATAATTAATATATCTTATAGTTCATTGGATACAAAAAGTTCTAGGATACTAACATTTTCTAGGTCATTGTGGAGCTAATGGAGTAGAAACATTTTTACCCAAATTTTTCTTTTCATATCCTGGAAGATTCCTCTTCTTAGTATACATATCCTTGATAATATTTTCATACATTTGGATTTGATTAATTACATCCAAAAAAGGGGCACTGACTTATAAAACTTTTAAGGTGTCTAACATATCTTATTTTAGGTCACCTTCATTAGTATTTTTTGATGGAGTCATTGTTGAATAGAAGGGAGGTTTTGGTTGAGGTTGATCCTCTATATTTTCTTTTCCGATATTTTTGTTCATTGGTTTTGTATCTAAAGGTAACTTCTCCTAATTTTCATTTATAGATTAAGTTTATTCCTCCTTGGGATACCCATTTCAAATATTAGCTTCTAGTGGTGATTCTTCAACACTCTTTAATTCCCTTCCACTTCTTAATGAAATGGAACTCAAATTTTTATTAGGGTTAGGAATTAATTGGGTATTAAAGATAACTAAGACTTAATTTACCAAAGTATTCAGGTTAAAAATATTTTATCCAAATTTAACTTTATTATCCTTAAATTTTGAACCACGAGTTTTAGGGATGAATTTTTTATTACCTTAGGACTCCACCAGTTGTCTCATTATATCTTTAATCGAGAGATATCGGTTCTTCCCTTGAGGTTTGTTGCTTGTAGAGGTTTGAGAACTGTTTCTCAAGAATAGTGGGGGATACTAAGACTATTGAAAATTATTCTAAAAGGATGGAATTTAATTATTTTGATTTATAATTACATACTAAAAGTTACAGTACACTTTGAATCATTGGTTTCTTGGTGGTTATTAGTTCTTTTATTATACATGGATTCACAATTTTCAATCTCTATCACATGATTATTGTAATATATGAAATTTTACAAGGAATGGTAAAGTTGGGAAACTCTTGTGGGTATAAGTGGTCATGATTCATGAAATTTTTTTACTGTTAATTGTCTCAAAATATAGGTTATTTATTCAATTATATATTCAAATAAATGATAGGTAGAAATTTTTACCTCATGAAAACCCTTATTATTATACCACATATCGAATCACTAATATTTTTATGATTTGTTCTCTATTATATCTCTAGATTTAGTTTGTATTTTTTCTATCATTTCTTCTTTATAGGAAGCATCCAAATGTTTTATATCATTGTCCAATGGTACTTGGTAGAAAATCATCAGGAAGTTTTAGTCTTGAAATGGTTAATGGGGGTAATGTTATTAGCCTATTAAATTTCTCCCAAAACTCATATAATGTCTCTTAACTAGCTTTATTGATTCTATAAATCTCATTCATTGGTTGGGTACTTCTTGAAGAAGGAAATAATTTCTGAAGGAAGTCCCTCAAAATCTCTGCTAGGTAAATTAACCCAAGCTAAGAATATCTTTATTGTACATCATTACCATAAGTTAAACATTACATAACATTATAATAACACATTAATAATAATAGAATGTTTTTTTTCTTTAAGGATCATATACATAAGGATATTATTTAATTATAATGGGGAAAATTTCCCTATATTTGAACTATAGTAGATCCACATCTAGAAATATTTTGAGTTATACTCATCTTTACAACTTTGGTAAAGAAAACATAAAACTCGGTCAGACCAAACTCTCGGTAAGGGTAAACTTATCAACATTTCATCAAGGGTTAGATCAAAACCATATGAGAAAATAGGATAAGGGGATAAATATCATATTAAAAGAATATAGAACAATAATAGTTCTATATAAGTCATGATAGAATGACATGTAATCTTTAATGAACAAACATGTACTATAATATAAGAGTGTGAGATAATTAACATGAATCAAGGAAATTAATCATAGGAATATGAGATTAAAATGTCTCATAAGTATAGTAAACCATGACTTTGTGAAAAAAAACAAAGTGATCATATCCACAGGCAATATTATGAATAAATTTATACATGATCATGTCCAGGAACCATTATGTGAAAAAATTCATATGTTATAATATACACTCACAATAATGTGAATAAAATATATATGTTATCGAGTATATTCATAATCATGTGAATAAATACACAAATTATCATTTATATACACAATCATGTGGACAAAGCCATGTGTGATCATGTCTATGCACAGTAATGTGAGAAAAGTTATATGCAATCATGTCCATACACAATCATGTGAACAAAGATATATATGATCACGTACATGTAAAATCATTTCAATAAATATATATGCAATCATATTGAACAAATCCATATTAAATCATATTCATGTACAATCATGTGAATAAATCTATATGTGATCATGTCCACACATAATCATGTGAAGAATTAAAATGTGATTATATCCACATATAATATTCTTATCTCATGAGATATAAAATCAAAACAAATGAATTGGAGGTATATATAGGAACCCACCCATAAATAATCCATACATATGTGTTACACTTGAAAACAAACATTAATCACATCATAATGGACCCAAGTATAGAAAAATGGGTTTTATAATATTTCTAGATGGAATCGCCAAAATTTTCCTCAAGAATGTCAATAGTTGATACCCAAAATTCAATCACCCTAAAAAAGTAATTTATAAGAATATTTAAATAGTGATTCATGGAAAAATTTCCAATGAAATAAATACTTTATATATAAAGAGGAAATGGTAGCAAAATCATAAAGTAGTTTTTAGAATATTCCTTTATCTTCGGTGTAGAACATGAAGTTATGATCACTTTTAAAATTCATTTTCAAAAAGGTTACCTTTGAGAAATTGAAAAAAAATGCATTTTAAAAATCAATATTTATAAATAAATCTCAATAATTAATCCTTAAAAAATACATAAATTAATGAAAAAGGTAATGTGAAAATATTTTTGAAAACATTTAGTTTTAATTATAATCTTCAATAATGGATACTTGAAAAGACATAAATGATTCAAAATGATGAAGTGAGATTTTTTAAAATAAATTAGTATTAAAAATAAAATTCAATAATCAATACTAGAAAATACATAACGGTTATCAGAAATAAATGTGGAGTAGAAGATAAACCAATTTATTTTTTAAGGATGGAAAATGTTTTAAATATTTTGAAATACCTTTTTTAAAAACATACAATGTAAAAATAGGTAGATAAATTTCCATTTAAAAAGTTGTAATAGAAAATAGTAAGGTCATATTAATAAACACATAAATGGATTTATAAATAATAATGGAAAACATTTTGTTAATAATGAACATGGAAAGAGAGGTAAAGTGTATTTAAATAATATGGAATTTTTTACTCAAAAACGGTGCATTTTATGATAAATAAATTCATCGAGAAAGAATATTAGAGTTAAAAACATCATTTTCCCTAGAATGGAAAGAGGGAATATATTATGAAAAAACAAATAGAATAATATATCAAACATATAATAATAGAGATCAATGGATAAAATTTTAACTCAAATAAAGGAAATTTGAGTTAACCAAATCACTTATGGATATCATAATTCATGAATTAAGAGACATTTAAAAAATGGTTTATTTGATAGAAATGTAAATACCTTGAAGAAAAAGATCAAATAACATATAACAAGAAAAAATTAAAAAAATATAACTTATATTAAATAAATTCAATAACTATAATCATAACTCAATGAATGAGAATTGGGTTTCCAAAAAACACTATACAGTAATGGTAAGGCAAGAATCAAAATATCAAAGTACGGATACCAAGAAATGGACATTCAAATATCAATAAATGAATGATTTTCATTAAAATTGAAGACAATTGAATGGTTAATAAAACAAATAAAATAAATTATTATGCAAAATATAAAACGTATCTCATAGATTTTAAAATGAGACAAATAAATCCTTAACTTGTATTCTCACTTGGTCGAACACACTCTAACCTTATTAGGGCTTTAAACTTTCTCTTGAAAGTAGCCTTATAAATGAATGACATTGGAAAAATAATTAAGATCAGAGGATTATAAACTTGAGATAGGATTCTAAGAGGATAAAAATTTCAATTTTTCAAGATGAAATTAGAATGGATAGGTGTGGCATTAATTTGTGGAAGTCTTCTACTTTTATAAGTGATGAAAAAGAAAATTTTGTGAATAACCATTATTTTTTAGTAATGGAATAACACTATTCAGGATTAAATGGATTCAAAATTGATAAATAATTGATGGTGAGGTGTTATAAGTTTTATTAATCCTCTACCAATCATTTTCACACATATTTTAAACATTTTTTAAGCCTTTTACTACTTTATTTTTACATTTTACCGTTTTTATTTTTAATAAGGTAACTAGTTTTTACCCAAGTAATTTATATTTAATTAAAAAAAAAGTTAACCCCTATTATGAAATTTAGGTGTGATAAAACTAAATTTAACCATCGTACAATCTAATATAATCTATAAATAATATAAAATTAACTTTTAAATTAAAACATTTAACATATAAAAAATTGTTTACCAGATAAAATATTGTTTTTATCATTAAGAATTAAAAATATTATTTAGTATTTATTACCAATTCAAAAGGTGATAATATATTTATATATATATTTAAAATTTATATTAAAATAATTTTTTAAAAATAATCAATTTATTTGACAAGATAAAAATTACACAATATTAATAAATCAATTCTTTGGAAATAATAGTCTTACCATGATTGTGGTCGTTAACTTAGATATTAGTAATCATAATTTAATAAATAAAAATTACATTGAAATTATTACATGTTATTAAAATGTTTATCTAAACTATGAAATCCATTTATTATATTTAATTTTTATAATTTATGAAAACTAATTTTTTAATATAAATAACTAAAAAAATTAGAAGAAAATATTATTTAAATTCTGAAAACATTAAACATAAGGTTTTATAAATTCAATATAGTATTTTTAAATTATTTTTTTCTTTATAAATATATATTTTAATATATAAGGGTTTCAAAAACTATCAAGTCTTTATTTTTTATGATAATGTCATCAAAGTGATGGCATTTGAAAAAATAGAATTTTTCTTACTATTCTCCTAAAGAAATATTTTAAAAAAATATAAAAAAATTTTCAAAATCTGATATTGATATGTTGAATTCAAAAATTAAGTTATTTTGTAAAATTATAATTCTAAAATAAATTAAAATTTAATATATAAAGAAAAAAATTATTGGGAAAAATACATTTTAAAACATTAAATGTTATTTATCAAAAAAACTATCCATTTAATATTAATAAAACAAATAACTAATGTTTTTATGATTCTTAATTTTTTTTAATAATATTCATTTATTATGTAATGGGTCATTTTAGTTTGTTGTTAAATGTGAAATAATCTATCAATCGTAGTATTAATTTAGAGAAAAATATATATTCCAAATATTGGGGTGTCATACTACGTAGTGATTCCAACAGTATTCAAATTATAAATACACTCCTTGAATGATCCTTATTTAGAGAATATAAATTTATTCTAAATTATTTGATATTCTAGTACTGTTGTGGTTTTGAATTTGTTTCATACATTCTCAAATTACCTCAAATGTTTATTGGTGTACTCTCTTTCAAATCCATGAAACATAGGTAGAAATTAGATTAATCTTGGTTTGAGTTCAAAATCATATTGTTTATTTGGTTGTAATAATCAGTTATTATTATTTAAATTAGGTGTATATAAATATAGAAGTGTTTTATTCAATTTATCTAAGTTATCTTCCAGGTTTTTTCTTTTAAAGCAACTCTAACAGAATTAAAAGAACAGGATAGAGATTTTTTTAATTGGATGATGAAAAATTCCCTATCCACTTGTTAAGTGATTCTTAAATTCCTAACTCTATATAGTAATGTTTAATAAAATTTTGGATCAAATCCAAAGAATTGATCTTAACTAGACCTGATCATGTATCAAAAACATTTCAAATAAAAACAAAAGATAAACACAACACTAGCCTACATCCCTAGAAATGGTCTAGGTTGATGTGGAGTGTTTTACGGGAGACACAAAAACTAATTTTTAAACCCAAGTAAAATGTAGTAAAAGTTGGAGTTATGTTGCCTTTAGAGAGGAGGGAGTTTCTAGTTTTCATTTATTATGTTGTGTGAATTTGGTTTGGTAAAAAATAGGGATCAATTGTGTTTATTTAATTTAAGAATTTTAAAATGGGGATTCAATTTAGTTTTTAAAATTAGTGGTTTAACCTCATTTATTACTTTACATACATATTAAATCATAATTCACTTTCATAAACTATAATAATATCTCCCTATAATAAACTGAAATCTCATCAGATCACCCCTACCTGGTTCTTTTAGCTTAAACGAGTAAATTCAATAATCATTGTATTTTCTACTCTTACCTATCCTAGTGATAAAATATATCCTATCACTCATGAATCATCACCTGTTTCCCTCAATTACATGGACAACAAAGAATGTCTAGGGGGATATGTGTGACAACCATAAAAATGAACAAGAATTCAAGTATAAATAGAAATGGAAAACTCATATTATCTAAGAAATAAAATAATTACAGAAATATCAAGCAGAATAAAATTAATCAACTATAATCACAATTAATTAATTGTGGTAGGATAAATCTTAATGGCTTTACCACTATGGTTCTAGTGTTACATCACTCGAGAAGGATTACAAAAATGAAAGAAGAAAATAAAATTCCCCATCAGAACCAATGGTCCTTAGTCTATCAACCCTCTCTTTATATAATAAGAAGAATAATAATGATTAGGGTCCATTTTAGTTAGTAAAATTATGTTATATTTGAATCACTACAGTGATAGGATATCTTATGTATCATTCTTCAAAATTCTTTGTAAAGGGATAAATTTTGTAGATTTTGTTCCCTCTAGAAAAATATGCTTTGTATAATCCCTTTACATCAAAAAAATATATTTCATGTGATATTCCCCTTAAAAAATATCATACATTTCAATTTTGTATTTGGACTTTGCAAACTTAAACACTATACACATCCCTCTAGATCTTCTAAAAATATGTTATGTATCATTCTTCTAGGGCCAAAATATATTACGCATGATGAGTTACTCTTCAAAAACCTCATGTATCAACTCTGGTTTGAATTTTTGAAAACTCTAAGATGTTTTATATCATCTCACTTATTCCAAAATATTATATAAATAATTTTTTCATCCTGAAATATTTTATTTACTAGCCTTCAAATTTAGAGAAAATCATAAAAATACTTCAGTTATTACAAAATATTATACGTATACATTTTCTTTATCTAAATGTATTATATATTATCTTATTTATAAAAAAACTGTATTTATCCACTTCACCAACACATAAAATATTAATTACTAAGATACATGTTATTTTATTTAATGATTAGTAACTTCTAGATTTAAATATTTTACTCCTTTATCTTCCAGACCAATTACTCTTAAAAATCATGGAACATAAGAAAAATAGTTAAGGGTTTATACCTATAAAATTCAAAATGATTTAATCAATTAAAAATCGTGAATATAGTTCTATTTTCAATTTAATTTTAGATTCACTAGAATTTAAAGATTTAAACAGTTTATTCCAAATTAAAGATAAATAATGATAAAAATCCTATAAAATTCCTAAAAAATTGAAAAAAAAAATTACGTGATAAAATTTAAATGGTTCTTTAAAAATAAATGTGATGGGACAAATTAATTTTTTAGAATAATATGAGGATTGTTTCTAAGGGTTATAGTCAGAAAGAATGTATAAATTATGGATATAATTTTAATTTGGTGTCCATACTTGAATCCATACATATCTTACTATAATTTTCAGTACATCTGAAGTTTAATCTATTTAAAATGGATATAAAGGGAATTTTTTAACATATATTTTAATTGGTGGGTTTATATTGAATAAAACCCTATTTTGAAAAAAACAAATCTATGGAATATGAATTTAAATGTACCAAAGCACTCTATTAACTAAAAAAATATTTGAGAGCCTAGTATTATTGATTATTTGATTTTTTACTTCAAAATGAATTTTTAAATGAACGAAATATCCAACTATCTTTATCAATAATTTTTTCAAGGACACTATAGTTGTACAAATTTAGGTCAACAAAATTATACTTATTTCAAATCAAAAATCACTCATATATGGTTTTTTAGAATGTAAACATAGTGAATTATAGAAGAGTATGGTTGGTGGAATTAATTAATTCCTTGGTTTTCAAATAACTCAGAGATAAAAATGAACTATTTTATATCGATATAATTATAACAAATATTTAATTAAATTATTTGGTTTTGAAAATGCATCTAGTATAATAACTCTGGAAGGTTCCTTGACTAAACTTTACCTTAATGGATCATTAAAATAGTAAAACAACATATTTTTAGAGTGATTATCTGAATTTGACTTTATTTAATATCTAGTTGACCAGAACTTATGTAATTTTTTGGCATGTGTGTGAGATTCAAAGTGAATCCAAAGTAATACCACCTTAATGTCGTTAATTGGATCTTGCATTACCTTATAAGAACCTTTTATCATTGACTATTTTATTCTTATAGAACTGTGTTTACTCTTAAGATTTACTCAGATGCTAACTTTGGAGGTTTTAGATTAGATTAGAGGAGTACGTACAGAACTTTACATTTTCTCAATAAATCTTTGGTCACTTGGTCCAATAAGAAGTAACACTTGATTTCACTCGCCACAATTGGAGTTGAATATATGGAATATGGAAGTCTTTACGCTCAAGTGTTATAAATACCTCACACAACCATGGATTTTAGAATTATATTTCCACAACCCCAATTCTTTGTGATAGAAAAGTTATATCTTCTTGTCTAAAAACCCAAAACATCACTCATGTTCGAAGCACATAGACATGAGAACCCACTTCCTATAGTATCAAGCATAGAAAATGGATATTATTATTTAGTTTATTAGAATATAGGATTATCATTCTGATATTTTCATGAATCTTGAAAATTATGATAGAATTAAATATATCCAATATAAGTTGGATATGGTTAATATTTTTGTGTCACTTTACATTATTTATTTTATTGTATCTTGACGTTGAATAATTCCTTTAAAAGGGGAAGGAAATTATTTATATATATATATAATGTTTCTCACTTTTCATGGAGGTGTTTCATAAATTCTGATAATATAATAAAAAATTATGAGTTGAATCCTTTGATCCTTCATCAAAAACTAAAACTATAAAATTTACCCAATTCAGTTAATTTAATTGTAATTAAAATTTCATAATGTATATTTTACGTCATGGTGTTTACTCTTAAACATTATTGTCATTATATTTATAATTTTCCCTTTTTCTATTGTTTTGATTATTTTAAAATGGGAGAGATTTTTGTTTTATCATTTCTGTAAATGGGGTGAAATTGAAGAAATAAAGAGAGATTATATTTAATGGGGTACTTGCATTCATCTAATGATATATCAAAAAGTTACAGACTTATTCTCACTATATTTCTAGAGGGATATCCATTAGAAATTTAAAAAATACCTTAACATTAATTTATTTTTTGAATTATTTATTTTATATCCTTCTTTTTAATCCAAAAGGGTGAGAAATTTGATAAACTTTTTTAGACTAAGGTGTTTGTTTATTTTTTCTATAGGAAAAGCGAGGCATATTTTTTTATCAAAACCAATTAGGGAGAATAATATTATTGAATTATATCTTCTCGTGTAACATCCTAAGGTATAGTAATACTAATAGAAGCTAAAGGGATAAATTTTCATTGCTTTGGATTATTTGATTCTTTTTTTACATTGTTTTTAAATAGAGACTAATAGAGATGTTACTTTAGGTTTTTAAGGGGATTTTTAAATTTGTTTTTCATGATTTTCTATTAACAAAATTGGGGATATTATGGGGGAGATTTTTGAATAACATATTCATGACTCTTTTGAATTGATGAATCATAATGAAATTATTTATTTATAGTTATAACTTGATTTTTTGTTAAGTCTTATATTCTTAATACTTGACTCTTAATTTGTTTAAATTATAAAATTAATTGAACAACTTAATTTTTGAAGTACCATGAATTTGTGATAAACCTTTTTGAGTGAAAATTATAACATTGCAATGGTGTGTTGTATTAATATACAACATTCATTGGAAGATAGTGAATATGATTCCAATTATATTTCAATATAACCTGATGAATCTAGAATTTGAACATTAATGTTTGTTACAACTTCATCTATAAATTCATGTCACACCTTTGAGGAAAAAAAGGAGAAAAACTTGAGATTTTTTTAATTGTTTTGAAGTTGTGCATCATCTCTTTTTTTATCACTTCCAATTTTATTTTCTATTAATCGATTTTTCTAACAGCTTCTTCTTGGTGAGGTTTTATTATCAAATCACTTAGTATTTTTATTTTAAACATTTTATTTCTAGTCCTCTATGATCAATGATATTTTGGTCAAGGATTCTATTATTATTAATGAATTTTATGTCTGATGAAGCTTTGGGATATAGACTGTTATTGGTCGAGGAGATCAAATAGGATCTTGGAGTTGTGATTTCCACTGTTGATGTTTAGTCAAGAAGGTTTTGGGTGTGGAACATGATATCATTTTAAGGATTGTATTGATTTATTTTCGGGTATCAAAACTGGTATACCTTGGATCTAGTTAAATATTATACTACTGTTTTGGATTAAAAGTGAAGACTTTGTGTTGTATAGAAGTATTGGAAACAATATCCTTTTAGGGTTATTCATATTGTAATATAATACATTTTGTGTTTTTTTAATTATTTATGCTATGATTATCTTATTGGTTTTATAATTATTTATCAATTTTCCAATGTTCATTAGTACTTGTTCATATCAATCAAGTTTTTTAATTTTTAATCCATCTATTTTTTAGTTGCGCTTTTTATTTTGATATTTTGATTTAATTTGAAACAATAACTTCCAATCATATAGATTCTTTAGTGGGATAAAAAATTATGTCTATATTTTTGAATTCAATCCACCCCCCCTATATATTCCATTAATTTTCTTACTAGGACACCATTTTCCATCAATTTTTGTGGTTTTTAATCCATGGTTTCTTTCATACTCGTGTTGTATTCCTTGAATCTTTGATTGAGGAAAGTGATTTGATACTTATCCTTTTATTTATGTAAAATTATGGATATATCATTATTTTATCTTCATTAGGTTGATAGAATGGATTAACCAAATTAAATATAATGAATCATATTTAAATAAATTGAATGGATGGGGTAATTCACATGTGTTTTTTGGGTATCTATTTTATTACTTATATATTGATGATTCATGATTTAATGTTTCTATTGTGGAACCTTTTTCTGATATTGTTGAAATGATTTAATCACCACTCATAATTAGTTAATCACTTTAAGATTGTAAAAAATTGGTTTCATGGAAATCTAGGATTTTCATTATATTGATTATGTTAGACATAATTAATTAATATAAAAATAATGATTAAAGAGTAATTTATTGTTATGATTCACTGATAGTTTTTTAATTTGTTTATTATGTAATCTTTTTTGTGGTTAGAGTGGTCTCAGTTATTGGTTTTGTGGCCAGTCATTAGGGTGTTGACATGAGTTGAATAGTGGGTGTTATAGCTAGTTTACCATTATTTTAAGAGGTTGATTTTGATATTATCATATGAGTGTAAGAATGGTATTATTTTTGTTGTTTTTGGATGGTGTGATGGTTTTAGTTATGCCAATTGTTTTCAGTATGTGTTTGTAATGACTAAGTTGTGATTTGGGATATTGTAGTAGTTTGTGAGTTTACCCTAAGGATGGAGTTTTTTATGACCATTACATTCATTATACTTTCATGTGATTTCTTAGGGACCACTACTCAAGTAAGATAACCATACTGATTCCCAAATTTTTTGGGTTCTAGGTGTTTTCCCCCACATCCAGGTTGTCGGGTGAATGGATGGATGACTACACCCTCTCCCCTACACACCCTTTTAGATGTAGTCTGATCTATGTTGGCTCAAGGTGGGTATATACATATGATTTGTAAAGTATATTGGTTAGAGTATATATATATTCTAACTAACATAATTACATGGTTGTGATATTGTTAGATGGTGGGGGGTTTTCATGGAAGGAGGAGGGTAAAAGGTTGATGTCTTTCATGTTCAAGATATCCTACTATGATGGGAATGTGATATGTTGTTAGTATATGGGGAAGTGGAATGTGGTTGTGGATGTGTGTTTATAGTTTTGATATGGTATGTGGGTATGTTAATATGTGTATATGAAAGGGGTTCAAGCACCATGATGTTTTTTGGGGGGAATAAAAAACAAACTAGTGGGGAAGTGGTTATGAGGTACATTTTTGACATATATTATTTTGATGTTATATATATATATTTGGTTCTTGAGGGTATGGTTACATTTAAACACGCACACCTCACACACAGGATGGAAAGACAGGACATAGCCCTCCCCCCAAATTTGATATCCCACCCATCAGGCCTTGTTTATTCAGTACATGGCTCATAGGACCAGTGGTCATGAATCCTATTACATGGACCATAGTCCCATTGGGGATGATGGAAAAATTTATGTGTGAGTTGTCTCTACTATTTATTCACTTAAGCATTAATATTCTTTTCAATATTTTCATGATAAGTTTTGAGGAGGATCCAACTACGTATACTTATATAATAATTGATATATATATATATATATATATATATATCAATTTTATAGGTTTCTAATAGGGATTTGGTGACCAAAAAAGATGTTACGTGTGGCTTGTAGTTATGGTGCAGTTTGAAATCCTAGAGGTTTAATTCATAATTTTCTTTATATATTTATTTATGTAACATTTACATGAATTTTGGGATATTGGTTTTTTTTATGGATATTATTGGTTATTTTACTTATATATTCCTAGGATTATGAGGGAAATTCCTCCCATGTATGCATAGTTATACTCTCAGTGTTAGTCGATGACCAATTATCTATTGTAGGTGGGCTTCGAGGGTTACCCTTATCTTCACAACATGATTAAGAGGGGTTCCTAGTGGGTGAAAGTCATGAAAAAATCATCTATTATAATATTTAAATAAAAATAATTAATATTTAGGTTATCTCCCTTTATGATTTCATCTTTTAGCTCCTTTTCTTTTAACAGTGCCTTTGGGAATCCATTTGTGATGGGTGTAATCATCATATTTTCAAAATTTTCGTCAAATAACACCTCATAATGGGTGTTTTCTCCATTTTTATCATCATCTAGATCATGAATCCAAGTTATTGATTGTATTATTGTAACGCCCCGACCCCAGCTACCTAGAGCCGGTGCATTACTTCGTAACATTGGCATGATCACAAAAGATCAAGTCTCGAAAGACCGATTAGTTTAGTAGCCTTGGAAATACTAGATACATTCATAAGTTTTACATTACATCATAAAATGAAAAACTACTACAACAACATAATGTCTCCACAGTCCACACTATTATCCCCTCATAATATCCCTGCAGGTCATTCATAATTTACTTCTTCACTTCCTGGGAAAAAATAAAACATAGAAAAGGGGTGAGCTCAAATGCCCAGTAAGGATAACAATATAGCGGAAACTTTCATAAATAAGAATAAACATTTAAGGCAATGTATAACTAAAACAAAAGCCTTTTAAACTTGAATATCAACATAATATGGCAAAAGTAAAATGAAATAACGCCATTTACTCATTCACATGGATATTCTACTAATCTAATAATCACATGCAAAATCACTAACCACTTTCAAAATGTTGGAATGCATAATTCCAGACTATCATAACCACATAGCCAAGGCCTCGTGCCAAGACTAAAAATAATATTTTGTCAAGGCCTTGTGCCAAGACAGTAGTTTGTCTCATTAGACCTACCGATGAATCGAGGAGCTATAGCAGGCTCCACCCGTCACATATTAAGTATAATGCATTCCCATATGAAAAGGTTTAAACATAACATAAACATTCGTACTAGCATACGAAATGTCAATAATTTCACCATAAACTATGAATGGTATAAAATAGCACATCCACAGTCAAACATATCACAAAAACCTTCAATAAAATATAGAAGTTTTGTATTATAATAAATCAACTTCAAATAAGCGTAAAATCCATCAAAGGATGTTGACATAGATGAAATCAAAACACTTTTTAGAGAAATATCTCTTTCTATTTTTGAAATCATTTAAGAGCCATATAAAACAAAACATTTTCTTGAAAATATTCTTATAAGCTTGTAAGGAAATCTTTGAAGATTTTATAACGGCGGAAAATAACCGCACCTGCCGTATAAGTTAAAAAAACATTCTTACCTCAATTCTGTCGAAAAGGATAAAAAGGACCTTGTTTTGAAAACGACGGAATGATTCCTCTTATAAATAGTAAAAAAGGGTATAAATGACTTTAACCCATATTCTTGTAAATAATAAAAAAAATTTGAAATACATTTTGAAGAAACATGGATGTGGATGATAACGAGGTCCCAGTAGATAATTATGTATAAACAACCCTGGATAATGAAGAGGTTGTGAAGTAAACCCTTACCTCGTGTCTGACTTGACTCAACCGTTATTTAACCTCCTGAATAATAAACTAGAGTTAATATATACCTTATTAAGAACCATTTTCAATTTCATTATCTTTTTTATATCACTTATTACAATGTTATGAACTTTATGTAATTATTTAAGTTAATAACGGTCGTTTTGTCGATCTTTGGTACTTGAGTCAACAATAAACTTCATATAATTACAAGTTGTTTATGTGGTAGAAAATCCATTATATCCAGAATTATATTCATGATTTAGATGTCATATATATAATATATATCCATTATATACATTCATTTATAATATTACGTAACATTTAGAGGTAAGAAATGAAATGCACCGTTCATGGAGACGGTAAGCCGTACATACGCATGAACGCTACTTTCATTTAAATTTCATATTTAATGGAAATAAATCATAATGATATAAATGTATAATATAATTCCAGTATAATATAGTGTATAATACCATTTAATCCATCCTTTATACATCCCACATATGGCATTAATGATTCAAATCACTTTGAGGGGGCGGTAGTCCGCACTTCCTAAAATAAAATTATCGCGTTTTACCCATAATGGAAATCATAAAGTATGCCATAAATTATAAATACAGAATCATAAGTAAAACATAAACATATTATATATCATATATAAAAATAGTGACATCTTAATGGCCACCTTTGAAGGTGTTATATGAGTGTTGAACAATCATCGTTTCGTGAGGCAGAAATTCGCCATCCACAGAAACCGTATGTTCTTTAACCATTAGATGTAGGTGTGTGTAAGTGTAGCGTGAATCCTTATTATAACAACATACTAGTATATTTAGGATACTGGTGTTGTTACAAAATAAATGAATAAAAAGAGTTTAGGGGGTTGGAGAAGAAAAATAAAACAAAACAACATTAGAGAAGACATTACCTCAAAATCGGGTAACTCTTTTTGATTTGAGCCAAAGGCTTACTTGGGAAGAGATCTGCCCAAAGTTAGGCTTCTAGTAGTAATAGGGGGAAGTTGGGAGAGTATTTGGGCAGAGGTTGGCCGATCCAAATGGCTTGAAAGTGTAAATGAGGTGGGAGAGGTGGGGGCCTTTTATAAGTGGAGAGGAGGGGCTCTTTTGGAAAGATAGAAATGTTACATTATTACACAATGATATTCGGATTCTAAAGGTCCCACACTTATATAATTCTAGGATAAGGTGATAAGGTTTCGAAATCTCCTCATCCAATAGGCTTTGGACAAGTGTAAGCCTTGGATTATGCATTATCTTCTCATTTTATTTAAATCATTAAATAATGAGGTCATCGCTGCATCATAATGATGTCATAAATAATTTAATTTATATAATGTCTAAAAATTATAAAAAAATACTATGATGTAGGAAATCTTTTTTGCTTTCTAATTAATATTTATAGTCCAAATTTGGACTTGTGTAACCCCACTTAAAAACTGTTTTAGTAAAATAACTCATGTTTGTGTCAATTTAATTTTAACATTAAATAAATATATATTAATGTAATTTTCCAACTAAAGTGGCTCCATGGGGTCCCCAAGTTGACCCATGGGTTGTCTTGGTCGGCCATGACTCATCCAATAGGAGTAGGACAAGTGTCATGCTCATCTCATATTATTAAAACATTATTTGTACCTTAAACTACACTAATTACCTCTAATCGCGATTAAGAACATAAAAGTTACTATTCACCAAAAAATTATTTTAATCTCATTGAACCACATTTTACTTCTTAATTACAACCATGTATGTCGGATTTTTGAAAATAAAATCATAGAAGTGGTAATATTTCATTTAAACAAAAATTCAGTTATTTAACTACCACTTAGTGGTTTCACTATTCATCAAAAATTGAAGTTTTTCAGAACAAGGCCAAAATTTCACCCTAAGCTATAATTGATATTCCGAATTCAAAAATGATGTCTATTTTACAAAATTCCAAACATATAAGTTGTATTAATTAATTTTATAATTAATTCCCGCTGTTACAACAAATAGCGTGTTTTTAAGAAATAATTTATATCAAAAGATTGGCAATTGTTTATGTCCAATTTCAATGTTAAATTAATTCTAATGACCACCATTGGATAAAATGGTAAAAATATATTATAATTATACTTTCAAACCACTAAAAATTATAATTTATCACTATACATTATTTTGATTAAAAAAGTTGTTTTTAAGTAATTTTCACTATTCATAAAAAATTGGAAGTTCTCAGAAAATTACAAAAAATTCAACTTTGGATAATTTCGATATTACGAATACAAAAATGAAGTCCATTTTGAAATATAAAATTTCTATAATTTTAAAAAGTGGTTATTACTATTCATAACGGCTACTTTGATTAGTCGCGGTGTTTTAGAACTCGGAGTTGCGTACAATGCAAGCTATTGCATTATTGAATGAGAAGCGTATCGTGGAAGCTCGGGGTGTTACATTCTCCCCTCCTTCAATAAATTGCGTCCTCGCAATTTGAAATTTTTCGTTGAAAATAAAAGGTTGGAAAGAGAAAATACCTTTGAGGAAAACCCACATCGGAAATATGATTAATAAAATTTAGCCTTAATAAGAGGGAAGGGAAAATGAAAAAGTCACCACCCAATTATGATCTCAATTAGGAGAACATTAGTGGCAATTAACGACATATAATTGGAGGAAAAACAAAAATATTTGTAGGGAGTGATTGAGGTCATCAATCACAATCAACTGTCAAATTGAGGGCCTCAAAGCTTTCAATCTATGTTGATTTAAAATATCATCAGTTCAACAAGACATAAGGTATTAGGATAACACATTTTTTTGTTTTAATATCCATTTACTAAAGTTTAAGAATTAATTTATTCATTGAATAGGAGATAGGTATATATATATTTATGCTTGACAGTTAGAGTTTCAACCATCAACTCATCTTTCACTCAAAAAGATAATATAACTCAAAAATATTATACTTAAACTAATTGTATAAGGTTCCAAATGTTAACACATACCATTTAGATTAGTAAAATTATTTTGTATTAACCAGGGACTTCCTGTAGGCTAGTGGTAGGAAATAAAGGCCTGTCGTACTATGATTGTGGGTTCGATTCCTGCAGCTTTGTCCGACACGACGGGTTATGCACCACCCTGCAGGTTTTCCTTTTCCTAAAACTATAGTATTATAATATTCAAAAATAATCTTCATAAATTTTTAACCTTAAACAATACTATCCAAAGATCAACTTAATCCACTCCAACCATTATAGTTATCCAAAATACCTCTGTCCAGACATTCTCTAAAAGGTCTCTTAATTCCAAAATCAATTTATCAGATTCCCCAATCAAAGTAAAGTTTCTATTATTGTCACATACTAAAAATATAAAAACCTTACTGAAATCAACAAGTATTGCAGTACAATCCTTATATATATATATATATCTCTCATTATTCTAATAACCAGAATATAATCCATGAGTCCAAAAGCACCATTACATTAGTTATTCTGCTTCAACTGTAGTAACAGCATAAGATAGTCATTGATCCCTTGGCCTTTTCTGAGGTAAGTTTCCTTGACGCTTAGGACATTCATTTGCATAATGCCCCATTTACCTACAATTGTAGCATTCAACTTTGATAGCCTCTTTCTTTCCCTTGAAATCACGAGCCTGGTGACCCTTTTCTCCACATTTATAACAAACTCCCATTCCTTTTAGGCAAGTACCAGGGTGATTCTTCCCCCAATTATCACATAATGGAAAATACTTCATTCCCTTTTTCCCTTTATCTGTCTCTTGTTCCACCGTTCTCTTCTTCTTTTGCTTTACTTTGTTGTCATAAGACTTAGAGAATTCATTTTCCGTCTTGATAGCACATGAGACAATATCTTCGTATGATGAGAAGAATTTTGATACTAAAGCTCTACGGAGAAATGGTTTTAACCCATCAAATAAACGATCAATCTTACTCCTTGGGTTATGTATATAATCGGCAGCATGTCTCGCTAACCTTGTAAAGTTAGCCTCATACTTTGCGATATTCTCATCCTCCTTCTGCCTCAGACTCAGAAATTTCCTTTCCATATCTGCTCGATGGTCACAAGGAAAGTATTTTTCTAAGAAAAGCTCTTTGAACTCCCTCCATTCCATATTCGATACGTCATCATCTTCCTTTGTGTTTTGAATCAGCGACCACCACTGATCGGCATCTCCCGTGAGGCGGTAAACTGCCATGACAACCTTCTCCCTTTCACTACTCCCCAATGCATGGAATATTTTCTCTAAGGAATTTATCCATTTCCCAGCTACTATGGGATTTTAACTTCCATTGAAGGTTGGTGGGTTTTGCCTCATGAAGCGGTCTAACATTGATCCTCCACGTTGTAGATCAGGGTACTCCATACGAGTAAGGTTATTATTCATAACCTGAGTGAGTTGTCCCAGTATGGTAATAAGTTGATCAGAACCAGTTGTATCTCCTGCTCCACAATAATTATCTTGAGAAGGAGGGAAATCCCTACATGGAGTGCGTGCATTGATACGGTTTCCATTCCTTCCACTAGGCGCCATTTCTAAACAATGGCATAAACTATATTAGTTTATAAATCAAAATACATAATTCCATACTTGTAAGATACATAACATCAATTGAACTATTTATGGATATAATCCATAAAAATGTTTTCTTTGAGGAAGTATATACTCATAACCCGTCATAGTGGTTTATAAAGAAAATGAGAATTATCCAAAGCATATCCCCCGGGAGTGTCGTAACCAAGAGTGCAGCAAGGCCCGTTTTCGTGCACCAGTTCCCGTTCGAGTCTAGCTCAAAGTGGTGTTTTCGGGTTTTACCCCTAGGTACATCTGTGCCAGAGCCGCCTCTACTTGCTCGTATCCAGACAGAGATTTATTGCTCGTAAAACTCACAAAATCTCTACAATAACAAAATTCTAGGAAGTTCTTCTATACTAATCCTCAAAGTCTATCTTTGGGCTATATGCTCTAATCAGAGTTTATCTAAATCTAGCTTCCAAGGTTATTACTAAACTGCCTCTGATACCAACTGTAACGCCCCGACACCAGCTACCCAGAGCCGGTGCATTACTTCGTAACATTGGCATGATCACAAAAGATCAAGTCTTGAAAGACCGATTAGTTTAGTAGCCTTGGAAATACTAAATACATTCATAAGTTTTACATTACATCATAAAATGAAAAACTACTACAACAACATAATGTCTCCACAGTCAACACTATTATCCCCTCATAATATCCCTGCAGGTCATTCATAATTTACTTCTTCACTTCCTGGGAAAAAATAAAACATAGAAAAGGGGTGAGCTCAAATGCCCCGAAAGGATAACAATATAGCGTAAACTTTCATAAATAAGAATAAACATTTAAGGCAATGTATATCTAAAACAAAAGCCTTTTAAACTTGAATATCAACATAATATGTCAAAAGTAAAATGAAATAACACCATTTACTCATTCACATGGATATTCTACTAATCTAATAATCACATGCAAAATCACTAACCACTTTCATAATGTTGGAATGCATAATGCCAGACTATCATAACCACATAGCCAAGGCCTCGTTCCAAGACTACAAATAAGATTTTGTCAAGGCCTTGTGCCAAGACACTAGTTTGTCTCATGAGACCTACCGATGCATCGAGGAGCTATAGCGGGCTCCACCCGTCACATATTAAGTCCAATGCATTCCCATATGAAAAGGTTTAAACATAACATAAACATTCGTACTAGCATACGAAATGTAAATAATTTCACCATAAACTATGAATGGTATAAAATAGCACATCCACAGTCAAACATATCACAAAAACCTTCAATAAAATATAGAAGTTTTGTATTATAATAAATCAACTTCAAATAAGCGTAAAATCCATCAACGTATGTTGACATAGTTGAAATCAAAACACTTTTTAGAGAAATATCTCTTTCTATTTTTGAAATCATTTAAGAGCCATATAAAACAAAACATTTTCTTGAAAATATTCTTATAAGCTTGTAAGGAAAGCTTTGAAGATTTTATAATGGCGGAAAATAACCGCACCCGCCGTATAAGTTAAAAAAACATTCTTACCTCAATTCTGTAGAAAAGGTTAAAAAGGAACTTGTTTTGAAAACGACGGAACGATTCCTCTTATAAAAAGTCAAAAAGGGTATAAATGACTTTAACCCATATTCTTGTAAATAATAAAAATGTTTTGAAATACATTTTGAAGAAACATGGATGTGGATGATAACGAGGTACCAGTAGATAATTATGTATAAACAACCTTGGATAATGAAGAGGTTGTGAAGTAAACCCTTACCTCATGTCTGACTTGACTCAACCGTTATTTAACCTCCTAAATAATAAACTAGAGTTAATATATAACTTATTAAGAACCATTTTCAATTTCATTATCCTTTTTATATCACTTATTACAATGTTATGAACTTTATGTAATTATTTAAGTTAATAACGGTCGTTTTGTCGATCTTTGGTACTTGAGTCAACAATAAACTTCTTATAATTACAAGTTGTTCATGTGGTAGAATATCCATTATCTCCAGAATTATATTCATAATTTAGATGTCATATATATCATATATATCCATTATATACATTCATTTATAATAATATGTAACATTTAGAGGTAAGAAATGAAATGCACCGTTCATGGAGACGGTAAGCCGTACGTACGCATGAACGCTACTTTCATTTAAATTTCATATTTAATGGAACTAAATCATAATGATATAAATGTATAATATAATTCCAGTATAATATAGTGTATACTACCATTTACTCCATCCTTTATACATCCCACATATGGCATTAACGATTCAAATTAATTTGAGGGGGCGGTAGTCCGCACTTCCTAAAATGAAATTATCGCGTTTTACCCATAATGGAAATCATAAAGTATGACATAAATGATAAATACATAAGCATAAGTAAAACATAAACATATTATATATCATATATAAAAATAGAGACATCTTAATGGCCACCTTTGAAGGTGTTATATGAGTGTTGAACAATCATCGTTTCGTGAGGCAGAAATTCGCCATCCACAGAAACCGTATGTTCTTCAACCATTAGATGTAGGTGTGTGTAAGTGTATCTCGAATGCTTCTTATAAAAATATACTATTATATTGAGGATACTGGTTTTGTTACAAAAGAAATGAATAAAAAGAGTTTAGGGGGTTGGAGAAGAAAAATAAAACAAAACAACATTAGAGAAGACATTACCTCAAAATCGGGTAACTCTTTTTGATTTGAGTCAAAGGCTTTCTTGGCAAGAGGTCTGCCCAAATTTAGGCTTCTAGGAGTAAGAGGGGGAGTTGGGAGAGTATTTCGGCAGAGTTTGGCCGAGCCAAATGGCTTGAAAGTGTAAATGAGGTGGGAGAGGTGGGGGCCTTTTATAAGTGGAGAGGAGGGGCTCTTTTGGAAAGATTGAAATGTTACATTATTACACAATGATTTTCGGATTATAAAGGTCCCACGCTTATATAATTCTAGGATAACGTGATAAGGTTTCGAAATCTCCTCATCCAATAGGCTTTGGACAATTGTAAGCCTTGGATTTTGCATTATCTTCTCATTTTATTTAAATCGTTAAATAATGAGGACATCGCTGCATCATAATGATATCATAAATAATTTAATTTATTTAATGTCTAAAAATTATAAAAAAATACTATGATGTAGGAAATCTTTTTAGATTTCTAATGAATATTTATAGTCAAAATTTGGACTTGTGTAACCCCACTTAAAAACTGTTTTAGTAAAATAACTCATGTTTGTGTCAATTTAATTTTAACATTAAATAAATATATAGTAATGTCATTTTCCAACTAAAGT
Source organism: Viscum album (assembly GCA_963277665.1). Taxonomy (NCBI): domain Eukaryota; kingdom Viridiplantae; phylum Streptophyta; class Magnoliopsida; order Santalales; family Viscaceae; genus Viscum; species Viscum album. Next base: position 165,748,842 of record OY728158.1, on the reverse strand, counting down.
GGCTCCATGGGGTCCCCAAGTTTACCCATGGGTTGTCTTGGTCGGCCATGACTCATCCAATAGGATTAGGAAAAGTGTCATGCTCATCTCATATTATTAAAACATTATTTGTACCTTAAACTACACTAATTACCTCTAATCGCGATTAAGAACTTAAAAGTTACTATTCACCAAAAAATTATTTTAATCTAATTGAACCAAATTTTACTTCTTAATGACAACCATGTATGTCAGATTTTTGAAAATCAAATCACAAAAGTGGTAATATTTCATTTAAACGAAAAATCAGTTATTTAACTACCACTTAGTGGTTTCACTATTCATCAAAAATTGAAGTTTTTCAGAATAAGGCCAAAATTTCAACCTAAGCTATAATTGATATTCCGAATTCAAAAATGATGTCTATTTTACAAAATTCCAAACATATAAGTTGTATTAATTAATTTTATAATTTATTCTCGCTGTTACAACAAATAGCGTGTTTTTAAGAAATAATTTATATCAAAAGATTGGCAATTGTTTATGTCCAATTTCAATGTTAAATTAATTCTAATGACCAACATTGGATAAAATGGTAAAAATATATTATAATTATATTTTAAAACCACTAAATACTATAATTTATCACTATAAATTATTTTGATTAAAAAAGTTGTTTTTAAGTATTTTTCACTATTCATAAAAAATTGGAAGTTCTCAGAAAATTACAAAAAATTCAACTTTGGATAATTTCAATATTACGAATACAAAAATGAAGTCCATTTTTAAATATAAAATTTCTATAATTTTAAATGGTGGTTATTACTATTCATAACGGCTACTTTGATTAGTCGCGGTGTTTTAGAACTCGAAGTTGAGTACAATGCAAGCTATTGCATTATTGAATGAGAAGCGTATCGTGGAAGCTCGGGGTGTTACAATTATTAAAATAAATAGAGATAATATGTAACTTATTTTGAGAAAAATTTTAACAAAATGAATCTAAAATTTAATAATATCCTTTAAAATCCTTAATTGGAAGCTCTTGATCTTCATGTGCTACCTATGATTAAAATGTAATGAATGGTAGAGAAATATAATCATCTTAAACCTTTTATTCCCTCCCCCCCAAATGTTAAAAATATGCAATCTTTCTCTTCATGGGTGAAAGTAGCATCTTTTACTAGCTATCTTAGAGTAAATTCCTCTACCAAATCTGGTTAAAACTCAAAAAATACATGTAGAACTCCCTAAGTTACTTGTTTAATAGATCAAGAAACTTAACTTCAACTAATTATTTAAAATTAAAAATGAATTCTATAAAAATATGCTCCTTGTAAAATAAATTAAAGAACCTCCTAGTTTATTTGGCTAGAATATCAACTTTCTCACAAGATGATGTTGATTCAAACACTATTTTTTATTTTCTTATATTTTATAATTTTTATTTATAAATGAATATAAGTGGAAGGAAATTTATGAATTCTCCCGGAAAATGATTCCAAATTTATAAATTCCTTTATCATGGGATCTCAATCATCCTTTTTCTTACTTACCTAAGGAATCTACCATAGTGCCATAATTTTGTGGTAGATCTATCATAGAGGGATACATTAATTTTCTAGTTCTTCATGCCACCTTTTATTTACTTAATAAAATAAATTATAAATGAATGAATGAATACTGGATTTTTTTTGTTTAAATATAAATGAAATAATGATGAAACAAGATATGAATGAAAAAAATATAAATTATATTCAAATTTCTTGTGGAAACAAATTGGGTTCACTTCTCAAAAATAAATAAAAATTATTCATTTGATTCCATATCAATTATCCTTGGATGGATGACAGGTGTCCATTCCTGATGCTCTTTATGTGTTATTCATGATTTTTATATCTATTGAGATGAAAAAAACAACACAATTCCATATTTATTAAAAAACTCCACTCCATGAAGTAGTAACATATCCAACCTATCCTTCAATGCCATGTCATCTTCCATATGGATTTAGAGAAGTATAAAACTCTTGTACTATCTCATACAATCCATTAACTTTGGCTTAACAGTAGTGAATAAATAGAAACAATAGTATATGTGAGTCCTACTTCAGTAGTGAACCATCATCAAACAGTAACCTCTGTCAATCACATCTTGACTCAAACAAATAATGCCATTGGGATTTTATCTTAATATAATTTTGCAGTAACATAGTAACCCACATTCTAACTCAAATTAAACCAAATGAAATCAAATACAACTCGGACAGCATAGAATAGCCTCCAGATTTTCAGCAAACCATATTCGAGAAGATAATTAACTCAAGCTACAAACTTCTGTCTTGATCTAATCAGTGACAAAAATAATGTTTCGGCTACACTTATAGTCATATATGGTTCAAATCAAAAACATCCATAGTGAATCACATGTTGGGATGTCAAGAATAATTTTAGATTATTGAAAGTTCATCCATAAATTTTTTTTATTATAAATATTTTAATGTAAGATGGTCGAATCTATTGGAGTTGGTGCCCTAGAAACAACTTATTTTTTACTTTATGATAACTTATATTCATAGTTTTTAATATTAATAAATTCCTTATCACATCATTATCGTTCTTCTATGTTAAATTGAATGTGATAATTTCCTAAGAGTAACTGTCACCCTAAAAGGTCATAGTGGATCCCTACTATGATGAGAACCTATAAATGATATGACACTATTCTTGAAAATATGTTATATATATAGATAATATAATTTTAGGGACACAAATGATACAGGCTATTAGGGGTGGATACTTAAAGTACTTTGAGGCACCATCTCATAGTGTACACCCTTGGTAATGTCTAGGAGGATATTATGAGAACAAGACTCACCGGTAGGAAATCAAAATTTATATATGCCATTGGATGTTCCTATCTGCAGACATGTGTATTCTTCCTTAGACTTTAAGATTATCATTAATGAGTATTATGAGTCTGAAACTTAGATGTATTGATGAAAACCATGAAAACTGATGTTCGCAGTGAGGTAGGATATGTTGGGTGTGTCACAAGTAATATTGCATTAATGAATAATTCATGAAAGGATTTGTCTCTTATGTTCTTTAATGAAAGATAATATCTTAGTCCCTTTGATGGAAATGATATAGCCTAAATAAATCCATGGCCATGGTGATCAATAGGAAATTTCTATTTATTGAAAGTCAGAGAAAGAGATATCGAGCATATAGGTTGATAAAACCGGAATGCAACCTTATTGATTTGAGGTATTTTGATAAAGGGATTACATTACATGGTAAAAGTTCATATGAGGTGACATTTCATTATAGCATTAACTTCTTTATCTATGGGTTCCTTGGCATATTGCTAAATTCTAAACTTGGACTTTATCCTACTCCGCCTAATGTCACTGATAAAGAGGCCTAGAGGGTCACACCATCCATCCAATGGCCCGAAGGACTTAATTTTTTATTGATTTATGATAATCCACCTTTCAAGGGGTGAGGTGGAACCCTTACAACTTTTGTAGGCATAAGTATTACATGGCCCTGTAGGCCTTAGAGGAATTCATTTCCCATAGGCTTCGAACATTACATACAACCCAGACTAACTACTTGGAACTACTCCTCCCAGCATATTTATCATGAAATTATCTTTGACCTTCGCATGGTTGTTCGGCTAGGCTATCCCATGCATGCATAGGCTTGTCCCAATGGCAGGTGCCATACCCTCTCATTATTTCAGTCTGTGTGGCTTCTGTTGTGGTGAAAACTCTTTGATCATCATCCTATAGAACTTGTTCCTTGTAGGTTGTCTGGTTTCTATCTGCACTAAAGCTGGTCCAAAGGCCTTGAGGTGGCCTGAAGGCCTTACTGGCCCAAAGTCTTGGGTGGCCCGAAGGCCTTAAAGGACTCGAGGACCAAATTGGTGGCCTGAAGGCCCAAATGGGGTCAAATTTCTGGCTACTACAGTGTCAAACAGTGCCTGCTAAAGTACCTACTACAGTACTACACATTTCCCACTATAGTACCTGCTATGGTACTACTACAGTATTGCTACAGTACCCGTAAATTTTTCCTCCTCCTGGATTTGATCCCAGGTCACCTGGATGAACTTAAGAGTCCTCACCAACTGGGCTAAGGCCCATGTGCAGCCTAGAGGGTCACACACTAAGTGTATCCAATATCTCAATTAAATAATATATATTTAATAATTTGACTAATGATTATTCCCAGTTGTGGTTTAATAATTATTCATGGATTCCTGATCGCATTTATTTCGACACTAGTTATTCGAGAGACTATATTGTGGGTGTAATATTTAAAAAAATATTTTCTATTTATTGAATATAATATTTATATATTTATTGGTGAATAATTTAGTAACATTTATTTTATAAATAAATAGAAATTATTCAAGGTCGAATAAATATGATGGAGGATTGGCGGACTGAGTTCAAGGGTCCAATGAGAAATAATAATGTTGGGTATTATTTTATTTGATAATATTTAATTATAATTTACAATTTAGGTGTGTATCAAGAAATAATTATAATAATACTATTATTATTTGACATGGGTTTTCACTATCATTAATAAAATAAATAAGGTCACTTTTTCAATTATGTTATTTTAACCCTAGCAATATAAATACCAAATTATGATTATTTTCTCATAACCCTAGCCATGAAAATCATTGTGCACAATGGAATGGACAAAATATCTCAAGCATAAAGAGTTCTTCCCTCTCCAAGAACTCTCTCAAGAAAAGAGACATCATCCTCCACTAGATCAAGGAGAATGCTTTGGAAGCGGTTCTTAAGGTGATCTAAGGTGTACATCACAAGCGTAAGGATCTTACGCACTAGCATCCGAAGACTCTTTCAGTGAGGTCCGGTGATTCTTGGATCATGTGTGGATCACTATAAGAGGAATATTATGCTTGGATTCTACAACACAATGGAAGCTCACTGTAGATCTGTGGTTGTACACAACAACAAAGAAAGAATAACCTTGGAGGTAATTCTTATTTAATTAAATTAATTATAAAAAATATGTGTTGATATCCTCTCTCTTGTTTTTGGGTTAATAACCCTCGATTTTTCTTTGATTCAAATATATTGATCATGGTGTTCATCGTTGTTTGATCTCATATTAATCATTAATAATGGAAAAAAGAAAAGTTGGGCATCATCCCTACCGCACTTCCACTGTACCCAGAATATACAAGAGTTATCAGAATGGGCACATATTTGTTTATAATAATTTAATTTTGTTGGTGATTTACGCATTATTAATTCAGTTTTTCAATTCGATTTTAATCATTATTTAAATCTGAATTATGATATCTATTTCTTACACTATTGTTTCTTTAAAATGTAATAAAAATGATTAATTTTATGATTAAAATAAAATTGAGGATCTCATCTGGAGGTTCTAAGGATCCTGGTCGCACAACACCAGAATACACATTGTGTAATCGACATTACATGCCATGTAGTCATGTTCAAAACATCAATATTGATTCAGATATTAGTTAGAGATTTTGAGTTTATTAGGGAATTAATTACACCATTATTACACCACATGTTGACCAGGATTAACTGGTGCGCAGTCAACTAGACTATGTGCCATGTGGCCCATTGTACACTGCGCGTAGTCCCTTTGGGTCAGGGGTTGGGCCGTGTATTCCATACACAGCCTACTCGACCAATGACCATGTAACACAGAGTCAACACAGTGTGTGCTCCATTGGACATGGCATGTACTCAAAGATTTCTGAAGTACGCCTCACATGCCAAGTTCCTAGGAGTGTACTTAGAATAGACGATGAAGGGTGCACACATCATGTAGATCAGATCTACACGATGTGTACTTTTACCAGATTCTGTAGATTTAAAATTTATTTATTTTACTATGTAAACCTTCAGACGTGTATTTGTGTGAGGTCATAAATATAGGACATGCCATGTGATAGTTTTTAATATATATAAATATTTAAATTCTTAATTAATATATGTGTAATGTTCAAATATGCATATCATGTATGATTCATATTACAAGTTGTTACTCTACGTGCGTTGAAGCATAACACATGGCCAAAAAATCATATAATTTGTGTAATCATCTATGAATTACACAACATGAAAGTACATAATAATTCGTGTATGATATATGTCACAAGAGTAAAATAGTATACGAGTATAATATATGTTGGGTATAATTGGACAGGTATTCACTATGTTTCCTCCATGGTAGAAGTTATGTACATAGTTAATTTTAAATGACTTTACTTAATTTGTTTAAAACTATAAAGTATGATATTCTCAAGTAAATTCATTTAAGGATTAAGATAAAAGTATTGATTAATTAATGATAGTAATTAATCGATTAGATCACGATTTATATTAAATAATAACGATGAAGAATTGATTTCTAGTCTTATTAAATACGTAATTCATTGTGTGTTACTGGATTATCATGAGCTAGACTAGGCCTTTGCATGTGATTGGTTTCATTTTAATTTATTATTAAATTAAATTGTTGGCATGTGTGCCTTCACTCCTCATTAATATGTATGGATAGCGTGCCCATGGTTTATTTTATGTAAACCCTATTTTACCTGTCACCTGTGTGTGAGTAAAATATTATGTAATGGTTGGAGGTCCTAGGATAGTGGAGGTGATTCAAGTTAGGAGCCAAGGTGAAACCAATCCAGTCAACATATAAATTTGGACAGGTGTAAAGCTGTAAACATGAAGCTCAAATTGGTTCAAGGTGTTTCTCCTCGAGGTCAGTGGTTAATTTACCAACTACTAGATAATCTAACCATTAGAACAAGATCATGATCATACTATTTATTTTATTTCTATTAATTGCATGGATATTCATTATGGATGTTTTATCATGATCACATAATTAATGAATTAACAATAATTCAATATATAACTAAAATAAACCAACTTATGTGTAAATATTATCTAAGACATGGTAAATCACTTAAGTAATACCACTTAATATTAACAAGAATGTAATAAAGATAATAATTGGAAATTTACTTATAAAGGATAAAATAACTTATAAAATATTAAGTCATTATAGCCTTCCATTACTTTGGTTATAATCGAACCATAGTTCAATGTTCTTGACCAGCCAAAATTGGGGTGCTTTCGATTATCAGGGTATTATAAAATGAGGTTTTTGGTTGACTTGACTTGGTTCACATTAAGGGTTGATTTCCAAAGTAGGAATAGGTGTAACTGAGAGGAAAATACTGAGGAAATCTAATTAAAGGAATTTAGGATTGGGGAGTCCACTCAACGGATCAAGGAACAATGTGTTAATGCAGTTGGTATTGGGAATGCCTACCTAAAATCTTTCAAGTTGCTTGACCAACCAAAGTTGGGGTAATGAGAAGGGAAATATGGATCATTTCTGCTAGAATGTCCAAAAAATAGGATATTCTGAATCCAATGGTGAGGGATATTGGGTTTTGATAAAATAGTTGGATATGAATAAATATAATATTTATTTACTTGTTTAAATTTATCGAATAAAGTACTAAATCTATGCTTATTTTATCTGTAAAAATACCATTAAAAATTAAGTCAAACATATTATTATGATTCATACTTGAGAAGTAAAAAATCCGCACTGGTAATAATTTCTAGGAGTTGAAAAGTCACCTACGGGTCATCCTTATCCATGAAAGGAAATTATATGTGTTGGAAGAACCTTTACTTGTTTCACCTAAAAATGAGGCAAGTGATGAAGAGTTATCTCTCTATGAGAAACATCTAAATGATTCTACAGATTTTTAGTGCTTCATTTTATATTCTATGTCTAATGATCTCTTGAAGCAACATGAGGATATGGATGCCTATAGCATGATGTCTCACCTTCTGGGTCTCTATCAAGAGAAGGATATACAAGAGAGGTATGAGATCTCCAATTATTGTTTTACCACTAATCGTGGAGAGTTTCTACTATCTGGGCTTCATGTAGTCAAGCTTATTGGCTACATTGAATGCCTGGACATATTAGAGATTAAATTCTCAGATGAGTTTCATACAGATCTAATAATTTCATCACTTACCAAGTCATTATCCATATTTAATGTGAATTATAATATGATCAATAATGAGAAGGCTCTTTCAAAACTTTTTACTTTAATTATCCAATTGGACAAGGACATGGTGCATAATAAACATGTGGTCCTTATAGTGAATAAGAAGATTAAGGATGAGTAAAATGGTCCCAAGACTTATAAATAGTCTAAATCTCTTGAGAACTTTCCTACCAAGAAGAATAAGATCGAGAGGTAAGGTAAGGAAAAGTAGGAGGTGTGTTTTACATGTGGCAATCCAAGCCACTGGAAGAGGAACTGCATCCAAAAGCATGGAGAAGCTAAAGGTGTGTTTGTTATCGATTCAAATTTTTCCATATCTACAGATTGGGAATTAGATACATCTTTTGGTTCTCACATATGTATCCAAATACAAAAAACAATTAAATTCCAGAAACTTGCTAGAGGAGAGGTGGATTTATGAGCTTCCAATGGTGTGATGTTGGCTGTTATTTCCATTTCTGACTACCACCTTTCATTTTCAATGGGAATGATTTTTGTTTTATTTGATTTTTATTATGTACCTACGATTACTAATAACATAATTATTGTATCAAGATTATATATAGATGGGTTTTTTTCAAGTTCATAAATAAAATTTGTTTCTTTTATAAGGAAAACATATGTTATGGTATGGAACATTTAAATAATGATCTGTATGTATTAAATTATGAAAAAAAGTGTTGTAAATTGATAAAGAATCAAGTTCACATGACTCAAATAACACCCATCTTTAGCATCACTATCTTGGTCATGTAAACAAGAAGCGTTTGAAAAAGATCTGTCAAGATGGTTATTTATACTCATCTAATCTAAAACCACTTGATAGATGTCATGCTGGTTTACAAGGAAAATGACAAAACTAGTATTTAATGGATAGGGTGAATGGGACATAGAGCTTCTAGGATTGGTATACACTAATGTGTGTGGACCATTTCTAGTATAATTTATAGGTGGATATTATTACTTCATAACTTTTACTAATGACTAGAGTATATATTGATATATTGACTTTATGAGGTATAAGTCCATGTATTTTGAGAAATTCAAGGAAATAAAGAATGAAGCATAGAATAAACTTAGTAAGAAAATAAAGAAGCTCATATCGGATAGAGGTAGGGAATACCGTAACCAAGAGTTCATCATCTTTCTACATAAGTTTTGGATTCTATCTCAACTCAATCCAACTTATACACCATGGTGGAATGGTGTTAGTGAAATAAAAAACAATAACCTTTTGGACATGGTAAGTTCGATGATGATTCATGCAAATCTTCCATTGTAATTTTGGGGATATTCATTGAAAAATGTGGCATACACATTAAACTGTGTATCAACTAAATTGGAAAATGGAATTACCTTTAAGCTATGGAATGTAAAGAAACTCGTTCTGTCATATACACATATATGGGTTTGTGAGGCATTTGTTAAGGCTTTCTCAAGAAAAAAAGTTGCACCTCGAGTCACGATGTGTATCTTTATAGGGTATCCCAAGAAAACAAAGGGATGATACCTATACAACCCTTCGGAAAAGAAAGTGACCATCACTAGACAAGTCGTCTTTCTTGAGAGGGAGCATATACTCAAAAAGGATAGTGGGAGTAAGATTGACTTCAATGAAGTTGATGCTCAAGATACATTGTAGTTATTATAGGAACAAGTTCCAAACGTCCTTGTGGAAGAAGTGGTTACTAAAACACAAGTATTGAATAGAAGTGTAAGATAGTTACGGGAATTAGAGATATATTATTTTTTAGTCACCGAGGATGGTGACTCATTATTATTGGATAGTGATGAACCTCTCTCCAACAATAAGGTAATGGAGAGCATATATGCTACAATATGGCTAGAAGTTATGAATTCTAAGATGGATTCTATGTATTATAACTACGTATGGGTTATGGTCGATGCACCAGTTGATGAAAAACATGTTGGGTGTAAATGGGTATTCAAGAGAAAACTATACATAAAAGGTAATGGAAATACCTATAAAGAAAGGCTAGTGGATAAAGGTTTTAAACAGTGTCAAGGTATTGACTATGATAAAACCTTTTTCACATTTTCTATGTTTAAATCCATAAGAATTATACTTACCAAATCACCTTAACATGACTATGATATTTGTAATATGGATGTCAAAACTGCATTCCTTAATGGTAACCTTTAGTAAGATGTCTATATGACACAACTAGAAGGGTTTGTGACACCAGGTGATACCAAAAGGGTTTTCATGTTGCATAGATCTATTTATAGATTGAATCAAGCATCCCGGTCATGGAATATTTGATTCGATGAATCCATAAGATAATTTGGTTTCATTAATAATGAAGGTGATCCATTTGTTTACAAAATGTTTAATGGAAATGTGGTCATTATCTTAGTAGTGTATGTTGATGACATATTACTATTTCGAAACAACATACCAGTCTTAGAGTTAGTTAAGGACTCGTTGAAAAAGTGCTTCTTCGTGAAGGACTTAGGTTAATCATCCTACATTCTAGGGATAAAGATCATTTGTGATAGATCCAAGAGGATGCTTGTTCTAAGCCTAAGTACATATATTGACCAGATACTAAAGATATTTAGTATGAAAAAATCCAATATTTGAATGGTTATAGTGTAACATGGTTTACATATTTCTAATAAAATTTGTCCCCAGACACAATAGGAGAAAGATAGACTAATTAAGATCCCATATGCTTCAGCAATATGATCAATCATATATGTCATGTTATGTACTAGACTTGATGTTGCCTATGTATTGAGCATGGTAGGAGTATATCAAGAAGATCTAGGAGAACAGCGTTGGACTGATGTTAAGACTATCCTTATGTATCTTATAAGAACTAAGGATATGTTCCTGGTGTACGGAGGATACTAGGAGCTTGTCATCAATGGGTATGTTGATGATGGTTTTTAGATAGATCAGAATGATCTGAATTTGAAATCAGGATATGTTTTCTATCTCAATGGAGGAGCTGTGAGATGGGGGAGTTCAAAGAAACCAATTTTAGATGATTTTATATTGGAGTCTGAGGACATAGTGGATTATGATGTAGCCAATGAAGCCTTTTGGATTCGTAACTTTGTCCAGGAGCATTATTTGGTACCTTATAATAATGACCCTATCACATTGTATTGTTATAATACTACAGCAGTGTCTCTTGAAAAAGATCCAAGGTAATATCAACAAACAAAGCACGTACTCTGAAAGTATCAACTCTTGAAGGATTTTTATTAGAGGGGTGAAGTTTCAGTGATAAGAGTACCCACAAAAGAGAATTTGGTGGACCCCTTGACTAAAGTTCTATCTTAGTAAAAGCATGAATATCATGTGAGATCTAGAGGACTAGAGGTTGTTAGCAGTTGGATCTAGTGTAAGTGGGAGTCTATTGGAGTCAATTCCCTAGAACCAACTTCTTTTGTAATTTATGGTAACTTATATACATGGTTTTGAATATTAATATATTCTGTATCACATCATGATTATTCTTCTCCATGACATTTAATGTGATAATGTCCAAAGAGTAACTGTAGCACTAAAAGGTCATAGTGGATCTATACTATGATGAGAACTGAGAAGTGCTATGACACTGTTCTAGAAAACATGCTCTATAGCTGGATGATATCATTTCAGGGGCACAAATGATACTGGCTATCAGGGGTGGAGACTCATAGGACTTTTAGGAACCTTCTCTTGGTATACCCCCTTAGTAATGTGTAGGAGGATATTATGAGAACAAGACCCACCAGTAGGAAATCCACATTTATATATTTCATTGGATTTTCATATCTACAGATGTGTGTATTGGTCCTTATACTTTAATATTATTATTAATGAGTATTATGATCCACTCACTTAGATGTATTGATGAAAACCATGATGATAGATGTTCATGGAGAAGTAGGATATGTTGGGGGAATCATTAGTAATATTGCATTAATGAAAAATGAGAGAAAGGATTTATCCCTTATATTATTTAATAAAAGATAATATCTCAGGCCCTTTGATAGAAATGATATAGCCTAAATAAATCCATGTCCATGGTGATCAATAGGCAAGTTCTATTTCCAGAAACTCAAAGAAAGAGATATCAAGCATATAGGTTGATTGAACTAGAATGCAACCTTCTCGATTTGAGATATTGTTATAAAGGGATTACATTATGAGCTAAACATTCATATGAGGTGACATGTCCTTGTGGCATTAAATTTTTACTCTATGGGCGCCTTAGCATGTTTCTAGATGTTAATCTTGGACTTTAGGCTGCTCAGCCTAATACCACAGGGAAAGAGGCCTAGAGGGTCACACACTAAGTGTATCCAATATCTTTGTCAAATAATATATATTTAAAAATTTGAATAAAGATTATTATCAATTGTGGTTTAATAATTATCCATGGATGTATGATCGCATTTATTCCAACACTAGTTATTTGAGAGAATATATTTTGGGTGGGATATTTAATAAATATATATTTCCAATTTATTGAATATAATATTTATATATTTATTGGTGAATAATTTAATGATATTTATTTAATAAAAAATAAAAATTATTCAAGTTATAATAAATATGGTGTAGGATTGGTGGACCGAGTTCAAGGGTCTGATGAGAAATAATAATGTTGAATACTATTTTATTAAATAATATATAATTATAATTACCAAGTTAGGTGCATGTTAAGAAATAAAAATAATATTATTATTATTTGACATGGGGTTTCTCTAGGATTAATAAATAAATAATGGCACTTGTGGAATTTTGTTATTTTAACCCTATTGATATAAATACCCAATTATGATAATTTTCTCATAATAGTAGACAAGGAAATCATTGTGCACAATGGATTGGAGAAAAGATATCAAGACTAGAGAGTTCATCCCTCTCCAAGAATGATCTCAAGAAATAGAGTGATCCTCCTCCACCATATCTAGGAGAATGCTTTGGAAGCAGTTCTCAAGGTGATCGAATATAGACATCACAAGCTCAAGGATCTTCCATGCTAGCACCTGGATACTCCTTCGACGATGTTCGGAGATTCATGAAGCACATGTGGATCATATCTAGAGGAATCCTATGTTTGGATTATACAACACAACAGAAATTCACTACAGATATGTGGTCATATGCATCAACGAAGAAAGAATAACCTTGTAGGTAATTCTTATTTAAGTAAATTAATAGTAAAAAACATGTGTTGATCTCCTCTATCTTGTTTCTAGGTTAATAACCTCTCCTTGTTCTCTGATTCAAATCTTTTTATCATAGCATTAATCATTGATTGATCTCAGTTAAAAATTGGTAATGGAAAAAATCAAAGTTGGGCACTATACCTACCACATTTCTACTATGCCTGTAACCTATAGAATCAATGTGTAGGAAGCAGTAGTTCAATATACTCTAGAGGTAGTAGGGTAATCGGAAGTTCATAACTTTTAATAGTATCAAGGAGTTCAAAAAATTTTATTGAATCATAAGGATATGAAATGAAGTATCTTGAATATTTTATTGATGAAAGTAGTCAAATTCAATTAATTTACAAGATATCTTCAGTTATAATCCAAATGTATGATTTTCTATGAATATTGGAAGGTGGGATGAACAACATGATCGGATGAAGAATTCTATAAATAGAAGTGGGGACCTTATATATAGTAAATCCTAATTACATATAGTATACCATTAAAGTACATAGTACATTAAAATATTATAGATTTATAATCTCATTACCCAAGGAATTTTTAGTTGAATGTAATCTTATACTTTTTTTGAATGAAAATAAAAAACATAATATTTCTCCAATGTTCAGGAAAAATAATCTGAATCTTATTATTACCTTGTGTTCTTTCCTTTTTTTCTTCCATTTGTTTTCAATTATATTACTTTTTATATTTTTTAGTTCTTGTTGAGTTTTGTGTGAGGAAAAAATTTTGTGGTGGGTAAGGTACTTTGACTTCTACTTCGAGTATACTCAATCTAGGGAGTCCTTCCATACATATTTGTTTTCCTATGCATCATCCAGTGATCTTGTTCCAGTTTATTTTTTTCTGCTAGATTAAAATGAAAACTTCTTATGGTTTTATTAGAATATGTGAGGAGTTGGATTCATAAAACATGGTATTAGAGTCAGGTTATTTAGTTCTCAACACATTAGTGGAATCCTCAACTTTTTCTCTCTTTCCTTGATAAGATTTCATTTTTTTGTGAGAGTGTATTATTATCATAAGTTATGAAATTAGATAAAGTCAAGATCTGGATAGATAAATTTCATGGAATCGATTTTGGCATCTGGAGAATATAGTTTTTGGATCATCTAATTCATAAGGACCTAGATATTATGATATCAAGTGTTTGTTCAATGAATATGGAGAATGTAGAATGTGAAAGGTTTTATAGAAATTCACTATCATTGGGGAGGTTGTCTTTGGAATAAAATATTTCCTTCAATGTTAGGTAAAATGAAACTATAGAAGAAATTATGATGGTGTTGGAATATATGTATGAGAAACTAGTGATGTTAAACAAATTTTTCATGTTGTAGTGGTTGTTCATATTAATTTTATCAAAAGGAATAATGATGGAAGATCATGTTAATAAATTTGACATGATCTACAAGAATATAAAATCAGAAAAGGTGATATTAGAGAATGATTCTTGGGATCTACTACTATTATATTCACTTCTGGAAATCAAAGATGAGAGGGTGACTACAATTAGTAATTCCATTAGAAAAAAAACTTAGTGATTGAGGATATTCAAAACCTAATCATGAATAAGGATCTTAGGAAGATAAAATTAATAGTAACATAAAAAATCATGCTTAGGGTTTATGTATAAGTAATATTTCCTAAATGATAGAAAACATATCAAAAGAAATGATCATATGATAATTATTGAAAATAAATCAGAACAAGTCATCTGGAATAAGAGATATATACTAGAGTTATGGGAAGAATTTTCATTTAAAGAACAATTGAAAGGGCCATAAAAAATCTCTATAATGTCAAAACATCCAAATTCTCAAATTTTGTTAGTATAATGGTAGGATGAAATGAATTGCATCTGAGTGTTAATACTCTGGTAGAATCTTGGGTGATTTACACTCGAGAATTTGTTAATTTAACTGGTTATCACATATTCATAGTTAATTATGTATATAGAAAGTTTGTGAAACTTTATCTAGTATATGATGAATCCCTAGAAGTTTTTATAAAAAGATATGTCCATATATTATTGAACAATGGGGGATTCTTAAATCTCACAGAAGTGAGGAACATCCCTAGTCTATAAAGGAATCTTATTTCTGTTGATGAGGCTCGTTTTGGCACTACCTTTTTCAATGGGTTATAAAAATTTAACCCGGGATCCATGGTGGTTTCCAAAGGGGTTAACAATGGAACCATTTTTTTGACTAAATGAATAGATTCAATTACATTGGTTGAAATTTCACCATTGAAATATCTAGAAGTTTTTCATTTCAGTATTCGTAAACTCAGTGAGAAGAATATAAAAGTTATAATGGAAAAATTCATACTGAGTATTGATTATTTGCACATTAGAATATATTAAAGTTATATTCTATAGAAACAGATAAGTTTTTCTTTCAACTTATATAAATAGAGGTATAAATCCTAGAAGAGGGAACTAGTTTGTATGAATTTTTTAGGACCTTCCCCTATCCAATCTTGTGGTTTATCTTTAATTTGTAACCTTTTTTGATAATTCTACTAGGAAATTATGGATTTAATTTTAAAAGTGTAAGTATGATGTGTTTCAGGATTTTTTTCAATGAAATTCCTTGGAAGAAATGGAATGTGGTTGGAAGTTAGAGTGCATCCATCTAAACAATAGGGATGAGTACACCATATTTAACTTCTAGAATTTCTACAAAAAGAATGAGATAAGTTATGATAATACAGTGCATAGAACTCCACAACCTAATGGAATTCCTAAAAAAATAAATCATAATTTGAATGAGGAGCTTAAAGTATGAAGTTTTATGCATAATTTGGTAAGTTAATTTGTGTGGAGGCACACAACATAGTGGTATATATCATCAATAGAATCCTATCAACATTTGTTGGGAATGAACTTTCATAGGATCTATAGTCTGATAAACAAATAGAATTTGGTCATCGTAAAATCATCAAAAGAATGAAATATGTGAACATTGAATTTGAGGATCATGATAACATCATTGATGAATCAAAAATGTATTTTTTTCATCACATATGGATATGAAAATTTTTGATATCAACTATGGGAATATGACATGAAACAAATCATCTAGAGTATCAATGTTTTATTTAATGAGAAGATTCTATGGGAAGATTTAAACTTGGTGGAGAAAGTATTTGAGGGAAAGTAATCAAATAACAAATTCTAGGTTGATCAGAGTATGAATATTCAAAGCTTGAAATATATGGAAGGAAAAATTATTTTATAATACTGAAAGCTTTGAAATTCCATAGGTGAGAGCAGCGAAAGATGTGATAGGATGTTCAAGGGCACCTGAAGCTTGAGTGGGTGTACCGAAAGTTATGACTCCTAAATTTTAAGTAGAACCAAGTAGTATAGTGGAACCAATTAAGTTGATGGGATCAATAATAATTATAATACTATTTTATAGTTTTGGGGAAGATATGAACTTTATAATCTTATCATATATAAGAGAAATCAAATTCCTAGAAAAAGGGACATTTCTCAGTGACTAGGAAAAATGGAAATTATCTATGGATAATGAGATTTATTTAATAAAATATAATAGAACTTTGGATTTTATTGATTTACCAAAAGGTAAATAAGACCAATAGAATAAATGGGTTTATCATATTAAAGAACAGGTTGATGGAAAGAAACATTACAAAGCAAGACTAGTGAAAAGGGGATTTCAATAGAATGAAGGTGTTGATTTCGTGGAAATTTTCTCATTGGTATTTAAACATTAAACTATCTAAACAATTCTAGGTATAGTACCATCAGAATAGTTTTACCTAAAACATATTGACTTTATGATTTATTTTCCTTCTTGGCTAGTTGGAGGAATAAATTTATATGAAGTATCCAGTATGTTTCATGGAATATTGGAATCGAAACAAAGATTGGAAATTGAAGAAAAGTATTTAGGGATTGAATTAATCCAAATAATAATGGAATAAAAAGTTTGATGGTTTTATATCCAAATAATGATTCAAAAAGTGCAACACATATCACTTGTATTACCAAAAGCAATGGGATGATGGTGCTCTCAACATATTGCATTCATATGTTGATGACATGTTGTTGGTTGATGAAGATGGTAGAAAGATTAATAGATTGAAGGGTAAGTTGTATGGAAACTTTTAAATGAATGATATCATGCAAGCCAGGAAAATATTAGTGATGAGGATATAAAGGGATAAGAATTCTAGGACATTATTGTTATCCTAGACTACATACAGGAGGGCATTTAAAAGTTTGGAATGACTAGATTGTTGAGCAATGTATTGTTTTCAAACAATTCAAAATAATATTTTTTAAAAAGGGGAAGATTATTTCAAATAATACTCTGTCTCTTTATGATGATTTTGATGCTCACAAATACCCTTGATTATTTACTAATTATTTCGTTGAGTATTTTGCAGGAATTTATTTTATTTATTTATTTCATACAACGAGATTTCATACTTCATTTATTCCGAGATCAATTTTAGCGTGTTCTAGAATCACTGTAGCGCAAGATCAATTTTAGCGTGTTCTGGAATCACTGTAGCGCGAGATCAATTTTAGCGCGTACTGGAATCACTGTTCACACCCTACGTTGATGAACGTAAAGTATGGATGAAAAGTTTACTTTTTATGTTAAAAGAAACGTATGGTTAAGGAACCTTACGTTATTTTGAAACGTATGGTCAATGAATCTTACGTTGTTTAAAAGTATGGAAGAAGAGCATTACGTTTGGAAGGAACATTACGTTTTCGTTGTTGGACAAGTATTGAAGAGAAACCGTACGTTAGTTTTCAGTGTTGAGTTTGTTTCTAAAAAGTATGGATCATCAACCTTACTTTTATAATCAACCGTACGTTCTTTGGAGAGTTGAAGCGAGACAATGTATGGATGATCAACCCTACGTTTGAATGCTGAAGAGAAAGTATGTATGTTCAACCTTACGTTTGTGAACCTTACGTTTGTGAACCCTACGTTTGGAGCCACGTCATCAACCCTACGTTTGGTGTCGGGATATTTTTGATAGACGATATTTCCTTTTGCATTGGTCAAACAAGCGGATTATTAGGCGGATTTCGAGCTGATTCTTAAGTATGACTTTGACTGAATCAAAGACGATTTTCAACGGATTACTGATTGTTTTAAACGGAGCTTTTTATGCCGATTCCTCAGGGGAGTTACAACGACTCTATTATTTCATTTAATATCGCGAATCTAAAAGAGATTTTCATGGATCTATTTATGCGGAAGATTTTCTCAGATTTGAATATATATATGTTCTATCTTGGAAACTTTGGATATTTTATATATATACACAGAAAAGTGTGTGAAAGATATAGATTGATTTTTTAACGAGCAAGAAACAGAGACTGTGTAAAGGCGTTCTTTTCTGGTGATCGAAAAGAAGTGTAAAACCTTTATTACCGAAGGAAGATCTTGATAGCAGATTCACGTGTTCTACATCGACTATCTGTTGTGAATCTATTGCTGCTGAAGTTGTGAAGTTTCTGGTAATATCTATTGCAACTGGATCGACTCAGAACTGTTTTGATTACAGATTTTTATTTTCTGAAGACAACGATCTATCTACTGTCAATTTCATTCTGTTGCAATTGTGAAGAACAACTGGAGAAGTGTTTTCTTTATCGAAACCCTTTTTATTTTTTGAGTGATCAGCTTCTCGTTCTAAGCTGTGTGGGTTCGTGTTTGAACCAGGAAGGCTGTGTTTGCCTGAATCTTGTAAAGGTGTCAACTGCCTGTACTCAGTTGTGGACAGGTCTATGGAAACGAGGACCAGATAGTGAAAATCGCCAAGCTCGTGGAATTGAGCGTTGGTGGAGTGGACTAGGGGCCTTCTGTTCCCCGAACCACTATACATCCGTGTGTTCATGCTTTTACTTTTTCCGCTGCATATTTAATTGTGCAAAAGCATAGTGGACAGAATTTGTCTAAATTGAAGAGATTGTAATAATTTTGAAAAGACACAATTCACCCCCCTCTTGTGTGTAATCCGTAGATTCAGATCCAACAATTGGTATCAAAGGAGGAGCTTCTTATTTTTAAAGTCTTATCAAGCTAGAAGTATTTAAAGATTATACATAGTGTATCATGGCTGATATGAGAGAGGGAATGTCAATGGTCAGAGCACCTTACTTTAATGGAGATAATTATGGCTGCTGGAAATCACGTATGATTATTTATCTGAAAAATCTTGGTTACAAAGTCTATTCATAGATTCTGACTCCCTATGAAATTCCTGAAAATCCCGATACATGGAGTGCTGCTACAGAGGCTGAGTATGACATAAATTAAAAAGCTATGAATTCAATCATCTGTGGTCTAGGACCAGATGAATTTAACAGAGTATCTCAATGCCCGACTGCATATGAAATGTGGCAAACAATAGTTGTTGCTTATGAAGGAACAGATAATGTAAGATAGATGAGATATGGAACTGCTAAGTTAAAATTTGATACTTTCAGAATGATTGAAGGAGAGAGCATCACTCAGATGAATGGAAGGTTGACAGAAATTGTCAATAATATAACAGCTCTAGGAGAACCAATCAAGCAGGCTGATCAAGCGTTGAAGGTACTGAGAGTACTTCCTACTCGATGGAATGGAATCTCTGCAGCAATCAGACAATCAACTTCTGTTAAAGATCTAACTATGAGAGAGCTGATTGGTACATTGATGATGTACGAGGCTGAAATGCAAGATGAGGTAAATGAGCATAAAGTCTACATAAAAAGGGAAAATACTAATTTGAAAGTGACTTCTCAACAAAAGGATAGAAAGATGAAGAACAGAGAAGTAAGTGCTAAATCAGAAAGCTCTGATTCTTCAAATTCGGATGAAGAACTGGCTCAGCTAGCCAGAAAATTCAGAAAGTTCTACAGTAAGAAGAAAGACTTCAAGAAATCCTTCAAAAGGGATAGCAAGGAAGTGAGATGTTATGAATGCAAAAAGATGGGACATATCAGACCGGATTTCCCAAAATTGAAAGATGCAAAGAAGACGAAATTCTTCAATAGAGATGATTATGAGCAGAAAGACAAGAAAGCTATGAAAGATACTTGGAGTGTTTCTGAAGACTCAAGTAACTCTTCTGAATCATGCTCAGAGAAGGAGGAAGCCAATTTAAAAGCAAATATGTGTTTCATGGCTGAAACTGATGAGGTACACTCATACTACTCCTCTGACTCAAATAATGAATCAAACTCTGAAACAAGCTTCTCAAATAAAAAACTTGCAGCTTACTGCAATATGCTTGAAGAAAGGTATGACTCATTATTTAAAAAATATAAATCAATAAAGAACTTGCATAAAGCTATTTCAGATGAAAGAAATACTTTGCTAAAACAACATAAGGAATTAATTGACAAATACAACTCTGCTGACTCAAATAAAATTAATTTTGAATCAAAAATAAAAACTCTACAGGATGAAGTAGAATCTTATAAAAAGGCTGCATTAGTTTTTACAAAAGGAGAAAACACCTTAACTGAGATACTTGGAAAAACTGTAATTAAAAAGGAAAGGTTTGGAATTGGAAGTAAAGGAGAAAAACCTAAGTTATACAAAAATTATTTTGTTCCTAGTACTAAATAGGTTATTTGTAACTTCTGTGGAACAAAAGGTCATATAGCTAAAAAACTGTTTTCTAAGACAACCTCAAATATGTTGAATTAATAAAGCTTATATTTCCAACGATCTATATGATTCAATCAATTTTAAGAAAACAAAGCAAATCTGGATACCCAGATCACTGCTTGCTAACACTCCTGGACCCAACAAAATATGGGTACCAAAGCAATTTGTTTGAATGTCTTTGCAGGTAGCAGGTCACCAAAGAAAGAAAGAAATATGGTATATGGACAGTGGCTGCTCAAGACACATGAGTGGAACTTCAGCTAATTTCTCTTCTCTTACTCGAAAGGAAGGTGGACTTGTCACCTTTGGTGACAATGCCAAAGGAAAGATTATTGGTATTGGAACAGTTGGAGATCCAGAGACAGTCTCAATCAACAAAGTACTTTATGTACAAGGGTTAAAACACAATCTGATAAGTATCTCTCAACTCTGTGATGATGGATACACTGTTGATTTTACTAACAATAGTTTTATTGTTTCTGAAGATAAACTATTTAAGTTTAGAGCACCCAGAACTGATAATGTTTATACTTTGGATTTGTATTCCTTGTGTAAACAACAAGTAAACTGCTTAACTGCTAATATAAGTGAATCCTGGATCTGGCATAGAAGACTTGGTCATTGCAATATATATGCTTTACATAAATTATCTAAGAAACATCTAGTTTCTGATTTTCCTAGTCTCAAATTTGAAAATGACAGATTCTGTGATGCATGTCAGCTTGGCAAGCAACACAAATCATCATTCAAATCTGTTAATAAAGTTGCTACAACTAAACCTCTATAACTTATCCATATGGATTTGTTTGGACCTTCAAGAGTAGCAAGTTTAGCTGGTAAATTATATGTTTATGTATTAGTTGATGATTATTCTAGATTTACTTGGATTTTCTTTTTGAAATTTAAAAGTGAAGCTTTTAGTTTATTCGAAGGTTTTTGTAAATCTATTCAAAATGAAAAACGTTTTAATATAATCTCATTGAGAAGTGATCATGGTGGAGAATTTGAGAACCAGTAATTTAATTCCTTTTGCTCAAACATAGGTATTAAACACACCTTATCTGCTCCAAGAACACCTCAACAGAATGGGATTGTAGAAAGAAGAAATAGAACTATTCAAGAAATGGCTAGAACTATGTTAAATGAATCTAGCCTACCTATATATTTCTGGGCAGAAGCTGTTAATACAGCTTGTTATATAATGAATAGAATTTTAATAAGACCTATTTTGAAAAAGACACCCTATGAACTATGGAATAATAGAAAACCTAAAGTAAATTACTTTAAAGATTTTGGATGCGAGGTTTACATCTTGAATACCAAAGATAATCTTGGTAAATTTGATCCAAAATATGATAAAGGTATTTTCTTAGGATATTCTGCAACCTCCAAAGCTTATAGAGTCTATAATAAAAAGTCAAGGATTGTTGAAGAATCAGTTCATGTGAAATTTGATGAATCTGATCCTTTTGAGAAAAGGATAGAACAAATAGATGAACCTGATTCTAATGAAAACATGAGACCTGAGAATTTAAAGAATGATTTTGAAAATGATATAAAAGAAATTCAGTCCAGTTCAGAAGAACATGATACTGAAGAACCTTTGAATGTAATGCCTAGACAATCTTGAACCTTAAAGAATCACCCTTTAGAATCTGTGATAGGTGACTTAGAGACTGGTATTGAAACTAGAAGAAACCTTGGAAACATAGTTGAATTCTCTGATTTCCTATCCCAACAAGAACCTAAGACCATAGAAGAAGCCTTAGATGATGAGAGCTGGGTAATAGCAATGCAGGATTAATTGAACCAGTTCAAGAGAAATAAGGTTTGGGAATTAGTTGAAAGACCACATGATTATCCAGTAATAGGAACTAAATGGGTCTTTAGGAATAAACAGGATGATCAAGGGATAATAACTAGAAATAAAGCAAGATTAGTAGCTAAAGGATATAATCAAGAAGAAGGAATAGATTATGATGAGACCTTTGCACCTGTAGCCAGGTTAGAAGCCATTAGAATCCTTTTAGCCTATGCATCATATATGAATTTTAAATTATTTCAGATGGATGTTAAATCTGCCTTTTTAAATGGTTATTTATTGGAGGAAGTTTATGTTGAGCAACCTCCTGGTTTTGAAAATTCTCAAAAACCAGATTCTGTTTTCAAACTTACTAAAGCTCTTTATGGCCTTAAACAAGCACCTAGAGCTTGGTATGAAATACTAAGTTCTTTTCTTTTGAAAAATGATTTTACTGTTGGACTAGCAGATCCAACACTCTTTAAGAAAACTGTGAAAAATAATGTTCTGTTGGTTCAAATTTATGTTGATCATGTAATTTTTGGATCAACCAATAAAATTCTTTGTCATGAATTTTCAGAATTAATGCAAAAAGAATTTGAAATGAGTATGATGGGAGAATTAAATTTCGTTTTGGGTCTTCAAATATTTCAAAATGATTTTGGAAATATTTTAAATCAATGCAAATACATTACTGATTTACTTAAGAAATTTGGACTTGAAAACAGAAAGACATTTACAACTCCTATGTGTACTAATATAAAACTTGATTTGGATGAAACTGGAAAATCAGTGGACAACAAGTTATATAGAGGTATGATTGGTAGTTTGTTATATCATACTGCTAGTAGACCAGATATAATGTATTCAGTATGTCTTTGTGCTCGATTTCAATCAAATCCCAAAGAATCCCACTTAACTGCTGTTAAACGAATTTTTAGATATTTAAAAGGTACTATTTATCAATCTCTGCTTTATCCAAAAACCTCTGATTTTAATTTAATTTCATATTCAGATGCTGACTTTGGAAGCTGTAGATTAGATAGGAAGAGTACTTCAGGAACATGTCACTTTTTAGGAAACTCTTTAGTATCATGGTCTAGTAAGAAACAACACTCAGTTGCCCTGTCAACAGCCGAGGCAGAATATGTGTCTGCAGGTAGTTGCTGTGCACAGGTGTTGTGGATGAAAAACACTCTTATGGACTTTGGATTAAATTTCAATAATACACCTATTTTATGTGATAATACTAGTGCAATTAATATTTCAAAAAATCCTATTAGTCATTCTAGAACTAAGCACATTGATATAAGACATCACTTTTTAAGAGATCATGTGTTTAAAAAAAGATATATTTTTAGAATTTGTAAATACAGAAAATCAATTAGCAGATATTTTTACTAAACCACTTCCCACGGCAAGGTTTGAATTTATTAAGGGGGAGTTAGGTTTATTTAATTTTAAATAGTTTTTTTTAATCTTATTCTGTTTTTGAATTCTGCTTAATTTTTGTTTCCCGCTATAAGTAATTTTATTTTGTTTTAAATAAAAGTAATGATTAGTGATTACACGGGAATCAAGGCTGTCAGAACCGTTTCACCTTCTAAACTGTTTCACCTTTTTCGGAAACCCTTTCGAAAACCTAAAACCGCACATCTGCTCCAAAACCCTTTTCTGAATCTTCAAACCCTAAACTTACGAACCTTCAGAAATCGTTGTTGAAATGGAAAAGACTAAGCGTCTAGATGAAGCTGAGAGCAGTGATGCAAAGAAACCTAAAGTAGTTGGTCGGAAAATACTGCAAGGTAAAGTCATAGATTTAGAATGGCTGTTTGAAACTAATTTACTATTGAAGCAAGCGTTGTCGTTTCAAAGCCTTGAGCAAGCTTTTAATAGTGAAAACTCTGAGTTTCTATATGAGGCAGAAATGAGACATTTCTTTAGAACTATTCAGTTTAGCCTTGGAGATACGGAGGATAGTTTATTGGCTCAAATAGAGGATAAAGACTTTTCCATATCATCTGTAGAGATAAGTCAAATTCTTAACTGCCCTCATGAAGGAGTTTTTCATTTCGATTTACGGAATATTGGAGATTCTGTACATAAGTCTGAAGACATTATGTCTTTTCTGTTTGGAACCAGAGTGATAAAGAAAATTTTTATTAAAGATTTGGAGCCCGATCAGAAAATCTTGGTAAAATTTGTTCAGACTGGTTTAGCACCAAGGATGGCTGAGATGGAGAAAATCCTATACCCTGACATGTACATAATGTATCTTCTGATGTGTGATATTAAGTTTAATTTTCCTCGGTTTATGATAAGATATCTGAGATACTGCTGTCATAGTGAAGCAAGAATGACCTTTTTCCCTTATGGAAGGTTCATTTCTTTGTTTTTGTTTAAAAGAGGAATGATCAGATTGGTAAATGCTGGGGTAAAATGTCACCACAGTAATATTTTTAATGCTGGAACTTTGAGGAAAGTAGGATACTTCTGGAGCACAATTAAAGGAAAACTCTTACCTGTTGGAGTTGAGGAAGACTCGGAGAGTGCTCAGGCTCAACCGGCTAAGTCCAAGGAGGGACAAGCAGAATCAAGGGTTAGTACAGTGGCAAGGAGAATTCGCTTTGAGATGGAGGAAGTTGAGGAAGAGAGAAGTCAAGAAGGACTTCAATCTAGAAGGAAGAGGTCAATTGATGAAGAAATTATCTCTCCTGCCTTGAAATCCTCTGAACCGGTAATTTCTTATTCATTTGTGAGAGAAGCTGTTGTGGAGCAGACTGCACCGATAGAGGAACCAGCAGCTCAACCGGAAATCCAAAAAGAACCTCAATCTGCTGCTGTAGCTGTTGAAAAAGCAATTCCACAAGAACAACTTATGGAGGCAGTGCCTGGTGAAGAAGTGGCCCGACCTCAAGAGTTACCTGAAAATATTGTTCTTGACCATTCAGTAGAAGTCAGAGAGACTACTGTTCGTGATGAACGTACTTCTGAAGCTAATACAGAGGTACTTCAGGAAGATTTTTCAGTAGAAGAGTTTCAGGCTTCAAAAGCTAGTTCAGTGGATCAACCTTGTCAGGACAAGGACAAAGAACAGTCAGATGCAGATTCTTTACCACTTGCCCTGCCTCATCAACCTATTTCTGGACATGAGAATAGAGCACAGGGTACCCCTGATTTGAGAAAAGAAGAAGTTGTTGAGTTGTACAAGTGTATCTCTCAATTAGAATCTGAGAATGATAGTCTCAGAAATTCTCTGAACTTAGAGCAGTTGAAGTTTCAGAAGCTGAAAGAATCTACTGTTTCAAGACAGGAAGTAGATTTGTTTAAGACTGATATGCTGCATGTTGTTGATCAGTTAAAATCAGAGATGGTAAAGAAAGATGATTTGTCTGAGATCAAGATTTACATGGAGAATAAATTTGAGTCTGTTGCAAACAGTGCTATTAGTGGATCAGGTTCTTCACCTGATTTGATTCGAATATTTCAAGCAATTACTGGAGCAATGAGCAATATGAGTGACAGATTACACGATCTTCAGTGTAATAGTGCCCCTTTGTCAGTTTTTCTAGATAATCAGAAATTTTTAGTGGATCAGTTGACATCTGGAGAGGAACCGATTAGGATTATTTTGAATCAGTTATCAGAGAAACTGGCTCTTTTGTTGAAAAAGAAGAAAAATGCATGAGTTTTTCAGAGTTAATTTGATTGAAGATATTCATATGACTCAAGAGAACAGAGATCTTATCATTAAGTTAGGAGATGGGATGATGAAGAGGCTCAGAGAACAGTTTACAGAGATCAAGACCGCGATTCAAAGGAGATAGACACCTTTTTCCCTGTCTTATCCATGAACCTTGATTCCTCTGTATATCACAATCGTTTATATATATAACATCTTGTGAATGAAAATTCTTTTCTTTTGTTTTTGTTTTGTTGTTTATTGATTTATGATTAAGTTAGCCAGTATAACAAATTCACTTATTCATACACAGTTAATTATAGCATTTACTTATAGTTCAGTGCAATATTGAATGTGTTCAAATCCGTAATTTTTCATTCTTTTTTGATATCACAAAAAGGGGGAGAATTTGGATAAACACAACATTTAAATTCATTTGTTTCCTATGAAGAAATTTGGATATATAGGAGAAGACATTTATCTTTTATCTATTTTTTAGCTGAAAATTTATCTTTATGGGGGAGAAATTTTATTATAGTTAAATATTGTTTTAATCCTTTCAGAATTCTAAAATTTTAAAGATTGCAATTAAATTAGTTCTATTATTTTATGGGTTTTGTGATCATCAAAAAGGGGGAGATTGTTGAGCAATGTATTGTTTTCAAACAATTCAAAATAATGTTTTTTAAAAAGGGGGAGATTATTTCAAATAATACTCTGTCTCTTTATGATGATTTTGATGCTCACAAATACCCTTGATTATTTACTAATTATTTCGTTGAGTATTTTGCAGGAATTTATTTTATTTATTTATTTCATACAACGAGATTTCATACTTCATTTATTCCGAGATCAATTTTAGCGTGTTCTGGAATCACTATAGCGCAAGATCAATTTTAGCGTGTTCTGGAATCACTGTAGCGCGAGATCAATTTTAGCGCGTACTGGAATCACTGTTCATACCCTACGTTGATGAACGTAACGTGTGGATGAAAAGTTTACTTTTTATGTTAAAAGATACGTATGGTTAAGGAACCTTACGTTATTTTGAAATGTATGGTCAATGAATCTTACGTAGTTTAAAAGTATGGAAGAAGAACATTACGTTTGGAAGGAATCTTACGTTTTCGTTGTTGGACAAGTATGGAAGAGAAACCGTACGTTAGTTTTTAGTGTTGAGTTTGTTTCTCAAAAGTATGGATCATCAACCTTACTTTTATAATCAACCGTACGTTCTTTGGAGAGTTGAAGCGATACAAAGTATGGATGATCAACCCAACCTTTGAATGTTGAAGAGAAAGTATGTATGTTCAACCTTACGTTTGTGAACCTTACGTTAGTGAACCCTACGTTTGGAGCCACGTCATCAACCCTACGTTTGGCGTCGGGATATTTTTGATAGACGATATTTCCTTTTGCATTGGTCAAACAAGCGGATTATTAGGCGGATTTCGAGCTGATTCTTAAGTATGACTTTGAATGAATCAAAGACAATTTTCAACGGATTACTGATTGTTTTAAACGGAACTTTTTATGCCGATTCCTCAGGGGAGTTACAACGGCTCTGTTATTTCATTTAATATCGCGAATCTAAAGGAGATTTTCATGGATCTATTTATGCGGAAGATTTTCTCAGATTTGAATATATATGTTCTATCTTGGAAACTTCGGATATTTTATATATATACACAGAAAAGTGTGTGAAAGATATAGATTGATTTTTTAACGAGCAAGAAACAGAGACTGTGTAAAGGCGTTCTTCTCTGGTGATCGAAAAGAAGTGTAAAACATTTATTACCGAAGGAAGATCTTGATAGCAGATTCACGTGTTCTACATCGACTATCTGTTGTGAATCTATTGCTGCTGAAGTTGTGAAGTTTCTGGTAATATCTATTGCAACTGGATCGACTCAAAACTGTTTTGATTACAGATTTTTATTTTCTGAAGACAACGATCTATCTACTGTCAATTGCATTCTGTTGCAATTGTGAAGAACAACTGGAGAAGTGTTTTCTTTATCGAAACCCTTTTTATTTTTTGAGTGATCAGCTTCTCGTTCTAAGCTGTGTGGGTTCGTGTTTGAACCAGGAAGGCTGTGTTTGCCTGAATCTTGTAAAGGTGTCAACTGCCTGTACTCAGTTGTGGACAGGTCTGTGGAAACGAGGACCAGATAGTGAAAATCCCCAAGCTCGTGGAATTGAGCGTTGGTGGAGTGGACTAGGGGCCTTCTGTTCCCCGAACCACTATACATCCGTGTGTTCATGCTTTTACTTTTTCCGCTGCATATTTAATTGTGCAAAAGCATAGTGGACAGAATTTGTCTAAATTGAAGAGATTGTAATAATTTTGAAAAGACACAATTCACCCCCCTCTTGTGTGTAATCCGTAGATTCAGATCCAACATAGATGTAAGACATTCTCTACACCTCTTGCTAGACACTTTAAATTTTTTAAGTCACAGGAATAATAAATGAAAAGAGAGTTCTAATACATTGAGAATTTATCATTTAAATCAACTAACAATAGTTTAATATACCCTATTATTTATACTTGGATAGATATATCATTTTCAGTTGGAGATCTAGATTGATTTATATCTATTCCTAAAAGGGAACACTGGGAAGCTATCAAATGGACTATATATAATATTAAAGGAATTAAATATGATTCTCTATGATTTGGGGAGTAAGATACATTACAAGTTTTTGTGGGTGTATAATATTATATAGATTTAGACACCCAAAAAGCATAATTGGATTTTTTTACCTATAAAGGATCAAAAATTAGTTGTATGCCATATAAAAGATTATTAAATTACAACATAAGTAGAGTATAAGGCTACAATGGAAGTGATTAAGGGGTTGGTTTGGTTGAATAAATTTTTAAAGTAAATCAGAATAATCTAGGATGGAGGGATATTAATGTGTGATAATTAGAGTGTTATTCATTTGTCTTGAAATTTAGTAGGCCACGAAAGGAAAAAAAATATAAACCTAAAGTACCACTTCATCCAAAACATGTTGGATAATAAAATTTTAGATATCCTAAAGTTTTTTGGTAGCCAAAATTTAGCAGAAATATTTACTAAAACTTCAATTCAAAAAATTATGGGGTATTATCATGCCTCAGTGAAACTTGGTTGAATGAAATGAGAATGGAGAAACACCACATATTGAAAATTAACGGAGGAAGGAAGTTCATTTTCATAGTGTTATATAGTTTCCAAAGTTTTTCTAAAAAAATCATCAAGTGGGGTTTAATTGGGATGTGAATTCTTGTTTCAAATTATAAGAAGGTCATAAACCCAAAAAAATTACCATAAATAGGTCTATGTAAGATGGCTGACTCAATGTTCAAGGAGTAGTAGTTTAATGTCTTCCAACAACAGTAGGTTCATCAGAAGTGCATATCTATAGATGGTATTAAGGATGTCTAAAATTTTCGAAAAACAAAAAGGATATAGAATAATGTATCTAGAATATTTTATTTATGTAATAATTTAGAGTCATTGAATTTATTAGAGATCAGCAGTCATATTCCAGGTGAATATTCTTCCTTGAGAGTTAAAAGATGGTGTGACTTGTATGATTGGATGAATAATTCTATAAAGGGAAGTATAGACCTAATGTACAGTAAATATTGATCACATATATTATTCAAGTAGTGTTTATAGTACATAAAATTATTTCAGAAATCTAATCCCTTTTCTAACCAACTTTTTAGTTTAATGTAATATTAGCCTTTCATTGGATGAAATGAAAATCCATGGTGTTTCTCCCATGCATGTAGAAAAACTCATCAAAAAAATGTTATTCCCTTATTTTCTTTATAATTTTTTATTATTCTATTTGTTTATAATTTTTTTCTTATAGTTTTTTGATTTGTTCTTTAATTTTGTGTGACAAAAACTTTGTGTAGTGGTTGGTGTGCTATGACTTCCTAATTATAGTATAATTCGAAGAGGAAGTCCTTATGGAAATACTGGGTTCACTGCACATCATCTGGTGATTTTTTTCTGGTGTATTTTCTTCTATTGTCTTGAAATAAAAACCTCTAGTGATATTATTAGAAATTATAAGGAGGCAGATTCCCAAAACACTAAACCTTTGAGAAATAAATAAACTAAATCTAACATTAAATATGAATCAGATCACTTGGTTTCATCGCCTCTCTCATAAATTGGGTCACTCAGAATGGTATTAATATAGTAATTATCCAAGAAAAATACCATGGTATTTTATATTTAATATCAATGCCTAAGATTCCAGTATTATTTATTAAATAATTGTGTTTGGATCACTCAATATGTGCATCCTGCTAATAGGGGTGAATCGGTGTGGAGACTTATTTTCACATAAAATCTTCACCCCTATATTACCTATGCACATATTTAGTGAATGTATATCTCATTAGTTTACTTAACTTTGGTAATTATATATATATATTATAAGTGGGAAAGCACAACACAATACACCAGGATTTGTTAACGAGGTTCTCCTCTAGTGAACATGACTACATCCCTAATGTGTTGTGGTTTTTATAGCTGGACACATTGTTCCTATTTTATTATTAGGATAGAACTCGAGAAAGTTTATTTCTTGGGATCCATAATCCAATCACCAATCAAGTATAATGAAAGAACAAACTTATAGATATTAGGCTCTGACACCGACTAACCCTTTTTTTATAAAATACAGATTTTAGTCTAATCACCTTAAAGTGATTAGTAGTGTAGAACAATTCTCTCTATTTGACTTTACCATATTTGATCTTATTATTCTTTAGAATGTATAAATCTCAAGGGTTTCCTGAAAATATTTATACCATGTGAAATAAGCATATCCTAGGGTGGGAACCACAAAATTCTTATTCATCATAGATAATGATCAACATATGATTGGACTTTTCTATTCTTCTTCTCTTTTTCAACATATAGGATTAATTCTTCACAACAGTATTGATTATCTTCAATTATTTGACAAATGGAATAAGAAAGTCGATTTCAAGATCATCTCTCTCTCTCTCTCTTGAATACTCAAGGTCTATAACAATAAATAGTATCAGGTCTTCTCACATTCATTTTTTATTCTCCTTATATATATTCAGAAAAACATATGAATAATATCTCTATAATTTTTAACACTTTGATTCTCTTGAAATCTTGGCCTTAAAACCTCCAACATATTCAGTTTTCAAGTACCACTTAATATTGATCACATTTCTTTCTCTTTAATTATCCTGAATAATGGGTCTTTTAATTCCACATTTTAAATATAATTATTATGGCCTTCCCTCTCATAAACTCCTCAATAAATTTTACATATATTAATGACATCATAACTTTATAAATACATATAGAAAAATCTATTTAATTTGTGTCCTATAATGTCATAAAGTAAAAAAAAATCCTTCAATAATATCGTCATCACTCACTATAGAATGGCACACTCCTCATGGTGTTGATAGATCTCAAAAGCCAAAACTATCTTTTCTTCCTTTTCATTCTCCAATATCATTTTAGTATAATAATATTCTACATGACATAAAACCAATTATTTTTCATTATTCATCTTTATTTTTTTTCATCTAGAATCATGGGTTTTTTTAAGAATCATGATACTTAAAATAGTTAAGAATATAATATCATAACCCGGTTTTATAATTTGAAAATATCTCCTAAAACTTCACAATCCTCATATTTTACTAACTGTTAAAACATATATAAGATATACAATATCTTATATATCACTTTTTTGAGTACTAATTATCTTATATACTATATAAGATAATATCATTTGCTAAATCTTGTATGAAAATCAAGGTATTATATTATGAATGGTACAATATATATTACATACATTATTCCTTTTTTCACTTTTACTTCTTCCTATACCATAATAACGTATGTAGCATATTAAATATGTTATGCATATCAGTGACTTCAACCCTTTTCCATTTTCTATCTTCTTTTGGAAATATTATGTATCATATATAATATGTTAGATATCTATATTAATTTCCAAGTACATTTTCAAGTTTATGGATTCAAAGAAATATATTACATGATTGATGCATCTTCCATATTTCAACTCATCTATATAAAAAAACCATATGTATATAAGATACTCAAAATAATTATCTAATTTTATGAACTATGATAGATAAATATATCACATATGAAATTACTTTTTAATTTTCATCCATAATCACAAAGTTCCAAAACTTATCTCTATATTTATAAACTCAAATCAAACACTTAAAATTTTTTATAACCACTTCAAAATAACTTGGATCACTATTAACACACTTCTAATGATTTATGTAGTGATTAAATACTCCTAAGTGTACCTCAATGTTGTCACATTTTCGTAACATTATCGCCTCTTAAAAAAATCCAAGTACATTTTAAAATATTAAAGTATTATTCAAGTTTAATAAATACAAGGATGGAAATTTATTATAATATAAGCTAGCCTTTTTTCAACACTAGTTTCAAGAAGATTCCTTGTTATGGCATAATTTTCAGCATTATGAACACTCCATGAAACTTTCCACATTTTCATAAAATTTTCTTTAATATATTCTATATATGAAATATCAATTATTGAAATATCCAAACCATTTTTTCAACTAAATAATCATCATGTAAGATAAATGTTGGAAACAACTCAAACCATATTTCATACTTTACCACATATGAATGGATGTACAAGAATATCCAAAAGACACATCTTATAAACTTTTTCATATGATTATTGATAAGAAAATCATTGTATTTTCCATATAAATAATGGACACAATATACCTTCAATATCCAAGGTGTCTCTTCTCTTCACATGGTTAAACATAACTAACCATATAATCAAACTTTTATTGGGAACCTTTATTCCATCCCAACATGCTTGGAAACTTCAACATTCTATGTTCTAGTACTTAACACATATTTACATTATGAATGTTTTTTTCTTCATTTACAAAAAACAAACACAAAGTGGGTTAAATAATATCCCCATTTTAATTTTTTCATTTCCAAAATTGAAAATAGCATGTCAGTATGTTTCTTAATTTTCTTATTTATTTTATTCTATATCCCCTTTATTGACAATAAATACAAATAAATTGACAGAATGTGATATATATTAACATAAATAAATGTGATACCAATTATTACACTCTAAGTATAATTGAACCATTCATAGTGTAGAAAATAAGAGGGTTTAATCTAAACAACAAAGTTTTCCATAAACCAATAAAATATGATACCAACTAAAAAATTCCTATTAATTTTTGTTTAAATGATTTCAAGATGATACCAATTTTAAAATGAATCCATATGATACAATTTTTTAGATGAATTATCATTTTATTTTTCTAACCTAAAATTATAAAACTCGTCTTAACACACTAGTTAAAATATTCAAAAACATCTTCCATGTTAGGCTTTATAAATATTTCCTTTATTTTCTCATTTTCATGTCTTTGATGAATTCAAATTCTCATAATTAATATCAAAATTCATTCTTGTGAAACATGCATGAGATAATATTTATACATACCACATTAATGAATGATTTCAATCGATTTATAAATATTTCATATTTATATGAAACAATTCCTCTTGGAAACTTCTCAAAGTGACTAACCCTCAAGGGGATACTACAACAACTACTTCAAAAATTTTGATCTTTTCATTTGATAAGACTCAATATACCAAATGTTAGATCTTTAATATATTTGGTGACTTCTACAAGTATAAAATTGTTATTCCATCTTCATCAAGATTTCTTATTCTCCTTCTCAATCATGAATCATCTTCAATTCCCTAAATAGAAATAAAATATATATATATATATATATATGGTAATGAGATGGAAGTTATTTTATCCTTAATTAGAATAAAAAAAGGATGATAATTCATTCTCAAACAAGATAATTCATTGTTTCAATAAATATTTTTGGGAAAACTATTTATTCTTTCATCCATATTCTTTTAAGTGGAAACAATTGATATCATGAGTTATTTACTTCTTGTAGAAAATTCATTTTTTGGAATATCCTTTTTCACATTATCCATCAAGTCACATGAGCCTTTTCATTCTATATGTGTCCTATTTATAATTTATCCTTTAACTAGTAATATAAACAAACAGTATTTGGAATTTTGACTAGCTATATTGGACCATCGATATAGTTCCTTTGAAATTTATAGGTCATTATCTCATTGAAACATCTCATGAAATTTGATTTATTCATATTGAATTATTTATTTCCATTTATCAATTTAATCCTCCTATGATTTCTCTATTTATCTGGTTATTTACAATTGATCTAACCATATGATCATGTATTATCTAGTAGTATGGTTAGTGTAATGCCCCAATATTTTAAAGTACGTTATCTCATTAAAGTAATTCAATATCTTGAGCTACACGCAACACCGAGTTCGAACGCACCACGACTTACTAAACTAATCGTTCAAAAAGAGGTTATGAATAGTATTAACATCTTTTTTAATCTTATATACTCTATATAATTTTAACATCCATATTATTTGTTTCTTATACATAATATAAGAACAAATTCATTTTTTTGGATAAAATAAGTATTTTTCAAAAAATGCAATTTTACCACCTTTTAATGGAGAAACTTTTTTAAAAACAATGTTTGACACTTTTATGTATTCAATTTAATGAAATTAAATTTTTATTTAGTATAGGAACATAAAAATTTAGTTTATATAAACTTTTGGTACTTTTTTGACAACTTTCATATTTTGATGAATGGTGAAAAATACTTTGTTTTAATTGAAAACAACTTTTTTAATCGAAATAATTTATAGTGATAAATTATGAATTTTAATGGTTTGGAAGTATAATTAGATTATATTTTTATCATTTAATACAATTTAGGTCATTATAAGTAATTTCACATTTAAATTTGATATAAACACATGTCAATCTTTTGATAGTTTTTACTTTTTAAAATCCTGTTTTTTTGTTTTGACAACAGGAATTAATTTTAAATTTATAAATGCAACTTATATGTTTTTAATTTGGTAATATAGACTTTATTTCTGAATTTGGAATATCAAAATTAACTTAGGTTAAAGTTTTGTTATTTTTCTGAAAACATTCAATTTTTGATGAATAATGAAAAACAATACGTTATTATATAAAACCGACTTTTAATTTAAATAATTAGTTATTTTAATTTAATTTAATTTAGGTAAGAATAGATACCTAATACATATATATGTTCCACTTAATTCATTGGATTCATTTTATATTAAGTTTATATATATAATTTTATCGAACATTTTACCGTCTTTTACCCACCTTCACGGAGCATTTACAAATTTGCATAAAACATAATTTTACCACTTCTTTAAGTTGAATGTCAAAACTCTGAGAGAAACTATTTACATCAATAATTAAAATTTGGTTCAATAAGATGAAAATAATTTTTGGTGAATAGTAACTTTTGACTTTTATTTACCACGATTAAAAGTAAATAAGGTAATTAAGGATAAAAATGATATTATAATTACCCTAAACAACGTCCTAATTCTATTGGATAAGTATGATTTGACCAAAAATATCCTTAGTAAAAAAATAAGACCCCGTTTGGTCCACTTGTATATGATTAGGACATTTATTATTATTTTATTTAAAGAAGAGTTAAAAGAGTTAAATTCAATGTTTAATAACTAAACCATTTTTAATATAGGGTTATACATAATATAAATTCTACTATAAATATTCATTAGAAATATAAAAGAATTTAATATATAATGGTGTTTTATTTATAATTTTTAGACATTAAATAACTTAATTTATTTATGACACAATGATGATACAGTAATTACCTTATTAATTAAAGATTAAAATAATTGATATTATAAATATCCAAATAAATGTAATTTGAGACTTATGATGAATTAAAATAATTTTCTCGGTTAATATTACATGTTAGGGTTGGTTAACTAAATTTTATTCTAAGTGATAAAGTTTTATGCCTTTCAAAAAAATCAAATACTAAATAGTGTCAAAATTGACATAATTGTGTTTTTAAAATAAATATTATATTTTTAATTAATATAATATTCCTAAAAATCTAAGGATTAGACAAAGGAATTATATAAGGTTATATATATTAATAATGAACCACATAGTGTTCTCTTGACTTTTTATAGTTAGTTTATTAACCAGATAATATAAAAATATAAAGAGACAAGGTAAATGTCAAACTATTTAACTAAGAGTTAAATCTAAAACATAAGGATAATATGATGACCTAAACCTATTTAAAACCTATTTTTTGAGAGTTTTTAGACCCATACCCAACTTATCCTTTAAATAATTTATTTTTGAGCCATTATAAACGGAAAATTATTTTACTATAAAATAATATTTCAAGATTTTCCTAAAGTGACTCTCACCTCTCTTATAAAAGGGCACTTCCCCTTCTCTTAATTTCACACCTCCAAAGCCTTGTGGATCATCCAAACCCTGCCCAAATATCCTCCCAACTTTCCTCCATTAATCCTAGATGCCTTCCTTTGGTCATAAATCAAACCTATGTATCCCTTTTGATCAAATCAAAAGGAAGAACCCGAAGAAGAGGTAAATATTTCATCACCTCTTTCAAGTTCTTTTCTTCTTCCACATCCTCTTTCTTTATTGTGTCCATTCTAAAATAATAACTCCTGTATGTTCTATATACTGTGATGTTATTATAAAAATGGTACAACCATATTCATTATTCTAACCATCCTATAAATGACAAAGTCACCATACGTGCGTACGTAAGGATTATCATCTCCACGTCATGGTGTAGTCTGTTATTCAAACACTTAATTATTTGGATGGGTATAATAATGAGTATAACCGATGTAAATAATAAATATAAAACTTTAATTATTATGTATATATGATATACCATCCAATTACATACTATTTCACCATCAATATAATGATATTGTCGCTCGTGTGTACGTACGGATTACTGTCTCCACTAAGTGATGAGATTCATTCCCACATTCACCATTCAACGATGATTATAAAAATATATATTATTAATAAGTATGTAATATATGAAATAATAATTCTAGTGGAGATACGTGTTTGTGTGTGTGTACTTACATATATCCTATTCACTTACTTCCATTCAATACAATATGAAAATGGAAACAGCGTTTATGCGTACGTACGGCCTACCATCTCCATAAACAGTGCCTTCCATTTCATATATCTATCTATTATAAATATTTATATTCTAAATAATTATTATATATAAATAAGTTTTTATATTTTGGAAGTATTTAAATCATGATCTAAATGATACAATCAAGAATAAAAAGTTAAAACACGTACGATAAAGAAAGCGATTATTACCCAAAATGTCAATTTAACATAGAAATCATTATTAAATGGGTAGTATAAAGTCATAAATGAATCATTTATGATATAATAAATATGAATTTTGTTCTGGTATAAATTAATAACATACTATGGTCATTATACTGGAGTATAAACGTACCCTCGACCAAAGGAAAGTGCAAGGTAATGGTTAATTTCACAATCTCTTTATTATCCGAGGTTGTTTTTACGTAAGTATCTAATGGGACATATTTATTATCCATTTCCATGTTTCATGAAAGAGTTTTCAAATGGATTCTTTTAAGGGAATTTTTTAATAAACATATTTTTAAATGTTTTAGATATTTATTCTTCTAAATCCTTCTAATTAATTTCTATGTTTTTAAAATGGTTTTCGAGGATTTATTTTTATAGACATGAATGTTTTTAAAATTTTAATTCCTTTCAAAAGTTTCAATGTGGTATGGGACACTTTCATTCAAAAATGTATTTAAATTTCTTCCTTTCTAAATTGTCTGACTTTCAAATGTTTTCATGAAAAATTGATATTTCTCTCAAAGAGTTTCTCAAATAATTTTCATCTATGTCAACATCCTTTGATGTATTTTAAACTTTTGTGAAGTTGATTTATTATGATAATAATATTCCATATTGTATTAAAGGTTTTGTGATATGTCTGATTGTGGATGTGTTATTTTTATACCACTCATGGTGTATGGATAAAGTATTGACATTTCCTATGCTAGTTTTAATATGAATGTTTATGTTATGTTTAAACCTTTTCATATGAGGAATGCATTGGACTTAGTAAGTGATGGGTGGAGCCCGCTATAGCTCCTCTATGCATCGGTAGGTCTCATGAGACAAACTAGTGTCTTGGCACAAGGCCTTGAAAAAATATTATTTGTAGTCTTGGCACAAGGCCTTGACTATGTGGTTATGAAGTCTGGCATTATGCATTCTATCAATATGAAAGTGGCTATTGATATTGCATGTGATTATTCGACTCGTAGAATTTACATGTGAATAAGTAAATGGAATTATTTTATTGTATCTTTTCCATATTATACTGAAGTATAAGTTTAAAAGTATTTTGTTTTAGTCTTATACATTGCTTTAAATATTTGTGCTTATTTATGAAAGTTTCCGCTATATTGTTATCCTTACTGAGCATCTGAGCTCTCCCCTTTCTATGTTTTAATTTTTTTATGATTCCAAGAAGTGTATTATGATTGATAAGCAGGGTTAATCAAGGGGATTTATGGCTTTCTAAAAGTATCATTTATGATGCATTTTATTTTCTAATGGGTAATGTAACATTCATATATGTAATCTATTTTCCGATACTGCTAAATTGATTGGTCTTTCGGGACTTGATTCCTTATAATCATGCGAATGTATTAAAATAATGCACTCACTCCGAATAACTAGGGTTAGGGTGTTGCAGTTAGCCTACTTCAGAAACTTTTATTGAGTCTTAACTTCTTCTTCAATAATTTATTCAACTAATCCAATCCTTTTATTTCCCTAATGGATTTTTTATAATCTATTATTATTTATTTATCTTCCATTAAAAGCTACACTCATGGATTTCTTGAAAAAAACTGTTCCATTTTCTCTTCTTCCACAACATAAAAAACTTATTCTCTTTGGTGAAACATACCTTTTTACCTTCTTAGGTGTGTTTTCTTTAACATTTTTATTTTAATTCAAACTAAAATTAGAGTCACCTATCTTCTTCTCCTTAATTTTAATTATAAATTGTGATATTATCCATTTAGTAGAATTTGATACATTATTAGTGGATTTATACCATCATGCTTCTTTTCTATAACAACTCACATGGAAATTTCCACATATATTATTCAATATTCAAACATTAATGGAGTTAAATAAATATTATCATTTCTATATGTCCTTTACTTCACTTAATCCATTATTTACTTTTATTTAGTCTTTATTTGAAAACTATAGGTTAAAATATTATAAAAAAATAAATTTCTTTATATCAAAACCATTTATAACATTAATGATAGACAACCAATCTTATTCTTCTCTTCTGAATAATAGGTTGGTCAAATTTTTCCCTTGTTGTTTTTACTATATTCCATACTCTTATTGGGGTTCTCTTAAGGAGAATCCTATCTTTATCTTTATTTTATACACTATTGATATATTGGGGGACTACTTATATTTTTTATTCATCCTTGTTTGTCAAATTTTGAATTGAAATGTTCATTTTTCATTAAAATATATTGAGTATAAACATACTTTTCTAGAGTGGATGGTACCTTTTGTTAGAGATTTCTATATATTCATATTTGGATGTTATTAATATGTTATTCCATATGATAGAGTAATTTTGGCCTAAATAATATCTTTAAAAGAATTTTTGGGGGTATACATTCTTTTAACTCCTTGTGAGGACTCAGGTTAAACATTTTCAAGATTTTTTGGTTTTACTAAAAGATTAAGATATTTCACATTGAGTATATTTTTATCGTCTTCCACTTATTATAGTCTATATTCATACTCATTAAAATATTCATGAATTTTTTCCTTCTCTTGTAATGAATTGTTGAGCTATTCTATTCTCTAAATTGACTTCCACTAGACACTCTTGATATTTATGATATCCTTTTTATTTTGAACAAATACATGATACTTATTCAAAATCTCTTTTAGTCTTCTACTTTATCTTAAGTTTCCTTGAGAAACTTATTCTAAAATCTATAGAATTTTTATTCAAGCTATAAATTCCTTGAACACTTAGCCATAATTTATTTGGTGAGATTTTTTCACACCAATTCATTTTTTGTTGAGGACTTTTAATTTATCTATAATTATTGATCAAGTTTAGAAATATCAACCTTAAATTATTTTAGTGATCCTAAAATAAATATAATTATATCTTTGTGTAGATATTTTAGATTTTCCTATAAGTATTAACGTGATTCATCATATTATTTAACAAGTTATTTTTTAGAAATGTAATCATCCCTACTTATTCTTGGTTCATCATAGGAACTATCATAATAAGAAATAAAATTTACCTCATTTTTATGTAAGGATTATAAATCACCTAAGGCATAATATTTTTATATCATCTTTATAGTTTATTTTTTAACCAAAACATCTATATTCATGCCAAGTCTAATATCATCATGTTTGTATCATTTAGATGTTTGATTTTTTTCCTCCTTTCATAATATGGATATCCTCATTTCCTTTTTAAATTCTTTATTCCTTTTATTGTTCATGGTCTTAGAAGAGATAGAACTATGGTCAGTAGTTAACACATCTTATTCAGGTCTTTAGTTCATGTTCACTTTGAAAGAAAAATGTAAACTTTAGAATTTTCAAAACTACAGATTGTTTAAAATATAATTAGTTGTGGAAAATATATTGGATACCAATTTTTAGGATCACTCAAGGTTTGCTTCACCCTGAGAGGGGTGAGTCAATGTGGTGACTTATTATCAATTAAAATATTTTCCCATATCTTACCTTTTCACAAATTTGGTGAATATATTTATCATAATTTTACTTAACTTAAGTAATAAGTCATATAGTATAAGTTGTAAACCACAACACATAAAACTAGGGTTTTTTAATGAGGTTTTCCTTCAATGTGTATGACTATATATATGGTGTATTTTGGTTTTATCCCATTAACACACAGTTCTTATTTTATTATCAATATGGAAACTATGAAAGGGTTTTTCCTTGGACCTATAATCATAGAACCAACGAAGTGTAATTCGAGTACCAAATTAAATATATCATGATCTTGAAATAATCAGCCCTTTCTTTTCAAAATAAAAAATTTGTTCTATGCCTCTTGAAGTGATAACCAGTACAGCACAAGTCTATCTATAAAACTTCAACATATCATATATTCTTCCTTGAAATACAAAAAACACAAGGATTTCTCAAAACTCTTCAAAACATATGATATAAGGATATCTTATACTGAGAAACTTTGAATTATTATTCAACCTAAATAAATTTCAAAAAATAATAGGTTAATAACTATTCTTATTCTTCTTCTTTAATGTGCAGGATCAATCCTTCACAAAATCATTTTTTCTCATCAATTATTTGATACACCAAATGTTCAGTTGGACAGAAAATACATCTTCCTCTCTTCAATACTCACGGTATTAAAAAATAAGTAGTATCATGTCTTCTCATGTTCTTTATTATTTTTATTCTCATCAAATATATTCACAATACTATGGTAATAATATCTCCATAATATCAACACTTTTATTCTCTTAAAACATCTTCTTTCAAATGTAAATCATCTTTAGTCTTCAAGTCCCATATAAATATAAACACATTTATTCATCTTTAATTATCTTTAAGAATAATCCTTTTGAATCCAGATGATAATTAGAATTATTGTGGCCTTCTCTGTCATAAACTAATCTATGAATTTCAGATGCATTAGAAACATAATAATTTCATGAACACATGTAGCACAATCTATTATGGTCATGGATTCTACTATCATAACACAAATCACCCCTAAAATGATTTCTTCATCACTCACCATGGTGTGGAATTGTACTCATGGAAGGGATGGATCTCAAAAACTAGAACTAACATCAATTAATTTTACTTTGGAGATATATTTATGGTGTGATCATCATTTAGATGGAATGAAACCAATTCTTATCTATTCTTAATATCTATTTTATTTAGCTAAAATCATGAATTTATTCAAATAATCGTGATATTTAAAACCCTTTAGAATAGCACAACAATGTTTGGTCTTATATTCTATTGATATCTTTTGAAACTTCAAAATCCTCATATTTTACTAACTCTCTAAACTTTCATAAGATGTAAAATATCTTACATATCACTTCTATGAGTACTGATTATCTTACTTACTATATAAGATAATTCCCTTTTCCCAATATTATGTGATAATCCATAGAATATATTATTCATTCCCTGATATATATAACATACCTCATGTCATTTCCATTTTTACTTATTTCGAGAGTATAATATCATACGTAAGATGTTAAATATGTTACGAAAACCTTAGTGACTTCATCCCTTTCCATTTTCTTATCATCTTTCAAAAATATTATATATCATATATAAACTTTCAAATTTTTTTATAAACTTACAAAGAATTTTACATGTTTCTATAGTCTAATAATTATATTATGCAACCATTTCCTTTTTCATATTTCAAATCCTCTATATAAAAAACATTGTGAATATGGGATTGTATGAGGACTTATCCAATTTTATGGTTCTTTAACAGACAAATATATAACATTTGAAATTACTTTTTCATGTTTAACCTTAATCAAAGAATTCCATAACTTATCTCCATATATTTTAACTCAACCCAAATTCCATCAAACAATACAAATTTCTTTGGGAAATTTTCAAATAAACTTCAATCACCATTAACAACTTCAATTCTTTTTCCAGTAAGTAAATACTCCTTAAAGCATCTCAATAATGGTCCACTGCCTTAAAATTATCTCCTCTTAAAACATCATCCCAGTTTATTTATATGTAATTTCTTATTCTTCAATCTTGATAAATATAAATATGGAACTTCATCACAATACAGTTTAGCCTTTTTTAAACTATGGTTTCATCAAGCTTCTTCATAGAGGCATAATATTCAGTTTTATGACCAATTAATGGTCATAATATTCATTATTATGATAACTCCATGGAACTTTCCTTTTTTCATCAAATTTATTTGAACAGATTCAACATATGAAATATCAAGTCAGAGTATATTCAAACTAGCTTTACCAACTAAATACTCTTCATGTAATATAAATTTTTGTAGCCACTCAAAACATATTTCAATATTTTCCAAATGTGAATAGATATGTAAGAGTATCCAATGGAAGTATCTTAGATCCATTGTCATATGATTAATAACAAGAAATGCATTTAATTTTCAATATAAAAATGCAATAAATCTACCTCCAACCTCTAATGTGTCACTTCTCTTCTCATGATTGAACACAACTCATCATGTAATTATTACTTTCCTGGGAACCTTTATTCCATATCAACATGATTGTAAATTTCAACCTTTCAAGTTGATACATAGAAACATCATACAACCTTTTTCTTCTTTGTTGACAACAAATACAACCAAAAAAAGTGATATCGACAAATGGTGATCAAATCATGTCATATATACTTCAAAATTCCATTAGGATCCTATATTTGGCCCAACACATTTATTTTTTATCCCAAATTACTAGAAAATATCCTTGTTCATTTAGTAAGCGATATCATTTCCTAGTTAAACAATAGAAAATAAATTTAAGGTAAATTAATTGAAATGACCCAAGGATCTATAGACCGTTCAGAAGGTATGTGTGAATCAATGGTCTCGTGTAACTCTTGTGAATTATTCCCCTTTGTAATTCAACCTCTTAGATTGTTCCCAGACTTGATCCACTCTTATTTTTGTCTCACAACCACACTTGGATAATGGAGTAAGTAATGTCATAAGGACATAAGGATTTACAGGGTTTATTTAGAAACACCAACACCTTTCCTTGATTTATTGTTCTCCCCAATCAAGGATTATATACTATAATAAATTAATGAATATAATGGTTAGTACTTCAATAAAATGCATATAATCTCACCATACATACACTTTCATACTTCTCATAGGAATTCCAAAAACAACATCTCACTATATTCACATATTCAAATTGTGATCTCCCTATATACCTTGAGTCTAATAGGTTATATATATTTACACCATGTTTACGAAAGTTTTT
Source organism: Viscum album (assembly GCA_963277665.1). Taxonomy (NCBI): domain Eukaryota; kingdom Viridiplantae; phylum Streptophyta; class Magnoliopsida; order Santalales; family Viscaceae; genus Viscum; species Viscum album. Next base: position 165,704,223 of record OY728158.1, on the reverse strand, counting down.
CTTTTCAACTACTTCTTGAAATAGATTTATTATTATAAAAATGATGTCTCAACACCCAAAAATGATCTCCTTCTAACTAAGTAGACAATTATTTCAATTCCCACAGATATTCATGAATATGGACTTATAAATTGGTCTCTACTTCTTATATCAGCATCACAGATCTTCAATAGAATATATTCACTTTATCACCTCATTGAGATCCCATGATCATCATAAATTTAGTATCTCCTCGTTTACTAAAATTCATGACACTCTGATCATCTTCAATAACAGAAGGGTCGATCCATCCTAATATTTTTCTTCTTTTTTTCTCACTACTAGGGAACACTAATCTAATCTAAAAATAATGGACGGACCATTATTATTCCTTCATCTTTGAAACCTTACATATTGTATCTTTATAGCAGTATTATCATTCTCATCTACTTCATCTTATTCGAGAGTTCCTTCTTGATCTCTTCTATGCCCAATATCTCATGTTCAATTCAATTCACTTCTCTCTATTTATTTTTTTATATATAGGTCGCTAGTATTTTCTATATTTGAAATACATAATATCTCTATAATATTCAATTCCCATGATCCTCCTTTTCTTTTACTTAACTAATTCATAATTAGGTGAGCTCCCATGATCTCATATTCCCTATTTCTCCTCAGCCGTAGTCTGTTGTGTAATTCTAGGAGTGCCCTTATTTTTTTCCTTCCTCATTTGTCTTAGCCAATATATATTCTAGATTATTCTACCATGAGTCTCAATTTCCACATCACCTTTATCTTAAAATACTTATAGAAGCTACATTAAACTTTCATTAAATTAGAATAATTTGTAAATGTAAATAATTATGACTTTCAATAATAACCATATTCTAATTCTCACTAAAGTAATTCAAGTTCCTAATTTTATTATTTTTCTTAAATTACATATTATAAAATCACAATTCAACTATTTAGCTTAGATCATAACTGATTTGTGATATGTAGATAATTAAAATCCATCTCTTGCGTCTTTATATTTTATTTTTTGTTCTAGTCATAGATAATGATTTTAAAATATTTTCATTTTGAAATTATAATATAATGAATATTTATCTTTTATATCATGTAAATTTTAAAACTTAAACCAAACTTATATCATGGAATCACAAAATCATGATGTTTAAAACATTTGAGAATAGCTTAAGGATCAACTAAATTAAGTTTCCTCTTAACTCTAGAATTTCTCAACTTAAATAGAATTTAAATCATCTATAATTATTCTTACTTTGATCTTATTCACCAAGCTTGAGGGTTAACATCTCTTTATTTTATATCTTGAATCACACACCCATTTTTGTGTTTGTGATGTTTGAATCCTTGAAAATCATTTCTTGCATAATCCCAATCCATTTCTTCTTCAGATATTCGATCTAGAATTCCCCAAAAAAATTGTCTACTGAAATCTCAAATTTTTACAAAGTTTGGGATGGATCATACGTAGTGTCCAGATGAAACTTCTGAAAATTTTTATTGACACATATATAGGGCAGTATAACTCATGTATGGTTCTAGATTACACAAACATATCCATAATCACACATATGAAAGTGTCATTACCTCATGAAAACCACTTTATATGAGTGAATGAATCATACAAAAATTACAATTACACATATGTAGACATACAATGAATCATTATAATTGTCTAAAATATACATAAGTATAGTAAAAATAACTCATACTCAAGTCTAGAATGATTCATATGTAGTCCATGACTTTTCAAAATTCTCTCTTCCTTTGGAAGATGAATCGTACATAGTACTAGGAAGTGACTCATAGAGAATCTAGACATGTACATAATTATAATTAAAACAAAAATATATCCAAATAAAATTAATATTTCATTGATTCATCTCATTATATTCTGAAAAACATACAAATATATTTTAAATATCTCAAAATAATAAAATTAATTATTAAAATAATTCCAAACCTATTGAGATCACTTCTAAGGACCCTTTTATTATCTAAATACTCAAATACAGTATTCCACAAACCTTCACTACCTTTGTAATTTCTGCCTCATTTCAATCCATTGGTAGTATTCTAATTCCATTACCCATCTTCTCAAATATTTATACTAATATTATCTATTAACAATAAATACAAACATAATCTAATGGGAACATAAATATCCCCCTTTGGATTTTTTTTCAATACATTGAACTTCTAAATACATGTGATTCATGTCAATATTCAAATTAAATGTTCTCTTTAACTCTCCCCCTTATTTAAAATAAATACAAATGGTAAATGCTTCCTCCTCCTTAATGATGTCATAGATGAAGAGGCAGGATTATACTCATCCATATCATATCTCATATTTTGTTCATTGTTACCAATTGAATCACACTTAGTAGGATTGATATAAAAAAATAAATTATTTACTATAATTCTACATGGGAAAATCAGCATAAAAACAAGTCTATATAACCCAGACACCAATGTTTTGGGTAAGATTTTATTAAGTGATGCCAACTCTATTTCACATCTTAGGGGTTTTATAAACCAAAATTTTAATAATTTTTTATAAACCTTTACTAAACATCAAAAAACACATTATATATGTTCAAGAGAAAGTTTTGTTGCTCCCGGATATTGGATATTCACTCCCCCTTAATATAAAATCAATATAAACTAAAATTATATATAGGAGATTAAAAATTATACCACCTTATTCAAAAAAAAATTGGGATCTCCAGATTCCATATTTATAATAAAATGAATAATCCTGTAATCATATAATTATTTCATTTAAATACCCCTTAAGAAATTATTCCAAACTTCTTCAAAATAGAAATTTTCATTCACAAATAGGCTCTAACAAATTTTGAGACCATATTATTTCTGATACCAATTGAAATAATCTCTAGGATGTTATTCCTTTAGCTATGTAGACAACACAGCCTTTATTAGATTCTTTTATTACATAACCCTTAATCCCTTATTTTAAAATATATAGTAAAAAATAGTGGTAATAATGTGGCTCTTCTCCAGTTCTTCATTTATAGCACTGGTGATGAGAATTATTTCTCAACCTAGTAGTCTAAGGACCCAGCCTTAACCATTACATAATCTAGTTAATTCAACTGGAATTCACTTTCATACATTTCCAAATATCATTTAGTTTTAGAGTTTTAGACAATTAGGTCACAACTTCATAAATAGAAAATCATATATTACAAAGTAGACACTTCCACTCAATATATATTTTTTCACAATATAAAACTTTTAAAACAAAGCATGATTTATTTCTATAATAAAACTTAAACAATTTTAACTTGAATTCCTATCTTCCTTTACCCATCCACAAGTCCTGTGAAACAAAATTAAAACATGGGATAAGCACAAAAATCTCAGTAATGGACATAAAAGGAGGAAATAGACTTTTAGTCCATGAATGAAAAAAAATCACAAAGTTATAAATTTTACACATAAAACATAATCTCTTTATCTTACCTTATGAATTCATAAGTTTCCTTTAAAATAATAGCAAGAATACATAAATAATAAAAGGTAACTTGTGGCATCCTTTTTATATCACTCTTACATATAATGTAGTTCTTTCAACTATATAGGGAGTAACCATCATGGTTATACTTGGAATAAACATCATGTTATATTCCCATAATATCTAATGAGAAACCAAATTTCTTAACTCTATCCCTTTACCCAATGCATTGGAGATCTATAATGGGCTCACCCACCCTTGGTTTTTCATGGAACAACCCATCATCATAATAATTCCCAACAACAAAAACATGATCATAACACATAAATCTTTCATAAAAGAAACATTATTACAAAAAAAATTTCCATTTTGAAACCACTTTTCATTTTTAAGAAGTTGCACACTTATAAATGAAAACATTTTATTTAAAAATAAACATGTAAAGGAGACGTCAAATCAATAAGGAATCATGAAAGTGGGAAAATCTAATTATGTAGTATAAATGAAAAAAATTTATTTAAAAAATATTTGTAACTTGAAAAGATGAATTTTCAAACAAAATTATCTTACCTTATGTCTGAAAGCATTCTACACTTGTACTTAATGTCCTATTAAATATCATCTCCTTGAGAACCTCTTCAAGGGACTTAGTTTTGATGTTTTGGTGAGACCATAAAGTCTTGGATGTGGGGAAGATTCTTGGGAAGGAAATTGGGTAGAATTTATACAATCTTCAAGTCTCATAAGGTGTAAGGAGAAGAGGTGGCGAGGTGTGGTATTTATAGGGAGATGAGATAGATGTTTTTTATTATTTTTTTCATTTCTTTATTATTTTTCTCAAGAATATCAATAGTATTGATTATTGTGACTAAGTATGGTAAATTGTTCATGTGGGTTCAAAATAATGAGTTCTTACATCATTATCAATGAATCATAAATTCATGTATTTAACTTATAATGTTAAATACCATAAATTACAGTATTTCATTATTTACTAAAAATTCAACTATTTTAGAAAAAATCACAAAAATTAACCCTAATTTTTTTTCAATGTGTAGATTAAAAAAATGGACACCATTTTTTGAAAATAATTTTCTAAATATGAGAAATTTAATTTTTAATTAAAATCATCATATATTCTAAAAAAAACTGATTTTATATTATAATCAATTTTATGATAATTTGAAAAATTATTTAAGGTATCGCAAAATTATCTTATAATTATAAAACAATACAATATTAATTTATAAATATATTTGATGAAAATAAATTTTCTTTTAAATATTTATATTAATTATAAAATTGTAAATAAACATTTTTTATTTCAGAAAAATACCAACACTTAATTTATCATTTTTAAAATATTTGTTTAATTATTCCATGATATAAATATATCATATTTTCATTTATGAGATGCCTAAATTTTTTTATAATTTCATAGGTGAGGATATTATTCTAATAGATAGATTACTATTCCTAATGGTCACATCACTATTCCAACGGTCATGTTACTATTACATTAGTATAGATTCCCTAATTTCTATAAATACCACTTATTTCATTATACATTTATAATGAATTTAACTATTTAATTCCAAAATGAAAACAAATTATTCTATAAGTACCTAGTTTGTTACATCCCCCCTTTTGGAATTGTGTCCTTAAAATTTTATTCCCTTATAAAACAAGTGAGGATACCTTTCCCACATAGAATTTTCATATTCTCATGTTGCTTCTTAAACCATGTGGTTTCTCCAAAAAACCTTAACCTGGTGAATTATCCTGTTCCACAATAATTTCTATCTATGGTTAAGAATACAAATAGTTTTCTCCTCATAAGAAATTTTATCTTCTAAATGAACTAGTTTAGGGCTCAAAACATGAGATGAATCAATCACATGGTTTCTTAACATCAAAACATGAAATACACTGTGTACCTGGGAAAAACATAGAGGCAAAGCCACTTGATAAAAAACCCATCCAAATTTATCCAGGATTTCATAAGGTCTAATGAACCATGTATTCAGCTTCCCCTTATTACCAAAACACATCACACTTTTATATGCATAAACTTTGATAAAGACATGATCACCTACCTTGAAAGAAATATCCTTCCTCCGATTATCCAAATAACTTTTATGCCTGCTCTGAGCTGTCTTAAAGTCTCACTGAATCATCTGAACTTTCTCTGCCATTTCCTCTACCAATTCTAGTCCCATCGACTTTCCGTCACCTAATATATCACAAAATGTTGGAGTTACACATCACATTCTATATAATGCTTCAAAAGGCACCACCTGTATACTGGAATGAAAACTGTTATTATAAGAAAAATCAACCAAAGAAATATTTAGATCCCATATTCCCTAGTAATCCATTGAACAAGCTCAAAACTTATCCTCCAATGTATAAATTGTTTACTCAGACTATCCATCAGATTAAGGATGAAAAGTAGTGTTGAAATTTAATTCATTTTCCAATGAATTCTGAAGGAGTTTCAAAAAGTTAGAAGTGAACATGGTATCACAATCAGATACCATGGAGATAGGAACTCCATGTAACATGAATAACTCTTTGAGTTAGAGTCAAGAAATATGATCTAAAGATATAGTATCTCAAATAGGAATAAAATATGTATATTTAGTCACTCGATCAATAATAATTCAAATCACAATTTTACCTCGATAAGTGTTTAGTAATACCACTATGAAATCCATTAATATTTTTTACCATTTCCACTCTAGATTTAGAAAATGCTAAATCACCCCTTTAGGTAATTGTCATTATGATTTTACCTATTGAAAATTCAAACATCTCATGGTAAATTCAGAAATATCTCTTTTAATTCCATCCCATCATTAATAATTCTGAAGGTATCTATAAATCTTAGTGCTTCTGGGATGAACTAAAAACATGGAACTATGAACTTCACTTAATAACTCTTTCTTTAACTATGAATCACAAGGAACACATAATCTCTTCTCAAATCTCAAAACACAATCTTTGTCAGTGTTAAATTCTGGAATATTATACTTTTAACCAATTATATATTTTTCTGTAACTCATGGTCTTCCTTCTTTGATTTTGTTATTCTGTATGATATAGACGATTTCATTGACACATAAAACAAAATAGAGGAATTTCCTACACCAATAACTACCAATCCAAAATTAATCAAATCTTTAACCAAGGGGTCATGTTCCAAACATAAAATGGTTAATGTAGTATGATCTTTTCAACTCAAGGTGTCCTCCACTTTGTTTTCTTTTCTAGGATGTAAATTGATCATGCAATAATGATCCTTTATCACTTCCATCTATCTAATCTGTCTCATGTTAAATTCCTTCTGAGTGAATATATACTTCAAACTTTTATGATAAATATATATTTCACACTTTGATCCATATAAATTATGTCTCTAAATTTTTAAAATTAAAACCATAGATACTAATTCTAAATCATGTGTATGATAATTTAACTCATGGGGTTTCAGTTGTCGTGAAACATAAGAAACTACCTAATCATTCTAAATAAAAATACAACCAAGAATCTTTTAATAGGAATCACTATAGGTGAAAAACTCTCCATTTCTGGAAGGCAAGGTCAAAACTGAATCATTCACCAATCTTATTTTACGTTCCTAAAAACAAACATCACCTTATTTTGTCCAAATAAATTTAATACCTTTCCATGTTAGCTTAGTTATCATGCTATATAACCATGAATTTTTTTATCAAAATGGTGGTAATAGAATAAAATTACAAGAAAAATACAAATATTAGTAACATTTATAGGTCTTGGATATTTATAAACCACTTTTATTTTGGCGGGATCAACTATTATTCCATCTTTGTTTACAATGTGTTGAAGAAAATAAATCTATTACAACCAAAAATCACAATTTCTAAATTTACTATACAACTTCTTTTCTTTTAGTATTTGATGAAAATACTTAAATGTTTTTCATGATCCTCATAACATTTTGAATAAACTCAAATATCATCAATAAAGACAGAAAAAAACTTATCCAAATATTCATGAAATATTCTACTCATAAGATCCATAAATATAGAAGGGGAATTTGTCAAACCAAAGGGAATAACAACAAATTCATAATGGCCATACCTAGTTTTAAATGTTGTTTTTTTAATTTAATCTTCCTTTACCTTCAAATGATGGTACCTAGATCACAATTCAATCTTGGAAAATATTGATTTCCCTATATTTGGTCAGACAAGACGTCGATATGAGGCAAAGGATAATTATTCACTACTACAAAATGGGATTTATTATCTCTCAAAACAAGATTTAACAGCGCAAAAAAAAAGCGATGTAAATATCAGTGCTGATAAAGGGGGGGGGGCCCTTTATCAGTGCTAAAAAATCACTAATAAATTCCCTTCTTACTATAACATAAAATTCTACAGCATCACACCCAAACAAGACCTTCAAAAAATCATCATATCAACAAGTAAATCCATAAAAAATTAACACATAATTCATAAGTTAATTAAATACATAAAGAATTTAATTCAGAATTTAGGGGGTTGTGGGGTTGTTCATTAGTTTGGGGAGGTTGTCCAAGGGGGTGGGGGTGTCCAAGGGGTGGGGGTGTCTGGGGGGATGGGGGTGTCTAGGGGGTGGGGTTTGTCCAGGGTGGTGGGGGTGGGGTTGTCCATGGTGGTGTCCAGGGGTGTGGGGGTGTCGAGGGGGGTGGGGGGCTTTCCAAGAGGTGGGTTGTCCAGGTTGTGGGGTGGGGGTGTCTAGGGGGTGGGGTGGCGTCCATGGGGGGTGGGGTGGTTATTGAGGTTGGGGGGTTGTCCAATGGGGGTGGGGTGGTGTCCAAGGGGTTGGGTGGCAGTCCATGGGGGTGGGGGTGTCCAGGGGTGGGGGTGTCCTGGAGGTGGGCTGGTGTCTAGGAGGGGTGGGGTGTCTAGGGGGTAGGGGGTCATCCAAGGGGTGGAAGTTGTCCATGGTGGGTGGGGGTGTCCAGGGTGGTGGGGGGGCTATCCATGGGGGTGTCTAGGGGGGTGGGGTGGTGTCCAGGGAGGGTGGGGTGGTGTCCAGGGGGTGGGGGGCTTTAATGGTTTTAATGGAATGAATTTCATGGATTTTAAGATCATTGGTATTTTTAAAGTGGTTTTGGAATAGTGTTTATTTAAATAGTATGTGTTTCTTTAGGAAAAAATGTATGCTTTAAGTGTTTATGGAAGGAAGGGGGTTTTCCGTTTGTCAGTTGTTGTTTTCACTTAAAATTCTGTCCATTTTAAACAAAAGAGAGACACTTTGAGTGATACTGGTCACACTATGCCTCAGATTGAGGTGGGGTTGACTCATACACATCACACACAACCCATTGATATTTCTCCTAAAGTATCAACACAATACAAATGTTTTTAGTCAGATTTCCTAACATCAGTTGTTGTTTTCACTTAAAATTCTGTCCATTTTAAACAAAAGAGAGACACATTGAGTGATACCAGCCACATTGTGCCTCATATTGAGGCGGGGTTGACTCGTACACATCACACATGACCCATGGATCGTTCTCATAGAGTATCAACACAATTTGAATGTGTTTGGTCAGTTTTCCATACGTTTGTTGTTGTTTTCACTTAAAATTCTGTCCATTTTAAACAAAAGAGAAACACTTTGAGTGATATCGGTCACACCGTGCCTTGGATTGAGGCGGCTTTTACTCGTACACATCACACATGACCCATGGATCATTCTCTTAAAGTATAAACACAATCCAAATGCGTTTAGTTGGATTTCTGTACGTCAGTTGTTGTTTTCACTTAAAATTCTATCCATTTTAATCAAAAGAGAGATACATTGAATGATACCAGACACACCATGCCTTAGATTGATGTGGGGTTGACTCATACACATCACACATGACCCATATATCTTTCTCCTAAAGTATCAACACAATATGAATGTTTTTGGTCGGATTTCTATACGTCACTTGTTGTTTTCACTTAAAACTCTATCCATTTTAAACAAAAGAGAGACACTTTGAGTGATACCAGCCACACCATGCCTCAGATTGAGGCGGGGTTGACTCTTACACATCACACATGACCCATGTATCATTCTCCTAAAGTATCAACACAATCTGAATGCATTTGGTTGGATATGAAGTTATTTTAGATATTTTACTAGTTTTTATTATCCAAATCCCAAAGAAAATTGGTTCATCATTCTTGCATGTTTTTGGTGCATTTCATATGTTAAAATGGAAAAATGACTCATTGAAGAAAGGATGTTTTATTTAATAACAATTAAAATTTTCCTATGAACATTTGAATACAACAATGATTCATCTTTTGATCTTCTTAACCCCACTAAAAAATGGCCACCAATTGTACACATCTCTAAGTCAGATCTTCCTGCTATTTGTGTATAATATTCCATCAGGTATGCATCCCACTAATTTCTGAACAAATATATATCATCTTTTGAATATGAGGCATGTTCTGATGGTTGTTGGACCTCAACACTAGGAGTAGCAACAAGTTCATAAACTTGTTATTGCTCTGCACTATGAGTAGTATTAGTAGCTTGAGTGACTTGTTCCTCCTCGTGGTTAGGAGCACCAGAACGTGTAGAAGTCATTATCTACAAAAGTGGTTGAATAGTTAATTTATATTACATAAGTTCAGAAATGATAAGATAATAACATGAGATAACAAGATCTATATTACAAACAAAATATAACTTGTTTATTTAACTCTATTTTTTTCAAAGGCTGAAGGGATTTGACACCTCTATCTATTATCCAAATCCCTCATTGTGGTCTCCTCTAATATACAAAACATCATCTACATTGGGACCGCTATGAAATGATTGTGATGTACCGCTAAAGGGGTCATCCTAAACTAAATTTTCATCAGACCCTTCAGTAGTTTTGGATGATAATAGAACAATCAACCACTTTCAGTTTGTGGGATGTGGAACATAAAATACTTGTACCGCTTGTGATTCCATTATAAAATGTTTTTCTTTGTACCCTTATTTACTAAAATCAACTTTCAAAAATCCTAATTCATCTATTTTAACACCACTATTGTTATCAACCCATTTGCATTGAAAAATGGGAAATTGGAATGTCGTATGATCAATCTCCCATATTTGTTTGATAATGCCAAAGTATGACATATTCGAATAAATTAAATTTCTGTCCTTACTAACAAAAACATTCATCGCTTCATCCACAAGGGTAACTCCACTATTTTTCATGGTACTATCTTCATCATGTTTATCTGTATAGAATGTATAAACATTAATTACATAAACATTGTAAGATAATATATACACACTTGGTCTGGTGGCTAGCCATCGAAGTCGTTCTGAAAATGAATTTGGATTTTCAGCTAACTCCTTAAAAATATGGTCCTAAAACCATCCTATAAACTGGTGATTATGTGTATTTGATATCCATTTTTCATCCCTTGATAGATTCAACTACCTAATAATTTATTTTTGGGTTTCAATATATGGCGTAACCTCCCAACTATTATGCAAAACATAAAGGTGGGCCTGCCCCTGATCTGCAATATTTATTGTCACAACATCTCTTCTAGAAATTCCCCAACCCTCAATGCAACTAGCGTGATTAGATTTCAGGAGACCAATGCTTTCCACATCAGATAAGTATTTGGTACATAATTAAATGGATTCCTCGACAATATATCGCTCCACAATACAACCCTCTAGCTGAATTCAATTTTTGACAAACCCTTTAAAAATATTCTCATATTGTTCAACGGGGTACATCCATATACAGTACACAAGACCACAAAGTCGAATCTCTCTCACCATGTAAACCATCAAATGAACCATCATATCAAATAATTATGGTGGGAAGAACATTTTTAATTCACATAATATGATGAAAAATTTTCTTTCCATATCTGGAAATTTTGTCGGGTCTAAAACTTTTCTGCATATAGCTTTGAAAAAGAAACAAAGTTTGGTTAATTTATGATGAACATTATTGGAAAAAATGCAACATAAATCTATAAGAATTAAATCTTGCATCAAAACATCGCAGTCATGTGATTTCAAACCTTTTAACTTCAAATAATTCATTGACACAATGTTCTTGATATTTGATTAGTACCCCACTAAAATATTTACATCATTGAAGAAGTTGAAAAATTGATATCTCTCTTCCCTAGAATGAGTGTAAGTAGCTGGAGGAAGAAACATTCAATTTTCACCCTTTACTGGAGCCAACTCTTCTAATTTTCCCATGTCAAACATTTCCAACCTTACCTTAATTACATCCTTTGTTTTTTCAGGGGAATTTAGTAATGTTTTGATAATTATTTCACATATATTTTTTTCCACATGCAATACATCAAGAAAATGTCTGACGTACAGACAATTCTAGTATGGTAATTCAAAAAAATGATCTCTTTTTCCAACTGATTTTTGTAAGGTTTTTTGAAAATGGTTTAACAAAAACTGTGTTTACAAATTTTACTCTCTCAAACAGCTGATCACCTATTAGTGGACACGGTGTTGTGAATTGTTCTGAACTTCCATTGAAGGATGTCGTCTAAGATCGGTACTTATGCCAATGAGGTTGAAATCTATGATTTCCTAGAAACACGGATTTCGATGAATGTTCTAACCTAATTGATTCTGTATCTTCTTCGCACACAAGACACCCTTGAGTTCCTTTAATGTTATAGCCTGACAAATTTCCATAAGTAGGTAAATCATTTATCGTCCCATACAACATCACTCTCAATGTGAAGTATTCACTTTTATAAGAAACATACAACATAACACATGAATCCCACAATAACTTCAAATCCTCGATCAAAGGATCCAAATAAACATCAATATCGTTGCCTGGTTTTTTTGGTCCAAATATAATCATAGATAACATGATGAATTTTCATTTCATGTATAACCAGGGTGGAAAGTTATAATTTACCAACATAATAGGCCATGTAATATGAGTGTTGGTTTGAAAACCAAAATTATTCACTCCATCTATAGATAATGTAAGATGAAGGTTTCTCGGTTCATTTCCAAATTCAAGATACTCATGATCAATTCTCTTATATTGAGGAGAGTCAGCCAGGTGACGTAATTTTCCATCATTATTTCTTTTCTCTATATGCCACGAAAATTGTCTTTCCATTTCTTCACTTCCATATAGACGCCTAACCCTTGGAATGATTGGAAAGTACCATAAAACTTTCTTTGGATGAGATTAATCTTTCTTGTATCGGGAAGCACCACACTTTGGGAATTATGTAAGTCATTTTTTCTCCTTGCGAAACAATATACAGTCATTTGGGAGGGCATGTATTTTTTGTAGAAATCATACCCATAGAGTGTAGCATTCGTTTAGCTTCATATGCCAGGCTTAGGAGCTCATTATATTCTGGGAGCATATCATTCAAGAGAGAAAGTAGTTCCGTAAAACTGAAATCACTCTATCTGTTTCCTTCTTTCAATTTATACAACTTCAGTACAGCTGACAATGCTGTATATTTGGTGCAACTAGCCTAAAATGGCATCTTTTCACAACTCTTTAACTTCTCAAACAATTTTTGGAAATGATGGAGTTCAACTTAACTGTCCATGTCATTTCCTCAATACGATATTCATCAGCATTAACATCTGTAATCACATCCTCCATAGGGTCTTCTTCATTATCTATATTTGTAATCATTGATGATCCATAAAATTAAGTTTTATCCCATCCAGTAGCTACATTCTCTTTTTCTCCATGTTTACTCCAAAATTTATAACTCCAAACAATTACGTGACATATCAAATGTTCTTTCAACTCTTCTAGAGTAATTAGTCTAGAATAACAACAACATAAACATGGACAAAGGATTTGAGAAGGATCCATTGTGTGATCCTTTTCAAACATGATGAACTCTTTCACTCCATTCTCATACTCTATTTTCAAATGATTAGCATCCATCCAATCTTAATTCATCTCCATCCTATTTGAATCTAAAATATTATTATTTATGATTCAAATACACAAAAAAATACTTCCAAATATAGTAGAAGATAACCACTTATAAAAATATATATTAATAAAGCCTAACCATTTCCAATAAAGATTTTGAAATCAATAGAACCAGGATAGACCCCCCATCAAAATCAACACACTTTCCATCCCCCTTACCAATAGTTCTAACACCCACCACCCTTGAAGAAAAACATTAAACATCCTTTTTATCACCCCTACCATCCACCTCATTCCTAATAAAATAATCAAATAAAACAACCCAAAACTTGTAACCAAGCTCAAATAAAATGAAAACAAGGATACAATTTTGATGAGAAATCTAATATAGTAGATACATTTCCAAACACAAAGGGGTTTGCGGGGGAGACAAATAACATAGGTTTATCCAAAATTAAAATGAAATATCATAGGTTTTGTTACCCAAATTAACATAAGAAATAGAAAATTGAGGTTAGTGAACATAAATTCTAACATGAACATATAAAGGATATGAAATAACTCTCCCTCACCTTCCCCAAACTTGTAACTAATATCCACAGACACATTTTTCATCCATTCTATAAAAAAGCACATTCCCATACAAAAGGATAAACAACAATCCCTTAGTGTTAAAAAAATCACACATGAGGGAGAAGGACCACATCGACCATCCCTATCCAAAACTCAAACATCCTCTTAAACCTCCCATCACTAACTGTTAATACCCTTCAAAATATTAATACCTACCATAAATAAATTATTTCCCAAAATCATGACCTTTAGAATAGAAAAATTCCCATCCATTTAGGTAAAATTGAAATATACTTCCTTTTTTTCTTATGAATCATTAAATTTGGACAAACACACTAACCAACATAATAGAATTCATATTTTCATAGGGATTTGAAGGTAAAGAGAGATAAATAATTCCATTGAAAATAATTCAACTGAATCTTTTAGTATCAATTTAAAGAGGGTATTGGTTAATAAATGGATGAGTTCAATAATTCAGGACATAATCATTCCTAGAATCTCAAACCAAACTCACCACATCCAAAAATTTTATCAACTAAAACATGACCATCAGACTAAATAAAACTACACCATAATGAATATTATCATAAGAACAAAAGGAAACAGATGAGGATGTGCAGAGAAATCACCAAAGATCAAAGATAAGAAGTCGAGAATCAAATCTCATTTAAAGGAATCTCAAACACTTGAATTAGGGTTTGTGGGGAGTAGGGTTCAGCGGGGAGGAGGAGAAGTAGTGTTCGCGGGGAGGAGGATATGTGGAAGGGGTTCGAGGGGGAGGATAAGAAGTAGGTCTAGCGGCGGCGGAGTAAGGCAGTGGCGGAGGAGTAGGGTAACGGCAATGGAGAAGGGATTGTGGCGGCAGAGTAGGGTAGTTTGAAGGTTTCAAGCATAGTGGAAGCCCATGGGTGAATGTTCCCACTTGGATTTTTATCAGTAGCAATGATCAATCCAGGATCAATACGACGATAAACTCTATACTCCACGGATCGAATCACAGAAATAGGCAAAGAAGAAGAACAGTCCTGGAACCACAAATGAGGATCGTCATAGGTTGATTATAATTAATTTAATTAATTTACAAGAAGTACCTTTTACGGAGTTCTTTATTCGTTGATATTTCTGATCACGTTCTGATGTTTTTCGTCATTTCGTTACAGAATCCAACTGTAGACTTCCTCTAGTGGTGATCCACACGTGCACAACATATCTCTGGATATCGCCAAAGGATTCTCCGGGTGCTAGAGTGGAGAAACCTTTGCCTGTGTTGTCTGCCTTAGAACGCGTTTATCCGATAGAGGAGGATATCTCTCGATCTTGAGAGCGTTCTTCGAAGAAGGAATTATTTCATCCTTGAGATAATTCTTTAGAATTGTTGTGCACAATGACTCTTCTGAAAATTATTAGGGTTGTGAGGATATTTATAATTGGGTTTGAGGTTATAGAGTTATGACAATAAAGAAACACGTTATGCATTTTATTTATTTTATTTATTCTTATTGAAAGCCCTCATGTCAAATCAGTAATTCTTTGTCATGTTCCCATGCTGATTATAATAAATATCATTTAATAAAATAATATTATTTCCTCAAACTCCCGACTGTAAAAACTACATGGCATGTAATATAAATACACGGCATGTACTTGTTTTCCAAAAGTAAAACTACATGGCATGTAATCATTAATATATGTCGTGTACTTGTTTTTCATTCCCTTTCAAAATTGAAAACTACACGGCGTGTAATCATTTATACACAGCATGTACTTGTTTTCATTTTATTCTTCCTCCATCATTAAAAAAATTTAGGCTTACTTGAATAATTATTAAACCAAGTATGGGAATAATATTTATTCTACTTGAGATACTTGGATACACATAGTGTGTGACCCTTTAGGCCTCTTTCTCATTGGCATTAGGCGGGCTTGCCTAAAGTACACGATTATTGTTTAGCAACGAGTCAAGGCACCCAAGACAAAGAAGTTGACGCTGAATTGACGTGTCACCTCATACGAATTCTTACTGTGCAATTTAATCTCTCTGTCTCAATATCTAATCAATCATGTTTCATGGTAGTGTCATAAACCTATATACTTGATCTGTCATTCTTTGACTTCTAGAAATAAACTCGTTGTTACACCATGGACATGTAATTTAGGTGACAGTCCTATTTCAATCAAAGGGCCCGAGATATCTACTTCCATAAATATGGAAGGGACAAATCCTTCCTCGACTTATCCATTAACAACATGTCATTTGTGACGCACCCAACATACCCTACTTCTTGCCAACAGTCTTCGTGACGGTTTTCGTCAGCAAATCTAAGTGTGTGAGTCATGACATGAGTTAATGATAATATTCCATTCTAAGGAACATTACACACGCTCATAGATAGAATTGTCTGATGACACCAAGACATGGAGAATTACTACTAGCAGGTCTGTTCTCATAATCACCCATCTTGGATATTACCAAGTGCGAACTCCATGAGAGAGAGTCTCGTCTTCTTATGAGTACTTGCACATGATGGTTTGTATACTATGTGTCCTTTCATAGTACATCATCCAACCGTAGAACTTTATTTAAGTATATTGTTATAGCATTTCAAGGTTATCATCATAGTAGGGATCTTCCATGACCTTATTAATGCAACAAATATTCTAGGACATTATTATATTATATTCATGAAGAACAAGGAACAGTATATAATAAGTGTACATTCATGTAATCAAAGTACAGACAGTTGGTTCTCAAGACACCAACTCTAACAACTCCCACTTGGACTAGAGCCAATTGCCTAAACTTTTAGACTGCTAGACCTCACATGATGATCATGTTTCTGCTGAGTCAAGGATTTAGTCAAGGGGTCCTCCACGTTGTCTTCCGTGGAAATACTTCTCACGGAAACTTCACCTCTATGAGAAAAATCCCTCAAGAGATGATACTTCTGATGTATGTGTGTTGACCGCTGATGTGACCTTGGCTCTTTTGCAAGTGCCACTGCTGCAGTATTATCACAATAGAGTGTGATAGGATCTGTACTACTAGGTTCTACATCCAACTCTTGGATGAAGCTTTGTGTACATACTGCTTCTTTAGCTGCCTTAGAAGTTGTGATATACTCAGACTCTACTGGAGAATATGCGACCACATCTTACTTTGAGCTCTTCCAACTCACTACACCTCCATTCAAACTGAAGATGTACCAAGTCTGTGACTTTATGTCATCTTGATCAGTCTAGAAACTAGCATATACATGTCCTATGATGACTAGTTCCTCATCTCCTCTATAAACTAGGAACATATCCTTAGTACACATCAGATACTTAAGGATAGTCTTGGCTGCCATCCAATGGTGGTATCCTAGATCAGTTTGATATCTACCTACCACACTTAATGCATAAGCAACATCTAGCCTTGTAGATATCATAGCATACATGACTGACCCAATCTCGGATGCGTAAGGGATCCTTTCCATTTTCTTTATTTCCTCATGTGTCTGAGGAGACATTTTTTTAGAAAGATGAATGCCATGTGACACTGGAAACAATCCCCTCTTGGACTGTTCCATACTGAATCTCTTTATTATCTTGTCATTGTATATACATTGACTCAGGCCCAACATTCTCTTGGATCTATCACAATGGATCTTTATCCCAAGAATATATGTTTCCTCACCCAAGTCTTTCATAGAGAATGATTTATCTAACCATGCCTTAACTAACAGTAAGACAGGCACTTCGTTTCCAATTAGTGATATGTCATCAACATATAATATTAGGAAAATGACTACACTTCCACTAAACCTTTTGTAGACACAAGGCTCACATTCATTCTTAATAAATACAAATTCTCTTACGGCTTCATCAAAATGAATGTTCCAGGACCTTGATGCTTTCTTTAATTCATAAATGGATTTATTCAACTTGCATACCTTTTTGGAATCCTTTGGAGTCACAAACCCTTCAAGTTGTGTCAGGTAGACATATTCCTGGAGGTTCCCATTAATCGGAAATGGCCAATAGGATTCTGATGGATTTCATCATCGCAGCCGGTGAAAAGGTTTTATCATAGTCAATTCCTTGATGCTTTCTAAAACCTTTTCCAACTAGTCGTGCCTTATAGGTGCTAACTTGTCTCTCCATGTCTAGTTTCTTCTTGAATACCCATTTATTACCAATAGGTTTTACATCAACTGGAGGATCTACTAAAATACATACTTGGTTTTGTTACATGGAATCCATTTTAGAATTCATGGCTTCTTGACACTTGGAAACGTCTGTGCCTTCAACAGCTTCCTTGTAGGTAAGAGGATCATCATTTTCAACCAATAATGAGTCACTATCCTTGATGACAAGAAAACCATATCATTCTGGTTCTCTCACCTATCTCGTGCTCCTACGTAGTTCTTGTGTCTCTGGAACAGATTGTTCTTCCATGGGGCTTTGTGGAATCTGTTCTTATACTAACTCATGTGTATCTTGAGCCTCGACTTTATCCAAGTCTATCTCACTCCCACTATCTATTTTGGAGATGTGATCCCTCTCAAGGAATATGGCTTGTCTTTCCACTATAACCTTTTTTTATAAGGGTTTGTATAGGTAATTTCCCTTTGTTTCCTTGGGATATCCTATAAAGATACACTTTGTACCTAGGGGTGCATGTTTGTTACCTGAAGAGGCCTTAACAAATGCTTCGCTACCCCACACATGTAAATTTGATAACATGGCTTTGCTTCCACTCCATAACTTGTATGGAATACCATTTATCGATTTAGTTGGTACTTGGTTTAGTATGTGTCATGCTATTTGTAATGCATATCCCTAAAAGGATAATAGAAGACTCGTATGGCTCATCATTGATCTCACCATGTCCAAAAGGGTGTGCTTCCTACTTTCACTTACACCATTCCACTGAGGCGTATAAGGAGGAGTGAGTTGATATAGAATCCCAAACTCCCATAAGAAAACAATGAAGTCTTGATTAATATATTCTCCTCATCTATCTGAGAAGAGTTTCTTAATCTTCTTACTAAGATGGTTATCAACTTCATTCTTGTATTCTTTGAACTGATCAAAAGAATCTGACTTATACCACATTAAGTAAATATATCCATATCTACTAAAATCATCAGTAAAAGTTATGAAGTAAAAGAACCCACCCCTTGCTTCAACTAGAAATGGTCCACACACATCTGTGTGAACTAATTATAGAATCTCTTTAGCCCTTTCACCTTTTTCCACTAAATGGGGATTTGGTCATTTTGCCTTATAGACACACATGACATACACCAAGTGGTTTTAGTTCGAAAGAATCTAAATACCCATATTGATGTAATTTTGTTAAACGTTTCTCATTGACATGACCTAGCAAGTGGTGCCAAATTTGGGTGTCGTATGAGTCATGTGAATTAACTTTGTCATCGATTGCCATTACTTGGTTTGTATAGTCTAACACATAAATTCCGTTATATAAATGTTCCCTACCAAAACAAATTCTATCTTTATAAAAGAAGCAATATTCATTTCCAAATTTGAAGATGAATCCACCAATATTTAATCTGGATACTGAAATAATGTTTTTGGTTACAGAGGGTATATAATAACATCCTTTTAATTCCAAGACCATCTAAATAGGCAATGTGATGTGGTAGTCTCTGATAGCTAATGCAGTGAGTCTGGCTCTATTGGTTTCTCACTGATCCACCTCACCTCGATCAATCTTTCTGAATCTACTTGGTTCCTATATTTGGGTACAAATGTGAGCACCACAAGTAGTATATAATTCCCAATTGGTAGAAATAGATAGATTTCATTTGATAACAAACACACCTAAACCTTCCCCTTGCTTCCTTGGCTGGGTGAAGTTTTTTTCCAATGGCCCTTCTTTCCACATGAGAAATAAACATCCCCCTGTTCTCTTACCTCCCCTTTGATCTTACTTTTCTTGGAAGGACTTTAAGAAGATTTGGGCTTAAAACTCTTCACCTTCCCTTTCCTTTTATTCACTATTAGGATGGAATGCTTTTCATGCTTCATATCATTGTCCACTTGGAGAATGAGGATAAGGAGATCAGATAGAGACTTCTCAATGTTGTTCATGTTGAAATTTACAACAAAGTTAGAGAGGCTCTGGGGGAGTGATGCAAGAATGAGATCGGTACCTAGTTCATTGGGGAGTTTAAACCCTAAAACCTCCAAGAGCTCAATGTAGCCAATGAGACTGACTACATGAGGCCCAACTGGGGAACCCTCTACAAGATTGCTCTGAAATAGAGCCTTGGATATCTCAAACCTTTCATGTCTTGCTCTCTCCTGGTATAGACCACGGAGGTTCTCGATCATGCTATAGGAATCCCTGTCTTCCTGAGACTTCATTATCTCACTAGACATTGATGATAGAATCAAACATTGAACATCGAGTGCAACGCTCAAATTTTGATCATAGACCAGGAAATCTTCATCACTTTCCCCTTGGGTGGGCGAATCAGGAAGTGAGGACTCCAGCATGTAAAACATTCATTCATGTTGTAGGATAACCCGAAGGCACCTAAACCATTCCTAAAAGTTACTTGTGTGTGAGGATATTGTCATTATCCAGAATTTATCATAGAGAAAAGCCATCACCATTGAACTCAGAATGTACAGTTTCTATGACATTCTAGTGGAAAGGATCCATATTTCCCTTCACATAACCCCAACAAGGGTTGGTCAAGCTATTTAAAGGAGTTTAGGTAGGAAGGTCTTTCCCAACTGTGAGCTTACAGTTCCTTGATCTATTGAGTGGACTCCCTAATCCTGAAATCCTGACTTGGATTTCCTCAACACATTCCTCCATTTTACAATAAGTCTATCAAGGGCTACACCTCTTGATGTAATATGTTTAAGTCAACCTGAAATTTTCATAAGATCTTCCTTTATAAAAGTATGTGTCCCAACAAGGGTTGGTCAAACACATAGTTTTATTGAGTTTTTTCCATAATCAAGTAATGGATGGCTTGGTCTGATTTAATAAGGTATTTGAGGGATTTTATTTTTATGCGTAGTTTTTCATTTTCACATGATTGTTAATATTAAGTGATGCTTGCTTAAGTGATTAACCATATTCTGATAATGTTTATGCATAGTCCAGATTTTATTTTATTCTATCTTTTCATTATTGTTTATTTCATTAATTATGTGATTACGACAACACATACATAATAAATAAACCAAGCAATCAGACAGAAATAAAATAATATGGCATGATCATGAGCTTCTATTGGTTACCTTATCTAGTGGTTTTGAGAAGCTAACCCTGACCTAGGGAAAAACACCTTAAACCAATGGTTCATGTTTTTCATCTCCCACCTGTCCACCTTTGTATCTTCTTCAGTTGGTTTCGCCTTATCTTCGGGTTTTGAACCATCTCCTATGACTTGGGAGATCCTCCATTACATGGGGTTTACATTGAAGAAACCATGGGCATGCAGTCCCAACATTTTATTGGAAGAAGGATCGTAGGCCAACGAATTTTAATAAATTTAAATGAAACCATACACACACAAAGGGTCTTTGATCTAGCTCATGATCATCCATAACATGCAATGACATTTACGCATATTTAGAATTCAAATTCTTTTAATCGTTTTATTATTCAAGATAAGTCAGGAATGAAATATTTATGATCTTATAATTAATCAATTATTTATCTTAAATTCCTTTCTGAATTTCCTTGAGATTCTTCTCATCCATATTTCTTGTACGGTGTCTTTGTACTTTTGGAGGAAACTTAGTGAAATTTTATTTCTAGAAAGTACACGGCGTGTAGGCTATACTAAACGGCATGTATTTTTTTCACCCTTTATCCAAAGTACATGCTGGTGGATTTGGCATGTTTTTCTATACTTTGGAAATTTTTTAGTACATGGAGTGTAGATTAATATAACACGGCGTGTACTTCTTTGTTATGCGGTTACTGGTATGGCAATCCTGTGTATGCGGTACACAGCTTCTCCTTGTACACAGTTTCACCTAGGCTGGATCGGACTATATGGTGTGTTGATTCAACATACACTCCATGTATTCCAGTTTCCATGTGCCATTAATTTATAGACAACATGGTGTAATAAATACTTAGATATACTCAATTCACAAGGTGTGGTTTGGAGAACCAGTACCATTTCGTTGAACCAAAGTACACGGCATGTAGTTTTCACTACACATCATGTATTCTTGTGTTGTATGGACAGAAAGAGTAGCTCCTCCAGATGACTTCCTCCTTTTTATTTTAATTAAAAATAAAATTCAAAGGTAATTTCTGTGATGTGAATCGAGAAACGCAGGAGGAAGAATAGATCTCGTTCATTCAGATTTAAAGAATGATTTATCTTGAATTGAATCAAATATAAATGCATAAATTATCAATGAAAATTAAATAACTATAATAAACATTGTAACATTTCTCTGATACCATTTGAAGGTTCCGGGCATAGCGGAATCTCAGGGGTAGATGTGCCCACTTGTCTTTTCGTCATTAGAAATGATCAATCTGGGATCAATATGATGATAAATGCCAGACTCCACGGATCGAATCACAGAAATAGACAAAGAAGTAGAATAGTCCCAAAACCACAAATGAGGATCGTAACAGGTTGATTATAATTAATTTATTTAATTGACAAGAAGTACCTTTTACGGCGTTCTTTCTTCATTGATTTTTCTGATCATATTCCAATGTGATTCGTCGTTGCGTTGCAGAAGCCAAGTGTAGACTTCCTCTAGCGGTGATTCACACATGCACCACGTATCTCTAGATGTCTCCAAAGGAATCTTTGGGTGCTAGAATAGAGAAACATTTCCTTGCATTGTCCGCCTTAGATCGCGTTGATCTAATGGAGGAGGATCTCTCTCGGTCTTGAGAGCGTTCTTGAAAGAAGGAATTCTTTCAGCTTTGAGATAATTCTCCAGAATTGTTGTGCATAATGATTCTTCTGAAAAGTGTTAGGGTTGTGAGGATATTTATAATCAGGTTTGAGGTTATAGAGTTATGAAAATAAATAAACATGTTACACGTTTTATTTATTTCATCAACTCTAATTGAAAACCCCCATATCGAATCATAAATTCCTTGACATGCGCCCACACTGATTATAACAAATATCATTTAATAAAACAATATTATTTCCTCAAAATCCCAACTAGAAAAACTACACAGCGTGTAATCATAAATACACGGCATATACTTTTTTCCAAAAGGAAAACTACACAGCAGGAAATCATTAATACATGGCGTGTACTTGTTTTTCATTCCCTTTCAAAATTGAAAACTACACAGCATGTAATCATTTATACACGGTGTGTACTTGTTTTCATTTTATTCGTCCTCCATCATTAAAATGATTTAGGCTTCCTTGAATAATTATTAAACCATGTACAGGAATAATCTTTATTCTACATGAGATACTTGGATACACTTAGTGTGTGACCCTCTAGGCCTCTTTCTCATTGGAATTAGGCAGGCTTGCCTAAAGTCCAAGATTATTGTCTAGCAATGGGTTAATGCACCTAAGAGAAAGAAGTTGATGCCGCATTGACATGTCACCTCATACAAATGCTTACCGTGCAATTTAATCCCTTTGTCTCAATATATCATCAAGCAGGTTTCATGGTAGTGTCATAAACCAATATGCTTGATATGTCATTCTTTTACTTCCACAAATAAACTCATCCTACACCATGGCCATGAAATTTGGGTGATAGTTCTTTTCAATCAAAGGTCCCGAGATATCTATTTCTATAAATATGGAAGGGATAAATCATTCCTCGAATTATCTATTAACAACATGTCATTCGTGATGCACCAAACGTACCCTACTTCCCGCTAACTGTATTCATGACGGGTTTCATCAGAAAATCTAAGTGTGTGAGTCATGGAAAGAGTTAATGATAATCTTCCAGTCTAAGGACCATTACACATGCTCGTAGATAGAAATGTCTGATGACACCAAGACATGCATAATTACTACTGGTGGGTCTGTTCTCATAATATCTCATCTTAGAGACTACCAAGTGCGAACTTCATGAGAGAGATTCTCGTCTTCTTATGAGTACTCACACATGATGGTGTGTATACTATGTGTCCTACTATAGTACATCATCCAATCGTAGAACTTTATTTAAGAATAATGTTTTAGTATTTCAAGGTTCTCATCATAGTGGGGATCTTCCATGACCTTATTAATGCAACAAATATTCCAGGACATTATTATATTATAGTCATGCAGAATAATGAAAAATATATAATAAGTGTACATTCATGTAATCAAAGTACAAACAGTTGGTTCTTAGGTCACCAACTCTAACACAGTGGTGGCGGAGTGGCAGTGGCGGCAGAGTGGCAGCAGCAGCGGAGTAGCAGTCGGCAAAGAGAAGATCGAGGGGGGAGGGAGGGTAGTTGTCATAGGGGTACAGTCCCACGAGAGCTTAAGGGTGTGATAAAAAGAGGGCTATGTGAACCCTATTTTATAAAATGGGACTATGGTTTTATCAGTGCTAGAAAAGAGCTGATAAAGTGACCCTTTATCAGTGCATTTAATTAGCACTGATAAAGATTAACCTTTATCAGCACTTTTTTCTTAGCACTCATAAAAGGTGGCACATGCCTTGACCATTTTTGTAGTAGTGATTCTTAATAGTGATGTTATTCAATGCTCTATAATAAATAAAAAACATCATATAACCATCTTTTCTTTTAAAAAAAACAGGATCACCCCAAGGTGAAGTAATCAGATGAATGAAACCTTTATCTAGCAACTCATGCAACTACTTTTTCAATTCTAGAAGTTCTACTTGATCTATTCGATAAGGGGGTTTTGAAATCGGTTTAGCATTGAGGAATAAATCAAAAGCAAACTCAAACTCTCAATCAGGAACAATACCAATAAACTCATCAAGAAAAACATCCAGAAACTCATTTACCACAAGAAAATAATTAATCTAAACATTTCCCTTATTTTCAAAAAATATGTGTAAGATAATATTCATTTCCATATTTTAAAAATTTCTTAGCTTCATGATATGTTATCAATGGTATGGGTTCATTATTTTATAAAAACTAAGACTCATTATGAAAAAACATTCTTTAGATATATAATCAATCTTATCATGGTAAAGGGAAAGCAAATCCATGCCCATAATAACATCAAATTCTACTATGGGAAAGAAAATAATATTTGCAGGTAAATTATTTCCACAAAAATTAACAAGAAGACTCTTATAATTTATTTGTTTCCATAATATTTCCCCCAATTATTTTTAGCATAAGTTATGGATTCATTTCATGAGGTGGAATTTCTAATTTACTAGAAAATTTCTCAGATATAAAAGAATTAGTAGACCCTGAATCAAATAAATATATAAGAAAAATATAAGTAAAAAATGTACTTGATACCACTTTATTGGATAGATCAAAATCTACTGAATTAGTTGAAAATGATTTCACCACATCTTTCTACTTATAGTCTGGCTTCGTCCCATCATCCAGGTTCCTCTTCGGACAGCCGTTTTCAAAATGACACATCTCATTACATTTAAAAATATTTAATGTTTGTATATCAGAATTGTTCTTACTACTACCATGATCTTTTTCATTAAAATTATGATTCATATGCCCAAATTACCACATTAGAAACATATACCACATCAAAAACACTAACCTGACTTAAAAAGTCACTCCCCTATGTGTTTTTTACCACAATTCTCACAAACTAAAAACATAATTTTCTTACTATCAAACTTATTTAATGAATTCTTTCCTTTTTCATACCACCTATATCTCCTTTTTTATAGTTTTAAAAGAACACATGATAATAAAAAAACTCTATTTCCACCTTCTTCGTACATTGAACAAGTTTTTCATAACTTTTTAATTCATGATAATTCAATTACATTTGATATTGTGTCTTCAATCTTGAGTAAAAAATGATTGATTTTACTATTAAGATCCCAGATAAAATTTGGATCATACCTTTCCAATCGAGTGTAATTTTTTTCACTACAGGCACTAAATCCTCCTCCTATCTCAATTACAAAAATTATTTTTCCATCCTAAGTCGAGTATCCTTAGAAAAATATTTCTCAAGGAAAACATTTATGAATTCATCCCATTTCAAAGCATCAGTATCCACACTATCCCAGATATTCTTGACCATTGACCCCCACCGGTCACCTTCACCTTCAAAAAGGTAAATAGAAAGACTAGAATTTTAATGGTTTGAACACCCCATGACATCAAAAATAATTTATAGGGATTTAATCCACCCTTTAGTTACCATTGGGTCAAAAGACCCTCTAGATAGAGGAGGGTGTTTCCAAATAAAATTTTCCACTACAGAGATATTCCTCTGAGGTTAACAAGATAATATTGTTCATGGATGCTGCCTCCACTTATAGCCTATGTAAAATAAGCCATTACTATCACAAACTTCTCAGTTCCAATTCCCACTATTCTAGTTTTTGGATTTGGAATGATATCATTCTATCATTGTATTCCATATTCATTTTCCCTATTTATTTTGTGAAAACCCATTTTTAAAAAACATATCTTAGATAAAACAACATGTTAATATTTAAATACTATATAATTTCAACTTAAAAAAATTAAAAAACATTTATGGGTATTATATTAACATTATCCTGACCCCTAAAGTTATATAAACCTTACTTTGATACCAAATGTAAGGATCTGGCCTTAAACACTACCTAATCTAGTTAATTCAATTATAATTCAGTTTCAAACATTCCCAAATATCTTTTAGGTTTATATATTTATAGAATTAGTTCTTAACCTCATACATAGAAACTCATATATTAAAAAGAAGACACATCTACACAATATACACTTTTTTTACAGTATGAAAATTTTAAAACGAAACCTGATTTCTTTCCAGAATAAAAATTACCAACATTTAACTTGAATTATTATCTTATTTTACCCATCCAAAATCAGTGTGAAAAAATATTTTAAAACTTGGTATGAGCACAAAAACCTAAGTAAGTGATATAAAAAAGAAGAAAGAAATTATTAGTCCTTGAATGAAAACATTTTCAAAAAGTTATAACTTTTATACACAAAACAAATGCTCTTTATCTTACCTTATAAATTCATAAGTTTCTTATAAAACCATATAAATAATAAAAGGAATATTATGGTGTCATTTTTATAACACTCTTATATATAATGTAGCTGTCCAGGCTACATAGGGAGTAACCATTATGGTTAATCTTAGAATAACCATCACAGTATATTCTCATAATCTCTTAGGAGAAACATAACCAGTTAAATTTATCCCTTGACCTAATACATTGGAGATAAATAATGGGATCATCCGCCCTTCGTTTATCGTGGAACTACCCCTCATCAAAACATTTCCCAAGAACCTTAACAAGATCATAACACATAAATCCTGAATAAAAGAAACATTCTTGAGGAAAATAAAATTTCTATTTTGAAATCACTTTTTATTTTTAAGAAATATTTCACTTATAAATGAAAAACAATTATTGGAAAATAAACTTTTAATAGAAACATAAAATAAATAAGGAATCATGAATGAAAAAAACTTATACCATATAAGTGAAAAAACATTTCTTTAATAAAAAAAAGTAGTAACTTGAAGAGAATATTTTTAAATATAAAGTCCCTTACCTTATTTTTGAAAGTGTTCTGTACTTGTACTTAATGTCCTTTTAAACATCGTATCCTTGTGAACCTCCTTAAGACACATGGTTTTGGTATTTTGGTGAGACCAGTAAATATTTTACAAGGGTTAGAGTCCTGAAAATGGAATTGGGACTAATTTAGAAAATCTTTAGAGATTAGAAGGTGTGATGAGAAGAGGTGGTTAGGGGTGGTATTTATAGGGAGAGGAGAGGGGTGTTTTTTATTATTTTATTCATTTGTTTATTATTTTGGTTCAAGACTATGAATATTTTTTTATTATTAAGACTAAGTAAATTAAATGGTGAATGCGAGATCAAACTAATGGGTGATTACTTCATAAATGACTCAAAAATTCAATTATTTAACTTATAATGTTAAATGCCATAAATTTTCGTATTCCAATATTCCCAAAAAATTCAACTATATCAAAACAAATACCAAAAATTCACCCTAACCATTTTTTTATGTGTATATTTCGAAAATGGACTCAATTTTTTGAAAATAGTTTTCTAACTATGTCAAATTTAATTTTTAATTAAAATCGTCATTTATGCAAAAAAAATATCTATTTTAAGATTATAAATGATTTTATGACACTTTGAAAAATTAATTAAGGTATCACCAAATTATATTATAATTATAATACAACAAAATATTAATTTATGAATATATTTTATGAAAATAAATTATTTTTAATCATTATATTAATTATAGAATTGTAAACAAACATTTACATTTCACAAAAATAAAAAATAATTAATTTATCATTTTAAAAAAATATTTACTTATTACATGATATAAATATATCATATTTTCATTTATAGGATACCTAAAATTTATCTATAATTTAATAGGTGAGGTTATTATTCTAATTGTCATATTACTATTCTTAAAAGACACAATACTATTCCAATGTTATGTTACTATTCCATTAGTATATATTCCTTAATTTCTATAAACACCACCTATTTCATTATACATTTATAATGAATTTTACTATTTAATTCTAGAATAAAAAAATTATTCTATAATTAACTGGTTTGTTACAAGTATCACTTTTATTTATAGTTCCACTACTTTGATAATTCTTTATGCTCTTTTCTTCCAGGATTTTCTATGTCTAATTATATTGAAAAGATATGGATTTACTTTAATTTTTAGATTTCATTATAGCTGGAATAGGCTTCTTCACTTGATCTATTATTGATGTTTTATCTTTTTCATCTTTGACTAACTTCTTATCATTTTCCAACTAAATATGATATGTGGTCAAGCATTATTTAGGCACGTGGTCTAATTTATTTTTTAGTGTGGGATCTATATTTATAACAAATTATTTAGAACATGGCACCCCTAGGGTTTTACCCTTGTCATTTTTTATCTTTTTTTTACGAGGAATCCATTTCATACATCTGACAGATCTATGACTAACCTGTTTTCAAATTCCATACGCAATTTCCTCTTTTAAGTTACCTTTGTTGGTAAGTCTCTCAAACTCATCATTTGTGATGTCTTATACCAGACCAATATTATTGTGTATCTCCTTGATTGAATTCTTGTTGATTCAAATATTTCATAAGGTAAACCAAGATAAACATATCTTTATTTTACATCATTTCCATATGTTTTACATTACATTTCACAAATAATATCACAATTCTAATAACCTAAGGTTTAGTGTCTTTTAGTACTAGCTACATAAGAAGAAAAATTACAATACTTATGAACCTTACTCTATATTCAAAGAACACTAGACCCCCTTATGACACCCAATTGGTTATAATCATCTTTATAACCAAGGTAATGTGAACATAAGAAATTGGGGATATAAAATTCTCATCAAGGGAAAACTTATCAATAATTAATCATGGTTTAGATCATAGTAATTTTATAAAACATGAGAATGGGATAAATATATTACTAAAAATAATATGGAATAATAAGAGTTATCTATAAGTCGTGATAGAAGGGCATGTAATCTCAAATTAATAAACATATACCTAGGCATAAGATTGTGAGAAAATAAACATGATCCATAAAGCATAATCATAAGCATATGACATTGAAATATGATATATCACTTAAACATGTCATAATAAGTAATTATGTCACAAACATAAGAATAGGGAATCATCATATTATGAGAACCTAAATCGTTCTCACCATTTAAGTTGTGAATAAATCCATGTATGTCCACACTTTAAGTTATAAAAAATCCATCCATGTTCACCTTTAAATTTGGGAACAAATCCATGATTTTCTACCCATATAAGTTGTTAACAAATACAAGAATGTACACACTTCATTATATCATGAAATATAAAACATTAACAATACATTGGATGGAAATATAGGACCATGATCATCATCATACATATATATGTGTGTAATATAAACTCAATCATTCATCAAATCATAAAGAACCCCTAGAATGAAAATGGGTTTCGTATTATTTTCAAATGGTATCCCATATTATGATATCAAAAGTAAATCGGTTGATACTAAAATTTCAATCAATCGAAAAGTGTATTTCATAAATGAATTTATCTGGTGATATATGAAATATTACTCTGAATGGGAAGGATATATTAGATATAAATAATAAAATGGAAGTGAAATTAACAAAATAGATTTCATAAAACATTTTTAACATAATCGTAAAAAGAAAAATTTATGGGTCACTTTCAAAATTTTCCTCTCAAAATTTGGGATAAAAAAAAATCAAACACTATTTAGAATTGATTCTCAATAATTGATATTTTAAAAATACATAAAGGTTTTATGCACTAATTATGTAGTAGAAGATAAAACATATGATCATGAAAGGAAAAACTATTAATATTTTATAATAACTTTATTGAAAGCCACATCATAAAAATGGTGATAAATATTCTATTTGAAAAGAGGTAAATATAAATTAAAATATCACCAGAAATAATAATTATTTTTATTTTAAAATAATGATAATTTTGGTGGGAAGAGTGGATATGGACATGGAATATGAAGAGTGCATTTGGAGAGGATGGGAATTATTCTTCACATCAAAAAATTTTATAAAGAAATAAATCCATAAAAGAATATGTATTTGATGTGAAAAAGTAATTTACCCACAAAATAAGGAGAAAATAAACTATAATATCATAATATTAGATAAGAAAATAATCTTGAATAACCATAGTCAAAGAGTAATAATCATGACTCATAAAAATAAGTTAAGTCAAGAAAATATCTTAACATTTTACTCCAACTTCCATAAAAGATATTTAAAATAATATATAGTGAACATAAACATATTAATAACCTATTTAATAAACTTAGTAATATATATTAGCATATATAATCTTCAATTATAAACATTTATTATTCATTTTTTAGTTTATTATAGTTTATTTTCATCATCTTATATCAACGGTTTTTAATGTATCGTGCATGATCTAAAATGTCAATGTCGATCCCCATTATTTGATACCAAGTTCATCATTCCTAGATTATCCAAGGTAATATAATATATTTTTTATTATAATTTATATATTTTTAATTTCATTCCATGTGAATTTTAGTCATGATTCGTGAAGATAGAATTGGTGATGAGCTTGTTTCAGTAATTTTTTATGAATAAATATTAGTATGTGAATAATTAAATAAATAGTTATATAACCATTTATAAAACCTTAATAATTTCATAAAAATAATTTAAATTCATAAAATATATCCTTAAAATCATGCAATTAGTGTGGTTATCAAAAATTAAATATTTCATTCCATGGAGGAGAAGGTCTGCACGTACACACGAATGACATTTTCATTTTCCATAGAATAGAGAAAAGAAAGGAATTTATTTATATTTTTATAAAATTAATAATATTATAAACATTATATGAATTTATTAAATACCCCTTTTTAACCAACCATTTAGGTTGGTGATGAAAAATAAAACACATCGTTCATGGAGGTGGTAGTGTGTACATACGCATGGACGGTGTTTTCAATTTTTATAAGAAGAAGGGAGGAAGGTAGATATTAATTATTACTTAAATATAATAAACCTTATGTGTGATAATTATATTTATTTTACTATTTTAGGATCTTATAATATAAATTTAGGTATAAAAATCATACTTAGATAAATATAAATGAAAATAAGTAATTTTGGAATTTTTACCATACTTCTTGGAATAACTCCTTTGAAAATTGGATTAAGGGTTTGATGGGTGGTCATTTTAGGATAACATAACCTCTAAGACGTTTATATGAGTTTTAGGGAGGGATTTGGGTAGTTTTTTATAAAACTAAGAGGATATTGTTGTGTGTATAAATGGGGTGTTGAAGGGTTCCTTTTATAAGTGAGAGGAAATATATTTTTGTAATTAGAGGTGCACTATTCAACACAAGTAACCCCAAAATTGGAAATTAATGATGCGTTCAGGCATTAAGGTTAATAAATTTCTCAACCAATCAGTTAAATGGATTTTTTTTAACATTTTTTCTCTTTTAACCCTTAGATGTAACCCCTTTACCATTTTGACTTTTATAGTAGTAACTAATTTTTACCTAAGTAATTTATTTTTATTCATAAAAATTAAATGAAAATTATTATATATTTATTACCTTATTATTAAAAATATTTAATTATTTTTATTATATAAATTTATATAATAGGTAAAAAATAATTCCAAAAATAATAAATGTATAATGCATTCAAAATGTTTTTAGATAAAAATATAAATTAAGTCCTAAAATTTCAAATATGGGTTTTTAAATTAAAATTAATATTTATAAATGTATAATTTTACTTATAGAATCTATATTAGGTCAAGAAAAATGTTTTAATAAATTTTATGTTATGATTTTATCCTAATGATGTTATAAACTTCATGGTGCTTGTAAAAAAAACTTTTTGCACCATTCACTTAAATCAATATTTTTAGAAAAATCCAAAAAATTCATTCTAAGATAATTTTGATATGATAAAAAATGATGTTAATTTTTCTAAATTAAATTTCTAAAATTTTGAAATTTAACTTTCTAAAGGAAGTGTATTCTATACTGAAAACTATTTTATAGGAAAATAACTTTTTCAAATATTAATTATTCTTATTATTATTTCCCATCAATTAAAAATTAAATGAGTGGTAACATATTTGTTTATATGTTTAAAAATTACTTTATAATAATTATTAAAAATATATAAATTTATTTTATTTGGAAAAAAATTACATAATGTTTATAAAAATGGTTCTTTCAAAATAACCCTTTTACCATTTTAGTGGTAATTATCTTTAATCAAGGTGATTTAGTTTTATTCATAAAAATGATATTTCTTTTATTACCAAATTTGAACATGTTTATTAAAAATATTAAATTCATTTTATCTAATTTAATTTATAAAAGTGATAAAAATTCATTTTATTTTAAGCACATATAATATATAAGTTGTTTTAGAAAAAATATATCTTATAAGCATATAATGAATTTTACTGCCTTAGTAATAACTATTGGTTGGATGTTGAATTATTTTACTTTATATATTATCAATAAATTTTATTAATATCATTCTTTAACTAGAATATAATACAACACATAGTGCATAAAAATAAAATTTTTAGTAAAATATAGTTTTGTGAATAAAATGATTTTATTAATTATTTAGCTACACTAATTGAGTTTTATCAATGCATGTGCATTAAAAATGAACTTTATTTTTCTTTATTCCTATATTTCATAATTTATTTACCGATATTTATACCCACCAACTTAAAAACTACATTACAACGGTTATATATGCTATATATAATTTTATATTAATAAAATGTATCATGGTTTGTTTTAGTTCAGTATTGCGAGTGAAGAAAAATATTAATCATTATATTTATTTAAAGTAAATGTGATAATAAAATCTTCGGATGTTACATTATCCCCCCTCCATTAAATAAATTGTGTCCTCATACTTTTGATTATTACACAAGAATGAAAATAGCAAAGGATATCCATAAGATAGACATGACTCAATATATAATTTATAATGATATATCTACCTTAATATCTTATGTATGACTAGAAAACACATATTTTAACTCTTAATAAACATATTTAAATATTTTCATTTGTTTCAACCAGTTGTTCTAAATATTCATCCTTAGTTGTCATGTAATACATTGGGGTTTCTAAAGACATAACTTTAACAACTTCATTTTCATGATCCTGATTCCAACTAAATATTGAAACCAAAATGGTTATGATAATATCCAATAAAATTAGAGTAAATTATTATATGAAAATGAAAACTTAATACTAATATGCATTCTCCTATAACACATTCATTTCAATCTATGATACTTTTTATTCAACTAAGATATAATTGGTTTAACTTATGACTCCTTCAGTTTAACCAAGGTTTTCCATGGTCATTTTCCCATTTGGTTCTCTAACATAAATATATTCAAATACAATATAATAGTTCATAAATAGCATGTGAATTACCAAATTATATCCCCAGTGAGTATCCAACCAGGTGTCCAATTGGGAACACTTATTGTGCACTAAGTGAATATCGATTTAATAATCAACTGATTTTTTCCATGGTTATTACCCCTATGTGCATCTTTTTTAGAGTTTTCATCCACTTTATTTTATCCAAATAGGGATTTCATTGTTAAGAAACCACATAGTCTCTATATTACCAAAATTTTAATATGTTTTTCAACACTTGGAATTATCTGTAGGGTTTTCAATAATGTTTGCTAGTCCTGATCCCAAAAATTACTAAACATATCCCCAAAATAACTAAACCTTACTCTGATACTAATTGAAGTGACCCAAGATAAACATATCTTTATTTTACATCATTTCCATAAGTTTTACATTATATTTCACAAATAATATCATAATCTAATGAACTGAAGGTTTATTTTATTTGAGTACTTGATATATAATCAATGTATTTTGAAATTATTTTGATCATTATCCCATAATCAAATCACAGTCTACCCCCTTCTATACTCTACATAAGTTAAACTCATATTCATAACCTTGGTGATGGAAACATAAGAAAATGGTGATCTCAAACACTTAGTAAGGGAAAATTATCAACATTTAAGCAAGGTTTAGATCATAAAAATATGAGAAAATATTATTATGGGAGAAATATATTATTAAAAATAACATTGAGCAATAATAGTTTTCCATAAATGATAATATAAAGACATGTAATATCAAATGAACAAACATGTACCCCAGAATAAGATTTTTAGACAATAAACATGAACCATATATCATAATCATAGGCATATTGTGAGAAACTTAATCATTATCACCATTTAAATTATGGAAAAATCCAAGTATGCACACCCTTTAAGTTGTGAATAAATTTAAACATGTACACCCTTTATTTTGTGGAAAAATACAATTATTTCCACCATTTATGTTTTGGAAAAATCCAAGCATGCCCAAACTTTATTACCTCCTAAGATATAAAACATTAACCAATGAATTGGGGTTGATATAACACCCCAACCACCATAATACATATATATTTATTCCATATGAACTCAATCATTAATCATATCATGAATAACCGATGGAAATAAAATGGGTTTCATATCATTTTCAAATGGTATCGCATAATGTGATATCAAAAGTAAATTGATTGATACCAAAAAATAAATCAATCAAAAGAAGTATTAAGTAATTTAGAGTATGATTCAGGAAAAATTACTCAAAATTCGATGTATATCTTGGATATAAAGAGTAAAATATAATAAAAGTGATGAAAATATATTTTATAAAATATTTTGAACATTATCATAAAAAGAAAAAGTTACGGGTCACTTTCAAAATCCTCTTATCAGAATTTTGAATAAAAAAAATCACACTCTATTTGGAAAGGAATCTCAATAATATATATTTGATGAATACATAAAGTTTTTCCAAAGTAAATATGGAGTAGAAGATAAAACATATGGTCAAGAAAGGGAAAAACCTTTAATATTTTAAAATTACTTTTTTGAAATCCACATCATAAAAAGAGTGATAAATATTTCATTTTAAAATAGGAAAATATAAATTTAAATATCACTAGAAATAATATTATTTATATTTCAAAATAATAATTTAAACAATGGAGGGAAGAGTGAATATGTGCATGGAAGAGAAAGTGCTCATTTAGAGATGATGGGAATTATTCTTATCATCATAAAATTTTATAAAGAAATAAATCCAGAAAATAAGATTTTTTTTATTTGAAAAATTAACATAGTATATAATAAAGCAATATTAAATAACCATAGTTATAGAGGAATAATTATGACTCCAGAAATAACGTTGAGATAAGAAAATCCCTTAACCTTTTTACTTTGAATTCTATGAAAGCTCTTTAAAATATTGTATAGTAAACATAAAAATATTAATAATGTAATTATGAACCTTAATAATATATATTATCCTACATAATCTTCAATTATAATTATTTTTTATGAAATTATTAGTTGGATATAGTTTATTTTCATCATCATATGTTAGCGATTTTGATTATTTCACGCTTTTCCTAAAATTTTGATGTCAATATCTGTTCTTTGATACCAAGTTAATCATTCCTATATTATCCAAGTTTTTATAATAAATTATTTATAATGATTTATTATTTTCTTGTTTCATTCCATGAAAATTATAGACATGGTTCTTGAAAATGGAATTAGTGATTATCTTGTTATGGTATTTTTTATGAATAAAAGTTGGTGTATTAATAAAAAAATAAATATTTATATAACCATTCATAAAACATTAATAATTTCATAAGAATAATTTTAATTCAGTAAATAAATTCTTAAAATCATCTAAGTAAGATAGTGATGAAAAACTAGATACATCGTTCCATGGAGGTGGTATTCAGCACATACTCACAGATAACATTTTCATTTTACATAGAATAAAAAAAAGGTTGGGATTTATTTATACTCTAAAAATATTAATCATGTTATAAATATCATATTTATTCACTAAATACCCCTTTGTAACCATCTATGTAATTTGGAGATGAAAAATAAAACATTCCATTCATGGATGCGGTAGTCCACACAAATGCATGGATGGAATTTTTCATTATTTTCTATAGATAAGAGAGGAAGGTAGATATTGATTATTCAATAAATATAATAAAACATTAGTGTTATAATGATTGTGATGTTTATATTTTATGATGGTATAATATATGTTGAGTTAGAAGAAGAATACTTAAAGAAATGGAAATTAAATGGATTAATTTGGGGAGACAAGAACCTCTAGGACATGGATAGGTGTTTTGGGGAGGGATTTAGGAATATTTTTCTTTAACAAAGAAGATTGTTTTGTGTGGATAAATTGAGTGGTACATGAATTCTTTTATAAAGGAGTGCATTTGCAGTTTTATAATAATTGGTGCACTATTCAAGAAAAGGGGCTCTAAAAGTATACAATAATGCAGAGGGGATAATGTAAAGTTGAGAAAGACCTTAACCACTCATTTTGAGACATGTTTTTAACATGTTTTAGGTCTTTCCCCTTATATTTAACTATTTTACCATTTTGAATTTTACTATGGTAACTTATTTTTATCTGAGTAAATTAATTTTTATTCCTAAATATACAATGGACCTTATTATATATTGTGGACCTTCTAATTTAAAATATTAAATTCATTTTATTAAATTCAATTTATAGAAGTGATAAAAATTAATTATAGAATAATAAATATATAACACATTAAAAACAGATTAAGAGAAAAATAAAACTTAAATCCTAAAATTTAAAATATGGTTCTGTAAATTAAACTTAATTTTTTTAATTATATAAATTAACTTATAAAATATATCTTTAGTCATGAAAAAGTTTTTCATAAATTTTAAATTATTCTTATATCATAATGATTCCATACAATTTATAGTATTTGTAAACTAATTTTTTTTGTTAAATCTAAAAATGAAGTTAATTTTTTCAAACAAATGTTCTAAAATTTATACATTTAACTTTTAAATAGAAACATAAAATATAGTGAAAACTTTTTTTATAGGAAAATGAATTTTCAAATAATATATATTTTATTATTATTCCCCATCAATTACTAATGAAATTAGTGTTAATATATTTTTGTATATGTTTAAAAATAAAATTAGAATCATTATTTAAAAAAATAAATTTATATTGTTTAAATAAAAAATTACACAACATTTATGAAAAAAATATTTCAAAATAACCCTTTTACCATTATCGTGGTAATTAAATTTAATCTTGGTAAGTTATTTTTATTCATAAAAATAAAATTTCACTTATTATCTTATATTAACATTCCAATTATAAATATGGAAATAATTTTATATGATTCAATTTCTAAAAGTGATAACAAATCATTTTAATGTGAGTGTGCATAATATATAAAATCAATTTTAGGAAAAATGTTTCTTATAATCATAAAATGAATTTATTACATTATTAACTATTGAATAGATTTTAAAATATTTTAATATATATATTATCAATACATTTCATTAAAATCATTATTTAACTATAATATAATAAAATTCATAGCGCATAAAAAGGAAATTTTTAGTAAAATATATTTGTTTGAATAAAATGATTTTATTTATTATTTAACAGTGCTAATTGAATTCTATCAATTCATTTGTGTTTAAAATTACCTTTATTTTTAGTTATATATATTTCATAATCTAGTTACCTCTATTTATACCCTTCGGTTTAATGACTACATTATGATGGTTATATATACAGCTTATAATTTTATCTTAATAAAATGTATCGCAATTTGTCTTAGTTCGATGTTGTGTGTGAAGAATGCTATTAAACATAGTACTTATTTAATGTAAAATTGATACTAAAATCTCAAGG
The DNA here is from genome assembly GCA_963277665.1 of Viscum album. Lineage (NCBI taxonomy): Eukaryota > Viridiplantae > Streptophyta > Magnoliopsida > Santalales > Viscaceae > Viscum > Viscum album. The sequence continues at coordinate 165,665,634 of OY728158.1, read as the reverse complement.
TGTTACATTAATTCCATTGTCTTTATGGATTTTTATGGCCATGTTGCAATTTTCTGTAATGTGGATTTTTTACTACAATAGAAGCATATTTTCTTCTCTAGTGTGTTATCTTTCTTACCTTCTCTCTTCAATGACTTCTTGGGAGTGTATTTATCTACTTTATTATTCATTTTAATTTTCAATTAATACTTGTATTTATTTATTAACTAATTATTCAATTTTTGATTCCTATTATCATCATCATATGATTCATATTGGGTTGGTATATACCAATATTCATCATAACATTGTCCATATACATTGAAATATTTATAGAAATTATCAATACTTTCAAATATATTTTTGAGAGATAGATTTCCCTTCATCTATGAACACTAATTTTTCCAATAGGTTTCACCTTTTTTCGACTCTCCTCCCCCTTAAGACTATCCTTAAACAAATTGTATGAGTTTAAATATTATTCTAGAAATCAATGTCCATATGCCTAAACCTCGAGAAACACTGATAGTGGTGAAAAAATATTCTTCTATTGCTTGTAGGATAAATCAATGACTATAATGGTTAGTGATTCACACACCTCCAAAATATCTCACCATACATACACTTGACTTCTTCTCATGGGAATTCTACAAATAGCTTCTCATTGCATTAAAATAGTTGCATTGTGATCGCCCTATATGCCCTGAGTCGCACAAGTTATATGGATTCACACCATGTATATCCAAGTATTTCTTTTTAACTTATTCTGGAGGTATATCTCTAATCATTACAAGGATTTCTCAATATCTATAAAATGATCTCCTTCCAACTCAACAACTAAGTCTTCTAATGACAATGGATATTTTGGAATATCAACCTGAAACTTAGTATCTAATTATAATATTAACTTTATAGATTTTAAATAGAATATTTTCACTTGATTTTATCACCTCACTGAGCTCTTGTGATCATTATAAATATATTTTCACTTCATTTACTAGAAGGATCGATACCCAGATCATTTTCATGCATATTAAGATCGATCTCTACTCATCTTTTTCTTATTTCTTCTCAATTCTTCAACACACTGATCTAATCACTAAATAATGGATGGATTATTCTTCTTAATTAAGCATGGATACCCTATATATTTTTTATTAGAATGGGATCAATATTATGATCTCCTTTATCTTATTCAAGAGTTCCTTATTGATCTCTTCTATGCATAGTTTCTTGGTTCCAACTTTCTTCACTTATCTCTCCTTATTTTTCTTTTTATATATAGGTCACCAACATTTTCTATATTTTGAAATATATAATAACTTTATTGTCTATGTTATCATGTTAATTGATTTACAAATGAAACTAATATTTGTTTTTTGTTTATTTTTTCATATTCTACATGTTAGATCTTCATTTATTTTATTTTCTCTATTATTTTCTGACATTTATTTTATTTTATCATGCTACTTTACCCTTATATAGTGTTCTATTTACCCTTAAGTATCCCATATACTAACATATCTACCTTTACATGGAGTTTAGTAACCCTTACAAATCTGACTCATAACCTTTACATATGGGGTTTGAGCTAGTAGACCTTTATGTTTCTCTCTTGTGGTGACATTCACATAGAAAATTTTGATAGCCTTTATCCAAGTTTGTTAGGGATCATTTATTTTCATATTTTTATTTCATTATGTATATTTATCCATTGAAACCACCCTCGGCTCTTGGGGATATACCATCTCTCCATGTTTGGATCAAGTGAGAACAATGGATGAAAGGGAGATTCCGGATAGGCTCATGATGTGTTATTCTAGATAGAGAGATGAAGGATATTGATTAATGAAAGAGGCTTGTTCCATGACATACATGCATATTCACTCATTTTAAGAGATAAAATCATATCTTAGTGTTTCATTTTAATTGATATCGTGAAGAGTTTATCATGTAGTTCCATTTTTTTCGATGATTCTTAAGATATTTAAATAATGCTCGGGTGATGGTTGGTTGGTAAACCAAGCTGGAGTGAGAGTTTATTTTCAAATGTTCTTCCATGTTTCTTTTTTTATAAATTTAAATCCCAATTATTATATCTTGGTTTCTTGTGATTATTGTAATCTCATTTTTAACATTTATAAAAGGTAGGATTATGATGGTGTTCTTTCCCTAGAGTAGGGTCGGAGTTCTCTAAACCATATTAAATCCCTAAGTTCTTTTTTCTATTTTATTTCCTCTAATCACTTTCTGGTTGGGTTATTTGTTTTTCCCTAATTTCTCAAACTCATTATGTATTGGAATATAGTCATCATTGTGTGATCCTGGTAATATAATAAGGGTGTATCTATAATATTCCCCTCAATAGTTGTAATCATCACATCATGCATATGATAATGGATTCCAATAAGTATGAGATTGATAAATTTGATAGTAACAATTATTTTAATCTAGTTTGACTTAATATGAGAGCATTACTAGTCCAACAAGGGCTGAAAAATTCATTTTATTATCTCAAGAAACTACATATAAGTTTTTCAACTAATGGATAAACTATGACCACGTAATCTTATGTCCCTTAAAACATTTTAATGAAATCCCATAGCTTATTGACTTTATCGATGTCTAATAAAGTCCTACATGAGGTTTATTTTAAAACTTTTATAGCTTGTATTTGGTCGAAGTTAGAAAAATTATATATTAAAACAAAAATTGGTAATTTATATACATAATAAACACAAATTTTAGGCCTTCAAGATGCATCCTATAACTCCCATCTATGAACATCTTAATGAGTTTAATGAAATCTTATTAGACTTATCCAATATCGATGCTAATTTTAATATGTTGACTAAGAAATTTTTCTTTTAATTTACTTGGATAGTTTATATGAACATCTTATATATGTTTTGATGTATTTTAGATACTCCTTGACCTTATAGTAAGTAAAATCTACCTTGATTTCTCATGAGTTGTGCAGTAAGGCTAAGGTTAAATCTGATGCAGAGGGTTTTTGGATTAGATATAAATTTAATTTTCACAAGAAAAGAAAGGTAAGAATTAGAAGGGTTGAAATAACTAAATTATCTATAGGGATACACATTCTAAATCAAAAATGACATAGGTTACCTACTATTATTATGGGAAACATGGGCATGTTAGAACCAAATTCCCTAAGTTTAAGTCTAGTGTGCCTTCTAATGAATATGGTGATAATTATCTCTTTACTAATAAATTATATGTGAGTGTTGAAGTGCTAACATTGTTATAATATAAGTTTCATTCCAAGTGGGTTTTGGTTTTGGGGTGTTCTTTACATATTTTCCCACACATAAGTTCCTTTTATGAGCTAAATCAGGGAGCATAAGGAGATGTTTTTAGGTAAAAAAATGAGGTATCGTGTTTTGGGTATAGGTTTAGTTATGATAGAACTCTCAAGTAAATATTTTTTCTCTTTATTGGATTTGATTTGGGTTCTAGATATATGTAGAAATATTATTTCATTAGGTGTCTTGGATAAGAAGTGATTTACTTTCAACTATGGTTTGGTTACCTTAAAATATCCATGTGTGATTTTATGATTCTTAAGGGATCCTTAGTTATTGGGTTATATGTTTGGAGTGTAAGAACTTGAACCAAGTAGTTGGGTAGCACTTATGTCACTAACAATGATAGGACTATGCTTTGGAAATAAGGTTGGGTGATGTGAGTGATAAAGGCTTAGAGGAACTGAGTAATAAAGGGTTTTTTACCCAAGTTGCACTTTATAATATTCCCTTTTGTGATTATTGTGTACTAAGTAAGTCTAAAAGAGTTAATTTTCCCAAATTGATCTTCAAATAAAGTCTCCCACTTGAGTATGTTCACTCTAACTTATACATACCTACCAATATTACCTCCCATTGTGAAGGCTCATATTTTGTTACTTTTATATATCATTTTTCATGAAAATTGTAGATTTACATATTAAAAATTAAATCTCATATCCTTTTTGTGTTCAAAACGTGGAAATCCTCTGTAGAAAATTAATCTGGGAAGATATTGAAGACCATAAGGATTGGTAATGGGATTGAATACCTATTTACTGGTTTTAATAAATTTTTTGAGGGTTAGGGAATTTTGAGACACTGAATAGTGTTCCATACTCCTAAAAAATATTTTATCAAATAGTATGAACCAAACAATTATTGAGTGGGTTTATAGCATGCTTTTATGCTCAGGCTTTCCCAAGTACTTTTGGGATGAGTCTTCTACTATGGTAGTTTACTTGATAAATAAGTGTCCCTTATATTCTAATATATATAAGACTCTGAAGAATATTTGAAGCATTGAATCCCCATTTTATGGACATCTTAGAGTGTTTGGATTCACTACCTATACTCATGTAAAGAATAACAACCTCAATCCTAGGGCTATCAAATGTGTCTTCATAGGTTATCTTGAGGGGGTGAAGGGATATAAACTTTATATTTAAAAAACTAATTTTTAGAAATGTATTGTTATTCATGATGTGTTATTTCATGATAATTTTTATCCTAGGTATAAGTGTGACACGAATGACAGTAGAAACACTTCCTAAGAGAGGTTTGTTGAGATTGATTCTCTTATTGATAGTGAGTTTCATGTAGATACTTATCTACATATCCCTCAACCACATATCACTCATCCTGGTCTAAATTCTAGATTTGAATCTAACAATTCTTTAGATAGAAAGAATCCCAGGGGTTTTAGAGATTATCATCTCACTAGGGACATAGAGAGGACAGTGATTAAGCCTCCTTAATAAAACCATGATGATATGGTTTCCTTTTCCTCATATGTTTCCCAGAATGTTGATAGTGATAATCCCAAAAGCTACAAGGAAGATATTAATGATAGAAACTATAATTACTGGTTTTTTTAATGGATATGAAATACCATATGTGTAACAGATTAATGTCAAAACTTCTTTTATACATAGTGATTTAGATGAAACTTTATTCATAAATCCCCCTTCTAGTTTTGAACATGAATTTAAAACTAACCAATACTTTTTTTATAAATAAATATATTTATGGATTAAAAGGCCTCTAAAAAATGGTATAAAAATTTTGATCATTCATGCTATGAAATGGTTTTAAAAGGAGTGATTTCAATGCATGTTTTTACATAAAATCTATTAAAAATTGTATAGTTTTCTGATGTTTTTCTTAATGTTTTCATCCGTTTGAATTCTCATGACCTTTAAGTCCTTTGGTTCATGCTTATTTAAAAAACTTTTTCCTCTATTCTTGTAATGAGTTTCCACTTTTCTCAATTTTTAAAATATGATTTCTTTTTTGTATTCAATAAAGAGGGCTAGTCCCTCAACCTGTTTCAAAAAAATGTTTCTCATATGTAGTAATTTGAAATTAATCACCAATTGTAAAATGAAATTAAATTCATATTTTGAAATGAAATATTTCATTTTTTCTAATTATATATTAGGTATGAAAATTATTTGGGAAAGAAAACATGGGTTATTTTATCTGTCACTATATTCATATGTGCTTAAAGTGCTAAATAGATACATATTTGATGTATTGAAACTTGTCAGTTCTCCTTTTGATCAACATTTCAAACTTTCATTTTCTTAGTCTCCTACCACTACTAAGGATATTCAATACATTATTAGAATCCCATATGCTAATGTTGTCGGTGGCATTATATATGCTATGATTTGTACAAAGTCAGATATAGCCTTATCTATATGTACTTTAAGCATGTTCATAGGAAATTTGGGTAAGCCAAATTGGTATGTTCTTAATTTGTTGTTGAAATACATATCTTCTACTTCATTTATTTCAATTTGTGATGGTATTAATGTTAATTATGAAGACTTATTGACTAGTTATGTTGATTCTGATTATACTAGCAATATTGGAATGAGGAAATCGCTAATCTATTATTATTTCAGTACATATAGAGAAACGATCTCTTGGAAATTTACTATAAAATCTGTGGAGACACTCTCAACCATTGAGGATTCATATATTTCATTGATATAAGCAATCAAATAATATATTTGTCTTGATATTTATATTATTGAACTCAATTTATATCATTTTTTTATTATTGTTCGTTATAATTCACAATCTTTCCCACATCTCTCTAAAAACATTTTATTTCATGGTTGGTACAAGCATATAGATGTTAGATTTCATTTTATTAAAGAGGTAATTAAAGTGGAATAGTGTGTGTCAAAAAGATACACGTAAATAAAAACCCAGCTGATAATTTGACTAAGGTTTTGGATTTTTCTAAATTCATGTATTTTTTAGATATTTTTAACATGGTTCTATTTGAATAAGATTTAGGTTCAAGAACATCATCCTTCTTTTGTTATGGTTTATTTTCTAAATGGTGAAGATTTTTTTATTTTATATCATGCTTTATTTACAAATGTGACAGGTGATTTTATTAAAAAAATTAGATTCCACATGTATTATATTGATTTTTTTTAATTTATATACTGTTTTTTCTTACCTTTATTTTATTATGATCATACTACCTTACCCATACATAGAGTTAGGTTTACCCTTATTTGGGTATGGTTTACCTTTATGTGGGGGGATTTTTACCCTCACTGGTGACTTGTATCCAATAGTGTACCCTTATGTGTTGGCCATTATGACCCTTATATAGCTCATATTCTCAGAGATATAACTTTACATGGTGTCTTTTGGCCCATATGTATTCGGTGTCTAACATTTACATAGGGGGTTTGTCTAATATACCTTTATTAAACTCTCTTATAGTGACTTCTATTGAACATACTAATACTGTTCTAACATATCTCAATATTTCATATGTTTTATGCTCATAAAATCACCATTTTTTACTAATAAACTTATCTTATGTATTTTAAGGAAATTATTCTTTTTTAATAAACTAATCGTAAGTATTTTAAGGTAATTTTTATTTTTTACTAAGTAATATTTTGATTCTGAGCATTTTGGTTAAATATATTTTTCAATTTCAAAGAAATTTTCTGTGGAAAATATCATAAAAGATGACACATTATCATATGAAATAAAAATTTATCATATGAGACGTTAATTATCATACGCTGCTAGGAAATAAGTTTTCTGTCAAAAGAAATCATCTATAAGCAAACAGATATATTTATAGTAAATTTTAAAATCTATACAAATAAAATTATCTGATGAAATTATTACATATGATGATTATCATATGAGGTAGAATAAAGTCATATAAACTATGAATTTTAGATAATTCTTATATTTTATGAGGAGAAAATTATCATATGAAGCATTGATTATTCCAATGATCTTAGAAAGTTAGATTACTTATATTCAACAAAGATAAATATCATATTATGTTTATAATTATGATACATAGATCAAAAACCTCATAATAAGGATAGAACTTACCTTACATAACAGAGTTTCTATTTTATTTATCCTATGGTGATAGGATTATCTTATGAATATATGAAAATTCATATATATCATATTATATTATACAGTAGAAAATTTATTTCAAAGTAAAAAAAATCATTGGAGTTAAATATTAAGTATTTCACTAAGTCTTATGAAGTTTTTCAGCCAAAAAAGGCTTAAGAGGAAGATAATTCCCTTCAAAACTACAGTTATTCAAAGTAAGTATTTTTATGATTATTTATTCACTCTTTCAATGAACTTATTACCATTGTAGAAATTCAATAAAATTCTATGCCTACTTTTATTTTTGTCAAAACTTATGATGTATGGATAAGGAAAAGATTAATTAAATAATATGTCTATTTCCAATAATTGGTGTAGTTCCAATGATGATCATGGTTACAATCAAAAATAATCTCTTCATTCTCTATTTTTGGAAATGAATACCACATGCAAGAGCATAACTTTTATTTTTGGATTATTATATTTTTTCTTGACTATTTGAGTATATATAGAGATTTTAATTCAAAATCAATCAGATAGAATAGAAATAACACTTGAGATACATAGTACTTCCTAAAGAATGAAAAATGATACTATTCTTTTCTTGTACATACAAGCCTTTATTTACTTATATTAAGAAGAGAAATTCATTTTTTATTCTTTGAAGAACACCTCAATTGTAGTTGATGGATATTTTGGAGATATTCATTGAATCCTTATTCATTTTCTATAATAACCTCTCATATTTCTTCAAGTTTCCTCTTGCAATTGTGAGCTGAATCCATATCTATTTTTAATATATTTTATCTTATATAAAGTGAAAACTCTTTTTTCTAAGTATATGAAGGTTGAGGATAGGTCTTAGTAAAATTTTGATCCATGTAAAATCTTTTTGAATAATTTTATAACAATTTTTAGTTTCTTTCACTCAAATATCAAGGTCCCTGGGAAAAGGACATGTTTGGTGAAATTCACCAAGCATGATGATAGAGCGTTGTTGGAGTGAACTAGGGGATTATTATACCCTAAACCACTATAAATCATTTGTGCTCTATTCTTTTCTTTTCTTTTTTTTATTTACAATTCCAATCTGATAAAATAGTTAAGAACATTTCAAGGGCTATTTTAAATTTGGGTTAAAATTTCTAGAACTCAATTCACCTTGACCCCCTATTACGTAATTGTGTAACTCCATCCAAGTCAACAATTAGTATCAGATATTGAGACTCTTGAGTTCTAAACTCTAACAGGTTGAAGTCATAAAGATCATTTTCAAATTTCTTTAAAGGATGATAATAGAGAAGTGATGTTTATGATCAGGGATCCTTAATTTAATTGAGAAAAATATTGGTGTTGGAAGGGTCAAATAATTATTTATTTGAAAAATATTGGTCTAAGGGTTTATTTGAAATCCATCAGGAATTATTCAATACCTGGGTGAGAACAAAAGAAATTAGATTCTATTTTAGAATAATAATGTGATCTAAACTCCAAGGATATAAATTCTATTATATATGTATTAGTACCTGATGAGTTCAATCGAGTTTCACAATATAATAATGCACATGAAATGTGGGAAAAAATATATGTAGCTTATGAAGGCACTAATAGTGTAAGGAAACTCATATACAACACTATCAAATTAATGTTTTAAACATTCAGAATGATTGACGGTGACAGTATCACTCAGATGAATATAAGGTGGGATAAAATTGTAAATAATGTAGTTCCCTCACGATATCTGATTCCTGAACCCAATCAAGCTATCAAAGTACTCATAATTCTACCATCAAAATGGAATGAAATTTTATCAGGTATTAAGCAATATACTCTAGTGAAAAAAAATTAATATAAATATTTTATTGACACACTTATGATTTGTGAGGATAATATAGAAGTTGATTCAGGAGAACATAAGATGATAAAAAAGGGATAATTCTTCTTTAAAACTTCCAATTCAAAAGATGATAATAAAAAAGATTGTCATTTTCATGCTCGTATGATGAAGAGACTTCAATAAATTCAAATTCAAGTGATGTGATTTCTAAATTGTTCAAGAAGTTCTGCCAAAAAGGAAAGGGATTCGAGAAATAATTTAACAAGTATAAAAAGTTTAGTGGAAATAGTAGAGAATTAATGTTCTATGAGTGCAAGAATATTGGGAAAATTAATCCTAATTTCCCTCAGTTTAATGAAAATAAAAGGTATATCATAAGAAGAGATCTAACTTTAAAAATTATAAGAAAGAAATGAAGGCTATATAGAGTACCTCATATGACTCCAATGATAACTCTAATTTAGATTCTAAATAGTAGGTATCTAATCAGAAGGTAAATATGTTCTTAGTAGCATAAACTGAGAAGGTACATTATGTTTATTATTCTTCCTCTAGATATGAATCTGAAAATTACACTTATGAAAAAATAAATTAGTATTATTCTATGTTTAAATACCACTATTATTACTTGAATAATAAGAAAAAGAATTTTAATAAATCATATGATGTTGTTGTTAATGAAAAGGAAGTTTTAAATAAACATATTTCTGAACTAAAATTTAAACTTGATGATTTTTTTCTAGGTTTGTTCTCCATGATAGTATAAAATAAAGAATTTATTGTTGAAGTTAATAGTCTAAAAGATGTTGTTAGTGTTTCTACTAAGGGTTGATTATATAAATAAAATCCTTGGTAAGAATAAATAAAATAAAGAAAAATATGTCATAGGAAATAAAGGGGGAAACCTAATCTATATATAAATTATTTGTGCATAGTTCCCAAAATAGAAAATTTTATAATATCACTTGTTTTCACTATAGAAAAAATGTTCATGTTGAAACTAATTATTACCTAATATATCCTCAGATTTTCAGAATAAAGAAGGAATTTATTTCTATAAAATTATCTAATTTTAATTCTGAAAGTTTTGGATATTCTAAAAAGTATATGAAAATTTGGGATCCCAAATATTTTATAGATAACACTAATGGACCCATTATAATTTGGTTACCAAAATTTATTCTTACTTAATTTTATTTTATAAGAAACAATCCAGAATAATAGTAATGCCAAATGGTTTATATATAGTGGTTTTTCAATACATATTGTAACGCCCTGACCCTAGTTACCCAGAGTCGGTGGATTATTACATAACATTGGCATGATCACAAGAAAGATCAAATCTCGAAGGACCAATTGGTTTAGTAGCCTTGGAAACACTAGATATATTCATAAGTCTTACATTACATCATAAAATGAAAAACTACTACAACAACATATTGTCTCCACAAACCACACTCATATCCCCACATAATATCCCTGCAGGTCATTCATAATTTACTTCTTCACTTCCTAGGAAAAATAAAACATAGAAAAGGGGTGAGCTCAAATGCCCAGTAAGGATAACAATATACCGGAAACTTTCATAAATAAGAATAAACATTTAAGGCTATGTATAACTAAAACAAGAGCCTTTTAAAATTGAACTTTCAACATGGTATGGCATAAATAAAATGAAATAATGCCATTTACTTATTCACATGGATATTCTACTAATCGAATAATCACATGCAAAATCAATAACCACTTTCATAATGATAGAATGCATAATGCCAGACTATCATAACCACATAGCCAAGGCCTCGTGCCAAGACTACAAATAAGATTTTGTCAAGGCCTTGTTCCAAGACACTAGTTTGTCTCATGAGACCTACTGATGCATCGAAGAGCTATAGCAGGCTCCACCCGTCACATATTAAGTCCAATGCATTCCCATATGAAAAGGATTAAACATAACATAAACATTCGTATTAAAACTAGCATACGAAATGTCAATAATTTCTCCATAAACTATGAATGGTATAAAAATAGAACATCCATAGTCAAACATATCAGAAAACCTTCAATATAATATAGAAGTTTTGTATCATAATAAATCAACTTCAAATAAGCGTAAAATCCATCAAAGGATGTTGACATAGATGAAATCAAAACTCTTTTTAGAGAAATATCTTTTTTATTTTTTTGAAATCATTTAAGATCCATATAAAATAAAACATTTTATTTGAAAATATTCTTATAAGCTTGTAAGAAAAGCTTTGAAGATTTTATAACAGCGGAAAATATCCGTACCCTCTGTATAAGTTAAAAAAACATTCTTATCTTAATTCTGTCGAAAAGGTTAAAAAGGACCTTGTTTTGAAAACGACGGAAAGATTCCTTTATAAACCTCTAAAAGTCAAACAAGGGTATAAATTACTTTAACCCATATTCTTGTAAATAATAAAATTGTTTTGAAATACATTTTTAAGAAAACATGGATGTGGATGATAAAGAGATCCCAATAGATTATTACGTATAAACAACCTCAGATAATGAAGAGATTGTGAAATAACCTTTACCAATTTGGTAACTTATGAAACATACAACCCATGAAAGAGGTATCATAAAATGAATATGTAAATACACATAAATTAGAGTGTATTACACAAAGTATATAATTATAGGCAGTACATACACCACACAAAAAGTGATGGTGGCAATATGGCATGAATCTCACGGGAATAAGAAGTGAGATGAAAACCCCTTACCTTGTACTTTTCCTTGGTTGGGGCAGTTTAACCTCCTGTATAATGGTGAAATACATGTTATTAAATTATTCAAGAATCATATATATTAATATGATATAATATATGATCTTTTAATATTGATTTGATAATAATATCTTAGTATTATCATTGTTTCGGGTGTTAACTTACTTGTTTTCTTTTATATGTTTTGTTACGTAAGACATGTTTGTAAAGGATAGGTTGTATATTATTCATATACAGAATGATATGAAGTCCTTAAACATCATTTTTAAATCATCAAATGATAATTATACTTGAATGGATGCGATGGATAATGAATCTTATCGCGTTCGTCGAGACGGTAGTCCGTACGTAGGCACGAGGGACAATATCATTCTTTTGATATTAAAATAATATATAAATGGATGGTATATCACATATACAGAATAATTAACATGTTATATTTATTATTTACATGAGTTACATATCATTATTATACCCATCCAAATAATAATATATTGAATAACAATTACACCACGACGTGGAGACGGTAAGCCGTACGTACGCACGTATGGTGACATGTTATTCAAAGGGTGGATAGAATACTGAATATGTTTGTACCATATTTATAATAAATTCACAGTATATATATGATACTGGATTTATTATTTTAGAATGGTAACAACAAAGGAAGAAGAAGTGGAAGAAGAAATGAACTTGGAAAAGGGTGGTGAAATCATTACCTCTTCTTCGGGTTCTTCCTTTTGATTTGATCAAAAGGGATCATTGGGTTGGCTTTCTGATCAAACTAAGGCCTCTAGGTTGTATTGATGTAATTTGGGAGAGTATTTGGGCAGGGTTTGGCCGAACCAAAAGGCTTTGAAGGTGTGAAAAAAATGAGAAGGAGGAGTGCCCTTTTATAAGAGGGGTGAGGGGCACCTTTGGAAAAGCTAGAGATATTAGTTTATAATAAATTCATATTCGGTTTCCAATGGCTACAAAGTTGACTATTCAAATTTTAAGGTGGGTATGGGTCGAAAACAACTCAACCAATAGAATTTAGACAGGTTTGGGTACTTATATTAACCTTATCTTTAAGAATCAACTCTAAGTTAATTAGTTTCACTTTTACAATGTCTCTTTGTATTTTTATATAATATGGTTAATAAACTTACTATATACATCCAAGCGACCCCCAAGTGGTCCATTAATTATGAAACTATCATGATATAAGTCTCTTGGCTGAACCTTAGATTTTTAGGAATTTAATATCAATTAATAATATAATATTTGTTTTAAGAACTCTTTTATGTCAATTTTGACACTATTCAATAGTTGATTTTTTTGAAACTCATAACAGATTGATTACTTAGAAAAAAGTAAATTAAATAAATCCTAATATATTATATTATCCTAGAAAATTAGTTTAATTCATTAAAAGTTTCATATTATATTTATTTGGGTATTTATAATATCAATTAATTTAATTTTTCACTATTTTAGTAATTACTGCATCATCATTGTGTCATAAATAAAATAACTTATTTAATGTATAAAAATTATAAATAAACTATAATTATGTAGGAAATCTTTTTATATTTCTAATGAATATTTATAATCTAAAATACAACATATATAACTCTATGTAATAATTGTTTTTCTAAAAGATATATGCTTGTGTCATTTTTGTATTCATTTTAACTTAATTAAAATAAAGTGTCCCTATCACCTACAAGTGGCACCATGGGGTCCCCAAATCGACCCAAAGATGCCTATGGTCGAACATGTATCAACCAATAAGGCTAGGACACGTTTTAGGGTAATTTAGTATTATTATAATATTATTTTTTAACCCTTATTTACCAGATTTACCCTTAACCATGGTAAATAAAATATTTACCACAGTAATTATTCAAAATGTCTAAAAATAAAAGTTACCTATTTACAAAATTTGGAAATCCTGATTCCAAATATGGAATCCATTTTTCTAAATTCAAAACACAGAAGTGGAAGAAATTAATTTAAAATTAATTCCCGCTGTCAAAACAAAAAAAGTGTTTTTAAAAGATAATAACTATCAAAAGATTGACACTTGTTTATGTTCGGTTTAATTTTAAAATTATTTCCAATGACCAAAATTATATTAAATGGTAAAAATATATTCTAAATATAATTTAAAACCACTCAAATTCATAATTTATCACTATTAATTATTTTGATTAAAAAAGTTGTTTTTAATTAAAATTTAGTAATTTTCACTATTCATCAAAATATGAAAGTTATCCGAAAAGTAACAAAATTTCACCTTAGGCTAAATTAGATATTCCGAATCCAAAAATGAAGTCAATTTTGAAATATAAAATATATATAATTTCAAAAATTAGGTATTACTATTCATAACAGCTAGTTTGATTGGTTGTGGTGTGTGTTAAAACTCAAGGTTGCGTACAACACACGCTACTGTATTATTCAAAGAAAGCGTACCGTGGAAGCTTGTGATGTTTCATTTTAAATTTTTTATGTCCCCATTTAGTCAAAAAGTTTAAAATATTGTATTTAAAAAGGGTTCACTATTAAAAGTTGATAAAAGTGCAATACTGAAAATGAATTTGTTCTTGCATTATGTCTAAGATACTCATAATATGGAAAAATTATAAGGATTATATAAAGTTTAAAATTTAGTTAATACTATTCATAACCTCTTTTGAATGGCTTTTTGGTAAGTCATGGTGCAATTGAACTCGGTGTTGCGTGTAGTGCAAGTTATTGAATTATTTTGAAGAAATAACACATTATGAATTCTTGGGGTGTTACATTCTCCCCTCCTTCAATAAATTGCATCCTCGCAATTTGAAATTGTTCTTCGAAAATAAAAGGTTTAAAGTAGAAAATATATTTGTGGGAAAAATCACATCGGAAATTGGGTTACTAAAATTTAGTCTTAATATGAGGAAAAGAGAAATCAAAGGGTCACCACCAAATTATGATCTCGATTAGGAGAACATTGTTGGCAATTAAAGACATATAATTGGAGGAAAAACGTAAATATTTATAGGTAGTGATTGAGGTCATCAATCACAAACAAGTGTAAAATTGAGGTCCTTAAATTCATCAATCTATGATGATTTGAAATACCATCGGTTCAACAAAACATAGGGTATTAGGATAACACATTTTTGATGTTTCAAAATATCTTAGTTGAAATCCCACATCGAAAAATGAATTAATTAGGACTCTATTTAAAATAAAGAGTCGAAAGTATGAAGATTGCCGAAAATAACACATACTAGGGTTCCATGTAGGAAAATATGGATATGGAAGAAAAATCTAACCATCAATTATCTGATGGAGAGTGGTAGAGAACATGGATATGAAAAGGCCAACAATCCCAAAGCCATAAATTAGTGATGATTTAAGGTACCATATAAGAAAACATTTTTGTTCTAAGTTGCTTTTCTTAATATTGAGAAATTTATTTATGAGATTGGATAAGATCATAAGGAGATATACTTACTTTATAATTAAAGTTTTATCCATTAATAAATTTCTACCACAAACTCATCTTTCACTCTAAAAGATAATAGAATGTAAAAAAAATTCTATTTACACTATTCGTATAGGGTTCCAAAATAAACGAATTTATAATTCATCTACAAGATCTTTTAATAAAAACTACATTATTTAATCCAGGATATCTCGTGGGCCAGTGGTAGTTGATACACCCTTGTCGCCCTTCGGTTGCGGGTTCAAGTCTCACAGCCTTGCCGGACGCGACGGGTTGCCGCTCGACCTCCGCGTTGTCCTTTTATGGCAATCCAAAATAATCCAAACTAGAACTATCCAAAATACTTCTGTCCAAACTCACAGTCCAACATTTATAAGGAAGGTAAACATAATGTAGATCCTTTTTACCCCGTAATAGCATATGAATACCTTCATCATGTATTCTTTTAATACACCGAGACATCCTGAATTACCATATTCCTTATTGATTACATTCATGCTCCCTTATTCCATATAGAATGTTGGATATACTTCATCAATCCAAAAATGTTTTAAACCCCAACAATGATGGAATATACAAATCATTAATCAGTTCCAAAGTAGTCAAGAATATCCAATATAATTTTTCCAAAAAAATCACATATTATTCCAAAATCACTACCTCAGTATCAGAACTATATTATAATTTATCATTCTCTCAACCATATATTTTCCAAAAATTTATCCTGCTATTGAGTCACTTTTCTTTGTTCCACACAATCTCAAGTCTTTAATGAAATAGTACTGCAGTACAATCCTTATATACTCCATAATTATTATAACAAGTACATTGTTGATACAACACTCAATTGACATAATCAACATAAGAACTCTAATCATTCCTCTTAATCTGTGGTAGTATCATAACTTGATTATTATCCAATAACATCATTTGCGGCATAGTCTGATGACTGGGACATAGGTTCGTGTAGTGTCCAAACTCCTTGCAAATGAAGCATTGTACATTTGAAACCATTTTCTTACCCTTGCAGTCACGTACTTTGTGCCCTTTTCCTCCACACTTATAACAAACTCCCATTCCTTTCAGGCAAGTTCCAGGGTGTTTCTTTCCACAGTTACCACATATGGGAAAATTCTTCTTTTCCCTCTTCCCTTTACCCATCTTTCTCTCTTCCATCCTTTTCTTCTCTTGCTTCCCTTCAAAGCCATAGGACTCAGTAAAATCTTTACTTATCTTATCAACACATGATATTATTTCTTCATATGATGATAATACATGGGAGACTATTTCTCTTATATATTCTAGCTTAAGACCATGAAAGATATGATCCTTCCTTCTCTTTGGATCATGTGCATTTCTGGAGTTCTAATTCCTTCTACTGGGTGCCATTTCTAAACAATGGCATACACTAGATCAGTTTATGAATCAAAATACATAATCCCATACTTATAAAACACTTAACATAAATTGAACTATTTATGGATATAATCCATAATCATAAAAATGTCTCCTTTGAGGATGTATATACTCATAAACCCTTCATAATGGTTTGTAATGAAAATGATAATTATCCTAAGCATATCCCCCGGGAGTGTCGTAACCAAGACTGCAGCAAGGCCCGTTGTCATGCACCCGTTCCCGTTCGAGTCTAGCTCAAAGCGGTGTTTTCGGGTTTTACCCCTAGGTACATCTATGCCAGAGCCGCCTCTACCTGCTCGTATCCAGACTGGGATGTATTGCTCGGAAAACTCACAAAATCTATACAATACCAAAATTTTAGGAAGTTCTTCTACACTAATCCTCAAAGTTCATCTTAGGTCTACGTGCTCTAATCAGAGTTTATCTAAATCTAGCTTCCAAGGTTTTTACTAAACTTCCTCTGAAACCAACTGTAACGCCCCGACCCTAGTTACCCAGAGTCGGTGCATTATTACATAACATTGGAATGATCACAAGAAAGATCAAATCTCGAAAGACCGATTGGTTTAGTAGCCTTGGAAACACTAGATATATTCATAAGTCTTACATTACATCATAAAATGAAAAACTACTACAACAACATATTGTCTCCATAAACCACACTCATATCCCCACATAATATCCCTACAGGTCATTCATAATTTACTTCTTCACTTCCTTGGAAAAATAAAACTTAGAAAAGGGGTGAGCTCAAATGCCCAGTAAGGATAACAATATACCGGAAACTTTCATAAATAAGAATAAACATTTAAGGCTATGTATAACTAAAACAAAAGCCTTTTAAACATTAACTTTCAACATGGTATGGCATAAATAAAATGAAATAATTCCATTTACTTATTCACATGGATATTCTACTAATCGAATAATCACATGCAAAATCAATAACCACTTTCATAATGGTGGAATGCATAATGCGAGACTATCATAACCACATAGCCAAGGCCTCATGCCAAGACTAAAAATAATATTTTGTCAAGGCCTTGTGCCAAGACACTAGTTTGTTTCATGAGACCTACCGATGCATCGAAAAGCTATATCGGGCTCCACCCGTCACATATTAAGTCCAATGCATTCCCATATGAAAAGGTTTAAACATAACATAAAAATTCGTATTAAAACTAGCATACGAAATGTCAATAATTTCTCCATAAACTATGAATGGTATAAAAATAGAACATCCACAGTCAAACATATCACAAAACCTTCAATACAATATAGAAGTTTTGTATCATAATAAATCAACTTCAAATAAGCATAAAATCCATCAAAGGATGTTGACATAGATGAAATAAAAACTATTTTTAGAGAAATATCTCTTTTATTTTTTTGAAATAATTCAAGAGCCATATAAAATAAAACATTTTCTTTGAAAATATTCTTATACGCTTTTAAGGAAAGCTTTGAAGATTTTATAACAGCGGAAAATAGCCGCACCCGCTGTATAAGTTAAAAAAACATTCTTATCTTAATTCTGTCGAAAAGGTTAAAAATGACCTTGTTTTGAAAACGACAGAAAGATTCCTTTATAAACCTCTAAAAGTCAAACAAGGGTATAAATGACTTTAACCCATATTCTTGTAAATAATAAAATTGTTTTGAAATACATTTTTAAGAAAACATGGATGTGGATGATAAAGAGATCCCAGTAGATTATTACGTATAAACAACCTCGGATAATGAAGAGATTGTGAAATAACCCTTACCAATTTGGTAACTTATGAAACAAACAACCCATAAAGAGGTACCATACAATGAATATGTAAATACACATAAATTAGAGTGTATTACACAAATAATATAATTATGGGCAGTACATACACCACACAAAAAGTGATGGTGGCAATATGGCATGAATCTCACATGAATAAGAAGTGAGATGAAAACCCCTTACCTTGTACTTTTCCTTGGTTGGGGTAGTTTAACCTCATGTATAATGGTGAAATACATGTTATTAAATTATTCAAGAATCATATATATTAATATGATATCATATATGATCTTTTAATATTGATTTGATAATAATATCTTAGTATTATCATTGTTTCGGGTGTTAATTTAATTGTTTTCTTTTATATGTTTTGTTACGTAAGACATGTTTGTAAAGGATAGGTTGTATATTATTCATATCCAGAATGATATCAAGTCCTTAAACAACATTTTTAAATCATCAAATGATAATTATACTTGAATGGATACGATGGAGAATGAATCTTATCGCGTTCGTGGAGACGGTAGTCCGTACGTACGCACGAGCGACAATATCATTCTTTTGATATTAAAATAATATATAAATGGATGTTATATCATATATAAAGAATAATTAACATGTTATATTTATTATTTACATGAGTTACATATCATTATTATACCCATCCAAATAATAATATATTGAATAACAATTACACCACGACGTGGAGACGGTAAGTCGTACGTACGCACGTATGGTGACATGTTATTCAAAGGGTGGATAGAATAATGAATTAGGTTGTACCATATTTATAATAACATCACATTATATATATTATACTGGAGTTATTATTTTAGAATGGTAACAACAAAGGAATAAGAAGTGGAAGAAGAAATTAACTTGGAAAAGGGTGGTGAAATCATTACCTCTTCTTCGGTTTCTTCCTTTTGATTTGATCAAAAGGGCTCCTTAGGTTGACTTTCTGATCAAACTAATGCCTCTAGGTTGTATTGAGGTAAGTTGGGAGAGTATTTGGGCAGAGTTTGGCCGAACCAAAAGGCTTTGAAGGTGTGAAGAAATGAGAAGGATGAGTTCCCTTTTATAAGAGGGGTGAGGGGCACCTTTGGAAACGCTAGAGATATTAGTTTATAATAAATTCATATCCGGTTTACAATGGCTACAAAGTTGAATATTAAAATTTTAAGGTGGGGATGGGTCGAAAACAACTCAACCAATAGAATTTAGATAGGTTTGGGTACTTATATTAACCTTATATTTAAGTATCAACTCTAAGTTAATTAGTTTCACTTTTACAATGTCTCTTTGTATTTTTATATAATATGGCTAATAATCATACTATATACATCCAAGAGACCCCCAAGTTGTCCATTAATGATGAACCTATCATGATATAAGTCTCTTTTCCGAACCTTAGATTTTTAGGAATTTAATATCAATTAATAATATAATATTTGTTTTAAGAACTCTTTTATGTCAATTTTGACACTATTCAATAGTTGATTTTTTTGAAACTCATAACAGATTGATTACTTCGAAAGACGTAAATTAAATCAATCCCAATATATCATATTATCCTATAAAATTAGTTTAATTCATTAAAAGTTTCATATTATATTTATTTGGGTATTTATAATATCAATTAATTTAATTTTTCACTATTTTAGTAATTACTTCATCATCATTGTGTCATAAATAAAATATATTATTTAATGTCTAAAAATTATAAATAAACTATAATTATGTAGGAAATCTTTTTATCTTTCTAATGAATATTTATAATCTAAAATACAACATATATAACCCTATGTAATAATTGTTTTTCTAAAAGATATATGCTTGTGTCATTTTTGTATTCATTTTAACTTAATTAAAATAAAGTGTCCCTATCACCTACAATGGCACCATGGGGTCCCCAAATCGACCCAAAGATGCCTATGGTCGAACATGTATCAACAAATAAGGCTAGTACACGTTTTAGGGTAATTTAGTATTATTATAATATTATTTTTTAACCCTTATTTACCAGATTTACCCTTAACCATGGTGAATAAAATATTTACCACAGTAATTATTCAAAATGTCTAAAAATAAAAGTTACCTATTTACACAATTTGGACATCATGATTCCGAATATGGAATCCATTTTTCTAAATTCAAAACACATAAGTGGATGAAATTAATTTAAAATTAATTCCCGCTGTCAAAACAAAAAGCGTGTTTTTAAGAGATAATAACTATCAAAAGATTGACACTTGTTTATGTTCGGTTTAATTGTAAAATTATTTCCAATGACCAAAATTATATTAAATGGTAAAAATATATTCTAAATATACTTTAAAACCACTAAAATTCATAATTTATCACTATTAATTATTTTGATTAAAAAAGTTGTTTTTAATTAAAATTTAGTAATTTTCACTATTCATCAAAATATGAAAGTTATCCGAAAAGTACCAAAATTTCACCTTAGGCTAAATTAGATATTCCAAATCCAAAAATTAAGTCCATTTTGAAATATAAAATATATATAATTTCAAAAATTATGTATTACTATTCATAACGGCTAGTTTTATTGGTTGTGGTGTGTGTTAAAACTCAAGGTTGCGTACAACACACGCTACTGTATTATTCAAAGAAAGCGTACCGTGGAAGCTTGGGATATTTCATTTTAAATTTTTGATGTCCCCATTTAGTCAAAATTTTTAAAATATTGTATTTAAAAAGGGTTCACTATTAAAAGTTGATAAAAGTGCAATACTAAAAATGAATTTGTTCTTACATTATGTCTAAGATACTCACAATATGGAGAAATTATAAAGATTATATAAAGTTTAAAATTTAGTTAATACTATTCATAACCTCTTTTGAATGGATTTTTGGTAAGTCATGGTGCAATTGAACTCGGTGTTGCGTGTAGTGCAAGTTATTGAATTATTTTGAAAAAAATAACACATTATGAATTCTTGGGGTGTTACACATATAGGTGGATATTTTTTCAACTTTCACTCGTTGTCTAAAATAAATGGAGGGTATGTCACATTTTTTAATAATTCTAATGGAAAAATTGTTTTCATTGGATATTTTAGAGACCCCCATTAAATCTTTATCAAAAAATTCATCATGTTGATGTATTAAACCACAACCTAATAATTATATCTCAACTTTTTATAAAGGATATTCTATTGATTTTTATAATAATTCATATTCTATATTTAAAAATAAGTTTCTTAAATTTAGTTCTCTAGGAATTGAAAATGTTTATATAGTAGATTTTTAATCACTGTGTAAACAAAATGTGAACTGTTTGAATACTGAATTACATGAATCTTGGATTTTTTATAAGATCCTTGGGAACTGTACAATTTATTCTCTAAATAAATTATCTAATAAAAATCAAATTTCTAATTTTTCTCAACTCAAATTGGATAAAAAATAAATTATGTGATGTGTTCCAAATATGCAAGAAACAAAAAAACATCTTTTAAACTAACTAAAGAAGTTACTTTATTTAGACCAATTGAAATCATTTGAATAGATCTTTTTTTTTCCTTCTATAATTGTAATCCTAGAAAATAATTCTTTTTTCTATGTTTTGGTTGATGATTTTTTAATATTTACTTTGTTTTATTTCTTGAGACTTAAAAGTGAATCTTTTTCTGTTTTTATTAAATTTTGCAAGCTTTCTCAAAATGAAAAGGTCTCTAAATTTGTTTCCTTTAGAAGTTATCATAGGGGATAATTTTTTAATCATGAATTAAATTCATTCTACTTAAAATATAGTATTAAACATACTTTATCTTCCCTTAGAACACCTCAACAAAATGATGTTTCAGAAATAATAAATAGGACCTTGAAATAAATAGCTAGGACTATGTTATATGGATATATAATTCCCACTCACTTTTAGGTATAAGCTATTAATGCATCATTCTATGTCATCAATAGAGTTCTAATAAGGAATATCCTAAATAAAACACCCTATGATATATGGAATAATAGAAAACCAAAGGTTGGATACTTTAAGGTTTTTGGATGTGAAGTTTATATCTTAAACACCAAGTAAGATCTTGGAAATTTAGATCCAATGGATGATGAAGGAATATTACTAGGTTATTATACTATTTATAAATCATATAAAGTTTCTAATAAAAATTCAAAGATAGTTGAAGAATATAGTCATGTGAAATTTGATGTAAATAGTCATTTTGATCATAAGAAAATAAAAATTGATCAGTTCTGTGATTCGATGAATAACTTGCCATTTGATTCTCTCCTTGAAAATGAAAAGGATAATGAATTGGTACCTCATCATGAATATTCTATTCCTAAAAGGTAATAAACTAATTTCCTTGAAATTTTAATGCCTAAATAGACGAGGTCCCTTAAAATACATCCTATGAAAACTATAAAATAAAACCTAGATAAATGATTTAGAGTTAGAATGAGTGTAGGAAATCCTTTTAAGTTTTATATTTTCCTATCCCAACTAGAAACTAAAACCAAATAATAAGCCTTAGGTGATGAGAGTTAGGTGGTTGTGGTAATGAAACATACTTTTCAGGTTCAGGAATATAGTGCATTTTTTAGTTTTTTTAATTTGGTGACAGGTTAATTTGGGGAACTGAGGATCAAGATGGGTTTCCAAGTTTTTGAACATCTCTAAGATGTTTGTTTAGACGTGTCTTGTGGTGTGGGGAAGGTCCTTGGTGTTCGGAGGTACATTAGGATGAGTTTGGAGTGGTTGGGATACTAAAAACAGTAATTGTAGGTCATTAATTGTTTGAATAAGTCATTCATGTTGTGAATAAAATTTATGGGGTGTCATGGGCTATAAATAAGGGAAAGCGGTAAAAGAGATAACTAGCCAAAAAATTCACAGTGTGACCACTTAGGTCACACCGTGAAACATGTTAACCATGTTTTTTAATTAAATAGGGAGCTCTCCACCCCACGCACACACACAACCTATGTCTTTTGTTGAGGAGCTCATGCATGGTAGGCATAATGGTTGGACCTTACCCTCTCCCATATACCCTTAATTTAAGGTAATTGTTGGTGTGATCACACAGTATTTTTGAGTAATATCTCACACTCCTCTCCCTCTATTCTTTCTTCTATGGTTGGTTACTAATTTCACTACTGGAAAATGGACTTATCCCCACGGTTTTCCCCAAAACCGTGGGGATAGACCCCCCCCCCCTATACCCACGATTTTGGAAAACCGTGGGTATACGTGTCTTTTCATGACCTATACCCACGGTTTTCTAAAACCGTGGGTATAGGGGGGGTCTATCCTAATGGTTTTCCAAAACCGTGGGGATAGGTCCTGAAAAGTGACACATACCCAAGGTTTCCCAAAACCTTGGGTATAGGGGTACCTATCCCCACGGTTTTGGGGAAAACCGCGGGGATAGGTCTAGGATAAAATACCTATACCCACAGTTATGAAAAACCATGGGTATAGGTCACTTTTGTGTGCGTGGGAAAAAAACAATTCCTCTAGAAGGAAATGTTTTTTGGCGGGAACCCTATACCCATGGTTTTTTCCTCTATACCCACAGTTTTTATAACTATATTTAACTAAATATATTTATATATATACATATAGATGATGTTAGGGTAGTGGTTAGACGTGGTGTTTGCAGCGAAGAGGTTGCGAGATCGAAACTTGGCGGTTGTATTATTTTAGGACCTATACCCACGGTTCTGAAACTGTGGGTAAAAGCCGTTCACACCGTGGCAATTGGCTATGTTTCAGTGACACTGTGGTAGGACACCTATACCCACGGTTTTGGAAAACCGTGGGTATAGGCTGGGGACCTATACCGACGTCATTCCAGCCCATGGTTCCCAAAACCGATGGTATAGGCTATACCCACGGTTGTGGGGGCTATACCCGCGGTTTTGAACTGTGGGTATAGGCCGTTTTTCCAGTAGTGATATTGAAAGGTAAAAAGGTAGTTATGATATTATTTTTACATAAAAATAGTTATTTCATAAATTTAATATATAAATATAAACACATACTAATAATCATTCAAAAAATATGGTGATTAAAAATGAATTGTATCACTATGTGGAGATAGTAAGTCGTACGTAGGCATGAGAAATACATTAACATACCATTTGATAGTAATGTGGGTGATAATGCTACTTTCATAATAATAATAAAAGTTTAGGATATTTATGACACTTCTGATGTTATTTTATTATCAAAACAAAAGTTTGAGAAATGTTAAAATAACTTTTAAAAAGAAAGTGGTTGGTTAAGGTGATTAAAAATTAATTGAAATAACTCCTTTCAACACCCTTTAAGGATTACTTGGATATTCTTTTGGGATTACTATTACATATGTAATGTTTATAACGATTTTGGGGAGTGATTTTAAAAGATTTTGGATGATATAGATGTCTTAAGATGTGTGAAAAAGTGATTGGTGGAGGTGTCCTTTTCTAGATGTGGTGAGGGGAACTTTTTGAATTTAATAAACTACTTAATTCCAATAAAGACATTATCAAGATTTATACTTCATAATTACCATAGATTATAATATAATGAATGATTTTTTTGTAATATAGCCATACAATAGAATTTTTACTTTTTTATGTTGTTCATTAATCCTTACCCCTTCTCCCTTCATCCATAACTATTAAAACCCATTTTAAACCCTTTGAATCCATTTTAAACACTTTAATGTCCTTAAACCCATTCCAAACCCAATATAAACCCCTTAAATACCCTTAAAACCCCATCACGCACCCTAAAAACCCTTTAATACCAAATTATCATTGAAACCCCCATTTACAACACTAAAAACCTATGACTAACCCCTAAACCCATTTTAAAATCCATTAAACCCTTAAAACTCATTAAACCACTTATAACACCATTAAACCACAATTTTAAACCCTATAAATCCATTTAATACCTCTATTTAACACATAACATCCCATAACACCTTCTAGACTCACTTAAAACCCATTAAAATCCAACACCCTAGAAACCCTAAACCATTGAAACCATAACCCCAACACTTGTCCAAAATCCTAAACCCTAGAAACCATGATCTCTATAAACCGTCAACCCAATAAAATATCATTACTACAAATTTTTGAACTATTAAAATAATTTTATTATTAATATAAAAAGGATAATTTGAAATTATAATATAATTCTTTTACATATCAATAATATTTAATATTTATATTAAAAATCATTGAACACTATATATTACTTTTAATAATTTTTAAATCACTTTTTTTATGTTTATAATAATTGAATAATCACTATATTACCGTTATACCAGAATATAAGGTAATAATTTCATATCAATAAATTAAAAATAAAACACCATAATGAAGATAATTTACTTATTAAAAGAATTACGATTGTGATACATTCACTGCATTATTTTTTCTTAATGTGAACACATAAAAGATATTTAAAACAAAGAGAGTAATATTTTATAACTTTATTTTATTTAAATGTTATGTGGGTAATTTTCATTGATAATTTTTCATTAAACAATTAATTTTAGACCCTAAGGTTATAATTATTGAATTCCATTTATCAAATAGGTATTAAGATGAATCATGGTGACCACATCACTTATATTTATCTAAGATTAACTTGACATTCCATTTACCGAGATGATAAATTATACCACAGTTACTATGTATATTAACCAAAAATAAAAAGGCCATATTAAACAAATTTTAATATCCTAATTCAATATATTAAATCTATTCATCATGATTAAAATTCTATAGGTATAAAAAATTGTTTTTAAAATATGTGCGCAAAAGCTGACAAAAACTATTTATTTAATGTATTATTTGGGGCATAAAAGTATATATATTTTTTATATAAATACATTTTCTGTATAAATTCTTAAAAAATAATTTATAATATATAAATTTTGATAAAATAATCCACCAAAATTGATCAATTTTATTTGTTATGATAAAAGACAGATTTTTCAGAAAAAAAATATTCTTTTTAAAAAATACCTTATATAAATATAAATTATTCTATAAAAAATTAATAATAATTTTTTTCATTGAACCAAATTGTATTATTCATATATAAATTGAAATAATTTTATTTTTGAATATTTTTTTAATAAAAATTATCTTAGTAAATTCTTGAAACGAAAATATAGTTTAAAAAATCTATTTTTTCCCTATTCGTTGAAAATTTATAATTTTCATAAATATCCAAAAAATTTATCCTAAGATAATTTCAACATAGTAAATTAAAAAATTATATCCTTTTTTAAAAAATTATTAAATTAATATTAATTATTTAAAATATTTATTATCTTAAAGATATAAAATACATTTTTTTGGAAACAAATTTTTTATGTAAAAAATTGAATTTACTATAAAAAATTGGGTTCATATTTCATATGAATTATACGGTGAATTTTTAATGATAAATTCATCTATATATATTTCATAATGTAGTAAATCATATTCAAACCAACCCAATCAATGTCAATTTTATAACACTTGTGAAATAATAATATATCACATTTCATTAATGATGAGTGTTGTCTGTTTCAGTCTCTATCTGTCACGACCCGTCCTCGGGGCCCGTGCCGTGACTACCCCAAGCCCGCCTTCCATAGGCCAGGGGCTGGCGACTAGCACCAAGGCGTAAATTCCCAGTAAACAGGGAAGGCATTGCCTTTATAAGTAACAACCACACAGAGTCAGCAAGCGGAAAGTAAAGTGCAGAAAGTAAAAGGGGCCGGAAATACAAGCCCAACTGTAAAGTACAACTGAAAAAGTAAAGAACAGCAACTGAAGAAAAGACGGCGGCCTCGTGTCGTCCACTGGCAATCCCACCTGAAGGGTGGGTACAGATAGCCTCCAGGCTCCTCGGGTCCCACGTCCGCTCCGAGCACGTCCCGCCCAGTGGTCCACCTCCAGGTACCGTCCTGCTCCACGCCCCAACCGCGATCAGCGCTGTCCGTCGTCTGCAACCAACACAACAAGGTGCGGGCATAGCCCGTGCAGGGGTGAGTACAAGCTACTCAGTAAGGACCCCGAGACCCCCGAAGGTCTCCTGAAATCCACAAAGGATATTGCACAAAAGAAAGATGCAATTACGAAGTAACATCTGACTCGACTTAGGTATATGCCCATACATATACCTAAGTCCCCAATTCTAGCTCTGCTCACGGGCTCAAGAACAACTCAATCCACAAAGGAAAGCAAGACTCAAATCCACAAGGAGAGTAAACAGTAAATCCACAAAGGATAGTTCAACACAATCCACAAAGGAGAGTAACATAAGATTCCGCTCAACCAGGTATACTTTTTCAGATGACGTCAAAGATGATCACTGATCCATCTAAGTCGTCGGACCCACGAAGGATCGATAGGTACTAACCCCCGCAAAGACCCACACAGGATCGGGCTCACACAGAACCTGTAGGCAGTGGCTCACACAGAACCAGTAGTAGGACCCACACAGGATCGGGCTCACACAGAACCTGTAGCACTGATCCACGTGGGATCGCTGAGTGCAGTAGTCGACGCAGTCCACTGAGGATCTCTGCTCTGCCGTCGTCGCAGTCCACTGAGGATCTCTGCTCTGCCGTCGTCGCAGTCCACGGAGGATCTCTGCTCTGTCGTCGAAGTCACAACCAGCGCTAGGGTTCCCGCACACAGCGAGCTCGTTAGGAGGGTCCGCTCCACGAGCCGAGAGGCTGATACATCAACTGACACGTAGCCCGAATTTGATGTATCCAAAAGTTCCGTATCGACAACAGGATCTCAACGCGACAGACGGCGCGTCAATCGGACGCCCGGTCTGAGAGTTATTGGCATTTTCGTCCCAGGGGCCCGGTTGGTTTTTAGGGCAAAACCAACCCGACCGTACTCCGCCTGTATCCAATCCTCGGGCGGGGTATGCCAAAAGTTCCGTCTCACTTAGAGGAAACTACCACAGCAGACGGTACGTCGATCGGACGTCCGTAGCTCAAGTTATGAGCGTTTCCGCTTCGAGGGCCCGGTTGGTTTCGTGTACGAACCAACCCGGCTGAACCCAAAGTCTTCCGAAACCTTGAGTATAATATACCGAAACGACCGTCTCGATCCAAGGATCGCGTAGCCGCTGACGGTTTGTCAATCGGAGGTCCCAGGCCCAAGATATGGGCGAAAGACCGTAGAGGGCCCGAAACGGGGGTACTGGACCCGGGGCGACCCGGCCCGAACCCCCCCTGGGGTCGGCCGAACCGGGTCGGCCCGAACCGGGCCGACCCGAACCGGCCCGAACCGGCTCGGCCGGGTCCGGTCCGGCCTGGGCGCGGCCCGGCCGACCGGACCGGCCAGCTCGGCTTCGGCCGAGCGGCCGAACTGGCTGCCGCCGCGGGTTTGACCCGCGGCATTTGGAGAAACGCGGTCCCCGCGGGGGGGACCGCCTGTCACGCGGACGCGGCCGGGCCGCCGCGTCCGTTCCCGATTCCGCGCGGCCGCGGAACCGGCCGCCGCTGCCGCGGAACCGGCCGCCGCTGCCGCCGCGGCTTCAGCCGCGGCGGGCTTCCTCCACGGCGGCGCGCCGGGCGCCGCCGCCTCCGGTCGCCGGCGCCGCCGCGCCGGCGACCCGCGCCGCAGCCGCCTTCCGCGGGCCGCCGGAGATGCTCCGGTGGCCCGATTCCTTTCCCGTCTGCGCCGTTGCCCCTCCCGGATGCCGACCTTCACTGCGGGATCAACGGATCGCCCCTGCCGCGCGGTTCGTCGTCGTCCGCCATATCCGCACAACAAAATAGATCGGCGGAGGGTTGCCGGGTCTTGTTCGTTACACCCGCACCCTCCGCGTTAGCCATAAACGTCACCGGGAGGGAAAAGGATTAACCAAATCAACAATTTTAAATAGATTAAAATTGTTCTGATCGGGTTCTTTATTTGAAAAGAATAAACACGGGAAAAGAAATAAAATAATCCAATCAACCCTTACCTTGTCGTCGTCGTCGGACGAGGGGTCGTCGCGGAATCGCTCGTCGCGGAGGAAGGAGATCGTCGCGTCGTCGCGGTATCCGGCGTCGCGTCGCCAATCTCCGGATCAAGAACAAACGGATTTAATTAATTAAATCCGTTGTTATTGAAATTTAAAAAAAAGGAGAAATAAAAGATTCGATTCTCACCTTTGTTGCCGATCGCACGTTCGCCGCGGAAGAAGAGGCACCGAAGAAGAAGAAGAAGAAGAAGGTCGCGGAAAAGTTGTCGACGTCGCGGATCGTGCGTCGTCGAATTCCGGTTCCGGCGTTCTTCGCGTTCTTCGCGTTCTTCGCGTTCTTCGCGTTCTTCGCGGAGAGGGTGGAGGCTCAGAGGAATAGCAATCCTCCAAAATAGACAAGTTTGTCTATTTTATTATTTTGCCAACAAACGCAAAACGCGTAAGTAACGACCCACTTAATTCGTTGAATTAATTCAACGAATAAAACAGCCCATTTAATTCACGAAAGAAACAGCCCAATTAAATGGTCTGTTAAGAATTAAAGAAAACGCGTCGGTTGACTTTTCAGTTACTTTGACGGGTTTTCGCGGGTGCGTTACATAGCGAAAGAAACAGCGGGGCTCGTGCGGGCCCCACCGCACAAATATCCTACCAAGGGGTAGGATATTTCTGGATAGCATCCTATCCAGTTCAACTCAGTTCAAGCCGTCTTTAAGTGACTTCAAGTGGCTTCCAAGCAGCTTAAGTGAAATAAAATAAAGTTGTCGCACAAACTTTATTTTATTTCTGACTTAAAGCCGTAAAATTTAAAAACCACGTCTGAGCAAACGCAACTCCGGAAGATGCGTTTCTAAGCAAATACCGGCGCTGCGATTTCATCGGTGCTCTCAGAATTCGATTTCGGGCACTGGTTCAAAAGATAGAAAAACCCGCTCGTCCGTTCACTGAACGTACCCGAGCCAAACTTCGGAAATTGATTCCGGGCACACCGGGCCTCGGAATCAGGTGCCGTCTGAAGCTGCGCTCTTGTAAAATTCCCAAGAAAATTAAGAAAAAAATTTCCTTGAAATTTGCGGGTCTTTACATTACTCCCACCTCAGGGCTTTACGTCCCCGTAAAGATACATCAAAAACTAGGGGAACAAATGAGGGTACTGAGCACGCATCTGAGCCTCCCGCTCCCAAGTGCTCTCCTGGAGGTTCCCGTGCTGCCATCTGATGCGCACAAGAGGAATCGACCGCCCACGTAGGACCCGCTCCTGTCGATCCTCGACCTCCACTGGGACCTCCGCAAAAGTCGCCCCATCGTCCACGTCCAGCTCCCCAAAGTCGATGATGTGCGTCGGGTCGTGCACGTATCTCCTCAGCTGAGACACGTGGAAGACGTTGTGCACCCGGTGCAACTGAGGTGGTAGAGCCAGGCGATAAGCCACCTCTCCTATCCTGCTGAGGACCTGGAAAGGCCCGATGAAGCGTGGAGACAACTTGCCGCCTCGGCCAAATCTCCGTAAACCACGTCGAGGTGAGACACGCAAAACGATGTGGTCGCCATCCTCGAACTCTAGTGTCTCCGCCTCCTGTCAGCATATGACTTCTGCCGGCTCTGAGCTGTCCTCATCCTCTCCTGGATGATCTGGACCTTCTCTGTCGTGGCTCGGACCATCTCTGGTCCCACAAGTGCTGACTCCCCAGGGTCTGTCCAGCACAACGGTGACCTGTAGGGTCTGCCGTACAACGCCTCGTATGGTGCCATCCCGATGGTGGAGTGGTAGCTGTTGTTGTACGCAAACTCCACCAAGGGTAGGTGGTCCTCCCAGCTGCGACCAAAGTCGAGAACACATGCATGGAGCATGTCCTCGAGTGTCTGTATGGTCCTCTCAGTCTGACCATCCGTCTGAGGGTGGAAGGCTGTGCTCAGATGGAGCCGCGTCCCGAACGCCTCCTGCAACCCCTTCCAAAGCCGGGAAGTGAAACGAGCATCTCGATCGGAGACGATAGATGATGGCACACCGTGAAGCCGTACGATCTCCTGGACGTAAAGACGTCCCAAGCTCTCCACTGAGCCCTGCTCTCTGATGGGTAAGAAGTGTGCCGACTTGGTGAGTCGGTCGACAATCACCCAAATGGAGTCGTGACCCCTGGAAGTGCGTGGAAGTCCAGTCAGGAAGTCCATAGATATGCCGTCCCACTTCCACTCCGGGACCTCCAAGGGCTGTACCAAGCCTGCTGGTACCTGATGCTCAGCCTTCACCTGCTGGCAGGTGAGGCATCGTGAAACGAACTCTGCCACAGCTTTCTTCATGCCCGGCCACCAGTGCTGTCGCCTGAGATCCTGGTACATCTTCGCCACTCCGGGATGCACCGCCAAGGGAGAAGTGTGAAACTCTCTCAGCACCTCCTCTCGTAAAGCGACTGGTACGAAGGTACGTTCTCTGAAAAGGATGTCGTGCTCTGCTCCAAGGGAGAAGCCATCAGGCGCCTGACCTGAGGATATCAGTGCACGCCGGGTCTCACAGTCAGCGTCCCCACGCTGAGCCTCTCTAACCCGCTGTAGAAGTGGAGGAGAGACTGTGAGAGACTGAAGAAAGGCTGCTCCGTCTCTATCCACGAAGGATATCTGTAATGAGGCTAGCTGCTCCGTCGCCTCCTCAAGTAGCTGAATGCCCGTCCTCCTGCTGAGGGCATCGGCTACCACGTTCCCCTTCCCAGGAGTATAGACTATCTCAAAGTCATAGTCCTGGAGGAACTCAAGCCATCTCCGCTGTCTCAGGTTCAGGTCCTTCTGAGAGAAGATATACCTGAGACTCTGGTGGTCAGAAAAAACTGTGAAGCGCTCGCCCATCAGGTAGTGCCGCCAAGTCTTCAGAGCGAAGACCACTGCTGCTAACTCCAGGTCATGAGTGGCGTAGTTCTGCTCATGCGGCCTCAACTGACGTGATCCGTAGGCGATCACGGCCCGCTCCTGCATCAGGACGCATTTGTCACGACCCGTCCTCGGGGCCCGTGCCGTGACTACCCCAAGCCCGCCTTCCATAGGCCAGGGGCTGGCGACTAGCACCAAGGCGTAAATTCCCAGTAAACAGGGAAGGCATTGCCTTTATAAGTAACAACCACACAGAGTCAGCAAGCGGAAAGTAAAGTGCAGAAAGTAAAAGGGGCCGGAAATACAAGCCCAACTGTAAAGTACAACTGAAAAAGTAAAGAACAGCAACTGAAGAAAAGACGGCGGCCTCGTGTCGTCCACTGGCAATCCCACCTGAAGGGTGGGTACAGATAGCCTCCAGGCTCCTCGGGTCCCACGTCCGCTCCGAGCACGTCCCGCCCAGTGGTCCACCTCCAGGTACCGTCCTGCTCCACGCCCCAACCGCGATCAGCGCTGTCCGTCGTCTGCAACCAACACAACAAGGTGCGGGCATAGCCCGTGCAGGGGTGAGTACAAGCTACTCAGTAAGGACCCCGAGACCCCCGAAGGTCTCCCGAAATCCACAAAGGATATAGCACAAAAGAAAGATGCAATCACGAAGTAACATCTGACTCGACTTAGGTATATGCCCATACATATACCTAAGTCCCCAATTCTAGCTCTGCTCACGAGCTCAAGAACAACTCAATCCACAAAGGAAAGCAAGACTCAAATCCACAAGGAGAGTAAACAGTAAATCCACAAAGGATAGTTCAACACAATCCACAAAGGAGAGTAACATAAGATTCAGCTCAACCAGGTATACTTTTTCAGATGACGTCAAAGATGATCACTGATCCATCTAAGTCGTCGGACCCACGAAGGATCGATAGGTACTAACCCCCGCAAAGACCCACACAGGATCGGGCTCACACAGAACCTGTAGGCAGTGGCTCACACAGAACCAGTAGTAGGACCCACACAGGATCGGGCTCACACAGAACCTGTAGCACTGATCCACGTGGGATCGCTGAGTGCAGTAGTCGACGCAGTCCACTGAGGATCTCTGCTCTGCCGTCGTCGCAGTCCACTGAGGATCTCTGCTCTGCCGTCGTCGCAGTCCACGGAGGATCTCTGCTCTGTCGTCGAAGTCACAGCCAGCGCTAGGGTTCCCGCACACAGCGAGCTCGTTAGGAGGGTCCGCTCCACGAGCCGAGAGGCTGATACATCAACTGACACGTAGCCCGAAGTTGATGTATCCAAAAGTTCCGTATCGACAACAGGATCTCAACGCGACAGACGGCGCGTCAATCGGACGCCCGGTCTGAGAGTTATTGGCATTTTCGTCCCAGGGGCCCGGTTGGTTTTTAGGGCAAAACCAACCCGACCGTACTCCGCCTGTATCCGATCCTCGGGCGGGGTATGCCAAAAGTTCCGTCTCACTTAGAGGAAACTACCACAGCAGACGGTACGTCGATCGGACGTCCGTAGCTCAAGTTATGAGCGTTTCCGCTCCGAGGGTCCGGTTGGTTTCGTGTACGAACCAACCCGGCCGAACCCAAAGTCTTCCGAAACCTTGAGTATAATATACCGAAACGACCGTCTCGATCCAAGGATCGCATAGCCGCTGACAGTTTGTCAATCGGAGGTCCCAGGCCCAAGATATGGGCGAAAGACCGTAGAGGGCCCGAAACGGGGGTACTGGGCCCGGGGCGACCCAGCCCGAACCCCCCCTGGGGTCGGCCGAACCGGGTCGGCCCGAACCGGGCCGACCCGAACCGGCTCGGCCGGGTCCGGTCCGGCCTGGGCGCGGCCCGGCCGACCGGACCGGCCAGCTCGGCTTCGGCCGAGCGGCCGAACTGGCTGCCGCCGCGGGTTTGACCCGCGGCATTTGGAGAAACGCAGTCCCCGCGGGGGGGACCGCCTGTCACGCGGACGCGGCCGGGCCGCCGCGTCCGTTCCCGGTTCTGCGCGGCCGCGGAACCGGCCGCCGCTGCCGCCGCGGCTTCAGCCGCGGCGGGCTTCCTCCACGGCGGCGCGCCGGGCGCCGCCGCCTTCCGCGGGCCGCCGGAGATGCTCCGGTGGCCCGATTCCTTTCCCGTCTGCGCCGTTGCCCCTCTCGGATGCCGACCTTCACTGCGGGATCAACGGATCGCCCCTGCCGCGCGGTTCGTCGTCGTCCGCCATATCCGCACAACAAAATAGATCGGCGGAGGGTTGCCGGGTCTTGTTCGTTACACCCGCACCCTCCGCGTTAGCCATAAACGTCACCGGGAGGGAAAAGGATTAACCAAATCAACAATTTTAAATAGATTAAAATTGTTCCGATCGGGTTCTTTATTTGAAAAGAATAAACACGGGAAAAGAAATAAAATAATCCAATCAACCCTTACCTTGTCGTCGTCGTCGGACGAGGGGTCGTCGCGGAATCGCTCGTCGCGGAGGAAGGAGATCGTCGCGTCGTCGCGGTATCCGGCGTCGCGTCGCCAATCTCCGGATCAAGAACAAACGGATTTAATTAATTAAATCCGTTGTTATTGAAATTTAAAAAAAAGGAGAAATAAAAGATTCGATTCTCACCTTTGTTGCCGATCGCACGTTCACCGCGGAAGAAGAGGCACCGAAGAAGAAGAAGAAGAAGAAGGTCGCGGAAAAGTTGTCGACGTCGCGGATCGTGCGTCGTCGAATTCCAGTTCCGGCGTTCTTCGCGTTCTTCGCGTTCTTCGCGTTCTTCGCGTTCTTCGCGGAGAGGGTGGAGGCTCAGAGGAATAGCAATCCTCCAAAATAGGCAAGTTTGTCTATTTTATTATTTTGCCAACAAACGCAAAACGCGTAAGTAACGGCCCACTTAATTCGTTGAATTAATTCAACGAATAAAACAGCCCATTTAATTCACGAAAGAAACAGCCCAATTAAATGGTCTGTTAAGAATTAAAGAAAACGCGTCGGTTGACTTTTCAGTTACTTTGACGGGTTTTCGCGGGTGCGTTACTTAGCGAAAGAAACGGCGGGGCTCGTGCGGGCCCCACCGCACAAATATCCTACCAAGGGGTAGGATATTTCTGGATAGCATCCTATCCAGTTCAACTCAGTTCAAGCCGTCTTTAAGTGACTTCAAGTGGCTTCCAAGCAGCTTAAGTGAAATAAAATAAAGTTGTCGCACAAACTTTATTTTATTTCCGACTTAAAGCCGTAAAATTTAAAAACCACGTCTGAGCAAACGCAACTCCGGAAGAGGCGTTTCTAAGCAAATACCGGCGCTGCGATTTCATCGGTGCCCTCAGAATTCGATTCCGGGCACCGGTTCAAAAGATAGAAAAACCCGCTCGTCCGTTCACTGAACGTACCCGAGCCAAACTTCGGAAATTGATTCCGGGCACACCGGGCCTCGGAATCAGGTGCCGTCTGAAGCTGCGCTCTTGTAAAATTCCCAAGAAAATTAAGAAAAAAATTTCCTTGAAATTTGCGGGTCTTTACACTATCAAACTTAACGTTTTATTAAAAATCATAGAGAATTATATTCTCCCCAATATAATTAATTTTTCCCTCCTAATATTATCATGTCTTCTTTAGTAAAGGATTATATTTTTTATAATTCCACTTCTAAAAATCTACATCAGAAAAGTGATTAATAAATCTTCCAGTTGAAAATAATGAATAAAAAATATGAAGGTCATATAGATGAAAAACTAACAGGTTTTCAAATTAGGATATCATTAGTAGGAATTAAAAAACTGGACACAAAGTAGAAAAATAACTCCCATGGAATAATAAAGATTAATATATAACAAGTTCAAAAGAATGTTAATGACAAAAAACCATGAATCAGTGAGGTGTTAAAATAAAATCAATTCCTCAGAATTAAAGGTTAGAAGACAAAAAAGCTTCAGAAAATTTTTCAAAAGATGATTCCTTCCATTACTATCTATAATAAGAAAAAAATTTAATGAACTTACATGAAAAATATAATTTTTTTCCTTCATCCATTTTTCCCAAAATCTAATCAATTTTTTGCATATGATAATTATTTAAAATTAATTTTTGAAATATGACAAACTAAAGAATATTATTAGTGATTTAAAAAACATATTAAAGTATTTTTACTATATTTAGGAATAAAAAATATAAAAAAATGTTTAGCATAAGGTATGATAATTCAAATAATTAAAAAAACTATGAAATAATACATTTAGAACCAAAATTTCTAGAATATCAAAATTGGGTCCCCTTATATCATTTCATAAATAACCTTCCATCAAAACTAACCATAAAACCTTAACATTAAGTTTTGTTTTATCCTCAATTGCCATGTAATTCCTTTCAACTCACATCTTCAAATAACTTATTTCATTAATCCCAATTTTTTATTTTTTATGTAAAATCTCTTGGTAAACTTAAAAGTTATATATTCTTAAATACACTTACATTTATACCAAAATATTATTATTAACCATGATAAATCCCTGTATAATATTATAATTTATTTAATAAAATAAAATTAGCATCAATAAAATTTAGATACAAAACCAAATTTTAACCCTTAACATTTTCATAAATTTCTTCACAAATATCACATTCTCAATGTATCAATTTTGGATCATAAAACTATCCAAATCCCATTATCTAATATATTATAATTAAAATAATGTAAAATCATATACTAACAAAAATATTTATTTAATCATCTAGAGAGTATCATTCCTAAGACCTAGTAATGTTTCATGCTAACATAAAATACCATCACCTAATACCTCAAGAGCGGGTGTCAATTCCATTGATCATATGAACAACCATAATCACATAATGATGTTCAAAAATATTATGTAAACCTCACATGAAATCAAATATTCTTCCAAAAATTAACATAACCCTTTTCTATAAATTAATTTACTTTATAATTTAATACATTACATAAATCTAAAAATATATTAAACTTCATCAAATATGATCAAAAAAATTTTTTATTGAACAAATGAATTTAAAGGGTTCCAATATAATCACACTAATATAAATCCTCTCTTATCCCATCTAAAGATTATTAGTTTTTGTGGTTTTCTTATTACTCATGAAATGTATTAAAATTATAATATTGAATAACACTTACATTTTCCAAGAACCTTATATCCTAAATATCATTGATTTAACACTTGTACAGTAGAATTATAAAATAATAATAGATAATCACATAAATCCTTTTAAATTATAGATATTATCATATTATAAGACCATTATTGGTCTAAGAGAAAACATTTAAGAGAAGGATTTTAAATAATTAATTCCCAATTATCCTTTATTTATAAAAATTATATATGAATGGTATCATAGAATGAACATCATATACCCCCATTAAAATATTTTTTTCCCTTATAAATACATTTCATTACAACATTATTTTCCACACATGAAACATTTTCATATTCATTTTCAATTTTCTCTTCAATGTCTATTTCCATGTATTTAAAATGAAGTAAATTTATACTTTTACCCACAATGAACAGATCCTCCAAAGATATTAGGGAACTCAAACCTTGGATTCTTTGGTGAATCCGAGAGTTTAATATGATACAATTTTTTTAATTATATATCATGACAACTAATTATTCATAGTCAAAATATCATTCTCTCCCATAATCATTCCATTTTTTTCAAAACCCCCCACATTTTCCCTTAAATTCTATTTTAAGAAGATTTCTCCATGTTCCATCCATTGAATAACAATAAAATTATAGGGTGTGAAAAATTAATCATAATAGGAATCAAAATAACTATGAAAAATCATTTATAGACCATCTAAAACATGGAACATCCTTTTAAATATATGACATGTTATGTTTATCTATGGTCATTCATGATCAGTAAAAAAGTTGTATGTTATCTTATACATATAATTTTCCCCTGGTTGTTCAATAATTTTCTCTAATCATAATCTCAAATGATTAATTATACCAAACTATGATATCAATTATAGCAACACTAACTTTTCATTTGTACATATCACATATTGTTAGACTAATATTCAATAGATGATATTTTTATCCACACTAACGATATAAAAGTTTAGTGTCAGTAGAAACATGGATTCATTAATAACGTATTAAAATATCTACATCATATCCCACTTAATTCTATATTGTTATAACCCTTCATAGACACATTATAATAAAAACGTTTTTTCTTGTCTTTGGGAATAGAGATCATAATAAACGTTGAGATAAAATTCTCAGTATGGGTATACAAGATATATTAAAATATAAAATGAGAATATGGTTATGAGTACATGATCATAACATTTTAAAAACCATATTATGTGTTTTAATGATAATAATATTGATTCATGGAGAAAATGTTGTCATTTTATAAGACATGAATCATACTGGAATCAAAAAACATGATCCATGAGTGCATAACATTAGCATAAGATGTATGTATATAGCATAAAAATAAGTATATAGAATAATTTCCTTAGTATTCAAAAATCACTAGGAACACTATGAGAGTATATTATGTTCTCTCACAAACCATTATAGTAGTTATGGTTCACTTCTATGTCTATCATAGTAGATAGTGTCACTTACAAAACTGGGTTCACTATCCATTCCAACACCATTTATCTAAAGAGATATCAATCTTTACCTAATGAAATTTAGGGATATATAATTTCAGTACAAACCATAAAATAATTAAAAAAATATAGATGTTTGATAAATGATCAAGAAACATTCATCATATCAAAACACATGACAATAGATGGGTTTCAAAGACATTTCATCATATCATAACCCCTATAGAATGAATGAGTTTCATAAACATATTATAATCATAGAAAACCCATATATATAATGAATATTTATTATAACCCCAGATTATATCCCCAATAAATCATAAGTGTATCCCTGGTTTGTTTTCATTGAATAATATAAATACCATTAAAATATCATTATAAAATTCTTGAGAAAAATACCATTTCCCCTTCGAAAATGAATTTCAAAAACTAGTCATTAAAAAAAAAAAAATTTTATTTTTATTGTTCAATAGTCATGGAAATATATAGAGAATCATACCAGTATTGATCATCCATGATTGATTGAAATTTTTTTCATTCTCTATAACATAAATGAAACCATTCCTTTCACGTTTTCTTAAAAAGTAAAAATTTTCTTATTTAGAAAATGACAACAATATTCCTTTGGAAAAACTTTATAAAAAGTCAATCCCCAATAAAAATAACTTCAAATATTCATAGTTTGATATTCAAAATAGTATAGATTTTTTAAAAGGATTATATATATAAGAAAATTATTTTTCGACCCAAATGAGAAATAAAGTCATTTTTCATTAAAAATGGTGTTTCAATATCTTGAGTACCTAAAGTTAGGACAATGAATGGAAAACATGTACTATCATGAAATAACCATAGAATAAAGAAATTAGTATGATTCTAGAGAGTTATATTTTATTATTTCATTATTTAAAACTCTATCATAAAATTTATTAACTAAAATTTATATCATAACATAATATACTTATAGCTTTAGCAACATTTAAATCACAATATCCAGGAATTAATAACATAAAATGAAACCTTAAAAATAAGTAACATAAATATAATCATGATATAACTTCTCAATTAAAAATAAATACCCCATATAAAAGAAAATAGGTGGATGACATAACATATGTCTCAATGGAGATATTTTGAGGTATTCATTCTTATAT
This sequence comes from Viscum album, assembly GCA_963277665.1. Classification (NCBI taxonomy): domain Eukaryota; kingdom Viridiplantae; phylum Streptophyta; class Magnoliopsida; order Santalales; family Viscaceae; genus Viscum; species Viscum album. The sequence goes on along the minus strand of OY728158.1, from coordinate 165,625,387 downwards.
CATGTTCCAATTACATAAAACCCACTCTCACCTCTTGAATAATAAATTTTAATTTATTATAATTATACAAAATAATCATGCACAAATTCATAGTATAATATATAATCTTTTTATAACATTCCATCTCATATTTATCAAGAGTTCATTATTAAAATAATCATTTTTGGGAGCTAGGTTTTTCATTAATCGCGAGTATTTCATATAATTAGTTATGGTACATATAAATTTATCATAGTTACATCAACTCCAAAATGTTCATAATTATTTTAATATCATATATAATCAATTTAAACATATGTATGAAATTTGAAAATGAATCATGTCGCTTCGTGAAGGTGTAGTCCACATGTACACACGAGTAATGCAATAGTTTTCCATCAGCCTTAAAGGTAATAAAGTATATATCATATTATTAATCAATATTCATAATTATTTCATAAGTATCATATATACTCATTAAACCCAACATTATAAAAATTCAAAAAACATACTTTCTAGAAATGAATTCTATTGCTATATGGATATAGAAATTCATATGTATACCTAAATGATGCATTTAGTTCCTTTTTTATGAGAGTAAAGGTGGATAATGGTGGTATAATAATCATAATAACATTTATAAAAATCGAGGAACGTTTATTTATTATTTTATGATATATTCTATATATTTAGAAGATGTAAATTATGGAAAAAAGGAAACTAATTGGCTAAGTCTATTACCTCTTCACTGATTAAATTCATTTAGATATCATCTCAAAGACCTTATGAGTTGTATTTTTTTAAGAAAAATTCCCATATAATGTGTATGCATTTATTTAAATGGTATTTTTTCAATGCATAGTCATGATATATGGCTCAGAATATGTGAATATGTGAGGGGAGGTGGCATCCTTTTAAAACAAAATTGATGGGAGATTTTCAATTTCATTAATGGTAAAATTATAATAAATACATTATAAAGGAAAAACATACAAATTTACACTTATTTCAAGTTAAGGTAGTATTTTGTCATAATACCATCAACCAAAATAATTTTAATAGGATTATGTGGTGTTTTAACACCTATCATTTGGTTTAACCCCTTAATTAACCTCGTTGAACCTCAACCTCAACATCAAAATTTTCAATTTGGAAGGATTATAATTTTACTTATAATGAAGTTACTTTATTTAGACCAATTGAACTTATTCAAATAGATCTATTTTTTCCTTCTAGAATTGTAAGCCTAGAAAATAATTCTTTTTTCTATGTTTTGGTTGATGATTTTTTAATATTTACTTGGTTTTATTTCTTGAGACTTAAAAGTGAATCTTTTTTTATTTTTATTAAATTTTTCAAACTTTCTCAAAATGAAAAGGTCTCTAAATTTTTTTCCTTGAGAATTTATCATAGGGTAGAATTTTTTAATCATGAATTCAATTCATTCTACTTAAAATATAGTATTAAACATACTTTATCTTCTCTTAGAACACCTCAACAAAATTATGTTTTAGAAATAATAAATAGGACCTTGAAATAAATTGCTAGGACTATGTTATATGGATATATAATTCACACTCACTTTTAGGTGTAAGATATTAATGCATCATTCTATGTCATCAATAGAGTTCTAATAAGGACTATCCTAAATAAAACACCCTATGATCTATGGAATAATAGAAAACCAATGGTAGGATACTTTAAGGTTTTTGGATGTGAAGTTTATATCTTAAACACCAAGTAAGATCTTGGAAATATAGATCCAATGGATAATGAAGGAATATTACTAGATTATTATACTATTTATAAATCCTATAAAGTTTCTAATAAAAATTCAAAGATAGTTAAATAATATAGTCATGTGAAATTTGATGTAATTAGTCATTTTGATCATAAGAAAATAAAAATTGATCATTTTTTTGATTCGATGAATAACTTGAAATTTGATTCTCTCCTTGAAAATGAAAAGGATAATGAATTGGTACCTCATCATGAATAATCTATTCCTAAATGGGAATAAACTAATTTCCTTGAAATTTTAATGCCTAAATTGACGAGGTCCCTTAAAATACATCCTATGAAAACTATAAAATGAAACATAGATAAATGATTTAGAGTTAGAATGAGTGTAGGAAACCCTTTTAAGTTTTATATTTTCCTATCCCAACTAGAAACTAAAACCAAGTAATAAGCCTTAGGTGATGAGAGTTAGGTTGTTGTGGTAATGAAACATACTTTTTAGGTTCCAGAATTCAGTGTATTTTTTAGTTTTTTTTTATTTGGTGATAGGTTAATTTGGGGAACTAAGGATCAAGATGGGTTTCTGAGTTTTTGAACATCTCTAAGATATTTTTTTAGACGTGTATTGTGGTGTGGGGAAGGTCCTTGGTGTTCAGAGGTACATTTGGGTGAGTTTGGAGTGGTTGGGATACTAAAAATAGTAATTGTAGGTAATTAATTGTTTGAATAAGTCATTCATGTTGTGAATAAAATTTATGGGGTGTCGTGGGCTATAAATAAGGGAAAGGGGTAAAAGAGATAACTATCCATAAAATTCACAGTGTGACCACTTAGGTCACACCATGAAGCATGTTAACCATGTTTTTTAATTAAATAGAGTGCTCCCCACCCCACTCACACACACAACCTATGTCTTTTGTTGAGGAGCTCATGCATGGTAGGCATAATGGTTGGAACTTACCCTCTCTCATATCCCCTAAATTTAAGGTAATTCTAGTTGTGATCACACAGTATTTTTGAGTAATATCTCACACTCCTCTCCCTCCATTCTTTCTTCTATGGTTGGTTACTAATTTATTTCATTTTGGTTTATGGATTTGATTATTATTTCATTATAGAATAGTTAGATCTCCTGTTTTTTAAGTGTATTTCATGAAACCTAGGTAGAGGGTGTCCCGAGATGTCATTTGTATGCCATTGTTTTCAATTTCTGTGAGTTATTTCACTGTGATTTTATTTATAATATTTATATCTTAAACTAAATTAAATTAATGAATAATATGGTGTCATTAGTTAGGTATTTTTCTTGGTTTGGTGTTGGGGGTGTGTTGTGGACCCTCGGGGTGTGGTTGGTCAAGGCTCTAGTGAAACAGTGGTGCTCAGTGAGTGGTTCAGTGATTATTCCATATTGGTTTAAATTAAGTAATTAATTATAATTGGTTATAATTAATTATTTATGGTATGTGGTGTGAGATAGGTACTCATAATGTGATACAAACTTGGGTGGGCTTTTTCGAGGCATGGACAGACTAAGAAAAGTGGCTAGGTTTGGATATAAAATGGAAAGCTTCAAAATTAGGTAGGTGGCCCTTGGTACTCACCCGATGGTTTGATGCATGTTAGTTATGGGGAATTTGATACATAGTCATGACACTGAAGGTTTTGGTATTCTTAAATTAATTACTTTAGTTTATTAATTTATATTTAATTTTTACATTGAATTGTGTGCCTTAAATGAGTCGTACAAGTGCCACAACCATATTGGATTTTGTTCATTGTCTTATTTCACTCTGTCATCGATGGTCAAGACCATGATTCAGATGGTCTTCCTTGATGGTCAGACCCCCATTGAGGGGTGTTCTTAGGTTAAATTGAAATGGTTGTGACTTGGTGTCCCTTTCCTAGTAACCTTTGGATACCTCCAATAGGGAATATGCGATGGCTTGATATGGATGACCCTAGTAGGCCTTGTGGGTACCCTTCAGATGTGCTAGCCTAGGTGGAATGACCATAAGTATGATGGGCTTGGGTTGGGTGAACGGACCAACCTAAGATGATCTTTAGAATTTATATGGTTCATGATCCATCTCCCTTGATCTTTGTTGATACGGTTTTAACTTGTGTGATCTATGATCCAATTTTCCATTTATGACTTGTAAAGGAGTGTAACATCCTCTAAGATATGGGTGATGAAAAAATACTTGACCAAGCCAGGGGACCTCAAGTGGGGTTTATCTTTCTTTTTTGACCTAGGGAATCCAAGTTGGGGTGCTAGTGAAGGACTGACCCTGAACAGGTGCATTGTTCATGGGTAGAGATGGTTACGGGTGTCACATTAGAACTCATACCTTATATGTAAGCTGATGGTATGTTGAAAGTGATTATGGGTTTTGGAATTCAGCCACCCCTTATTTCCATTACTTTTATAAAGGACTTGGAAAACTCCTATGTGGTGGTTGAAGCCTAGTAGCATACTTCTAAAAGGTAGTTGTGTTGTGACTTGACCAAATCCCTCATACCAATTATGATATGTATTAAAAACACCCTTGGGGTGGAATTGATTTTGTTTGAAATATAAAATACCCATATGGGTGGTCATAAAAACTCTCTGAGTAGGTAGGTATATGATATTAAAGAAAACTCTCTTCGTATGGTGGTTTGTGATACTACTGGTGGGGATACTATGGATTTGGAGCTAGGATTACTTGGTTCTTGGAAGTGGAGATATTTATTGACATGTACTAGCTGTTAAGATATTGTGGGGTCTTTGGTGGTCGTGATGGAGTCTTCTGCACTGCAGGGGTTGTCATACCATGAGCCATTTTATACTGAGACAGATCATCCCTCGGGTTATGATATAAGTATAGAGAATTCTATGTGACATTATATTGTATATCGGGGTGAGTGTATCCCCCAGATCATCATCATTGTATACCAATGTGAAATTCCCCTCAAGTTATTATTATAGATGGAACGGTCATTGTGATGCGCTTAGAGACACTCAAATACTTTCCAAAGAAGGTATGTTTGATCAAGATTATAGACCTAGGAATCGATGGTGGTTGTTTTATTTGGATATTTATTTATTTTTAGAAGGTTCACCTGAGGTCAAATGGCACTACTGGTCACCATACCATCATACACCCCCACTATTAGTCGATAGCCTTTAGTATATGAGAAGGTGCACCTGAGGTCAAATGGCACTACTGGTCTAGTTATTGTTCATATTCAGTCGGTATGGGATGTTATAAAGTGGTATCAGAGGTGTTTTTATTTTTCTTACTATTTAGGATATGCACTATAAAAAACAAAAATTAGAAACAATTTTTCACATTATAAATGTTTTAAAACATCGCTAATTCATTTACCAATATTTTTGTAAAACCTTGGCAAATGGGGTGTCTTTAATTAGAGACACCTCATTTTCCAACGTTTTTTAGAAACGTCAACAAATATAACCTCATTTACTAACATTTCTAAAAAACCTCATAAATTATTTTTTTAATTATTTTTTTTAATTAGTAATTTTAAAAAAAAAAGTTACCCTATGCCCTCCCTCCCCACCTGAATCATTAACCGCATTAGTCCCTCCCTACCTCCCTCTGCCCTAATCCCCACCTGCCTCACCCACCACCCTACTCCCTCCCTCCCTCTCGTCGCCCTACTTCCTCCATCCCTCCCTCCACCCTACTCCCCGCCTTCCCCACCCACCGCCCTACTCCCTCCCCACCTGCCTCACCACACACATGCATCACACTGGTCCCTCCCTCCCCACCCTACCTCACGTGCACACGTCGTGGCTTCACCTTGCCCCATTTCTAAAAAATTAAAGCCAACAAGGTTTGAACCCTGCACCTAGACACTTCCAACTAAGGACTGGACCACTCATCTACACGTATTTATAATTATTATTTTATATTACACTATATTTACATATACATACATTAATATATTCTAGTATTAAAAAAACATTATGTGTGTGTGTGTTTCAATATATATGTTTATATATGTGTGTGTGTGTGTGTGAATATATATATATATATATATATATATATGTTTATATGTGTGTGTGTTTATATGTGTGTGTGTTTATATATATATATAAATACAAATATTATGATATTTAAATATATGTTAATGTCTTTATATATAAATATAAATTTATATAAAAAAATATAATTATAAAATTATATATATATATATATATCTGTGTGTGTGTGTTTATATTAATATATAAGTGTTTATATATGTGTGTATGTGTGTGTTTATATTAATATATACGTTTATATGTAATTTTATATATATATTTTTATATTATATATATATGTGTGTGTGTGTGTGTGTGTTTATATTTTATATTAATATATTTAAATTTTCATATATATGTAAATTAATAGAATTATGTGTGTGTATGTGTGTCTGCCTTTATTTAAATATATATATATATATATATTGATATAAATTAATAGATTTATAAATTTTTATATTAATATGTGTGTGTTTCTGTGTTTATATTAATATATATATATATGTGTGTTAATTTAAATTAATAGATTTATAAATGATTATATTAATATGTGTGTGTGTTTATATTATGTGTGTGTCTGTGTCTGTGTGTATACATATATATAATTATAACTATAAATTTTTATTTTTATGTATATCTAAATTAATAAAATTATATATATATATATATATATATATAATTAGCAATGTTTTAAAACACTAGTAAAAATGTCACTAAAATAGCCATTTTTTCTTAAAAATGTGGCTAAATTTAAAATATATGTGTGTTTTTATATATAAATATGTGTGTGTGTGTGTTTTTATATATAGTAATATATATATATATAACTTTATATTTACATCGATGTAGGGAAATGAGCTATATTACCAATAAGAACATGCAACACATAAATGCTGGGAAGAACTCGATGAGGCTCAAACTTGAGACCTCACCAAGACCCATAGGGGCGGACACCATCGAGATGCTCCTTGAAGATTATTTATGTATGTGTGTGTGTGTGTGCACGCATGTTTATATATATATAAATATTATGATATTTAAATATATGTTAATGTATTTTTATATAAATATAAATTTATATATATAAATATAATTATAAAATTTTATTTATATATATATATGGGTGTAAATTAATATAATTATACTTATATATAATTAAAAATGTTTTAAAATAGTGATAAAAATTTCAATAAATTATCAATATTTAAAAACATGGCTATTTTTAAATTTAGTGATGTTTTTGGAAAAACATCGCTAAATACCAGTTTTTTTATGGTGATGGTAGATGGGGGATTTAGAATTATGTCAAAGCCTATGATGGATATCAAGTTGTTGTGTCATGAACACTTTTTCTGATAGGAATTCCATGTTATTGGGGCTTGGGATTGATGTTCTTGATTTCCACTATTGTAGATATATGATTTTCACCTTGAGTGTTTCACTTTAGTGTTTGGTGATCTTATGATTTATATTGGATTTTGGATCTTGTCATAGTGGCAAGAATCATATCATACATCATGATTAGGCATGTAGGATTCTCATGATATGTAAAACCTGCTAGTGTGATTTTTTCACTGATGATAGAGTTTGAGCTATTTAAAGTGTCAAAAAAATCATACGGAATTTTCCTATATAAGTTCTTGGTGGAATTATACTCAGCTGGGCCGACATGCATATATTTAATTATGATGTCGGGTTATGTGGTTTTATTGTGAGATTCTTGATGATAAGGATGATGATGTAGTCCTATATGCACAGAGGTGCAGTGACCCGAGTAGGTCATCATGAACTTTAGACAACATTATAATATACCCCTTGTGGGACATTATTATTAAGGTTCTGTTATTTAAATTGTTAGTAACAACCTATATGGTGTATCCCCATATATATTCTAATGGAATACTACTTAATTGAACTGTATGATTATGGTTCCTTAATATGGGTCATCTAGGGTGATGTCATTTATATGTGTATACCTGTGGATGTGACTGGATTCTCTAGGGAGTAGTATTGTGGGTGGATTATCGATGAGAATCAGTACCCTAGTTGGTTAATAATTTGTAAAGAGTTGCATGGTATATGTGTATATGATACCCTAGAGTAGGTGTTTTGTATGTGAGTTACCCTAATATGGGCCCTTGTGAATTTTTGTTTATGAGCTGATTGGGAGACCTTAGTGACCCTGAGGTGTGTCTCGGTATCTTAGTGAGACTATATTTAGTGCTATATGTTAGGGTAACCCATGATATGGGTTATCCTGGGTTATGAGAGTCTTTAGAAATGAGAAGTATTGGTAAGTTCGTATGCTAGTGATTAATGCATAGGAGGTTTTTCCAAGGTTATGGTTTTTTCAGGGTTATGTCTTTGATTTTCTTAAGATTAGGAACCTTGAGTGCTAGTTTTTTTGTATCAAGTATGTTTGTGAAGGGAAGGTTCATTCAGATGTCTGAAAAGTTTTTTATAGATGCATTTTAGTATGTGTTGAGAGACTAGATAGATGCTTGTATTAATGAAATGATTCTAGTTGGTAGTGGCCATGTGATTAATAGTAAAGTTCTCCATTTTGAAGAGGAGTGTCAAAGGTGTCTTGGTTAGGTGAGACTAACATACCTTGTATCATGGTTAGTGATTTGGGAATTTGAACCTTGATTCAGTGATGTATGACTCTCATATTTGTGATTCAGGTTTTATGATCAGTTGAAATGGGAGTGTGTGACCCCTGAGTTTAAATCAGTTTAAGACAGAACACACTGGTTATACCTGATGATAGATGGATTTTGAATTAGTAAAGGATGTGATCGGGTCATGGACCTGAATATTTTGGTGATTTGATCATGGTCTTAATAGCTTGATAATTTGATAATGATATCTTGGAAGGAGAGACATGCATGGGTTGATGGAAGGACCCATTTAGTTCACCCCTCAAGGAGTGGTATAAATAAATCCATATGGTGGGGAGTAAACCATTGGTTAGTTATAGGGTGTGACCCTTATTTTGGATGAATTTTGGTGGTTCCAATGATTTAATTTAGGTTTATCCATAAATGAGTTTGAATGGTATTTAGCATTATCACTTGGGTAGGAGTGGTTATGGATGTGGCGCCTTGACCTTGAGGTTTCGGGTTCGAGTCCTCACGAGACAACACCTGTGATGCCTTTAATAATGACTCCTAGACCCTCTACCCCATTGGGAACTATCCCAAGACCAAGGTTTACCCCTATGGGCCTCGTCGAGGATGTGTGGTGCGCAGGTGGTGAGGCCTCACCTATACCTCATTACCTGAATACATGTTTTCCTTTAATAAAGACTTCTTGACCCTCTACCCTATTGGGAACTAGCTCAATCCCATGTTTGGACCCCTTGGGCCTAATTGGGGATGTGTGGCATGCAGGTGGTAAGGCCTCACCTATACCTTGTTACCCAAATACACGTTTTATGCTTGTAGGAAAATGGTGGAGTGGTTACGACTGTGGCGCCCTAACCCCGATGTTCCAGGTTCGAGTCCTCGGAAGGCAATGCCTGTGATGCCTTTAATAATGACTATTGGACCCTCTACCCCATTGGGAACTATCCCAAGCCCAAGGTTTTCCCCCTTTGTCCTCATTGGGGATGTGTGGTGTGCAGGTGGTGAGGTCGCACCTATACCTTGTTACCCAAATACACGTTTTTTCACTTTAGCGGTGGCGTAGTGGTGTGAGGTTGAGGGCCATAGCAACGGTTTTCGGTGAGGTATGGGGTTCTATTACTATGAGCCCACACTTGGTGTAATTTCCACCTCCCATAATCTACTCACCTTACCGGGTCACCTGGTGTCTCACCGGGCAGGTAGAAGGGCACAGACCACCTAGCTGACAGATTGTTGTGTTGAACCATTGCTGATCAGACTATTACCCCATGGGATTCTCTACCATCTCAACTGGAAATGGCTCTTTTCCAAATGGGGATTCTCTAGATGACCTTTTAATGGGGATTGGGGTTTCTAGGTGTGGAGGGTTTGAAAAGGACACTCCCAGAGATTCCCATTTTAAAAAATGGATGACCATGTCTAGTCATTGCATTCAGTGATAGATAGACTAGGGGCCATGGAGAATGAGAGATTAGGTTATTCAAGTGATGATAATGATAATAATATGGTGGGTAGAATCATTAAGATAGTGGTTAAATGACCTCAATGTTGGAAGGGTTGAGGGTGGTGAGACTAGTTGCTAGATGGAAAAGGTGACACCAGGGTATCAGTGTGTGATAAAATTTGATGTGATCTGGTTTCTTGGTGAATACCATATTTTGGATTCTAATGGGATATTAGTTGGATTCGGTGTGTTAGTATTAGGCTTGGGGTGATCTCGGTGTGACCCAAGGGTGATTAATGGGGTGATCCATGATTCGTGATGCATTTCAGTAGGTGAAACCCCATTTCATGACATGGTTTAGGGGTGAACCTATTTTATGACATGGTTCAGGGGTAAATCGATTTAATGATATGGTTCAGGGGGTGAACCAGTTTCATGACATGGTCTAGGGGGTGAAAGAATGTTTTTTACATGATTTATGGGGTAAACCAGTTTCATCAATTGATTATGGGGTGAATCCTGATTTTTTCAGGTGGTTTAGGGGATAATCATGTGGTAAAATGTAATGAAGGTGCTACTTGGGGTGAAAATTCTTAGGAAGCAAAGAGATTGTGTGATGTTATTTTGAGCACAATTGAATCCTTGAGTGCGATGTTGTTAGTGAAAATACTAATACAAGACATCAATTTATTTTAAGTACACATCATTGGGTGCAACTAGGCATTTTTAGTATAGTAATATGAAGGAGGTATGGATGGAATTATAATTAATGTTAGACATGGTGAGAGGGAAATTTTGTTAGGAGCGTTGTGTGGGGTGTGGATGGCATCACCTTTCTATTGGTGTTGGTAGTAAGTGAGTGGTGGGGATTCTGTTTAATAGTGTGTTTGGTGTTTGGAGTTATATAGTAGGAGCATGTTCATAATTCTGAAGTGGAATTCAATGAATTTATCATAATTAGATCAAGTGGGTCGAGATTTTTGATTGAAAGGTTGATGAGACTTCTCAAGGATGATAATTTCTGAGGTGGTGAGGTTGTAAATACCCATACATTATGGATTCCTGAATTTAGAGGAATTTTAATATTTTTAATTTAATTATGGGTTCATTTGGGGAACCACATATTGGTATGGTTTGTCGAGCATTTGAACGTCTCTGAGAGGTGCTTTTAGATATTTCTTGAGGCGAGCGTAAGGTCTTGGGTGTTCGGAGAGATGTCGAGATGAGTTCAAAGTGGTCGGGTAGCTAAAAACAGTAGTTGCAGGTCATTCAGGATGTGAATGGGACATTTACACCGTGAATTACATTCATGGGCTTCCTTAGTAAAATGTATTAATTAATACATATTAAATAGGTGATCAATTTTCATTAGAGTCACTTTATGCTTCAAAAATAATTTTTCTTAAAAAATAGTTTTTATTTCATTTTGTGCTTAAAAATTATAATTAATTTCAACCAATTTTATAAATTTTATTTTAACAAATTAATATCATTTTTTAAATAATCATGTCACTGTTATCATAGGGTGAATTTTTATAATTTTTCTAAAAAGATTTATTTTTCAGTAAATAGTGAAAAATACATATTTTTGAAAAAACTATAATTTAATTTCAAGTAAAAGTAACATGATGTTTTTAATTTTATATTAAACTAACGTAAGACCCATTTAATTAGTAAAAATATAATCAATTACATAGGAATTATCATTATACTTATTTTTTGTATAAGTTAATTTTTGTGCTTAAAAACACATTTTTCTAAAAACTGTTTTGATGCGTGCAATGTGTTTTTATATTAATAAATAAGATTAATCAATATTTTAAAATATTTTAAAATATATATATAATATATACAATATGATATTTTAAAATTAATTTTATTGTTTTTATAAGGTAATTAATGTAAGTAAATTATGTTTTATACTTAAAGATTCATTTTTCAAAAACAGGTTTTCATTACGGGTTGCATGCTTATTTAAAATTAAATTCTACCACTTATAAAAAATTAATCTGGTAAAATGGATTAAATATTTTTAATCGGAATAATTAATATAATCTAATAGGTTTAACTTAATTATTTCCGTAGTGAATAGTAAAAATAGTAAAATTTTGTTACCATGGTTAAGGGAAAACAGGTTTACTGGGGGGGTAGACCAAGAGATAAGGGTTAGATTTACACCCAAACATGTATAATTCTTATTTTTGAAAATATTTCAACATTATATTATCCTAAATTATAATAGTTTTCCATTTTTATCTAATTTCACTTGAAAGTGGACTTATATCATCGAAATATTTTAAAAAAAATCTTATGTGTCCCTCCCCTCACTTATAAAATGATACCTATTATCCTCCCTTATTCACACCATTTTAGAATTATATATTGTACAATACCTATTAAAAACATTTATATATTTCTTCCCTTCATCCTATAGCTTCTTGTCTTCTCTTAAGAACAATCCTCTAAGGCTTAAGGTGTAAGCCAAAGGGGGTCTCTCAAAGAAGAGGTATAGATCTTAACCAAGATCTTTTAATTTTATTTCTTCTTAAACCTTATATAAACTTTTTGTATCTATAAAATAATTATTAATATAACATTATAAATATATTTATATGTTATTATGATTATTTTATAGTCATTTTACACCTCTTCTCCATCAAATTGGAAATAAAAGTATCACTTGTCATGCGTGTGGACTACCACCACCACGTAACGATACGATTCATTTTCCATCACCATATTTAATGGGTGGTTATAATTATAGATTTAATGTTTATATTATATTTATAACATAATTATTCTTCTATAATTATAATATCTTGTCTACATTCTTACCTTCCAATCCATTGGTAAACGATAATGTCGCTCGTGCGTACGTATGGACTACCACCTCCACAAAGCGATGTGATTTTTTTATCATTTTCACTTTACTTGGATGGTAATAAGGATAGATTTAATCAAAATATATGATATTTATTATATAATAATGATTCATTAATGTGAATTATCATTTACCTTTATTTCGTTTCACCTATCAAAAAGTGGAAACATCACTCATGTGTATGTATGGATTACCATCACCACAAAGTGATGTAATTAATTCTTCATCACTGATTAATATGAATGGTTATAAATATGTATATTATGATTATATGTAATATTTTTATCATTATTAACATTATGGATATATATGAACCATGATCAAATTGTAAGGACCGTAACTGTCAAACTAAAACATACATGAAAAATGAAGCAATTAATACCTGAAATGAAGACTTTAATAGAGAATTGTTAATAAATGAGTGTTGAAATGATATAAGAGGATATTATATGATATTATATTTATGAATATGATTCTTTTATAGAATTATTATAAATATAAATTTATTATACATGAGCTTAGAGAGCTTATGAATCAAGTCGGATATAAGGCAAGGTTTCTTTGTCTCATTTTCAAATTCATGAGACATATTTGATATTGTGCACCATCACTTCATTTATGTAGTTTGATTACATAATAATGAATTTATATTGATGAATTAATGAAATTTATGGGGTTTTAATATCCATATCATGTTCTTTATTTATATTTCCTTCGATTTAGAATATACCAAAGTTTTTTGGGTTTCATATTAATTTCTCTTCATTGAGTCATGTTTTAATGTTATGCACTAATTTATTATTTATTTTGTGTATATAATACCCAATAATTTGTTTTTTTATAATTAATGATTTAATTCAAGGTATTTATAGAACCATTTAATTTCCATCCTTCTAATGAATTTTGACTCAAAAAAATACTAAAGTTGTAAAGGTTTTTCATCATAATTTCGTTTTATTGAGGCATGTTTGATGTTATATACCTATTTATGTTTATGTGGTGTATCTTATTCCCCTTATATATTTTGTATAATTAATATAGTTATTTTCATGTTGTTTAAAATTTCATATGAATTTATTTCTTTCATGGGGGTCAAGAATCAAAAGTTACCTGAAGCTATAAGGGTTTTATGTTACAAACTCATTTTTATCGGGATTATTTATGATTAAATTTATGATAAATAAATTATATAATATATCTCTAAAAAATATTATGTTTTTATTCTCTTAAATTTGTTTATGTATATTATATATGTTCCTATCATTTTCCTCTCTTATGTTCTCAAGAGACTAAAAGATTATTTTTAAGGAAATTCTGTATTATTTTCTCTTCAATTAAGAATATTTTCTTCCATGTATATATTTTATTAAAAAAATTCAATAAGTTTTTTAATATTCTAAAAATATTATTTAAATTCATTTTTAACTATATTTTACTTTAATTACAATGTTTTAAAAGTGACCTTCTTGTCATTTTCCAAACATGGTGATTTTTACTTTTTACCGAAAATGTGGAAGGAATTTTTGTTTTAACACACACTGCATAAATGAATTTACCCACATGAATACTATTTTATTTAAATATTACTTTATAATTTTCCTTTATTATTTTAAAATAAATTTTTTCCCTTAATATTTTGGAAACTTTTTTATTTTGAATAAGTGTTTCAGATAAAAAGGTCATTTTCCTAAAGAAATGTTAGTGTGATCTTTTAAAGGTATTTTTATCTATAACAACATCCCTTGATGTTTCTTATGATTTAATAGGGACATGATCTTGTTGAGAACGTTTTGTTTTCATGAATACAAATTTAATGGGGAGATTATTGAGAAAGTGTGTTTTCAACAATACGTTTTATTATTAATAAGGGGGTATTGTTGAGAACAATACTCTATCTCTTTATGATGATTTTTATATTCACAAATACCCTTTAATTTTTTATAATGATTTTACTTTAAGTATTTCTCAGGAATTATATATTTTATATGTTCTCATTTTTGGGAGAATATTCAAGTGTTTACACAACGTGGAACAATTTCTAAACCATGCGGGAATCAATTTAAAGTGTTTTGAAAACATTATTCATACCATACATTTGGAAAGCGTAGTGTAAAGAAATAAAGGAAAGCGTAGTGTAAAGAAAGAAAGGAAATCGTAGTATAAAGAAAGAAAGGAAAGCGTGGTGTAAAGAAAGAAAGGAAAGTGTAGTGTAAAGAAAGAAAGGAAAGAGTAGCGTAAATAAAGAAATGAAAGTGTAGCGTAAAGAAATAAAGGAACCCGCTGTTTACTCTTTACAGATTATCAGAAAATTATGGTTAAACAACCATAAGTTATCAGCAAAGTATAAAAGAAAGGAACCCTACGTTTGGGATATTGAGAATGTATGTAAGAAGAAATATTAAGTAAGTCTTTAAGTGTTTTGTTTGTTTCTCCAAAGTATGGTTAATCAACCTTACTTTTGTAAACAGCCTTACGTTACTTGAAAAAGTATGGATCGTAAACCTTACGTATGGAAGCTTAGAAAATTATGGTATACGTTTGGATATGGAAGAGAAAAGTATGGATGGTCAACCCTATGTTTGAGGTCAACCATATGTCATCAACCTTACGTTTGAAAATGCGACATCAACCCTGCGTTTGATCTATGTTACGTTTCAGAGGATACATGCAGTGCAACTCAACCTTACGTTTGGCGTCGGGAATTTAATGTTAATATTTTTTGTTCAATGGTCAGCAAGCGATTGATCAGGCTAATTTTAATTCGGATTAAATGCTGATTTTAAAGTGTGTCCTTGAAAAGCTCAAAACTGTTTGAAGGATTTATTTAACCGGATCTTTTCATGGAGAATATTATATAGTTTTATGACTACTCAGATTAATTCACATGTTTGAATATTACGAGTCAAATGGTGATATTTGTGGATCTGATTTTGAAAAGGAAGTGCTCGATATATCTGTTCTCATTTTTGAATTTCAAATAACACACAATACACATCATAATTGAAACAAGTGTGATATATGAAAAAGTGTACAGAGATTGATATAGCGAAGATTTGAAAGAATAACACATAGCGATCAAGAACGCAAGTGCAGATAATATCATTTTATTCAAAAGAAAGATCTTCTGCACAGACAATGCTATTTCTGAAGAGAGAAAACAGAGACAAATCAAGATACAATGATCTAATGATTACGAAGAGAAACTACGCTCTTTTTTATTGAAGAAGAAGGAACACAATAGAAGATTCATCTATTTTTCAATGACTATCTTTTGTGAATCTGTTGCTGCTTAATTTGAGATTATATTTTCTATATCTACTGCAATCGAATCGATTCAAAACTACATTGACTTGAAGATCAATATTTCTGAAGATGACAAACCATATGCTATCAATTGCATTCTATTGCAATTGTGAAGATCAACTGGAAAAGTTCTTTCTAAACCAAATCACTTTTTATCGTGAGTGACCAGCTTCTCATACTAAGCTGAGTAGGTTCGTGTTTTAACCAGAAGACTTTGTTTTCCTGAAAATTGTAAAGGTGTCAACTGCCTGTTTTCAGTTGTTGGACGGTCTGTAGAAAAGAGGAACATATAGTAAAAATCACCATGCTCATGGAGTATAGCGTTGGTGGAGTGGACTAGGGGCCTTCTGTTCGCCGAACCACTATACATCCGTGTGTCCCTACTTTTTCTTATTCCTCTACATGATCAAATATGATAAAGCATAGAGGGCAGAACTCTATCAATCGAAGAGTTAACGAAAAATCTGAAAGACACAATTCACCCCCCCCCTTTGTATAATCTGTATATTCAAGATCAAACAATTGGTATCAAAGGTGTAGATTCTGATAGACCATTATCAAGTGAGAATCATTTAAAGATTATACAACAGAGAATTATGACTGATACAAGAGAAGGTATGTCAATGGTCAGAGCGCCATATTTTAATGGAGACAACTATGGATGCTGGAAATCATGCATGATAATATATCTAAAAAACCTCGGATATAAAGTCTATTCAAAGATTCTTACTCCTTATGAAATTCTTGAAAATCTTGGGACATAGAGTGCTGCTACAGAGGCAGAGTATGGTATGAATTTGAAGGCTATGAATGCAATCATCTGCGGTCTAGGACCAGATGAATTTAACAGAGTATCTCAGTGCCCGACAGCATATGAGATGTGGCAAAAAATAGTTGTGGCATATGAAGGAACAGACAATGTGAGACAAATGTGATATGTTACTGCCAAATTGAAATATGATACTTTCATAATGTTTGAAGGTGAAATCATTACCCAAATGAATGGGATATTGATAGAAATTGTCAATAATATAACATCTCTAGGAGATCCTATCAAGAAGGATGATCAAGCACTAAAAGTACGGAGGGTACTTCCTACTCGATGGAATGGTATCTCTACTGTAATCAGACAATCAACACCTATTAAAAATCTGACCATGAGGGAGCTGATTGGAACACTGATGATGTACGAAGCTGAAATACAAGATGAGGAAAATGAACATAAAGTATACATAAAAAGGATGATACTACCTTGAAGGTAACTTCACAACAAAATAATAGAAATATGAAAAATAGAGAAGTCAAATCCAAATCAGAGAGCTATGACTCATCAAACTCGGATGAAGAACTGGCTCAGCTAGCCAGAAAATTCAGAAAAATCTACAGCAAGAAAAGAGGCTTCAAAAAATCCTTTATGAAAGATGATAAGGAATTAAGATTCTATGAATGCAAGAAAATGGGGCAAATTAGACCAGATTTTCCACAATTGAAAGATGCAAAGAATAATAAATTCTTCAAAAGAAATGACTATGAGCAGAAAGATAAAAAAGCTATGAAAGCCACTTGGAGTGTATCTGAAGACTCCAGTAGCTCTCCAAAATCAAGTTCAGAGAAAGAAGAAGTCAATCTGAAAGAAAACATGTGTTTCATGGTAGAAACAGATGAGGTACAATCATATTACTCCTCTGACTCAAATAATGAATCAAATTCTGAATCAAGCTACACAAATGAAAACTTGCATCCTACTGCAATATTCTTAAAGAAAGACATGAATCACTATTTAAGACACATAAGTCACTAAAGAACATACATAAGGTTGTTTCAGATGAAAGAGATACAATTCTGAAACAACATAATGAATTAACTGATAAATACAATTCTATTAACACTAACTATATTAATTTTGAATCAAGAATAAAAACACTGCAGGATGAAGTAGAATCTTACAAATAGGCTGCATTGGTTTTTACAAAGGAGATAATTCATTAAATTAAATTCTTGGAAAAATTTCATTAAAAAGGAATGATTTGTAATTACAAGTAAAGGAGAAAAACCTAATCTATACAAAAAAAATTTTGTTCCTAGCACTGAAAGGGTTAATTGTAACTTTTGTGGGACAAAGGGACATATATATAAACACTGTTTCTTAAGCCAACCTCAAATGTGTGGTATTGAGAAAGCCTATGTTTCAAAAGACTTATATGATTAAGCTGATTTTAAAAGAACAAAGCAAATCTGGATACCCAGATCATTGCTAGCTAACACCCTGGGACCCAACAGAATATGGGTACCAAAGAAACTTGTTTAAATGTCTTTGCAGGTAGCAGGCCACCAAAGCAGAAAAGATATATGGTACATGGATAGTGGTTTCTCAAGGCATGTGAGTGGGAACTCAACAAATTTTATAACACTCAATCAAAAGGAAGGAGGACTTGTCACATTTGGTGACAATGTAAAAGGAAAAATCATTGGCATTGGAACTGTTGGAGATCGAAAAATAGTCTCAATCAACAAAGTACTTTATGTACAAGGATTGAAATACAACCTGATAAGTATCTCTCAACTTTGTGATGATGGATATACTTTTGATTTTACTAACAATTGTTATACTGCTTTTAAAGATAAACAGTTTAAATTTAAGGCACCAAGACCTAACAATGTCTATACTTTGGATTTAAATTCCTTATGTAAACAACATGTAAATTGATTGACTGCTAAAGTAAATGAATCTTGGATCTAGCATAGGAGACTTGGACATTGTAATATACATGTTTTACAAGTTATCTAAGAAACTCTTAGTTTCTGATTTGCCTAGTCTCAGATTTGAAAGTAAAAGATTATGTGATGCATGCCAACTTGGCAAGAAACACAAATCATCATTCAAATCTGTTAACAAAGTTGCTATAACTAAACCTCTAGAACTTATCTATATGGATTTGTTTGGACCTTCAAGAGTATCAAGCTTGGATGGTAAATTATATGTTTATGTATTAGTTGATGATTATTCTAGATTTACTTGGATTTTCTTTCGGAAATTTAAAAATGAAGCTTTTACTTTATTTAAAAGTTTCTACAAATCTGTTCAAAATGAAAAAGTTTTTAATATAATCTCATTGAGAAGTGATCATGGTGGAGAATTTGAGAATCAGGAATTTAATTCTTTTTTCTCAAACATGGGTATTAAACATACCTTCTCTACACCAAGAACACCTCAACATAATGGGATTGTAGAAAGAAGAAATAGAACAATTCAAGAAATGGCTAGAACTATGTTAAATGAATATAGTCTACCTATATATTTTTGGACAGAAGTTGTAAATACAGCTTTCTATATAATTAACAGAGTTTTAATAAGACCTATTTTGAAAATGATGCCCTATGAACTATGGAATAACATAAAACCGAAATTAAATTACTTTAAAGTTTTTTGATGCAAGGTCTACACCTTAAACACCAAGGACAATCTTGGTAAGCTTGATCCAAAATCTGATAAAGGAATTTTCTTGGGATATTCTGCTATTTCCGAAGCTTATAGAATTTTTAATAAAATGTCAAGGATTTTTGAAGAATCAATTCATGTGAATTTTGATGAATTTGATCCCTTTGAGAAAAGGATAGATCAAATAAATGAACCTGAAACTAATAATAACATGAGACTTGAGAACTTAAAGAATGATTTTGAAAATGATATAAAAGAAATTCAGTCTAGTTCAAAGGAACCTGATACTGAAGAACCTTTAAATGTATTTCCTAGACAGTCTAGAACCCTAAAGAATCACCCTTTAAAAACTGTGATAGGTGACTTAGAAACAGGTATTCAAACTAGAATAAACTTAGGAAATCTAGTGGAATTCTCTACCTTCATATCCCAACTAAAACCCAATACTATAGAAGAATCTTTTGATGATGAAAGCTTGGTAATAGCAATTCAATATGAATTAAACCAGTTCAAAAGAAATGATGTTTGGAAATTAGTTGAAAGACCTCGGAATTATTAAGTAATAGGAACCAAATGGGTCTTTAGAAATAAACAGGATGACCAAGGTATAATAACTAGAAATAAAGTAATATTAGTAGATAAAGGATATAATCAAGAAGAAGGAATATATTATGATGAGACCTTTTCACCTGAATCTAGGTTAGAAGCCATTAGAATCCTTTTAGCCTATGCATCTCATATGAATTTTAAATTATTTATGATGGATGTTAAATATTCCTTTTTAAATGGTTATTTAATGGAAGAAGTTTATGTTGAGCAACCTCCTGGTTTTGAAAACTCTCAAAAACCTGATTCTGTTTTTAAACTTACTAAATATCTTTATGGCCTTAAACAAGAACCTAGAGCTTGGTATGAAAGATTAAGTTCTTTTCTTTTGAAAAATTATTTTACTGTTGGATTGGTAGATCCAACACTCTTTAAGAAAACTATGAAAAATAATGTTTTATTGGTTCAAATTTATGTTGATGATGTAATTTTTAGATCAAATAATAAAACACATTGTCGTGAAATTTTAAAATTAATGCAAGAAGAATTTGAAATGAGTATGATGGGAGAATTAAATTTCTTTTTGGGACTTCAAATATTTCAAAAATATTTTGGAAATGTTTTAAATCAAAGAAAATACATTTTTGATTTACTTAAGAAATTTGGACTTGAAAAGAGTAAGACATTTACAACTCCTATGTGTACTAATATAAAACATGATTTGGATGAAATTGGGAAATCATTTGACAACAAGTTATATAGAGGTATGATTGGTAGTTTGTTATATATTACTGCTATCAGGCCAGATATAATGTATTTAGTATGTCTTTGTGCTATATTTTAATCAAATCCCAAAGAATCTCATTTAACTGTTGTTAAAAGAATTTTTATATATTTAAAAGGAACTACTTTTCAATCTCTACTCTATCCTAAAACTTATGATTTTAATTTAATTTCATATTCAGATGCTGACTTTGAAAGTTATAGATTAGATAGAAAAACCACATCATGAACATTTCGCTTTTTAGGAAAGTCTTTAGTGTCATAGTCTAGTAATAAACAACATTCAGTTTCCCTATCAACAACTGAGGCAGAATATGTATCTGCTGGCAGTTGCTGTGCACAAGTGTTGTGGATGAAAAACACTCTTATGGACTTTGGATTGAATTTTAATAATACACCTATTTTATGTGATAATACAAGTGCAATTAATATTTCAAAAAATCCTATTAGTCATTCTAGAACTAAGCACTTTGATATAAGGTATCACTTTTTAAGAGATCATGTTATTAAAAAGAATATATTTTTAGAATTTATAAATACAGAAATTCAATTAGCAGATATTTTTACTAAACCACTTCCCACTGAAAGATTTTATTTTATTAAGGGGGATCTAGGTTCATTTAATTTTAAATATTTTTTTTAATTATAATTTTAAATGTTATTTATTTAATTTTTTTAATTTGGATATTATTTGCTTAATTGTGTAAATTTTATTTTGTTTTTTAAATACTGTTTAAGATCAATTAATTATTAGTTTTTTGAAAAAGGTTTAACCTTTTTTTTAATTTATGTTAAATTCACCACAGACAAATTTTATTTGTTTTTAAAATAAATGTAATGATTAGTGATTACATGGGAATCAAGGTTGTCAGACCTCTTTCGAATTAGAAACTGTTTCATTTCCACAAAGAAAAACCCTTTCGAACCTGAAATCGTATGCTATTGCACACCCCTGATCTTCGAATCTTCAAACCCTAAAATCTTCGAACCTTCAGAAATCTAATCTGTAATGGCAAAGACCAAGCGAGCAGATGATGCCAAGAGCAGTGACGCGAAGAAGCAAAAGTCATTTGGGCGAAAAAATTTGCAAGGTAATGTTATAGATCTGTAATGGTCATTCCAGACTAATCTGATGTTGAAATAGGCTTTGTCTTTTCAAAACCTTGAGCACACTTTCAATAGTGAAAGGTCTGAGTTTATGTATGAGTTAGAACTAAGTTATTTCTTCATAACAGTTCAGTTCAGTCTAGGTGAGGATAAAGACACTATGATTGCAAAGATTGAGGATAGAGATTTCTTAATCTCTTCTGTTAAAATAGGACAAATCCTGAATTTCCCACATGAAGGTGTATATCATTTTGATTTGAAATGTTAGGTCCACTAGGCTGGATACCCTGAGAGGGGGGGGGGTGAATCAGGGTATGACTAATTAAAAATTAATGCCCGTTCTGATCTTGTTTCGCTGTTAAGCAAAACACTCTTCTCTCTTTTTCCTGCTGCACGATATAAACGGAATGTAAAGAAAGCACAGGATACATCAATTTTACTTGGTTCACCGCAAAGGGCTACGTCCAAGGAGCATACGCCGACAGGTTGCCGGTCGTACCAAATTCCACTAATCTTCACTAGCTGTGGATTACAAGGTTCGGGCTAGATCACTTCTATGCCCAGGATCACTGCCTTTACAATGTTTAGGGTCAGCTCACTGCTTTCCCAAGGGTCACTCCCTGTTTCTCTCTCTATGGCTCACTGCCGGTGGAGAGGATCACCTTCTTCCTCTTCCCGAGCTCACTGCTCTTGGATGGAATCCACTCACAGTTTATAGACCTGTAGGTCTCTTCATTTTCATGAAAGAATGCATCTTCTCTTGTATGTAGATGCTCTGTTGAAGTTAAACTTTCACCCGTTGATGAATTTCTTTTTTGCACCGAAGGTACCGAGCAAACTTCCAGCTTCCACGCAGTCCGAAAAACACTGCAGGAACAAACCTTACTTGGAGCGCAAGTCAACCTCGGCGCGCAAGTATCGGCGCGCAAGTCACAACGGGCGCGCAAGTCCTCCTCTGACACTTGCGCGACACAAGCTTCCTCAACTCCAAACTTGCGCGACTCTCTTCCCTTTACACCCAAACCACTATTGGCACACAACTGCAAATCGGCGCGCAACTTCTAACAACGGCGCACAACTTCAAATTCTGGCGCGCAAGTCCCACCTGCGCGACCACAACAACACTTGCGCGACCACCACACCTGCGCGACGGGAGCTCTCGTCTTGAACTCCGGTGAAGAATGAAGGGGGGTGCTCCAGTATTTATAGGCAAACTGACCCCCCTGCGCGTTCGTCGCGAAAGTCACCTGCGCGACGCAGTTTAGGCGCGCAAGTCTCTGCCCTTTTGGACACTTGCGCGACCAACTCCCAAACTTGCGTGAACCTACTTCCTTTTCCATATTTTGATCTTCTGATCTTGAAAAACATATGGCGCGCAAGTTCCACCTATTCCAAGTCCATGGCGCGCAAGTCCCTTTGCCAAAAACACTTTTCTTCATTTGCCGATTTTCAGGCCCAAAAATTTGGCAAACACTGGAAAACGGCGCCACCTTATATCTGTTCTTTTGTACCGCCTCCAGATTATCCATTCCTTTTATCGACGTTCTTGAATCAAACATGGATCGTTGACCTCATCTCTTGAACTCGACATTCCACCATGAAATCCTCTTTGTCAACAAATTTGTATGTCATTGTTTTGCTTTGTCAACAATCACAACTCAGATGTCTACTTTGTCAACAAACACAATCATCTCAAAAATGCTTCAATGATACGTTGAGGGATTTTTGCCCAACAATCTCCCCCTTTGGGTTTGTTGACAACTCTTCCAAAACAAGGATACACTTTTGATCCTTCAGCCTCCATTCGCCTCATTGCGATTCTGATAGCGATCAAGGATTTACTCAACACATACTCTAAGCCCACATGAGCAATGCTCGGCGTGAGAAACAAGAGTAAATGAAAAGGTCATCAATGAATCACTTTATCTCTGACATCCACTGTTGACACCAAACACCGTCCAACACCAGTCTTCTGCGTTTATCACGATCCTCAGCTGTCGTGATATCTATTCGTTGATCGATCACTTCTAGCATCGTCAGATTTACTACGCTCCCCCTTTCTGCTCACAGCTTCAACACCTCTTTAGCCATATTTCCTGTGTTGTCCAAGCTAAGCTCTGGCTAAGCACGTTCAACTAACTTCAACTCCCCCTATCTGGCTTCTCCACCTGACAGCGTCTCCCCATATCATTCATGATTTATCAAATCTCCACATTGTCTCCCCCGTGAACAATCACTATTTTCTCCCCCTTTGTCAACGAACCCAAAGGTCACGCCTTTGTAGTCTGTAACATAGTAGAGAACACATTAGCACAGTAGGGAAAACACAGCATACCTCAGGGAGAGGGGGGGGTCCCGCATCCACACTATTTCAAGTGCGGGGAATCGACTGAACTCCCAGAGCTAGTCGATGCCTCTCAAAAGCTTCCTTGGGTAAGGCCTTTGTCAGAATGTCTGCAACCTGTAGCTCGGTAGGCACATACTCCAACTTCACGATGCCCTGCTCAACCTTCTCCTTGATGAAATGATACTTGATCTCAATGTGCTTTGTCCTGGAATGATGGACAGGATTTTTGCTAAGATTTATAGCACGTGAATTGTCACACTGGATTCCGATCGGAGACTTCACTTCAACTCCCATATCTTCAAGCTGCTGCTTCATCCACAATAACTGTGTGCATGCTTGAGTGGCCGCAATATACTCAGCTTCTGCGGTGCTCAATGAAATACAATCTTGTTTCTTGCTTAGCCAAGAAATACACAATCCACCAAGATAGAATGCACCACATGACGTTGATTTTCTATCGTCTGATGAACCGGCCCAGTCTGCATCAGTATATCCCAATAACTCTGTCTGAGATTTGTCATTGTATGTCAAGCCGAAGTCCACCGTGCCCTTGATATATCGAAGTATTCTTTTCAATGCAAGCATGTGACTTTCCTTGGGATTACTCTGATATCTCGCTGCTTGGCATGTGGCGAAAACAATATCAGGCCTTGTTGCGGTTAGGTACAACAGACTTCCAATGATTTGCTTGTATTCTGTGATATTAACTGCCTTGCCATCCTCATCTTTTGATAATTTCATCCGGGTAGCCACCGGAGTCATCATTTCCTTGGAATTATCCATTCCAAACCTTCTTAGAACCTCCTTGGCATATTTGGATTGGGAAATGAAAGTTCCATTCCTTCCTTGTGTCACCTGTAGACCAAGGAAAAACGTTAGCTCTCCAATCATTGACATTTCAAATTCATTTTTCATGAATTCGGAAAACTGTCTGCACTGAGCTTCATCTGATCCACCAAATATTATGTCATCGACATAAACCAACACCATCATCCTTTGATTACTGTCATTACTGAAATAGAGATTGTAATCAACTCCTCCACGCTGAAAACCAAGCTTCTTCAAGTACTGATCAAGCCTTGAGTACCATGCCCTTGGTGCTTGTTTCAGCCCATACAATGCCTTCTTCAGCCTGCAAACTTTGTTCTCATCCTCATGAATGAGAAAACCATCTGGCTGCTCAATATACAGCTCCTCTTCCAGAACCCCATTCAAGAATGCGGATTTGACATCCATCTGGAACACTTTGAACTTCCTTTTCACTGCGATGGCTAGGAATAATCTTATTGTCTCCAGCCTTGCAACCGGTGCAAATGTCTCATCAACATCAATTCCCTCGATTTGGGAGTACCCCTTGCACACTAGACGTGCTTTGTTCCGAATCACTGTGCCATCTTCATTCATCTTGTTGCGATAGACCCATTTGGTCCCAATGAAATTCTTGTCCGCTGGCCTCGAAACAATCTCCCATGTCTGGTTCTTCTCAATCTGATCAAGCTCTTCGTTCATGGCCTGAACCCAGTTTTCATCTTCAGCTGCATCAGAAAAACATTTCGGCTCCACTTGAGATAAAAACGATGTCTGCTGTAATGACTTCATTCTTCGAGTCTGAACTGGTGCTGTCTGGTCACCAATGATATTTTGCCTATCAATTTCAGCTCGACTCTTTGGCTTCCTTGCAGATATAGACTTGACACTTTCTTCTTCATCATCAGTATCTTCTACTGAGTCAGCCTCTGCAACTTCTGCTCCCCCTGTGTTGCTTACCTCGTCATCACTTTCATCCAAAAACTGCTCACTGGGTCGTTGAGCAGTCTGTTCATTTTCGACTATAGTGACATCATTGCTCTCAACAATTTTTCCCAGCCTCTTGTTGAAGCATTTATATGCTTTGCTTTTCCCTGAATAGCCAAGGAATATCCCTTCATCTCCTCGTGCCTCAAACTTCCTATGATGTTCTTTGTTGAGAATGAAACACTTACTTCCAAAGATTCGAAAATATTTCAACGTTGGCTTCTTTCCGTACCACAGTTCATACGGAGTCTTCCCTTGCTTCGGACATAACAGAGACCTGTTTGAAACATAGACTGATGTCAAAACTGCTTCCTTCCAAAATTTTTCTGGTAGGTCCTTATCAATAAGCATTGTTCTGGACATGTTGTTAATGATATGATTCCTCCTTTCTACCACTCCATTCTGTTGGGGAGTTCTCACTGATGAAACTTGATGCCTTATCCCATGTTTCACGAGATAGTTTTCAACCTGACTGTTTGTAAATTCTGTACCGTTATCAGTACGAAACTTCAGAATTTTCTTCCCAAGCATCTTTTCTGATTCCCTCCTGTACTTCTTTATGCAACTGAACACATCTGTCTTATGGGTAATGATGAATACCCAGGAAATTCTGCTATAGTCATCAATGAAAAGAACATAGTACCTTTGCCCATCTATAGCTCGTGGTGAGATTGGTCCACATACATCAGCATGCACCAATTCGAGCACTCCAGTTGCTTTTTGTTCCTTTGGCCTGTATGTCTTCCTGATGATCTTCCCTTGTTGACAAGCATCACACGTATGAGTGCGATCACGTGATAGTTTGGGAAGGTCTCTAGCAGCATCACACTTTACCAGATCTTCCATAGATGGTTGACATAAATGACCAAGTCGTTTATGCCACAGTTGATTTTCTTCTTCTCTGGATAAAAAGCATGAATCTTCTTCCCTACCTACCAGGTAAAGATTCCCCTTTGTTCGTTTTCCCTGTAGAATGATTATTCCATCTTTTCCTTTAACAATACCCATCTTCTTGATAAATAGGATAGAGTGCCCAGAGTCGCATAGTTGACTGACGCTAAGCAAATTATGACTGAGACCCTCTACCACCAAGACATCAGCATGTCTCATTTCTTTGCCCCCAAACTTGGCTTTCCCTGAGCCAACAATCTTCAGGCCTTCATCATTTCCAAACTTGACAACTCCTTCTTTGTCATATTTGATGCCTGTAACAAGATCCTTATTACCCGTCATGTGGGATGTGCAACCACTATCAAGGATCCAAACACCAGATAGATCTGATGCTTTAAGGGCAATCTCTGCCACCACAGCCTTCTCATTTTTCTTCTTCTTGGTCCATACTTTTTCTTTCACACTCGGCATGGATTGAGACTTATGTTCTTTCTCAGAGTATGATGGACCAGCTTCATCTTGCAAAACAGCAAATCTGTTCTGAACTTTTAAATCACTTGTCGGTTTACTGATCTGCTGCTTGCGATCATTTCGATTCTGTTTTGGCACATTTTTCTGAATGGTCGGAGTGCAGTACCTAGCCATGTGTCCAAATCCTCTGCACCAAAAACAGTGTCCTTCAAAAAATGTTCTGGAAAACCGTTCTCTGTTTGGCTGCCATCTCTGTTCTTGTTCCCTTCGATATCTTTTGGCTATGGAACACACATACTGTGAATGTCCCATCTTTCCACAACAATAACACCTGATATAAGGTGCATTCCTTCGTGTTACTTCAGCACTTCGAGTTTCCCCTTTGGATCTCTGAGTATTCTGATTCTGCTTTGTGCTCAAATCCACTTTCAATCTCGGGACAGGTGCTTGCGGTCTAACTTCAACTGCCGTAGATTTTTGTTTCTGATTAAGCCATGAATCAGCCTTAACATCTGAGTTCAATTGCTGCTTCTTTCCTGCTGAACTACTAGGCTCTTCTTTCTTCTTTTCCGTCTTCGTAACAACCTGATTTCCCAAGAATGTGTTGGGATTCAAAGTTTTTTCCTGGTCTTTAACTTTTCTCCGCAGACCGACAACTTCTTCTTCAAGCTCTTCAATACGCTTGACGTGATCTTTCACTTTTCGACTCAAGCAATCGATCTCCCTTTTCTGCTCTTCAATCTCGAGCTTATGCTCATCAACCTTTTCAGTGCGCTCTGGCCTGGAAGATTTAAGATTTTCAATTTCTTTTTCAAGCTCAGACTTCTCTTCTTCTTGTTGTTGCATGTAGAGTTTGGTATCACGTACTATCTTATTGGCTTTCTTTGTTTTTGCTCGCCAAACATCTATCTCTTCAAGAGCTGCTTCTAATTCAGCTTCCATGTCAACTCTCCCTTCAATTTCTTCTTCTTCTTCATCAGTTTCAGTTTCTTTCTTTTCTAGAGCCCTACTAGCAACAGCCACCATCGCATTTGGACCACGATCTCTACAGTTTTCTATTTCTTCAACTTCTTCACCCTCAGACTCAGCTGAACTGTCAATTTCTTGGGAAAGAAGATTCTTCTTCTTAAATAAATTTCTCTTGAACTGCTTCTTCCCTTTCACATAGGCTGAAGATTTTTTCTTGGGAATCTCAACTTCATCTTCATCGCTTTCTTCATGAAATTTTTTGGGGCATCTTGCAGCAAGATGACCAACCTTTCCGCATCGGAAGAATGCTAGTGGAAGTTTCCCTTTAAACTTTCCTTTTCCTCTTTGCAGATTTGAAGAAAGGAACGACATCACCTCATCTGACTCTTCTTCCTCCTGAGAATCTTCAATAGTGAGCCTCTTCATGGCCTTAAATGCCACCTCTTTGGATTTCCCCTTTTCCACAGCATCATTGTCATCATTTCTCATTTCATATGCAACAAGAGTGCTGTGTAGGTTATCCAATGTTAGCTCTTTCGGATCTTTATCTTCCAACACAGAAACTTTCGGATTGAACCGAGGTGGAAGCTTTCTCAAGATGCGCTTTACGATTTTAATGTCTTCGATAATTTCTCCAAGACCCCGCATGTCTTCTACCACAGCATTTACCCTGTCAAAGAATGCATCAACAGACTCATTCGGGTTCATTTTGAGATCTTCATACTTGTTCCACAACACTTGCAGCTTTGCCTCTCTGACTTTTGTATCCCCTTCATAAATATTCAAAAGTTTTTCCCACATGGCATGTGACGTTTTGCATGACATCACCTTTGTATAAATGGGATTAGAGAGGGCTCCCCCTAAGGCATTTATTGCTTTGGAATCAGCATCCAACTCTTTGTGCTCAGCTTCTGATAATGCACCACTAGTAATATCAGTTGTGATACCATGCATAGCTGCTGAAAACACATCCATTCCCAGAGATCGAAAATAGTGTTGCATTCGATTCTTCCATATCTGAAAATTACATCCGTCGAAGATCGGAATCCCTCTATGATTAGTGACCTCCATTGAGAGAAGACCAACTGTTAACCTTTCCCTCTGATACCACTTGTTAGGTCCACTAGGCTGGATACCCTGAGAGGGGGGGGGGTGAATCAGGGTTTGACTAATTAAAAATTAATGCCCGTTCTGATCTTGTTTCGCTGTTAAGCAAAACACTCTTCTCTCTTTTTCCTGCTGCACGATATAAACGGAATGTAAAGCAAGCACAGGACACAGCAATTTTACTTGGTTCACCGCAAAGGGCTACGTCCAAGGAGCAAACGCCGACAGGTTGCCGGTCGTACCAAATTCCACTAATCTTCACTATCTGTGGATTACAAGGTTCGGGCTAGATCACTTCTATGCCCAGGATCACTGCCTTTACAATGTTTAGGGTCAGCTCACTGCTTTCCCAAGGGTCACTCCCTGTTTCTCTCTCTCTGGCTCACTGCCGGTGGAGAGGATCACCTTCTTCCTCTTCCCGAGCTCACTGCTCTTGGATGGAATCCACTCACAGTTTATAGACCTGTAGGTCTCTTCATTTTCATGAAAGAATGCATCTTCTCTTGTATGTAGATGCTCTGTTGAAGTTAAACTTTCACCCGTTGATGAATTTCTTTCTGCACCGAAGGTACCGGGCAAACTTCCAGCTTCCACGCAGTCCGAAAAACACTGCAGGAACAAACCTTACTTGGCGCGCAAGTCAACCTCGGCGCGCAAGTATCGGCGCGCAAGTCACAACGGGCGCGCAAGTCCTCCTCTGACACTTGCGCGACACAAGCTTCCTCAACTCTAAACTTGCGCGACTCTCTTCCCTTTACGCCCAAGCCACTATTGGCACGCAACTGCAAATCGGCACGCAACTTCTAACAACGGCGCACAACTTCAAATTCTGGCGCGCAAGTCCCACCTGCGCGACCACAACAACACTTGTGCGACCACCACACCTGCGCGACGGGAGCTCTCGTCTTGAACTCCGGTGAAGAATGAAGGGGGGTGCTCCAGTATTTATAGGCAAACTGACCCCCCTGCGCGTTCGTCGCGCAAGTCACCTGCGCGACGCAGTTTAGGCGCGCAAGTCTCTGCCCTTTTGGACACTTGCGCGACCAACTCCCAAACTTGCGCGAACCTACTTCCTTTGCCATATTTTGATCTTCTGATCTTGAAAAACATATGGCGCGCAAGTTCCACCTATTCCAAGTCCATGGCGCGCAAGTCCCTTTGCCAAAAACACTTTTCTTCATTTGCCGATTTTCAGGCCCAAAAATTTGGCAAACACTGGAAAACGGCGCCACCTTATATCTGTTCTTTTGTACCGCCTCCAGATTATCCATTCCTTTTATCGACGTTCTTGAATAAAACATGGATCGTTGACCTCATCTCTTGAACTCGACATTCCACCATGAAATCCTCTTTGTCAACAAATTTGTATGTCATTGTTTTGCTTTGTCAACAATCACAACTCAGATGTCTACTTTGTCAACAAACACAATCATCTCAAAAATGCTTCAATGATACGTTGAGGGATTTTTGCCCAACAATATCCCCCTTTGGGTTTGTTGACAACTCTTCCAAAACAAGGATACGCTTTTGATCCTTCAGCCTCCATTCGCCTCATTGCGATTCTGATAGCGATCAAGGATTTACTCAACACATACTCTAAGCCCACATGAGCAATGCTGGGCGTGAGAAACAAGAGTAAATGAAAAGGTCATCAATGAATCACTTTATCTCTGACATCCACTGTTGACACCAAACACCGTCCAACACCACTCTTCTGCGTTTATCACGATCCTCAGCTGTCGTGATATCTATTCGTTGATCGATCACTTCTAGCATCGTCAGATTTACTACGCTCCCCCTTTCTGCTCACAGCTTCAACACCTCTTTAGCCATATTTCCTGTGTTGTCCAAGCTAAGCTCTGGCTAACCACGTTCAACTAACTTCAACTCCCCCTATCTAGCTGCTCCACCTGACATCGTCTCCCCATATCATTCATGATTTATCAAATCTCCACATTGTCTCCCCCGTGAACAATCACTATTTTCTCCCCGTTTGTCAACGAACCCAAAGGTCACGCCTTTGTAGTCTGTAACATAGTAGAGAACACATTAGCACAGTAGGGAAAACACAGCATACCTCGGGGAGAGGGGGGGGTCCCGCATCCACACTATTTCAAGTGCGGGGAATCGACTGAACTCCCAGAGCTAGTCGATGCCTCTCAAAAGCTTCCTTGGGTAAGGCCTTTGTCAGAATGTCTGCAACCTGTAGCTCGGTAGGCACATACTCCAACTTCACGATGCCCTGCTCAACCTTCTCCTTGATGAAATGATACTTGATCTCAATGTGCTTTGTCCTAGAATGATGGACAGGATTTTTGCTAAGATTTATAGCACGTGAATTGTCACACTGGATTCCGATCGGAGACTTCACTTCAACTCCCATATCTTCAAGCTGCTGCTTCATCCACAATAACTGTGTGCATGCTTGAGTGGCCGCAATATACTCAGCTTCTGCGGTGCTCAATGAAATACAATCTTGTTTCTTGCTTAGCCAAGAAATACACAATCCACCAAGATAGAATGCACCACCTGACGTTGATTTTCTATCGTCTGATGAACCGGCCCAGTCTGCATCAGTATATCCCAATAACTCTGTCTGAGATTTGTCATTGTATGTCAAGCCGAAGTCCACCGTGTCCTTGATATATCGAAGTATTCTTTTCAATGCAAGCATGTGACTTTCCTTGGGATTACTCTGATATCTCGCTGCTTGGCATGTGGCGAAAACAATATCAGGCCTTGTTGCGGTTAGGTACAACAGACTTCCAATGATTTGCCTGTATTCTGTGATATTAACTGCCTTGCCATCCTCATCTTTTGATAATTTCATCCGGGTAGCCACCGGAGTCATCATTTCCTTGGAATTATCCATTCCAAACCTTCTTAGAACCTCCTTGGCATATTTGGATTGGGAAATGAAAGTTCCATTCCTTCCTTGTGTCACCTGTAGACCAAGGAAAAACGTTAGCTCTCCAATCATTGACATTTCAAATTCATTTTTCATGAATTCGGAAAACTGTCTGCACTGAGCTTCATCTGATCCACCAAATATTAGGTCATCGACATAAACCAACACCATCATCCTTTGATTACTGTCATTACTGAAATAGAGATTGTAATCAACTCCTCCACGCTGAAAACCAAGCTTCTTCAAGTACTGATCAAGCCTTGAGTACCATGCCCTTGGTGCTTGTTTCAGCCCATACAATGCCTTCTTCAGCCTGAAAACTTTGTTCTCATCCTCATGAATGAGAAAACCATCTGGCTGCTCAATATACACCTCCTCTTCCAGAACCCCATTCAAGAATGCGGATTTGACATCCATCTGGAACACTTTGAACTTCCTTTTCACTGCGATGGCTAGGAATAATCTTATTGTCTCCAGCCTTGCAACCGGTGCAAATTTCTCATCAACATCAATTCCCTCGATTTGGGAGTACCCCTTGCACACTAGACGTGCTTTGTTCCGAATCACTGTGCCATCTTCATTCATCTTGTTGCGATAGACCCATTTGGTCCCAATGACATTCTTGTCTGCTGGCCTCGAAACAATCTCCCATGTCTGGTTCTTCTCAATCTGATCAAGCTCTTCGTTCATGGCCTGAACCCAGTTTTCATCTTCAGCTGCATCAGAAAAACATTTCGGCTCCACTTGAGATAAAAACGATGTCTGCTGTAATGACTTCATTCTTCGAGTCTGAACTGGTGCTGTCTGGTCACCAATGATATTTTGCCTATCAATTTCAGCTTGACTCTTTGGCTTCCTTGCAGATATAGACTTGACACTTTCTTGTTCATCATCAGTATCTTCTTCTGAGTCAGCCTCTGCAACTTCTGCTCCCCCTGTGTTGCTTACCTCGTCATCACTTTCATCCAAAAACTGCTCACTGGGTCGTTGAGCAGTCTGTTCATTTTCGACTATAGTGACATCATTGCTCTCAACAATTTTTCCCAGCCTCTTGTTGAAGCATTTATATGCTTTTCTTTTCCCTGAATAGCCAAGGAATATCCCTTCATCTCCTCGTGCCTCAAACTTCCTATGATGTTCTTTGTTGAGAATGAAACACTTACTTCCAAAGATTCGAAAATATTTCAACGTTGGCTTCTTTCCGTACAACAGTTCATACGGAGTCTTCCCTTGCTTCGGACATAACAGAGACCTGTTTGAAACATAGACTGATGTCAAAACTGCTTCCTTCCAAAATTTTTCTGGTAGGTCCTTATCAATAAGCATTGTTCTGGACATGTTGTTAATGATCTGATTCCTCCTTTCTACCACTCCATTCTGTTGGGGAGTTCTCACTGATGAAACTTGATGCCTTATCCCATGTTTCTCGAGATAGTTTTCAACTTGACTGTTTGTAAATTCTGTACCGTTATCAGTACGAAACTTCAGAATTTTCTTCCCAAGCATCTTTTCTGATTCCCTCCTGTACTGCTTTATGCAACTGAACACCTCTGTCTTATGGGTAATGATGAATACCCAGGCAATTCTGCTATAGTCATCAACGAAAATAATATAGTACCTTTGCCCATCTATAGCTCGTGGTGAGATTGGTCCACATACATCAGCATGCACCAATTCGAGCACTCCAGTTGCTTTTTGTTCCTTTGGCCTGTATGTCTTCCTGATGATCTTCCCTTGTTGACAAGCATCACACGTATGAGTGCGATCACGTGATAGTTTGGGAAGGTCTCTAGCAGCATCACACTTTACCAGATCTTCCATAGATGGTTGACATAAATGACCAAGTCGTTTATGCCACAGTTGATTTTCTTCTTCTCTGGATAAAAAGCATGAATCTTCTTCCCTACCTACCAGGTAAAGATTCCCCTTTGTTCGTTTTCCCTGTAGAATGATTATTCCATCTTTTCCTTTAACAATACCCATCTTCTTGATAAATAGGATAGAGTGCCCAGAGTCGCATAGTTGACTGACGCTAAGCAAATTATGACTGAGACCCTCTACCACCAAGACATCAGCATGTCTCATTTCTTTGCCCCCAAACTTGGCTTTCCCTGAGCCAACAATCTTCAGGCCTTAATCATTTCCAAACTTGACAACTCCTTCTTTGTCATATTTGATGCCTGTAACAAGATCCTTATTACCCGTCATGTGGGATGTGCAACCACTATCAAGGATCCAAACACCAGATCGATCTGATGCTTTAAGGGCAATCTCTGCCACCACAGCCTTATCATTTTTCTTCTTCTTGGTCCATACTTTTTCTTTCACACTCGGCATGGATTGAGACTTCTGTTCTTTCTCAGAGTATGATAGACCAGCTTCATCTTGCAAAACTGCAAATCTGTTCTGAACTTTTAACTCACTTGTCGGTTTACTGATCTGCTGCTTGCGATCATTTTGATTCTGTTTTGGCACATTTTTCTGAATGGTCGGAGTGCAGTACCTAGCCATGTGTCCAAATCCTCCGCACCAAAAACAGTGTCCTTCAAAAAATGTTTTGGAAAACCGTTCTCTGTTTGGCTGCCATCTCTGTTCTTGTTCCCTTCGATATCTTTTGGCTATGGAACACACATACTGTGAATGTCCCATCTTTCCACAACAATAACACCTGATATAAGGTGCATTCCTTCGTGTTACTTCAGCACTACGAGTTTCCCCTTTGGATCTCTGAGTATTCTGATTCTGCTTTGTGCTCAAATCCACTTTCAATCTCGGGACAGGTGCTTGCGGTCTAACTTCAACTGCCGTAGATTTTTGTTTCTGATTAAGCCATGAATCAGCCTTAACATCTGAGTTCAATTGCTGCTTCTTTCCTGCTGAACTACTAGGCTCTTCTTTCTTCTTTTCCGTCTTCGTAACAACTTGATTTCCCAAGAATGTGTTGGGATTCAAAGTTTTTTCCTGGTCTTTAACTTTTCTCCGCAGACCGACAACTTCCTCTTCAAGCTCTTCAATACGCTTGACGTGATCTTTCACTTTTCGACTCAAGCAATCGATCTCCCTTTTCTGCTCTTCAATCTCGAGCTTATGCTCATCAACTTTTTCAGTGCGCTCTGGCCTAGAAGATTTAAGATTTTCAATTTCTTTTTCAAGCTCAGACTTCTCTTCTTCTTGTTGTTGCATGTAGAGTTTGGTATCACGTACTATCTTATTGGCTTTCTTTGTTTTTGCTCGCCAAACATCTATCTCTTCAAGAGCTGCTTCTAATTCAGCTTCCATGTCAACTCTCCCTTCAATTTCTTCTTCTTCTTCATCAGTTTCAGTTTCTTTCTTTTCTAGAGCCCTACTAGCAACAGCCACCATCGCATTTTGACCACGATCTCTACAGTTTTCTATTTCTTCAACTTCTTCACCCTCAGACTCAGCTGAACTGTCAATTTCTTGGGAAAGAAGATTCTTCTTCTTAAATAAATTTCTCTTGAACTGCTTCTTCCCTTTCACATAGGCTGAAGATTTTTTCTTGGGAATCTCAACTTCATCTTCATCGCTTTCTTCTTGAAATTTTTTGGGGCATCTTGCAGCAAGATGACCAACCTTTCCGCATCGGAAGCATGCTAGTGGAAGTTTCCCTTTAAACTTTCCTTTTCCTCTTTGCAGATTTGAAGAAAGGAACGACATCACCTCATCTGACTCTTCTTCCTCCTGAGAATCTTCAATAGTGAGCCTCTTCATGGCCTTAAATGCCACCTCTTTGGATTTCCCCTTTTCCACAGCATCATTGTCATCATTTCTCATTTCATATGCAACAAGAGTGCTGTGTAGGTTATCCAATGTTAGCTCTTTCGGATCTTTATCTTCCAACACAGAAACTTTCGGATTGAACCGAGGTGGAAGCTTTCTCAAGATGCGCTTTACGATTTTAATGTCTTCGATAATTTCTCCAAGACCCCGCATGTCTTCTACCACAGCATTTACCCTGTCAAAGAATGCATCAACAGACTCATTCGGGTTCATTTTGAGATCTTCATACTTGTTCCACAACACTTGCAGCTTTGCCTCTCTGACTTTTGTATCCCCTTCATAAATATTCAAAAGTTTTTCCCACATGGCATGTGACGTTTTGCATGAAATCACCTTTGTATAAATGGGATTAGAGAGGGCTCCCCCTAAGGCATTTATTGCTTTGGAATCAGCATCCAACTCTTTGTGCTCAGCTTCTGATAATGCACCACTAGTAATATCAGCTGTGATACCATGCATAGCTGCTGAAAACACATCCATTCCCAGAGATCGAAAATAGTGTTGCATTCGATTCTTCCATATCTGAAAATTACATCCGTCGAAGATCGGAATCCCTATATGATTAGTGACCTCCATTTAGAGAAGACCAACTGTTAACCTTTCCCTATGATACCACTTGTTAGGTCCACTAGGCTGGATACCCTGAGAGGGGGGGGGTGAATCAGGGTATGACTAATTAAAAATTAATGCCCGTTCTGATCTTGTTTCGCTGTTAAGAAAAACACTCTTCTCTCTTTTTCCTGCTGCACGATATAAACGGAATGTAAAGCAAGCACAGGACACAGCAATTTTACTTGGTTCACCGCAAAGGGCTACGTCCAAGGATCATACGCCGACAGGTTGCCGGTCGTACCAAATTCCACTAATCTTCACTAGCTGTGGATTACAAGGTTCGGGCAAGATCACTTCTATGCCCAGGCTCACTGCCTTTACAATGTTTAGGGTCAGCTCACTGCTTTCCCAAGGGTCACTCCCTGTTTCTCTCTCTCTGGCTCACTGCCGGTGGAGAGGATCACCTTCTTCCTCTTCCCGAGCTCACTGCTCTTGGATGGAATCCA
Source organism: Viscum album (assembly GCA_963277665.1). Classification (NCBI taxonomy): domain Eukaryota; kingdom Viridiplantae; phylum Streptophyta; class Magnoliopsida; order Santalales; family Viscaceae; genus Viscum; species Viscum album. Next base: position 165,588,165 of record OY728158.1, on the reverse strand, counting down.
CTCACAGTTTATAGACCTGTAGGTCTCTTCATTTTCATGAAAGAATGCATCTTCTCTTGTATGTAGATGCTCTGTTGAAGTTAAACTTTCACCCGTTGATGAATTTCTTTTTGCACCGAAGGTACCGGGCAAACTTCCAGCTTCCACGCAGTCCGAAAAACACTGCAGGAACAAACCTTACTTGGCGCGCAAGTCAACCTCGGCGCGCAAATATCGGCGCGCAAGTCAAAACGGGCGCGCAAGTCCTCCTCTGACACTTGCGCGACACAAGCTTCCTCAACTCCAAACTTGCGCGACTCTCTTCCCTTTACGCCCAAACCACTATTGGCACGCAACTGCAAATTGGCGCGCAACTTCTAACAACGGCGCACAACTTCAAATTCTGGCGCGCAAGTCCCACCTGCGCGACCACAACAACACTTGCGCGACCACCACACCTGCGCGACGTGAGCTCTCGTCTTGAACTCTGATGAAGAATGAAGGGGGGTGCTCCAGTATTTATAGGCAAACTGACCCCCCTGCGCGTTCGTCGCGCAAGTCACCTGCGCGACGCAGTTTAGGCGCGCAAGTCTCTTCCCTTTTGGACACTTGCGCGACCAACTCCCAAACTTGCGCGAACCTACTTCCTTTGCCATATTTTGATCTTCTGATCTTGAAAAACATATGGCGCGCAAGTTCCACCTATTCCAAGTCCATGGCGCGCAAGTCCCTTTGCCAAAAACACTTTTCTTCATTTGCCGATTTTCAGGCCCAAAAATTTGGCAAACACTGGAAAACGACGCCACCTTGTATCTGTTCTTTTGTACCGCCTCCAGATTATCCATTCCTTTTATTGACGTTCTTGAATCAAACATGGATCGTTGACCTCATCTCTTGAACTCGACATTCCACCATGAAATCCTCTTTGTCAACAAATTTGTATGTCATTGTTTTCCTTTGTCAACAATCACAACTCAGATGTCTACTTTGTCAACAAACACAATCATCTCAAAAATGCTTCAATGATACGTTGAGGGATTTTTGCCCAACATGAAAAACATTGGAGATTTTGTGCATAAATCAGAGGACATTATTTCCTTTTTGTTTGGAACAACTACTATCAAGAAAATAATGGTAAAGGATTTAGAACTGGATCAGAAGATCTTGGTTAAATTTGTTCAGACTGGAATAGCTCCTAGGATGTCATAAATGGAAATGATTTTGTACCCTGATATGTACATAATGTATCTTATGTTAAGTGATATCAAATTAAACTTCCCATGGTACATGGTAAGGTAACTCAATTACTGCTGCCATAGTAAGGAAAGAAGGAACTTCTATCCTTTTGGAAGGTTCATTTCAAAGTTTTTTCTCAAGAAAGGATTGGTAAGGCTTGTAGATGAGCGAACAGGGTTTCATCATGGTAATACCTTTAGTACTGGGACACTAAGTAAAATTGGTTATTTCTGGAGCACCATAAAAGGAAAAATCTTTCCATTGGGGGAAGAAGAGGAAGAAGAAGAGATAGCTCTGGCTCAACCTGAAAAAGCTAAATAAAAACAATCTAAAACCAGAGAAACTACAAATGCAAGGAAAATTCGTTTTGAGATTTCAGAGGTTGAAGATGAAGGAAGTTAGGAAGGACATCAAGTAACAAGGAAAATATCTGCAAGAGATTAAGAGGAAATAGTGGTTTCTCAACCACTATCTGTTAAAGATATTTTGGGATATAGTTTTATGATGGATAAGCCTAATATTGTTGAACCTCATGAAGAGGTAGCTAAAGTTGAAATGGAAGTTGAAACAGAGAGACCTGAAACTGCTATTGTTGCACCTGAAAGAGTTAAATCAGTGGATGAACATCAAAATGAGACTACAATTGAAGTTGTAAAATAAAGATTTCCTGGAGGAGAAGTGACCAGTCCTCAGGCTGTTCAGGAAAAAGATGTTGTTTAAAATCTTGTTCAAGATGATATAATTATTGAAGAACATGATGATGATGCATCAGATGTTCACACTGAAGTGTTTTAGGAAGATTTTATCTATGGAAGAGTCTAAGAAAGACTCTGAGGAAAAATCAGTAGATCAAGATAAAAAGGTACATGAAGAAACAATTGCAGAATTTTTACCCCTAGTGTTGATACATCAAAAAATTGAAGTAGAAAATCAAGCACAGAGTACTTCTACTTCACCGAATGAAGCAGTCGAAGAAGTTTACAAGGAGTTGCAAAGAGTAAAAACTGAAAATGTTGCTCTAAAGAGAGATTTGGAATTAGATAAGTTAAAATTTCAGAGACTGAAATCCAGCATAGTTTCAAGAAATGATGTTGAGAATTTCAAGAAGGAAATGTTGATAGAAGTGGTCAAAATGAAATCAAAAATGGTTTTGAAATTAGATCTGTCTGGTTTTAAAGATTATATGGAAAGTCGGTTTGAATCCATAAGGTCTAGTGGAGCCAGTGGTTCAGGTACATCACCTGACCTCATAAGGAGATTTTAGGCTATTACAACTATAATGGGCAATATGAATGAGAGGTTGACTGATCATCAATGTAACAGTGCTCCATTATCAGTGTTGCTGGACAATCAGAAATTTTTAGTGGATCATCTGACATCCAGTGAGCCATAAATCAGAACAATGTCAAATCAGATGTCAGAGAAGCTGTTAGTGTTTATAGAAAAAGAAGAAATAATGAATGAGTTTTTCAGAGTCAATTTAATCAAGGATATTCATATGACTCGGGAAAATAGAGAGCTCATTATAAAACTTGGAGATGGGATGATGAAGAGACTGAGGGAACAGATTACAGAAATCAAGGATGTTGTTCAGAGAAGATAGAACCTATCTTAACCCTGATATCCCTTGGTTCCTGTGTATATCATTATCATGTACATACTGCGGTTTTTGAATGAATTTTTTTTACCTTTTTTATTTGTTCATTTATCTATTTGTTTATTTATTTTTACTGTTTTAAGTTTAAATATGCCAGTATACCAGATTAACTTACTGATAAACAGTTAATTATAGAATTTACCTGCAGTTCAGTTCAACATTAAATGTGTTAAAATCCATGATTTATCATTCTTTTTTATATCACAAAAATGGGGAGAAATTTGGATAAACACAACATTTTATTTTAAGATTTTAAAACCTTGTTTAAATGATTTCCTGTATATTTTAAATCCTTTTTATTTTTATTTAAAAAAAGTTTTGGATTTATCCATATTTATACTTATACAGCAAACTATTTTAGGTTATTAACAGTCATTTATTATAAAAGGTAAATTTTATTTTACTTTTTATTCAGAGGGAGAAATTTGGATAAAACTAAAAACTTTTATTTTATTATTTAATTTTACTTTTAAGGAAAAATAATTTTATTTTAATTTCATTATAAATAAAGGGGGAGAAATTTATTTTTATGATTAATGATAATATAATGTTTATTTATTGAAATGATTTTGTTAAAATTAAATATTGTTTTATCGTTTCAAAATTTTAAACTATGAGTAACTAATTTTGAAAGTTAATTTCATTTAATTAGTCTTATTATTTTATGGGTTTTGTAATCATCAAAAAGGGGGAGATTGTTGAGCACGTGTTTTTTTCAACAATACATATTTAATGGGGAGATTTTTAAGCAAGTGTATTTTCAACAATACGTTTTATTATTAATAAGGGGGGTATTATTGAGAATAATACTCTATCTATTTATGATGATTTTGATGTTCACAAATACCCTTTAATTGTTTTCTAATGATTTTACTTTAAGTATTTTTCAGGAATTATATATTTTATATATTCTCATTTTTGGAAGAATATTCAAGTGTTCATACAGCATGGAACAATTGCTAAACCATTCGGGAATCAATTTAAAGTGTTCTGGAAACACTATTCATACCTTACGTTTGGAAAGCGTAGCATAAAGAAAGAAAGGAAAGCATAGCGTAAAAAAAGAAATGAAAGTGTAGCGTAAAGAAAGAAAGGAAAGCATAGCGTAAAGAAAGAAAGGAAATCGTAGAGTAAAGAAAGAAAGGAAAGCATAGCGTAAAGAAAGAAAGGAACTCGTTGTTTACTCTTTACAGATTATTAGGAAAAGTATGGTTAAACAACCATACTTTATCAGCAAAGTATGAAAGAAGGGAACCCTACGTGAAGAAGAACCCTACATTAGGAAGGAACCCTATGTTTGGGATATTGAGAAATTATGGAAGAAGAAACATTACGTAAGTCTTTAAATGTTTTGTTTGTTTCTCAAAAGTATGGTTAATCAACCATACTTTTGTAAACAACCTTACGTTACTTGAAAAAGTATGGATCGTAAACCTTACGTATGGAAGCTTAGAAAAGTATGGTATACGTTTCTATATGGAAGAGAAAAGTATGGATGGTCAACCCTATGTTCGAGTTCAACCATGTGTCATCAATATTACGTTTGAAGAATGCGACATCAACCCTATGTTTGATATATGTTGCGTTTCATAGGATGCATGCAGTGCAACTCAACCTTACATTTGGCGTCGGGAATTTGAAGTTAATGTTTTTGTTCAACGGTCTACAAGAGATTGATCAGGCTAATTTTAAGCAGGATTAAACGCTGATTTTAAAGTGTGTCCTTGACAAATTCAGAACCGTTTGAAGGATTTATTTAACCAGATATTTTCATGGAGAATATTATGGATTTTTACGACTGCTCATATTAATTCACAAGTTTGAATATTGCGAGTCAAAGGGCGATATTTGTGGATCTGGTTTTGCAAAGGAAGCGCTCGATATATCTGTTCTCATTTTTGAATTTCAAATAACACATAATACACATCATAACAGAAACAAGTGTGATATACGAAAAAGTGTACAGAGGTCGATATAGAAAAGATTTGAAAGAATAACACATAGAGATCAAGAATGTAGGTTCAGATACAATCATTGTATTCGAAAGAAAGATCTGTTGCATAAACAATGCTATTTATGATGAGCGAAAATAGAGACAAATCAAGATACAAAGATCTACTAATTACGAAGAGCGACTACGCTCTGTTTTATTGAAGAAGAAGGAGCACAACAGAAGATTCATCTACTTTTCAATGACAATCTTTTTTGAATCTGCTGCTGCTTAAGTTGAAATTATATTTTCTACATCTACTGAAACTGGATCGACTCATAGCTGCTTTGACTTGAAGATTAATATTTCTGAAGATAATAATCTATCTGCTGTTAATTGCATTCTGTTGAAATTGTGAAGATCAACTGGAAAAGTTCTTTCTAAATGAAAACACCTTTTATCTTGAGTGACCAGCTTCTCGTACTAAGCTGAGTAGGTTCGTGTTTGAACCAGAAGGATTTGTTTTCCTGAAAATTGTAAATGTTTCAACTGCCTATTTTCAGTTTTTGGACGGTCTGTGGAAAAGAGGACCAGATAGGGAAAATCACCAAGCTTGTGGAGTATAGTGTTGGTGAACTGGACTAGGGGCCTTCTGTTCCCCGAACCACTATACATCTGTGTGTCTCTAATTTTACTTATTCTACTGCATGATCAAATCTTATAAAGCATAGAGGAAAGAACTCGATCAATCAAAGAGTTAATGAAAAATCTGAAAGACACAATTCACTCCCCACTTGTGTATAATCTGTATATTCAAGATCCAACATATCTAACATTGCTATTTTAATTCCTTATCTATATGCTTTATGATTATGATTATAAAATGTTTATGAAACATGTATCATTTCCACAGTTTATGATTTGATGATATGATGAATATTTTATGATCTTATGGAACACATGTGTATGGTTTTCATTATTTGAAAGGTGTACTTAGAATTATATATCCCTCCAATGTATTGGGTAAATAAGTATTTCTTGTGAGATAATAATAACTGGAAAGAGGATTGAACCCTATTCAGTAAGGGGCATTGTCCAATAAGATAGTCTTAGAATTTAACCTCAACTAAGGAAATTATGGAATGGGAAGTGAACCTGGTCTAATATAATAGTTTTGGTAGTTAACCTTGACTAAGGAAATTATTTTCTATGCTTATATACATGTCAAAAACTTTTGAATTATGATTATGATATTTTTTTTGGCTCATGATTTATTATTGATGATTCTTCACTCTTATGTCTTATGCCTTTTAATTGAATCAACTTTATACAATGTTTTATGATTATGATTTATAAATTGATGGGTATTATTTTTTAATGTTAAGATCATTTTCTCATACCCTTATGCTTATATTATTCTTACTTATTATCATTGATTAATATATCTTTTGTTTACCCTTAATTACCATATAATCTCACCATTTTTATGTTTCTCTTCCCCAATTTATGAAGAAAGGTTTAAAGTATGATGTTTCTAAGAAGGGTGATAGTTATGAAGAACTAAGTGGAAGATGATGTAGATATTTTATATACCATTTTTTATGTATCCAATTCGAAATACACAGAAAAATTTACAATTCTTTCATGGATCCTAATGTTATGTAATGAATCTTCATCTATTAGGAAGGAATGTTTATATATAAAAGTTTGGGGTCAATATACTTGGTATCATTGAAAGGTTTAGTAACTTTTGGAAACTATGGTGAGGAAACTTTAATTAGAACCCTTAGTATAATATTAAGTATAGGATAACATCCTAATGTTTTTTTTAAGGTAGAGATTATATGTTTTTTCTATAAATACATCCATGTATGGGTACTATAAGTAGATGTGGTTTTAGAAAAGATATATCTATGGGTAATAACCATGTAAAGAGTTGGATGAGTATATCTAAACCATAATTATGGTGCATGGTGAATATACCCTTACTTCCCACCTAGTTTGACACTCCTAGGTGATATTCTTATATTGACTCACATTTTATTTATAAACCATTATGAATAATTTTGATAGATAATGACCATGTATGACATAGGTAAAACCAAACGTGTCATAGGTTGTAAAGTAGGTGTCCTAGTTTAAACATCCTATGAATGATTTTTTATGATTAGATGATTACTCATTGCTATTACTAATACTATGATTTTGGATTTAGTTAATGGGTGGAACTATGAGGAATCATGTTAACGTTTAATGTGACAAATGATGCAATGATTGTCCTCATAAGAAACCAAATGATATGGTCAATGGAATGCGAAACCTTGTGATAATGACTAATCAACTATCTTGTTATATGATTAAAAACGTAAATATAGGTGAGTTTCTAATTCGAACAAGAGAAAAATGGAGTTTCATGAAGATCATTAAGGGTAGGTTATTCAGCTTCCTATATGTCAATAATGTGGGAAGAATCACTAAAGTAAATCTCTCAAAATAATAAGAATATGTTTTTTGTGTGGAAAATAAAGACACAGAGAAAGTAATTTATGGGGGGAATGAACTGTTTAATAGAGGGAAATGAATTACATCCCAATTTACCATTTATAGGTCAATGTATTATGTGTGTCGAACTTGGGAATTATCTAAGACAACCTTAATCTAAGGGATAACTCCTAGACCAAGGAAGGTAATATGCTATTCCAATCATTGAAGTGATATAATTGAAGTGTTTAAGTATTTGGATTTGAGAATTATGTTTCAAAAATGTTTTATTAATGATGTTCTAGTTATAATAATCATGAAACATCTAAGTATTGATCCACAATAGTTTTTTAAGGGTTTTCAAGCATGTGTTGATTGGTAATGATAACCTAAAATTTTAATTTAGTGGTAACGTGATATTTTTTGAAAAACATCATTGAGGGATAGATGATCCTTAATATGTGCCTGAGGTTGCGATAATAATGTCTATTTAGGATAAGTAGATGATTTATTTTTATAAATTAAATTGGATAGTATTATTGACCTTGAAATTTTTTAGTGATTCGGGGACAAAGTGATTTATGTTATCTTTGATGAAGTTTATTGAATTTTTTGGATTTATAGAATATATTCGATAGTATATTATTTTATTTGAATAATAATGATATATTTCATTTTTTTTGTAATCATATATGTTTTTATTTAGGTTTTATGGTGATTCGGGTTATTAGTATGTTTTAGGAGAATATATGATCAAGGTATTCATATGTTTGGTATGTGACATTAAAAACTACATTATGTTGTTTGGGGATTAAATTTAACTTGATTTTGGAACTTTTGTGACCTTTTCTGAATTTTTTTTTTCAAATTTGTTCAGACATATTTTGGAGGGTTCTTAAGATTAACTATTTCTGGAATGTTTTATGTTGAACTTTGGGTGTTATTATTGAGGTTTTAGAGATTAAGGTAGTATTTCATCGTATGAAGATTTATTCATATTAGATAACATTTGGAAACCATTTTGGTTTTGATAAATATATAAATACAAAAGGAATGACATTTCATTCTATTATAGATATTATGATCTGTTAATGGTACTTTTTGTGCTTTAGGGATGAAAGAATGATATTTTTTGAATATGGATGAAAATAGGTGAATGATAATTAAAACACACAACCAAAGGATGAAATTATGTTTATAGATTTGAATAAATTAAGTGATTATATTTTCTAATATTCTATGGTAAAATAATTCTTTTACTATGGGAAAAATGGTCTTGAAAATTAAATAAAAATTCTTTTTAAATTTTTTTCTGGAGTGTTGATAGTTGTTTTCACCCCTCACTGATTTATGGTTTTGTGGTCATTAAAATTCTCATTACCATGTTCTTTACAACTCTTTATTATTAATTGGATATTATATTTCTCCTTCATGACTATATTTTCACTTCCTACTAATGTTATACTTATCTGAGAACCGCATTATGTGTTATTTCAAGTAACCTTTATGTTTCACATTTCCTCTTTTCAAAGGAAGTTTTATTATCTTGTTGTACAAAGTGGGTTTTCAAAAAAGGTATTTTTAAATATTAAAACCTTTATTATAAAGATAAAAATTATGTGTGTTATTTATTTAAGGGGTAACTATTTAACACCTTGATATTTTAGAATATATTTTTCTTTGAATAAATTATAAGTTTCTGATGGATTGCTTTACACGCAGGCAAGAGTTTAAATGAACTGTGATATAATAACCTACTATAACTTAGTTATTGAATTGGAAGGAATGAATAGTAATAAACACATTATGAAAAATATTTATAATGTTATTAAATAATTAAAATTTACTAACTAATTCATAAAAAATAGGAGTTTAGCTTTCATTAAATCTGTTTTATGCTTCAAAAATATCTTCAAAATGGTTTTTATTTTATTTTGTTCACAAAAATTAAAATTAATATCTATCATATTTATAAAATTTATTTGAATAAATTAATATAATTTTTGAAATCAAGATTTCAATATTATCTTAGGGTTAATTTTTAGTATTTTTTTAAAAATATTTATTTTTCAGTGGATAGTGAAAATATCGATTTTTATAAAAAATATCATTTCATTTCATGTAATAGTCCCATTATGTTTTGAATTTTATCTTAAATTAACATAATTATTCTTTATTTATAAATAATATAATTAATTACATAGTAATCATCATTATACTTTATTTTGGTAATCGTTACTTTTTTTCTTAAAAACACTTTTTCTAAAAATTATTTTTATGCCCATAATGTGTTTTTATCTTAATAAATTAAAGTAATATATATTTATTAATGGTTTTAAAAAATATATAGATTATATATTAAATAATATATTTTAACATTCATTTGATAGTTTTGACAAGTAATGTGAGTAAATTGTGTTTTATGCTTAAAGATTCATTTTTCTAAAACGGATTTTCATTGTGGGTTGCACGCTTATTTAAAATTAAATTATGAAACTTATTGAAATTGAATATGGTGAAATAGATTCCATATTTTTAATTAAAATAATTCATATAATATAATAGGTTCAACTTAAATTTTGGTTACAGTGAATAGTAAAAACTGTAAAATTTTGTCACCGTGGTTAAGGATAAAATAGGTTTTTTGGGGAGTTTAAACCAATATATAAGGGTATAATTACAACACATGACTATATAATTATTATTATTTGAATATATTTTACATTATATTATCCTAAATTCAAATATTTTTCTTTTTGGATCCAATTTCCTATGAAAGGGGCCTTATATTAGTAAAATATTTTAATAAATTTCATGTGTGTCCCTCCCCTCACATATAAAAGGGAACCTATTATCCTACCTTATTCACACCATTTGAGACTTCTATGTTGTAAAATTCATACTCTAAAACCTTCATATATTCCTTAGCTTCATCTTATAGCTTTTTGAATTCTCTTAATACCAATCCTTCAAGGCTTAAGGTGTAATCCAAAGGGGGTCTCTCAAAGAAGAAGTATAAATTTTAACCAAGCTCTTTAAATTTTGTTTCCACTTAAAACTTATCTAAACTTGTTGTATCTATAAAATAATGATTAAGACTGTATCTAAAATATACTGAGATGTTATTATGATTATTTAACAACCATTTTCCACCCCTTCTCTATCAAATGGGAAATAAAAGTATCACTCATGCGTACATGTGGACTACCGCCTCCACTTAGCGATACAATTCATTTTCCATCACCATGTTTAATGGGTGATTATACTGATGGATTTAATTTATATATTTTATATTTATAATATAATTATTATTTTTTAATTATAATAAATTATCTACCTTTTTACCTTCCAATCCATTGCTAAATAATAATGTCGCTCATGTGCACGTGTGGATTACCAACTCCACAAAGCAACGTAATTTTTTTTCATTTTCACTTTAATTAGATGGTAAAAAGGATATATTTAATGAAAATATATTATATTTGTTATATAATAATCATTCTATAATGGTGAATTATCTTTTAACTTTATTTTTTCCATCCATCGAAAATTGGAAACATCACTTGTGTGTACATATGGATTATCGTCTCCACAAAGTGATGTAATTAATTTTTCATCACCACTTAATATGAATTGTAATAAATATGTATATAATTATTATATATGAAATTTATATCATTTTTAACATTCTTTATATGAGTGTTCTATTATCAAATTTCAAGGGCCATAACTTTCAAGTTAAAACATACATGAAAAATAAAGCAATTAACACGCAAAATGAAGACTTTAATAGAGAATTGTTAATAAATAGGTGATGAAATAATATAAGTGGATCATATATGATATTATATGTATGAATATTATTTTTTTATATAATTATTATAAATCTAATTTTATTATAAAGGAGTTTAGAGCACTTACGAATCAAGTCATATATAAGTTAGGGGTTTCTTTGTCTCGTTTTCAAATTCATGAGACAGATTTGATATTGCGCACCATCAATTATTTTATGTGGTGTGATTACTATATAATGAATTTATTTTGATATATTCATGAAATTAAGGTGATTTGAAGAACCATATCATTTTCTTTATTTACATTGCATTTGATTTAAAAGATACCCAAGTTATATGGGTTTCGTCTCAATTTCTCTTCATTGAGACATGTTTTAATGTTATGCACTAATTTCTTATTTATATAGTGTATATACTTCCCAATAATATATTTTGGAATAATCTATGATTTAATTTGAGGGTTTACAAAACCATATTATTTTCATGCTTCTAATGACTTCCATTTCAAAAAATTACTAATCATAAGGGTTATTCATCTCAATATTGTTTCGTTGAGATATGTTTAATGTTAGACACCTATTTATATTTATGAGGTATATATATTTCCCTTATATTTTATATCATGAATACACTTATGTTCATGGTGGTTAAATTTTTATATGAAGTTATTTCTTTCAAGGGGTCCATAGATTAAAAATTATCAAAGCAGTAATAGTTTTATGTTATAATCTCATTTTTACTGAGATCATTTATGATTAAATTTATGATAAAATATTAAATGATATATATATCCAAAATATTATTTATTTTCTTATCCTGTATTTATTTTTTTATATCACATGTTTTTCTTCCATTTTCGTCGCTGTATGTACTCAAGAGACTGAAAGAATGTTTTTAAGGAAAACTAACCTTGTTTTCTCTTCAGTTGGGAATTTTTTATTCCATGTCCATATTTTATTTAAAATATTTTAAATAATGTTTTTATTACTCTAAAAATATTATTTAAATTAATTTTAAACTATATTTTACTTTCCTTTACAAGGTTTAAAATGAACCTTCTTATCGTTTTTCAAATGTGGTAATTTTTGACTTTTTACCAATAATATAAAAGGAATTTTTGTTTTAACATACACCAGATGAACGGATTTCTAAAACATCATGAATAATATTTTCATTAAATATTCCTTTATAATTTTCCATTATTCTTTTTAAATAAATTTTTTCCTTAACATTTTGGAAACTTTTTTATTCTAAATAAGTGATTTCAAATAAAAATGTTGTTTTCCTCAAGAAATGTTCTAGTGAAATTTTAAAGGTATTTTTATATATAACAACATCCTTTAATGTTTCTTGTGATTTAATGTGGATATAATCTAGTTAACATATTTATTATTTCTGTATATGGTTTATGATTATGATGATGAAATGTTTATGAAACTCATATCCTTTCTATGGGTTATGATTTGGTGATATGATTACTGTTTTATGATCTTGTGGAACACATATGTATGGTTTTCATTATGTGATGGGAGGGAAAAAAAGTATATACCTCTTCAATTCATTAGGTAAATAATGATATATCATGAGATAATAAGAACTGGAATGGGGAGTGAACCCAGTTCAATAAGGTGAACTGTCCAATAAGATAGTATTGGGAGTGAACCTCAACTAAGAAAATAATGGAATGGGGAGTGAACCTAATCCACTATAATAGTTTTGGAAGTGAGAATTGATTAAGGAAATTATTTTCTAAGCTTTTTTGCATTCCAAAAACTTTTTTATTATGCTTATGATATGCTTTAATGGCTCCTAATTTATTATTGATGATATGCACTCTTATGTATTATTTATTTTTATTGAAAAAACATTATTCTGTGTTTCATGATTATGATCTATGAATTTATGGGAATTGTTTTCTAATTTTAAGATCAAGTTATCATACCCTTATGATTATATTATGCTCAATTATTATCATTGATTGATATCTCCCTTTTTTACCCATACTGATCATTTGATCTCACTCATTTAATATGTTTCACTTCCCCATGTTATGAAGAAAGGTTTTAAGTATGATATGTATATGAATAGTTCTAGTTGTGAAGAATTGAGTGGGAGAGGATGTAGATATTCTATGTACCGGTTGTTTATGTATACAAGTTTCCAAAGACACTAAAATTTTAATGTTCTAGTATTGATCTTAATGTTATGTAATGAATATTAATTTATTAAAATGTAATACTTATTTAATGATTATTAATTTATTAAAATGTAATACTCATGGAAACTGGACATTCTGAGTTCAATGGTGAGGGCCATTGGGACTTAATAAAATAATGGGAGACTTAATAAAAATTTATTATTTCTCATAAAATGTAATCAATAAAGTAATAATGATCTGCTCTTTTAATTGTAGAATAAAAATGACAAGCTCATCAACCACACTATCCCTATGATCAATTCTGGATAAAGACAAAATCTTCACCAGTAGTAACTTCCAAGAATGGTTTAGACACCATTGAGTTATCCTACACCATGAGTGGAAGTCTTACATGCTAGAGTCAGTATTACCTGATCCTCCTTCCAAAGATGTGAGTGATGAGGATTTCCCGGTCTATGAGAAACATATAAATGCCGCTTTCGACATTCAATGTTTTGTGTTATCATAAATGTTTAGTGATCTCATGAAGTCTCATGAAAACATGGATGCTTATAGCATACTCGAGCACCTATGTGTTGTTTACTAGGAGAGAGCAAGACATGAAAGGTTTGAGATCTCTAAGGAACTCTTTCAGAGTAATCTTAGAGAAGGTTCCCAAGTTGGGCCTCATGTAGTCAAGATCATTGGATACATTGAGCACTTGGAGGTTCTGGGGTTTAAACTCCCTGAAGAACTGGGTATCAATCTCATTCTCGCATCACTCCCTCAGAGCTTCTCTAACTTTGTTGTCAATTTTAATATGAACAACATTGAGAAGTTTTTATTTGATCTTCTTATCCTCATTCGCCAAGTAGAAAAAGATATGAAGCATGAAAAGCCTTATGCCCTTATGGTGAATAAGAGGAAAGGGAAGGCGGAGATCTTTAAGCCCAAAAATTCTTCACGACCTTCTAAGAAAAGGAATATCAAAGGGGAGGAAAGGGAATAGTATGTTGTTTATTTCACATGTCGAAAGAATTTCCACTGGAAGAATAACTGCACCCAACCTAAGAAGCAAGGGGAAGCTTCAGGTGCATTTTCTATCGAATGAAATCTATCTGTTTCTAAAAATTGGGTATTAGATACAGCTTGTGGTTATCACATATTATCCAAATATAGGATCTAAGTAGATTCAGGAAGATTGAATGAAGGGAGGTAGATCTACGAGCAGCCAACGGAGCCAGACTTGTTGTTGTAGCTGTCGGGGACTACCACCTGATGTTGCCAACTGGGATGATCTTGGTGTTAAAGGGTTTTTATTATGTGTTGTATGTTACTAAAAACATTATTTCTATATCTATATTATATACATATGGATTTGTTTTCAAGTTTGGAAATGAATGTTGCTTCTTTTACAAAGATAACATTTGTTTTTATAGGACACATTTATACAATGGTCTTTGCATGTTGGATTACACAAACCAAGTAATGACAATCGATAACAAAGATACTTCACATGACTCATACCACACCCAACATTGGCATCACTGGCTAGGTCATGTAAGTGATAAATTCTTGGAAAAGTTACATCAAGATGGATATTTAGATTCTTTCAAACTAAAACCACTTGGTTTATGTCATGGATGTTTACAAGGCAAAATGACCAAATCCCCATTTAGTGGGAAAGGTAAAAGGTCTAAATAACATATTGAATTGGTTTATACCAATGTGTGTGGACCATTCCTAGTTTAATCAAGGGGGGGGGGGGGGTACTCATACTTCATAAATTTTACTAATGATTTTAATAGATATGGATATATCAACTTAATGAGGTATAATTCAGATTATTTTGATAAGTTCAATGAATACAAGAATGAAGTTGAGAACCAGATTGGTAATAAGATTAAGAAATTCCACTCAGGCCGAGGTGAATAATATCTTAATCAAGACTTCATTGATTACTTATGGGAGTTTTGGATCCTATCACAACTCACTCCTCTATAAACGCCCCAATGGAATGGTGTGAGTGAAAAGAGGAACCGCACCCTGTTGGACATGGTGAGATCAATTATGAGTCATTAAAGTCTTCCATTATCCTTTTGGGGATATTCATTACAAATAGCGGTGCACATACTAAACCAAGTACCAACTAAATCGATAAATGGCATTCCATATGAGTTCCGGAGTGCAAAGAAAGCCATATTATCAAATTTACATGAGTGGGAAAGCGATGTGTTTGTTAAGGCCTCTTTAGGTAACAAACTTGTACCCTGAGGCACAAAGTGTACCTTTATAGGGTACCCCAAGGAAAAAAGGGGATATTACCTATACAACCCTTCAGAAAAAAACGTTATAGTGGCAAGACATGCCATATTCCTTGAGAGGGATCACATCTTCAAAAGATATAATGGGAGCGAGATAGAATTTGATGAATTTGAGGCTCAAGGTACACAAGATTTGATACATGAACAGATTCCACAAAGCCCCATGAAATAAAGAACTAATTCAGAGATACAAGAGTTGCATAGAAGTACAACAGAGGTTAGAGAACCGGAACGGTATGGTTTTCTAGTTACTGAGTATGGTGACTCATTATTAGCTGATAATAATAATCCTCTAACCTATAAGGAAGCAGTAAGTGACACAGATATTGCCAAGTGGCAAGAAGCCATGAATTATGAAATGGATTCCATGTACCATAACCAAGTCTGGATTTTGGTAGATCCTTCCATTTATGTAAATCCTATTGGTTTCAAATGGGTATTCAAGAAGAAACTGGACATAGAAGGATAATTCAGTACCTATAAGGCGTGACTGGTTGCAAAAGGGTTCAAACAACATCAAGTCATTGACTATGAAGAAACCTTTTCACCAGTTTCAATGCTGAAATACATCAGAATTATATTGGCCATTACTGTTTACCATGACTATGAGATTTGGAAAATTGATGTCAAAACAGCCTTCCTTAACGGGAACCTTCAAGAAGATGTCTACATGACACAACCTGAAGGTTTTATGACTCGAAAGGATGACAATAAGGTATGCAATTTGAAAAAAATCCATTTATGGATTAAATCCAGAATCCAGGTCATGGAAAATTCATTTTGATGAATCCACAACGAAATTTGGTTTTATCAAGAATGAATGTGAGCCTTGTTTCTACAAACGGTTTAGTTGGAGTGTAGTCATTTTCCTAATAGTATATGTTGATGACATATTACTTATTGGAAACGAGATACCAGTCTTACAGTATGTTAAGGTGTGGTTGAATCAATGTTTCTCCATGAAGGACTCAGGCGAGGTAGCATATATTCTTGGGATCAAGATCCATCGTGATAGATCCAAGAGATTGTTGGGCCTAAGTCAAAGTACATACATTGATAAGATACTGAAGAGATTCAGTATGGAACAATCCAAGAGGGTATTGTTGCCAGCATCACCTGGAATTCATCTTTCCAAAAAAAATGTTTCCTCAGACACAAGAGGAAATAAAGATAATGGAAAGGACTACATACGCATCAATGAATGAGTTATTCATGTATGTCATGATATGTATTAGGCTGGATGTCGCTGACGCATTGAGTACGGTAGGAAGATATCAAGATGACCCAAGTGACCACCATTAGATGGCAGTCAAGACTATCCTAAAGTATCTGAGGCATACTAAGGATATGTTCCTAGTTTATGGAGGAGATGTGGAACTAGTCATCAGGGGATATGCAGATGATAGTTTCCAGACTAATCAAGATGACATTAAGTCACAAATGGGATACATATTCACTTTGAATGGAGGTTCAGTGAGCTGGAAGAGCTCAAAGAAGAGTGTGGTCATAGGATCTACAGCAGAGTCTGAGTATATTGCAGCTTCTGAGGCAGCTAAAGAAGAAGTTTGGATGTGAAGCTTCATCTAGGAGTTGGATGTGATACCTAGTAGTAAAGATCCCATCACACTATACTTTGATAAAACTGCAGCAATGGATCTCGCAAAAGAGATAAGGTCACATCAGCAGATGAAGCACATACTTTGAAAGTATTATCTCTTGAGGGATTTTTCTCAGAGAGGTGAAGTTATAGTGAGTAGTATTTCCATGTAAAACAACGTGGTGGACCCCTTGACTAAAGCTTTGACTCAGCAGAAACGTGTTCACCATGTGAGGTCTAGCGGACTGAAAGTCGTGGGCAGTTGGCTCTAGTCCAAGTGGGAGTTTTTAAGAGTTGGTGTCCTAGAACCAACTGGTTGTACTTTGATTGCATGTATATTTGATATATTTAAATATTAAACATCTTATTACATATTGTTCATTATTATTCATGACTATGATGTAATAATGTCCTAGAGTATTTTTTTCATTGATAAGGTCATAGTTGTTCCCCGCTATGATGAAAACCTTGAAATGGTATAATAATATTCTTAAATATATTTCTATGGTCGGATGACATCCTATGAAGGGACACATAGCATGGAGACCGTTAGGTGCGAGTACTCGTAAGCAGATGAGACTTCCTCTCATGAAGTTCTCACTTAGTAATCTCCAAGACAGGAGATTATGAGAACAGATCCACCGGTATAAATTTCGCAAGTTTTGGTGTCATCAGACATTTCTATCTGCGAGCATGTATAATGATCCTTAAACTTTAATATTCTCATTAATACGCATCACAACTCGCGCACTTTGATTTACTGATGAAAACTATCATGCAGACAGTTGGCGGGAAATAGGCTACGTTGGGTGCATCACGAGTGACATGATATTAATGGATAAGTTGAGGAAGGATTTGTCTCTTCCATTTATGGAGGTTGATATCTCAGCCCTTTGATTGAAATAGAACTGTCAAGAAAAATTCCATGTTCATGGTATACCGATGATTTTATTTCAGGTATTCAAAGAACGACGTATCAAGCATAAAGGTTGATGACACTATCATGAAACCTGCTTGATGAGATATTGAGACAAAGGGATTATATTACACAGTGAGCGTTCATATGTAGATGTCATTGCTGCGACATTACGTTCTTTCTCTTGGGTGACTTGACCCATTGCTAGACAGTACTCTTGGACTTTAGGCAAGCCTGCCAAATGCCAACAATAAAGAATCCTAGAGGGTCACACACTAAGTGTTTTTTGTGGTCTCGGTTAAATTCTATTTGAATTTAATTAATTAATTAAATATTATTCTCAAGACTGTGGAATAATTTTATTCAAGTTAAAATGATCGCATAAATTAAATAAAATTTATTTATTTATTTTATTGAACATTTAATAAATATTTATTTACTATTTTGTAAATAAAATATTTATTTAAAAGAATAAATTATTTATTTATTTATTCACGTGTTCAATAAATGGAAGTGGAGTTCGAACAAACCAAGGTTAGTTCGGTAGTAAAATAATTATTTGCAAGGTGGTAAATAATTATTTAACTAGTTGGCACAAGTTAAAATAATAATGATGCTGCTATTATTTTGTGACGTGACATTTTATTTATAATTCCGTTTTGCACAAGTTGGCACACCATAAATAATGACGTGGTATTATTATTATGAGCATGAGTTTTCTTTAAGTTCATGAATGTATTTAATTGCTGTTATGCAATTAAATATTGTAACTGAAGTTTCATTCATATAAATAGACAAGTACGCCTATTGTGCCAGACACTAATCGACACCGAACCGCACACCGAGTGAATTGAGAATTGTTGAGCCGAACAATTTCTCTCTCGAATCCTCTTTTTTCCCCTCTCAAGAACGAGAAACGTTCTTCAAGGCCGAAGAAAAAGCAATCAAGAATGAATGAAACATGACACTCGCTTCGTCGGGCTAGCACCCGAAGAGCGAGCAGTGTCGATCAAAGGACATCGGAGCACGTTTCGATCACCGCTAGAGGAATTTTAGTTTGGATTCTTGCAAGCACAACAAGATAATCCAGAAGAGTCATTCTGTACGATCAACATCATCAACGAAGAAAATACCGAAGATCCAGGTATTCTTTTCTTTATGAAATTAATTAAATTAATTATAAACATGATGTGAAATATCTTCTATAAATGTTACAAGACTCTTCCTTCTTTATCTAAATCTTTGATTCTATTATGTGGATACTGGAGTTCATAGTCATATTGATCCTGGAATAATCATTGATCATGATAAAAATCAAAGTTGTGGGTCGGCCCAACCATGTTTCCAATGTTCCCAGAACCTTCAAGTGGTATTAGATGGGTTACATCATAGTTTATAATTATTTAAATATTTCATTGATGATTTATGAATTTAATAATTTAGTGGTTTCAATTCATGTTAATTGTTCTGCAAATCTGAATCTTGTGATTTCTTCCTCATCTTTCATTTCTCGTTCACCTTATAGAAACGATCTTTTCTTTTAACATTGATTAAAATAAAACAGAGGATCTCATCTAGAGGTTCCAAAGGTTCCTGGTCATACAACACCAGAACACACGATGTGTATTCGACAATACACACGCGTGTAACCAAGGTTCAATGCACCGGGTCTGGTCCGCCAAACCAAGCCGTGTCATTGGAGTTTGTCTAAGTCTTAATTGTAGCGCCCCAACCCCAGAAGCCTAGAGTCGGTGCATTATTACATATCATTGGCATGATCACAAAAAATCAAGTCTTCAAAGACCGATTAGTTTAGTAGCCTTAGAAATACTAGATACATTTATAAATATTACATTACATCATAAAATGGAAAACTACAACAACATTATTTCCATAGACAACATTGAGATCCCATAGAATATCCCTGCAGGTCAGTCATAACATACTTCTTCGAATCCTGGGAAAAATAAAACATAGAAAGGGGTCAGCTCAGATTCTCAGTAAGGATAACAATATAGCGGAAGCTTTTATAAAAAAACATAAACATTTAAGGCAATGTATAAGACTAAAACAAAAGCCTTCTAAACATAAAATTCAGCATAATATGGAAAAGATAAAATCAAATAATTCCATTTACTTATTCACATTGATATTCTACTAGTCTAATAATCACATGCAATATCAATAGACACTTTCATAATTATGGAATGCACAATGCCAGACTTCATAACCACATAGTCAAGGCCTTGTGTCAATACAAAAAATAAGATTTTTCTGAGGCCTTGTTCCAAGACACTAGTTTGTCTCATGAGACCTACCGATGCATCGAGGAGCTATAGCGGGCTCCACCCATCACTTACTAAGTCCAATTCATTCCTCATATGAAAAGGTTTAAACATAACATAAACATTCGTATTAAAACTAGCATACGAAATGTCAATAATTTATCCATAAACCATGAATGGTATAAAAACAACACATCTATAGTCAAACATATCACAAAACTTTCAATACAATATGGAAGATTTGTATCATAATAAATCAACTTCAAACAAGTTTAAAATCCATCAAATGATGTTGACAACGATGGAAATGTTCTGTAAAACTCTTTGAGATAGATATATCTTTTTCATGAAAACATTTAAAAGTCACACAATTTAAAAAGGAATACATTTAAAGACATTTTTGATTCAAATTTTCTCATACCACTTTGAAACTTTTCAAAGTAATTAACATTTTAAAAACATTCATGTCCATATAAATAAATCCTTAAAACACATTTTGAAAACATGGACATTAATGAGAACGATTTAGAAGAATAAATATTTGAAACATTTAAAATGGTGTTTTAGTAAAAAAAATTCCCTTAAAAATAATACCTTTGAAAACTTTTTTATGAAACATGGACATGGATAATAAATATTTCCCAGTATATACTTACATATAAACAACCTTGGATAATAATGAGATTGTGGAATTAACTCTTACCTTGAACTTTCCTTTAGTCGAGGGTACGTTTAACCTTCTGTATGAAGACCGTAGTGTGATATTAAATTATACCAGAACCATATTAATATTTATGATATCATACATGATTCATTTATGACTTTATAATACCCATTTAATAATAATTTCCATGTTAAATCAACTTTTCAGGTAATAATTGCTTTCTTTATTGTACATGTTTTAACTTGTTACTCTTGATTGTATCACTTAGATCAAGATTTAAATACATCCATAATATAAAACATTATTTATATATCATATATATTTAGAATAAAAATATGTATAATAGACATATATATGAAATGTAAAAACACCATTTATGGAAACGGTAGTCTGTACGTACGCATAAACGTTGTTTCCGTTTTTATATCGTATTGAACAGAACTAAGTGAATAAGATATATGTAAGTACATACATATATATATATATATATCCAGTATAATTATTATTTCATATATTACATACTTATTAGTGATATATATTTTATAATCATCGTTGAATGACGAACGTGGAAATGAAGCTCATCACATCGTGGAGACGGTAATCCGTACGTACGCATTAGCGACAATATCATTATTTTGATATTAAAATAATATATAATTGGATGTTATATCATATATAAAGAATCATTATCATTTTATATTTATTATTTACATCAATTACACATCATTATTATACCCATCCAAAGAATAATGTATTGAATAACATTTACACCACGACGTGGAGACGGTAAGCTGTACGTATGCACGTATGGTGACATGTCATTCAAAGGATGGATAGAATAATGAATATGGTTGTAACATATTTATAATAACATCACAGTATATAGAACATACTGGAGTTATTATTTTAGAATGGAAACAACAAAGAAAGAGGAAGTGGAAGAACAAAGGAACTTGAAAGAGGTGATGAAATATTTACCTCTTCTTGGGGTTCTTCCTTTTGATTTGATCAACAGGGATATTGATGTTGTCTTTATTACTAAAGGAAGGCCCCTAGGGTGAATTTAGGACAGTTTATTGGGTATTTGGTAAGGGTTTGGCAGAGCCAAATGGATTTGAAGGTGTGAATTTGAGAGAAGGGGGGTGCTCTTTTATAAGAGGGGTGAGGAGAACCTTAGGAAAAGCTAGAAATATTATTTTATAATAAAATAATTTTCAATTTATAATGGCTCCAAAATGAATTATTTAAAGAATAAGGTGGGTATGGGTCTAAAACCACTCAACCAATAGGTTTTAGACAGTATTTGGTCACCATATTAACTTTATCTTTTAGATTTATCTCTTAGTTAAATAGTTTGACATTTTCCATGTCTCTTTGTATTTTTATATTATATGGTTAATAAAGTTATTATATACTTCCTAGAGAACACAAAATTGTTCATTAATGATACACCTATCATTATATAAGTCTTTTGGCTGAACATTAGATTTTTAGGAATATAATATCAATTAATAATATAATATTTTTTAAAAAACTCTTTTATGTCAATTTTGACACTATTTGGTATTTTGTTTTTTCTAAATTTATAAAATCATTATTACTTAAAAAAAATTCATCTAACCAGCCCTAAAATGTCATATTAACATATAAAAATATTTTAATTCATAAAAAGTCTCAAATTACATTAATTTGGATATTGATAATATCAATTATTTTAATCTTTCATTAATATGGTAATTATTCTATCATCATTGTGTCATAAATAAATTTAATTATTTAATGTCTAAAAATTATAAATAAAATACCATTATGTAAGAAATATTTTTATATTTCTAATGAATATTTATAGTTGAATTTATCTTATGTATAACCCTATAATAAAAATATTTTAGTTATTAAACTTTGATCTTAACTCTTTTAACTCTTCTTTAAATAAAATAATAATAAATGTCCTAATCTAATCCAAGTGGACCTAAAGGATCATAATTTATTCCTAAGGTTTTTTTTGGTTGAATTATACTTATCCAAAAGAATTATAACATGTGTTAGGGTAATAATAATATAATGTTTACCCTTAATTACCCTAGTTACCTTTAACTGCGGTAAATAAAAGTCAAATTACTATTCACCAAAAATTATTTTGATCTTATTGAACCATATTTGACTTACTGAGGTTAACTGTGTCTCTTTGATTTTTTAAATTAAACTCACAGAAGTTGTAAAATTAAGTTTTATGCAAATTTGCAAATACTCCTAGAAGGTGGGTAAAAGACTATAAAAAGTTCAATAAAAGTTTTATATATCTAAACTTATTATAAAATGACTCAAATGAATTATTTGAACTTATATAGGTATTATATATATATTTTTAACTAAAATAAATTTAAATAAAAAAATAATTATTTAAATAAAAAGTCGGTTTTAACCAATAACTCAGTGTTTTCACTATTCATCAAAAATTGAAGTTTCTTAGAAAAATACCAAAAATTCAGTCTAAGCTATATTTGATATTCCAAAATCAAAAATGATGTCTATTTTACCAAATTCAAAACATATAATTTTCATTAATTAATTCCTGTTGTCAAAACAAACAGCGTGTTTTTAAGCACCAATATCTATCAAAAAATTGACAGTTATTTATGTCCAATTTCAAAGTGAAATTAATTATAATGACCTAAATTGTATTAAATTATAAAAATATAATCTAATTATACTTCAAAAACAATCAAATAAATAATTTAAAACTATATATTATTTTGATTAAAAAAGTTGTTTTTAATTAAAATTTAGTATTTTTCACTATTCACCAAAATATGAAAGTTATCAGAAAAATACAAAAAATTTATCAAAACTAAATTTTATGTCCCAATTATAAATAAGAAGTTTATTTTGTAAAATTGAATATATAAAGTGTCAAATATTGGATTTAAAAAAGGGCTCTCCATCAAAAGGCGGTAAAATTGCATTTTCTGAAAAATACATCCTTTATCTAAAAAATTGAATTTGTTCTTATATTATGTATAAGAAACACATAATATGGATGTTAAAATTATAAAGAGTATATAAAATTCAAAATTCAATTAATACTATTCATAGCCTCTTTTGAACGGCTAGTTTGGTAAGTCATGGTGCGCTTGAACTCAGTGTTGCTTGTAGTGCAAGTTATTGAATTACTTTGAAGAAATAGTGTACTATGAAATCATTGGGTGTTACATTCTTCCCTACATTAATAAATTTCATCCTCGCAATTTGAAATTGTTCTTCGAAAATAAAAGGTTGAAAATAGAGGGAAAACCCACATCGAAAATTGGGTTAATAAAATTTAGTCTTAATTAGTGGAAAAGGGGAATGAAAAAGTCACCACCAAATTATGATCTCGATTAGGAGAACATTGGTAGAAATTAGAGACACATAATTGGAGGGAAAACGTAAATATTTATAGGGAGTGATTGAGATCATCAGTCACAAACAATTGTACAATTGAGGGCCTCAAATCCATCAATCTATGATGATTTAAAATATCATCGGTTCAACAAAACATAAGGTATTAGGATAACAAATTTTTAGTTTTAAGATCCCTTACCTAAAGTTTAAGAATTAATTTCTTCATATAATAAGAGAAGAAAATATATATACATACTTGATAAGTATAGTACCATCCCTTAACTAATTTCTACCACAAACTCATCTTTCACTATAAAAGATAATAGAACTTAAAAAATATATTCTATTTATCCTATTCGTATGGGGTTCCAAAAAAATGAATTTATAATTCACCTATCAAACCCTTTAAAATAACTACATTATAAAATCCAGGGACTTCATGTAGTCTAGTGGTAGGCGATAAATCCCAATTGCACTATGGTTATGGGTTCGATTCCCACAGCTTTGTCTGAAACGATGGGTTGTCACACAGTCTGCGTGTTGTCCTTTTTATAAAAATACAAAAATAACCTTAAAAATAGTATCCCATTTCAAACTTAATACATTCCAACCATTATAATTATCCAAAATAAATCTATCCAAACTCACAGTATAAAATTTATAAGGAATTTAAACACAAGGAAGATCCTTTTTTCCATGTAATAACATGTGAACACCTTCATCACATATTATTTTAAAACATAGTAATACCATGAATTACCATAAACTTTATTGATTACATTCATGCTCCCTTATCCTTTATATAATACTGGATATATTCCTTATATCCAAAAATATTGAATATTCCAACAATGATGAAATAAATAAACTATTAATTAGTTCCAAGGAAGTCAAGAATATCCAATATAATTTATCCAAATCAACCATCTCTTATTCCAAAATCACTACCTCATTATCAGGACCATATTAAGGATTAAATTTACTTCAACCATGTATTTTTTCAAAAAGTTTATCTTATTATTAAGTAACTTTTCTTAGAACCATATAATCTCAAATCCACAATAAAATAGTACTGTAATACAGTCCTTATTTATCTCCATAATTCATATAACCAGTATATTGTAGATACAACACTCAAATGAAATAATTCTATAATAAGAACATAAGAACACTAGTCATTATTCTTCATATGAGGTAGTATCATAACTTGATTATTATCCAATAGTATCATTTAAGGTATACTCTGATGACTGGGACACTGATTTGCGTAGTGTCCCAACACCTTGCGGATGAAGCATTGTACATTTGAAACTTTTTTCTTACCCTTGAAATCACGTACTTGGTGTCCTTTTTCTCCACACTTATAACAAACTCTCGTTCCCTTCAAGAATTTACCGAGGTGATTATTTCCACAGTTATCAGATATGGGAAAATCTTTTTTTCCCTCTTCCCTTTATCCATCTTTCTCTCTTCTATCCTTTTCTTCTCTTGCTTCCTTTCAAAGCCATAGGAATCAGAGAATTATTTACTTATCTTATTAACACATGATATTATTTCATCATATGTTGAGAATACATGGGATATTATTTCCCTTTTAAATGTTGGCTTAATACCATGAAAGATATGATCCTTCTTACTCTTTGGATCATACGTATTGCTGGAGTTCACATTCCTTTTGCTGATCGCCATTTCTATACAATGGCATACACTAGGTCTGTTTATGAATTGCAATGGATAATTCCAAACTTTAAAATACCTAACGTAAATCAAACAGTTTATGGATATAATCCATAATAATAAAAATATTTTCTTTAAGGAGGTATATACTCGCACATCCTTTATAATGATTTGTAAAGAAAATGAGAATTATCCTAAGCATATCCCCCAGGAGTGTCGTATCCAAGAGTGCAGCAAGACTCGTTGTCGTGCACCACTTCCCGTTCAAGTTTAGCTCAAAGTGATGTTTTTGGGTTTTACCCATAATCACATATGTGCCAGAGCTGCCTCTATCTGCTCGTATCCAGACAGGGATGTAATTTCTAGGAAAAATCCTAAAATATCTACATTACCAAAATTCTAGGAAGTTCTTCTATACTAATCCTCAAAGTCTATATTAGGGTTACATGCTCTAATCAGAGATTATCTAAATCTAGATTCCAATGTTTGTACTAAACTTCCTCTGATACTAACTGTAACACCCCAACCCCAAAAGCGCAGAGTCAGTGCATTATTACGTATCATTGGCATGATCACAAAAGATCAAGTCTTGAAAGGCCGATTATTTTAGTAGCCTTGTAAATACAAGATACATTCATAAGGTTTACATTATATAATAAAATGGAAAACTACAACAACATTGTTTCCATAGAAAATACTGAGATCTCATAGACAATCCCTACGGGTCAGTCATAATATACTTCTTCGCATCCTGGGAAAAATAAAACATAGAAAGGGGTGAGCTCAGATGCTCAGTAAGGATAACAATATATCGGAAGCTTTCGTAAATAATCATAAAAATTTAAGGAAATGTATAAGAATAAAACAAAAGCCTTTTAAACTTGAACTTCAACATAATATAGAAAAGATAAAATCAAATAATGCTATTTACTTATTCACATGGATATTCTACTAGTTGAATAATCAAATGCAATATCAATAGCCACTTTCATAATGATGGAATGCACAATTCCAGACTTCATAACCACATAGTCAAGGCCTCGTGCCAAGATTATAAATACGATTTTGTCAAGGCATTTTTCCAAGACACTAGTTTGTCTCATGAGACATACCGATTCATCGAGGAGCTATAGCCAGCACCACCCGTCACTTACTAAGTCCAATGCATTCCTCATATGAAAATGTTTTAACATAACATAAACATTCGTATTAAAATTAGAATACGAAATGTCAATACTTTATCCATAAAACATGAATGGTATAAAAATAACACATCCACAGTCAAATATATCACGAAACCTTCAATACAATATGAAAGATTTGTATCATAATAAATCAACTTCAAACAAGTTTAAAATCCATCAAAAGATGCTGACATAGATTAAAATGTTTTGTAAAACTCTTTGAGAGAGATATCTCTTTTTCGTGAAAACATTTAAAAGTCACACAATTTAAAAAAGAATACATTTAAATAAATTTTTGAATCAAAGTGTCCCATACCACTTTGAAGCTTTTCAAAGTAATTAAAATTTTAAAAACATTTATGTCCATATAAATAAATCCTTAAAATCCATTTTGAAAACATGGACATTAATGAGAACGATTTAAAAGAATAAATATTTAAAACATTTAAAATGACGTTTTACTAAAAAATTACCTTAAAAATAATCCCTTTTAAAACTCTTTAATGAAACATGGACATGGATAATAAATATTTCCCAGTAGATACTTGCGTAAAAAAAACTTCGGATAATAAAGAGATTGTGAAATTAACTCTTACCTTGCACTTTCCTTTAGTTGAGGGTACGTTTAACCTCCTGTATGAAGACCGCAGTATGTTATTAAATTATACTTGATCCATATTAATATTTATGATATGATAAATGATTCATTTATGACTTTATACTACCCATTTAATAATAATTTCCATGTTAAATTAACATTTTGGTTAATAATCGCTTTCTTTATCGTATGTGTTTTAACTTGTTACTCTTGATTGTATCACTTAGATCAAGATTTAAATACTTACATTATATAAGAAATTATTTATATATCATATATATTTAGAATATAAATATGTATAATAGACATATATATGAATTGTAAAACACCATTTATGGAGACGGTAGTCTGTACGTACGCATAAACGTTGTTTCTGTTTTCATATCGTATTGAACGGAACTAAGTGAATAAGATATATGTAAGTAAATATATATATATATATATATATCCCGTAGCATTATTATGTCATATATTACATACTTATTAATGATATATATTTTATAATCATTGTTGAATGGTGAACGTGTAAATGAATCTCCTCACGTCATAGAGACGGTAATCCGTACGTACGCACGAGCGACAATATCATTCTTTTGATATTAAAATAATATATAATTGGATGGTATATCATCTATATAGAATCATTATCATGTTATATCTATTATTTACATCAATTACACATCATTATTATACCCATCCAAATAATAATGTATTGAAAAACAATTACACCACGACGTGGAGACGGTAAGTCGTACGTACGCACGTATGGTGACATGTCATTCAAAGGATGGATAGAATAATGAATATGGTTGTACCATATTTATAATAACATCACAGTATATATAATATACTAGAGTTGTTATTTTATAATGGAAAAAACAAAGAAAGAGGAAGTGGAAGAAGAAAGGAACATGAAAGAGGTGATTAAATATTTACCTCTTCTTCGGTTTCTTCCTTTTGATTTGATCAAAAGGGATCCTAAGGTTGTATTTATGACTAAAGTAAGGACTCTAGGGTAAAGGGAGGACAAATGATAGGGTATTTGGGCAGGGTTTGGCCGATCAAAATGGCTTTGAATGTGTGAATTTGAGAGAAGGGGGCGTGACCTTTTAAAACAGGGGTGAGGGGCACCTTAAGAAAAGCTAGAAATATTATTTTATAATAAAATAATTTTCGGTTTCTAATGGATCCAAAATGAATTATTTAAAGGATAAGGTGGGTATGGGTCTGAAACCACTCTACCAATAGGTTTTATACAGGTTTGGGTCACCATATTAACTTTATCTATTAGATTTAACTCTTAGTTAAATAGTCTGACATTTACCATGTCTCTTTGTATTTTTATATTATATGGTTAGTAAACTAACTATATACTTCCAAGAAAACCTCAAGTGGTTAATTAATGATACATCTATAATTATATAAGTCTTTTTTCTGAACCCTAGATTTTTAGGAATAGAATATCAATTAATAATATAATATTTGTTTTAAAAACTCTTTTATGTCAATTTTGACACTATTTGGTATTTTGTTTTTTCAAAATTTATAACAGCATTATTACTTTGAACAAAATTCATCTAACCAAAATTAACATATCATATTAACATAGAAAACTAGTTTAATTAATAAAACGTCTCAAATTACATTTATTTGGATATTTATAATATCAATTATTTTAATCATTCATTAATACGGTAATTAATGCATCATCATTGTGTCATAAATAAATTTAATTATTTAATGTCTAAAAATTATAAATAAAATACCATTATGTAGGAAATATTATTATCTTTCTAATGAATAATTATAGTCTAATTTATCTTATGTATAACCCTATAATAAAAATGTTTTAATTATTAAACTTTTATTTTAACTCTTTTAACTCTTCATTAAATAAAATAATAATAAATGTCATAATCTAATACAAGTAAACCTAAAGGATCATATTTTATTACTAAGGTATTTTTTGGTCTAATTATACTTATCAAATAGAATTATGACATGTGTTAGGGTAATAATAATATCATTTTTACCCTTAATTACCCTATTTACCTTTAACCGCGGTAAATAAAAGTCAAAAACTACAATTCACCAAAAATTATTTTCATCTTATTGAAACATATATTACTTAATGAGGTTAACCATGTCTCTCTGAGTTTTTATGTTCAATTCAAACACGCAGTAATATTATGTTTTATGCAAATTTGCAAATACTCGTAGGAGGTGGGTAAAAGACAGTAAAAAGTTTAATAAAATTTTTATATATCTAAACTTATTATAAAATGACTCCAATGAATTATTTTGAACTTATATAGTTATTATGTATCAATTTTGACCTAAAATAAAATTAAATAAAATAAATAATTATTTAAATAAAAAGTTGGTTTTAACCAATAACATTGTGTTTTTCACTATTCATCAAAAATTGAAGTTTCTCAGAAAAATACAAAAAATTCAGCCTAATCTATATTTGATATTATGAATTCAAAAATTATGTCTATTTTAACAAATTCAAAACATATAAGTTTCATTAATTAATATAAAATTAATTCCTGTTGTCAAAAGAAATAGCGTGTTTTTAAGCAACAGTATCTATCAAAAGATTGACACTTATTTATGTCCAATTTCAAAGTGAAATTAATTATAATAACCTAAATTGTATTAAATGTTAAAAATATAATCTAATTACACTTAAAAACCAATAAAATTCATAATTTAACACTATAAATTATTTCGATTAAAAAAGCTGTTTTTAATTAAAATTTAGTATTTTTCACTATTCACCACAATATGAAAGTTATCATAAAAATACCAAAAATTTATCAAAACTAAATTTTTATGTTCCTATTCTAAATAAGAAGTTTATTTTGTCAAATTGAATATATTAAAGTGTCAAATATTGGATTTAAAAAAGGTTCGCCATCAAAAGGCGGTAAAATTGCATTTTCTGAAAAATATTTCCTTTATCTAAAAAAATGAATTTGTTCTTATATTATGTCTAATAAACACATAATATGGATGTTAAAATTATATAGAGTATTTAAAATTCAAAATGAAGTCAAAATTATTCATAACCTCTTTTGAACGACTAGTTTGGTAAGTCGTGGTGCGCTTGAACTCGGTGTTGTGTGTAGTGCAAGTTATGGAATTACTTTAAAGAAATAACGTACTGTGAAATCTTGGGGTGTTAAATTATTCCCTCCTTCAATAAATTGTGTCCTTTCAATTTGAAATTGTTCTTTTAAAATAGAAGATTGAAAATAGAAAATACCTTTGTGGGAAAACTCACATTGAAAATTGGGTTAATAAAATTTAGTCTTAATAAGAGGGAAAGGGGAATGAAAAAGTCACCACCAAATTATGATCTTGATTAGAAGAACATTGGTGTAAATTAGAGACACATAATAGGAGGGAAAACGTAAATATTTATAGGGATTGATTGAGGTCATCAGTCATAAACAATTGTAGAATTGAGGGCCTCAAAGACATCAATCTGTGATGATTTAAAATATCATCGGTTCAACAAAACATAAGGTATTAAGATAACAAATTTTTAGTTTTAAAATCACTTACCTAAAGTTTAAGAATTAATTTCTTCATAGAATAAGAGAAGAAAAAATATATATATATTTGACAAGTAGAGTTCCATCCTTTAACTAATTTCTACCACAAACTCATCTTTCACTCTGAAAGATAATAGAACTTAAAAAAATATTCTATTTATCTTATCCATATAGGGTTCCAAAAAATGAATTTATAATTCACCTATCAGACCCTTTAAAAAAAGAAACTATATTATACAATCCAGGGTCTTCACGTAGTCCAGTGGTAGGCGATAAATCCCAATTGCACTATGGTTGTGGGTTCGATTCCCGCAGCTTTATCCAACGTGACGGGTTGTCACACGGTCTGCGTGTTTTCTTTTTTATAAAAATACAAAAATAACCTTAATAATAGTATCTCATTTCAAACTTAATCCATTCCAACCGTTAGAATTATCCAAAATAAATCTATCCAAACTCACAGTTCAAAATTTATAAGGATGTTAAACACAATGAAGATCCTTTTTGCCACATAATAACATGTGAACACCTTCATCCCGTATTATTTTAAAACTTGGTAATACCCTGAATTACCATAAAACCTTATTGATTACATCCATGCTCCCTTATCCTTTATATAATAATGAATATATTACTTATATCCAAAAATATTGAATATTCCAACAATGATGAAATAAAAAAACTATTAATCAGTTCCAAGGAAGTAAAGAATATCCAATATAATTTATCCAAATCAACCATCTCTTATTTCAAAATCATTTTCTCATTATCAGGACCATATTAAGGATTACATTTCCTTCAACCATTTATTTTTTCAAAAAATTTAGCTTACTATTAAGTCACTTTTCTTAGAACCATATAATCTCGAATCCTCAATAAAATAGTACTGCAATACAATCCTTATTTATCTTCATAATTAATATAACTAGTATATTGTTGATAGAAAAATCAAATGAAATAATTCTATAATAACAACATAAGAACACTAGTCATTATTCTTCATATTAGGTAGTATCATAACTTGATTATTATCCAATAGTATCATTTAAGGTATACTCTGATGACTGGGACACTGATTCGCGTAGTGTCCCAACGCCTTGCAGATGAAGTGTTGTACATTTGAAACTTTTTTCTTACCCATGAAATCACGTACTTGGTGTCCTTTTTCTCCACACTTATAAAAAACTCTCATTCCTTTCAAGAATTTACCAAGGTGATTCTTTCCACAGTTATCACATATGGGAAAAATCCTTCTTTTCCCTCTTCCCTTTATCCAACTTTCTCTCTTCCATCCTTTTCTTCTCTTACATCCCTTCAAAGCCATAGGACTCAGAGAATTCTTTACTTATCTTATTAACACATGATACTATTTCTTCATATGTTGAGAATGTATGGGAGACTATTTCCCTTCTAAATGTTGGCTTAATACCGTGAAATATGTGATCCTTCTTGCTCTTTGGATCATACGTATTGTTGGAGTTCACATTCCTTCTACTGAGTGTCATTTCTATACAATGTCATACACTAGGTCTGTTTATGTATTGTAATGGATAATTCCAAACTTGTAAAATACATAACGTAAATCCAAAAGTTTATAGATATAATCCATAATCATAAAAATATTTTCTTTGAGGAGGTATATACTCGCATATCCTTCATAATGATTTGTAAAGAAAATGATAATTATCCTAAGCATATCCCCTGGGAGTGTCGTAACCAAGAGTACAGCAAGTCTCGTTGTCATGCACCAGTTCCTGTTCAATTCTAGATTAAAGCGGTGTTTTAGGGTTTTACCCCTAGGTACATCTGTGCCAAAGCTGCCTTTACCTACTCGTATCCAGACAGGGATGTATTTGTTTGGAAAACTCACAAAATCTCTACATTTCCAAAATTCTAGGAAGTTCTTTTATACTAATCCTCAAAGTCTATCTTAGGGCTATGTTCTCTAATTAGAGTTTATCTAAATCTAGATTCGAAGGTTTGTACTAACCTTCCTCTGATACCAACTGTAATGCCCTTGCCCCAGAAGCCCAGAGTCGGTGCATTATTACGTATCATTGGCATGATCACAAAATATCAAGTCTCGAAAGACCGATTAGTTTAGTAGCCTTGGAAATACTAGATACATTCATAAGGTTTACATTACATCATAAAATTGAAAACTACAACAAAATTGTTTCCATAGACAACAATAAGATCCCATAGACTATCCCAGCCGGTCATTCATAATATAATTCTTCGCATCCTAGGAAAAATAAAACATAGAAATGGGTGAGCTCAGATGCTCAGAAAGGATAACAATATAGCAGAAGCTCTCATAAATAAGCATAAACATTTAAGGAAATGTATAAGACTAAAACAAAAGCCTTTTAAACTTTCAATTCAGCGTAATATGGCAAAGATAAAATCAAATAATTTCATTTACTTATTCACATGGATATTCTACTAGTCTAATAATCACAAGCAATATCAATAGCCACTTTCATAATGATGGAATGCACAATGCCAGACTTTATAACCACATAGTCAATGCTTTGTGCCAAGACTACAAATAAGATTTTGTCAAGCCCTTGTGGCAAGACACTAGTTTGTCTCATGAGACCTATCGATGCATCGAGGAGCTGTAGCGGGATCCACACGTCACTTACTAAGTCCAATGCATTCCTCATATGAAAAGGTTTAAACATAACATAAACATTCCTATTAAAACTAGCATACAAAATGTCAATACATTATCTATAAACCATGAATGGTATAAAAATAACACATCCACAGTAAAACATATCACAAAACATTCAATACAATTTGAAAGATTGTTATCATAATAAATCAACTTCAAACAAGCTTAAAATTCATCAAAGGATGTTGACATAAATGAAAATGTTCTGTAAAACTCTTTGAGAGAGATATCACTTTTTCCTGAAAACATTTAAAAGTCACACAATATAAAAAGGAATACATTTAAATAAATTTTTGAATAAAAGTGTCCCATACCACTTTGAAACTTTTCAAAGTAATTAAAATTTTAAAAACATTCATGCCCATATAAATAAATCCTTAAAAACCATTTTGAAAACAAATACATTAATTAGAATGATTTAGAACAATAAATATTTAAAACATTTAAAATGATGTTTTAGTAAAAAAGTCCCTTCAAAATAATCCCTTTGAAAACTCTTTTATAAAACATGGACATGGATAATAAATATGTCCCAGTAGATACTTACATAAAAATAACCTCGGATAATAAAGAGATTGTGAAATTAACTCTTACCTTGCACTTTCCTTTAGTCGAGGGTACGTTTAACCTCCTGTATGAAGACCGCAGTATGTTATTAAATTATACCAGAACCATATTAATATTTATGATATCATACATGATTCATTTATGACTTTATACTACCCATTTAATAATAATTTCCATGTTAAATTAAGATTTTGGGTAATAATGGCTTTCTTTATTGTATGTGTTTTAACTTGTTACTCTTGATTGTATCACTCAGATCAAGATTTAAATACTTCCATAATATAAAACATGATTTATATATCATATATATTTAGAATATAAATATGTATAATATACATATATATGAAATGTAAAACACCGTTTATGGAGACGGTAGTCCGTACGTACGCATAAACGTTGTTTCCGTTTTCATATCGTATTGAACGAAATTAAGTGAATAAGATATATGTAAGTAAATATATATATATGTGTGTGTGTATATTTATATATATCCAGAAGAATTATTATTTCATATATTACATAATTATTAATGATATATATTTTAAAATCATCGTTGAATGGTGAACGTGGAAATGAATCTCATCACGTCGTGGAGACGGTAATCCGTACGTATGCACAAGCGACAATATCATTCTTTTGATATTAAAATAATATATATAATTGGATTTTATATCATATATACAGAATCATTATAATGTTATATTTATTATTTACATCAATTACACATCATTATTATACTCATCCAAATAATAATGTATTGAATAACAATTACACCACGACGTGGAGACGGTAAGCCGTACGTATGCACGTATGGTGACATGTCATTCAAAGGATGGATAGAATAATGAATATGGTTGTACCATATTTATAATAACATCATAGTATATAGAAGATACTGGAGTTATCATTTTAGAATGGAAACAACAAAGAAAGAGAAAGTGGAAGAAGAAAGGAACTTGAAAGAGGTGATGAAATATTTACCTCTTCTTCGGGTTCTTCCTTTTGATTTGATCAAAAGGGCTCCTGAGGTTGTCTTTTTGACTAAAGGAATACCTATACGATTAAGGCATGACAGTTGAGAGGGTATTTGGGTAGGGTTAGGCCGATCAAAATTGCTTTGAAGGTGTGATTTTGAGAGAAGGGGGTGCCCTTTTATAAGAGGGGTGAGGGGCACCGTAGGAAAAGCTAGAAATATTATTTTATAATAAAATCATTTTCGGTTTATAATGGCTCTAAAAAGAATTATTTAAAGTCTAAGGTGTGGATGGTTATAAAACCACTCAACCAATAGGTTTTAGATAGGTTTCAGTCACCATATTAACTTTATCTTTTAGATTTAACTTCTAGTTAAATAGTTTGACATTTACCATGCCTCTTTGTATTTTTATATTATATGGTTAATAAACTTACTATATACTTCCAAACGAACCTCAAGTGGTTCATTAATAATACACTTATCATTATATAAGTCTTTTGGCTGAACCTTAGATTTTTAGGAATAGAATATCAATTAATAATATAATATTTGTTTTAAAAACTCTTTTATGTCAATTTTGACACTATTTGGTATTTTGTTTTTTCTAAATTTATAACAGCATTATTACTTCAAAAAAAACTATTATAACCAAACCTAACATGTCATATTAACCTAGAAAATTAGTGGAATTCATAAAAAGTCTCAAATACATTTATTTGGATATTTATGATATCAATTATTTTAATCTTTCATTAATACAGTAATTACTACATCATCATTGTGTCATTAATAAATTTAATTATTTAATGTATAAAAATTATAATTAAAATACCATTATGTGGGAAATCTTTTTATCTTTCTAATTAATATTTATTGTAACACCCCAGTTAAATAAAGAATATGACATTTTCTTATTTATCCAAATTTGTGAATAAAATATTAATATGACTATAAAGGGGACGCTATGCTCGATGGTGTACCCAACACGCAACAACGAGTTTCTTGGGAATCTTACGTTGCTCTCTAATAATAAAATAATATTATTTTAAATGGTAGTTAACATGTAGTCGTTGTGTCGGCGGGAATGGTAGAAATAACTAAAATATGATTATATATTTTTTTAAATGTTTTTATATTTATCCAATAAAAACTAAAGGCTTAAAATACGGAAAGAATTCAATTTTAGGCGTATATGCCCTAGTTTTCACTAAAGGTTCACTTATCACCTCATTAAATATAGTTTTGATCACACTTATACATTATTTTGGACCAAATAAAACAGTTCTTTAGAATCGGGACATCAAAATTTACTTTGTGTAAATTTTTGGTATCTTTCCGATAAAGTTCATTTTTTTATGAATAGTGTAAAATGTGGTATTTTAATTCAAAACCTCTTTTTAATCTAACTTATTTATATGATTATATTATCTTTTTAATTGGTTTTAAAGTGAAATTATAACATATTTTTACCATTAAATCCAATAGTGGTCGTTGGAATAAATTTCACTTTGAAATCAGACTTAAACCAGTGTCAATCTTTTGATACTTATTGTTTCATAAAAACAAGCTATTTGATCTGACAGCGGGAATTAATTATTAATTTAATTAATGTGACTTATATGTTTTGAATTTTGTAAAATAGACTTAATTTTTGAATTCAGAATATCAAATATAGCTTAGGGTGAATTTTTGGTAATTTTCTGAAAAACATCAATTTTTGATGAATAGTGAAACCACTAAGTGGTACTTATAAAGACTGATTTTCCGTTTAAATGAAATTTTTCCATCATTGTGTTTTGAATTTCGAAAATCCGACATACATGGTTGTCATTAAGAAGTAAAATTTGGTTCAATGAGATTAAAATAATTTTTTGGTGAATAGTAACTTATTAAGTTTTTAATCGCGATTAGTGGTAATTTGGGTAGTTTAAGGTATAAATAATGCTTTAATAATATGAAATGACCTAGACACGTGTCCCAAACTTATTGGTTGTGTCATTGCCGACCGAGAGAAGCCATGGGTCAACTTGGGGGCCCCATGGAGACACTTTGGTTGGGAAATGACATAAATAACTTTTTATTTAATGTAAAAGTAAAAATGACACAAACATAATATGTTTTACCAAAACAATTTTTACATGGGGTTATAAAGATGGGATTTTTGATTATAAATAGTCATTGGGAAGCTAAAAAGATTTCCTACATCGTAGTTGTTTTTTTATAATATTTATACATTAAATAAATTAAATTATTTATGACATAATAATGATGCAGTGATGACATCATTATTTGACGATTTAAATAAAATGGAATGATAATGTAAAATCTATGAACTACACATGTACAAAACCAATTGTATGAGTGTATTTCTAACCCATATCACCTTATCCACTAATTATATCAATGTGGGACCTTTTAAAACCGAAACAGATTTTCAAATAAAGTAATATTTCATTACTTTCCAAAAGTGCCCCTCCTCTCCTCTTGTAAAAGGCTCCCACCTCTACCTCATTTTACACACTCATCAAGCCTTTGGCTCGGCCAAACCCTTCCCATTAACTCTCTCCACATCCCTCTCCTCATTCTAGAGGATTCCCTTTGGGCAGAAGCCTCTCAAAGGAAGCCTTTAGGCTCAAATAAAAAGGAGTTACACTTTTAAAGGTAATTCATTCTCTCATGTTCATTTGTTTTATTTTGCTTCTCCAACCACCTAAACTCTTTTTATTTACTTCTTTTGTAACAAAACCAGTATCTTAAATATACTAGGACATTGTTATAAGATTTATTCTCGCTACACTCTCACACAACTACATCAAATGGTTAAAGAACATACGGTTTCCGTGGATGGCGAAATTCTGCCTCCCGAAACGATGATTGTTCAATACTCATTTAACACCTTCAAAGGTGGCCATTATGATGTCACTATTTTTATATATGATATATAATATGTTTATGTTTTCTTTAAGCTTCTGTATTTTTCATTTTTGGCATACCTTTATGTTTTCCATTATGGGTATACGCGATATCTTCATTTTAGGAAGTGCGGACTACCGCCCCCTCGAAGTGATGTGATTCGTTAATGCCATACGTGGGACGTATAAAGGATGGATTTAATGTTATTATATATGATGTTATACTGGAATTATTATATACCTCTATATCATTATTATTTCTTTCCATTAAAGTATGAGATAGAAATTAAAGTAGCATTCATGCGTACGTACGGCTTACCGTCTCCATGAACGGTGCATTTCATTTCTTATCCCCAAATGTAATGTACTATTATAAGTACATGTATATATTGGATATATATGATTAATGATACATCTAAATTATTAATATAATTCTGTAATTAAAATATACATACCTCTCATTTAGTTTTAATTCCATTAATATGACAAAGAAATGAAAGTAGCGTTCATGCGTACGTACGGCTTACCGTCTCCATGAACGGTGCATTTCATTTCTTACCTCTAAATGATTATGTAATATTATAAATACATGTATATGCTGGATATATATGATATATATGGTATCCAAATCAGGAATGTCATTCTGGATATAAAGAACCTTTGACCACACGAACAACATGTAATTGTAAGAAGTCCACTTTCGACTTAAGAACCAAATATCGACAAAACAAACATTATTAACTTAAATGATTACATAATGTTTATAACATGGAAATAAATGATATAAAAGGAATAATTAACTTGAAAAAGGTTCTTAATAAAATCTAAATTAACTCAAGTTTATTATTCAGGACGTTAAAGAACGATCGAGTCAAGTCGGACCCGAGGTAAGGGATCTTACTCCTCTCTTTCTTTTTAAGTACACTCTTTTATGTCATTCCCTCTAAAGCTAATATTTCTTGTTATTGGGATGTTATTTTATATTAAACTTACTGTAATTTTTATGTTCATGTGATGAGGGACCCTATTCTCTCTCATCAGTCCATTTTGGAAGTTTTAAATGGCGCCGTTAGGCTGCCGAATTTTCGTAAGAGATCTAACCTCTCTCTTTCTTTTTAAGTACTCTCCTTTATGTCACTTCTTTTAAGCTCCTCTTTGTTATGTTAGGGGTTGTTCTTTTATATTCCTCTTTCTATAAACTTTAAGTTAATATGATGAGATACCCTATTTGATCTCATCAATCCATTTTTGGAAGTTTTAAGTGGCGCCGTTAGGCTGCCGAGTTTTCGTAAGAGATTTTTCATCTCACTTTTTTTCCCATGAGATTTATGATACATTTGCCACAATTTCCATTGAGTGGTTTATGTACTTCCCACTATTACACTCCTTTTGTAATATAATTCCATTTATGGGTATTTACATATTCATTGTATGACACTTCTTCAATGGGGTGTACTTTTCGAAAGTTACCCAAGTCGGTAAGGGAACCTTTCACCCTCCTCTCTTTAAAAGACTTCTTTTGTTGGGTCTTTTAAATTACATATTGTTATGTTGGGATATGTTCTCATATATCCTTATTGATGTAAATTTTATGTCCAAGTGATGAGATACCCTTTTTTTATCTCTCATCAACTCATTTTGATGTGACGCCGTTAGGCTGTCAAGGGAACTTCTTAACCCAATTTCGATTTCTTTGGGTTCAACATGTTGTTATTGAATATGTCATCCTTTGAATATGTGTGAATGACCTTTTATTATTTTACACTTAATATCCACTTATATTTTGTGTATTTGTTTGTCACACATAATTATGTAATTGATCTATCCTTAAACCAAGGATACCGTCTTTGTAAGGGACTTCGTCTCAATCTCCTTTCATTGAGGCATATTTCGTTTTATACACAACTTTATTTTATACGGTGTATAAACCCCTTTGACATATACTTTTATACAAAAGGA
Source organism: Viscum album (assembly GCA_963277665.1). Classification (NCBI taxonomy): domain Eukaryota; kingdom Viridiplantae; phylum Streptophyta; class Magnoliopsida; order Santalales; family Viscaceae; genus Viscum; species Viscum album. The sequence continues at coordinate 165,547,665 of OY728158.1, read as the reverse complement.
ATCTTTTTCTACGAAGCATTTTACTAAACGACAAAAAGGAATGTTTTTTTAACGTACGCGGTGACAACGACTTTTTCCGCCGCCGCGAGTATTATTTGGTCTTTGGCTTCCTCAACAAGTCGTTATGTTTTTAAAATAAAATAAATACCATATACTATTTTATGTATTTTGGTATTAAAAATGGTTTTGATAAAGGATTATATTATGTTAATATATTTATGATATATTGTGATTGAAATGTGGAAATGTTATCATTCCTTTATATTGGTTTTATATTTTATGATTTTATATTGGTACTTGGACATTTTAACGGGGGGTTACATTATAAACCATATGACGGGTGGTTCCGTGAATACCAGGACGGGTGGTTACGTTATAACCTCCAATGCATTTGGTATGGAAGTCGGCCATATGGCTATTCCATTAAGTATGTATGGAAATTGGCCGTATGGCTATTCCATTAAGTGATATGTGTGGAAGTCGACCGTATAGTTATTCCACTTAAGTATGTTTATGTCCCAAGTTACCTTTATATATGTTATGTGTTCTTTATATGGGTTTTATGGTAATCCTTTGGTTACAAAAAGGTAAGTAATGATATTTTATTCAGTGAAGAGTTTTTACTACTTCATAAAGGTGAAAAGTATTACCTTGATAAAGTATACATGGTTTACATTTTGTTTTGATAAACTAACAGTTTTTATTTTTTGTGTATCCCCTACTGAGTTTTTATGCTCATCCCAAGTTTTTGAAATGTTTTTCACGGGACTTAGCGTAGAATAGGTTCAAGGATGGGATCAAGGGAAAGTCATGCTACCTAAAACATGAAACTAGACATGTTTATTTTTAAGAGTTTTTATTTTATGGAAAATTTGGTAGAAGAGACTACTTTGTAATCTTTTGAGATGTAATAGTTATGTACTAATTCTCTAAAACTCTAAACCTGAAAAGATTCTCAATGTGCATTACTCATTTAATTCAATATTAAGTAAGGTTTAAGGCTGGGGCCTTATAGTTGGTATCAAAGGTCGGTTTAGATAACTTTAGAGGTTAGGGTATTCTCTAAGCACAAGTGACATTACCATAATGGTTAGGATTTCAGATTGAGTCCTAGTTTTAGATAAAATGAATTAGTAAGTATATCTTAGTGTTTATCTTCCTCATTAGTACATGATGGTTATGTTGATATACTCACACTGACCTTTTTGGTTTTAGTAAATGGCCGGATCTAGCAGGCACCAAAGTGACAATGGGTTTGAAGGAAACTGTGGTGGTTCTCTGATTAAGAGACTGGATGAGATGGGGGATTCAATGAGGAATCTCATGGTTGTTCTAAACCAACTATCATGGAGTTTTGATCAACCACTTCAACCTTGGTGAGTTCTCTAATGCATCTTGTACGAGATGGCCAACTCGATGTGGAAATTCAGGTAACAATTATTAAGGTAACCATTAGGGTTTATATGATCCTTACTTTTGAGGTAATTATGGGTTATTATATGTTCTGATGGAAAATTAACGGCATGAGATAATCTTGAGGTTAAAATATGTTATGATCATCTTTGAAGATTTTATCTCATTTTGGGGAATGTTTTAAGAATTATATAGTTTTGGAAAAAGTACAACACACAGACCGTGTGACAACCCGTCGCGTCGGACAAAGCTGCGGGAATCGAACCCACAACTAAAGTGCGACTGGTATTTATCACCTACCACTGGACTACGTGATGTCCCTAGTTAGTTTGACCGATTCTTTTTAGTTATATGATTTTATGAATTAAGAGTATGTTTATTTTGGGTTATTTATGAAAATGATTAACCTATCATGGAGGATATGTGATTAGGTTAATTACTTTTCAATACGAGACTTTAGGAGCAACTGTTGTTGTTTGGAGATAAATGTTACGATTTAACGTAGAAGACTATGTGACTAAATCCTTCAAATATTTGGGATTCAATCTTATATTGGTTTACATTGAATAATTTTATGGACAAATTGTTTATTGGATGGTCCTCGTTGAACTTTGGGTTTTGTTGGACAAATTTTGGAGATTAAGCATAGATTTTCTTTTTAAAGGGTTATCCTTTTCTGGATTATCTGAAATTGTACTAACCTTTTTGGTTTTGGTTTTGGTTAAAGCCTAAAGAAATGGGATGTATATAGTTCTTTTTTTTGGATTAGGTGATTCTCTAGAATTTGATTATAGTACTCTTAATGCGAACAAGTCTCCCTAAATACTCGTCTTTTTGAAAAAATATGAGTTTGATTAAGGAATCAAGTAAAATTTGAAAGTCAACATGATAAGTGATTATGTTTCCTTATGAATAAATTCCTCAATAAAAAGTAACTTAACACGCAAATTTTGTCTTTTACCTTTTCCTACTGGGGAATTGAATACCGTTTAACCCATCACAAGTTTGTGATTTTCTCATTGTTAACTTTCTCCTAGACATGTTTACTATCACCCTCACTCAAGAACATGACCCTTTGCTTTTTCTTCCATGTCCATGTTTTTCTACATGGAATACTAGTATGGGTTAACTCGGGTGACCTCTATACTTATCTTTCTTTATTTTAAAGTGATTGTTTTACCGACTCTTGTTCCGATGTAGGACTTTCAAGGATGTTTCCAAGCCCAATTGTAAAAATTGCGAGGACGCAATTCCCAAAAGGGGGGAAGGATGTAACACCCCAGGTAAATAAAGAATATGACATTTTCTTATTTATCAAAATTTGTGAATAAAATATTAATATGACTATAAAGGGAACGCTATGATCGATGGTGTACCCAACACGCAACAACGAGTTTCTTGGGAATCTTACGTTGCACTCTAATAATAAAATAATATTATTTTAAAAGGTAGTTAACATGTAGTTGTTGTATTGGCGGGAATGGATAGAAATAACTAAAATATGATTATATATGTTTTTAAATGTTTTTACATTTATCCAATAAAAACTAAAGGCTTAAAATACGGAAAGAATTCAATTTTAGGTGTATATGCCCTAGTTTTCACTAAAGGTTCACTTATAACCTTTTAATGTTGAAATATCATTAAATATAGTTTTTATCACTCTTATAAATTATTTTGGACCAAATAAATCTCCTCTTTAGAATCGGGACATCAAAATTTACTTTGGGTAAATTTTTGGTATCTTTCCGATAAAGTTCATTTTTTATGAATAATGTAAAATGTGGTATTTTAATTCAAAACCTCTTTTTAATCTAATTTATTTATATGATTATATTATCTTTTTAATTGGTTTTAAAGTGAAATTATAATATATTTTTACCATTAAATCGAATAGTGGTCGTTGGAATAAATTTCACTTTGAAATCAGACTTAAACCAGTGTCAATCTTTTGATACTTATTGTTTCATAAAAACAAGCTATTTGATCTGACAGCGGGAATTAATTATTAATTTAATTAATGTGACTTATATGTTTTGAATTCTTTAAAATATACTTCATTTTTGAATTCGGAATATCAAATATATCTTAGGGTGAATTTTTGGTAATTTTCTGAAAAACTTCAATTTTTGATGAATAGTGAAACCACTAAGTGGTACTTATAAAGACTGATTTTCCGTTTAAATGAAATTTTTCCATCATTGTGTTTTGAATTTCTAAAATCCGATATACATGGTAGTAATTAAGAAGTAAAATTTGGTTCAATGAGATTAAAATAATTTTTTGGTGAATAGTAACTTATTATGTTTTTAATCGCGATTAGTGGTAATTAGGGTAGTTTAAGGTATAAATAATGCTTTAATAATATGAAATGTCCTAGAAACATGTCCCAACCTTATTGGTTGTGTCATGGCCGACCAAGACAAGCCATGGGTCAACTTGGGGACCCCATGGAGACACTTTGGTTGGGAAATGACATAAATAACATTTTATTTAATGTAAAAGTAAAAATGACACAAACATAATATGTTTTACAAAAACAATTTTTACATGGGGTTATAAAGATCAGATTTTTGATTATAAATAGTCATTGGGAAGCTAAAACGATTTCCTACATCATAGTATTTTTTTATAATTTTTAGACATTAAATAAATTAAATTATTTATGACATAATAATGATGCAGCGATGACATCATTATTTGACGATTTAAATAAAATGTAAAGATAATGTAAAATCTATGAACTACACATGTCCAAAACCAATTGTATGAGTTTATTTCGAACCCTTATCACCTTATCCACGAATTATATCAATGTGGGACCTTTTAAAACCGAAACACATTTTCAAATAAAGTAATATTTCCTTACTTTCCAAAAGTGCCCCTCCTCTCCTCTTATAAAAGGCCCCCACCTCTACCTCATTTCACACACTCCTCAAGCCTTTGCCTCGGCCAAACCCTTCCCATTTACTCTCTCCAAATCCCTCTCCTCATCCTAGAGGATTCCCTTTGGGCATAAACCTTTCAAAGGAAGCCTTTAGGCTCAAATCAAAAGGAGTTACACTTTTAAAGGCAATTCATTCTCTCATGTTCATTTGTTTTATTTTGCTTCTCCAACCCCCTAAACTCTTTTTATTTACTTCTTTTGTAACAAAACCAGTATCTTCAATATACTAGGATATTGTTATATGATTTATTCTCGCTACACTCTCACACAAATACATCAAATGGTTAAAGAACATACGGTTTCCGTGGATGGCGAAATTCTGCCTCCCGAAACGATGATTGTTCAATACTCATTTAACAGCTTCAAAGGTGGCCATTATGATGTCACCATTTTTATATATGATATATAATATGTTTATGTTTTCTTTAAGCTTTTGTATTTTTCATTTTGGGCATACCTTTATGGTTTCCATTATGGGTATACGCGATATCTTTATTTTAGGAAGTGCGGACTACCGCCCCCTCAAAGTGATGTGATTCGTTAATGCCATAAGTGGGACGTATAAAGGATGTATTTAATGTTATTATATATGATTTTATACTGGAATTATTATATACCTCCATATCATTATTATTTCTTTCCATTAAAGTATGAGATAGAAATTAAAGTAGCATTCATGCGTACGTACGGCTTACCGTCTCCATGAACGGTGCATTTCATTTCTTATCCCCAAATGTAATGTACTATTATAAGTACATGTATATATTGGATATATATGATTAATGATACATCTAAATGATTAATATAATTCTGTAATTAAAATATAAATACCTCTCATTTAGTTTTAATTCCATTAATATGACAAAGAAATGAAAGTAGCGTTCATGCGTACGTACGGCTTACCGTCTCCATGAACGGTGCATTTCATTTCTTACCTCTAAATGATTATGTAATATTATAAATACATGTATATGCGTGATATATATGATATATATGGTATCCAAATCAGGAATGTCATTCTGGATATAAAGAACCTTTGACCACACGAACAACATGTAATTGTAAGAAGTCCACTTTCGACTTAAGAACCAAATATCGACAAAACAAACATTATTAACTTAAATGATTACATAATGTTTATAACATGGAAATAAGTGATATAAAAGGAATAATGAACTTGAAAAAGGTTCTTAAGAAAATCGAAATTAACTCAAGTTTATTATTCAGGACGTTAAAGAACGATCGAGTCAAGTCGGACCCGAGGTAAGGGATCTTACTCCTCTCTTTCTTTTTAAGTACACTCTTTTATGTCATTCCCTCTAAAGCTAATATTTCTTGTTATTGGGATGTTATTTTATATTAAACTTACTGTAATTTTTATGTTCATGTGATGAGGGACCCTATTCTCTCTCATCAATCCATTTTGGAAGTTTGGAATGGCGCCGTTAGGCTGCCCAATTTTCGTAAGAGATCTAACCTCTCTCTTTCTTTTTAAGTACTCTCCTTTATGTCACTTCTTTTAAGCTCCTCTTTGTTATGTTGGGGGATGTTCTTTTATATTCCACTTTCTATAAACTTTAATTTAATATGATGAGATACCCTATTCGATCTCATCAATCCATTTTTGGAAGTTTTAAGTGGCGCCGTTAGGCTGCCGAGTTTTCGTAAGAGATTTTTCATCTCACTTTTTTTCCCATGAGATTTATGCTGCATTTGCCACAATTTCCATTGAGTGGTTTATGTACTGCCCACTATTACACTCCTATTGTAATATAATTCCATTTATGGGTATTTACATATTCATTGTATGACACTTCTTCAATGGGGTGTACTTTTCGAAAGTTACCCAAGTCGGTAAGGGAACCTTTCACCGTCCTCTTTTTAAAAGACTTCTTTTGTTGGGTCTTTTTAATTACATATTGTTATGTTGGGATATGTTCTCATATATACTTATTGATGTAAATTTTATGTCAAAGTGATGAGATACCCTTTTTTTATCTCTCATCAACTCATTTTGATGTGACGTAGTTAGGCTGTCAAGGGAACTTCTTAACCCAATTTCGATTTCTTTGGGTTCAACATGTTGTTATTGAATATGTCATCCTTTGAATATGTGTGAATGACCTTTGATTATTTTACACTTAATATCCACTTATATTTTGTGTATTCGTTTGTCACACATAATTATGTAATTGATTTATCCTTAAACCAAGGATACCGTCTTTGTAAGGGACTTCGTCTCAATCTCCTTTCATTGAGGCAAATTTCATTTTATACACAACTTTCTTTTATACGGTGTATAAACCCCTTTGACTTTTACTTTTATACAAAAGGAATCTTTTTCTACAAAGAATTTTACTAAACGACAAAAAGTAATGTTTTTTTAACGTACGCGGTGACAACGACTTTTTCCGCCACCGCGAGTATTATTTGGTCTTTGGCTTCCTCAACAAGCCGTAATGTTTTTAAAATAAAATAAATATCATATACTCTTTTATGTATTTTGGTATTAAAAATGGTTTTGATAACGGATTATATTATGTTAATATATTTATGATATATTGTGATTGAAATGTGTAAATGTTATCATTCCTTTATATTGGTTTTATATTTTCTGATTTTATATTGGTACTTAGACATTTTAACAGGTGGTTACGTTATAAACCATATGACGAGTGGTGCCGTGAATACCAGGACGGGTGGTTACGTTATAACCTCCAATGCATTGGGTATGGAAGTCGGCCATATGGCTATTCCATTAAGTATGTATGGAAATTGGCCGTATGGTTATTCCATTAAGTGATATGTGTGGAAGTCGACCGTATAGTTATTCCACTTAAGTATGTTTATGTCCCAAGTTACCTTTATATATGTTCTGGGTTCTTTATATGGGATTTATGGTAATCATTTGGTTACAAAAAGGTAAGTAATGATATTTTATTCAGTGAAGAGTTTTTACTAATTCATAAAGGTGAAAAGTATTACCTTGATAAAGTATACATGGTTTACTTTTTGTTTTGATAAACTAACAGTTTTTATTCTTTGTGTATCCCTTACTGAGTTTTTATGCTCATCCCAAGTTTTTGAAATGTTTTTAAGAGGACTTAGCATGGAATAGGGTCAAGGATGGGATCAAGGGAAAGTAATGCTACCTAAAACATGAAACTAGACATGTTTCTTTTTAAGAGTTTTTATTTTATGGAAAATTTTGTAGAAGAGACTACTTTGTAATCTTTTGAGATGTAATAGTTATGTACTAATTCTCTAAAACTCTAAACCTGAAAAGATCTTCAATGTGAATTACTCATTTAATTCAATATTAATTAAGGTTTAAGGATGGGACCTTATATTTATAGTCGAATTTATCTTATGTATAACCGTATAATAAAAATGTGTTAGTTATTAAACTTTGATTTTAACTCTTTTAACTCTTCTTTAAATAAAATAATAATAAATGTCCTAATCTAATGCAAGTGGACCTAAATGATCATATTTTATTCCTAAGGTGTTTTTTGGTCGAATTATACTTAGCCAATAGAATTAGGAAATGTGTTAGGATAATAATAATATCATTTTTACCCTTAATTAGCCAATTTACCTTTAACCGTGGTAAATAAAAGTAAAAAGTTATTATTTAACAAAAATTATATTCATCTTATTGAACCACATTTTACTTACTGAGGTTAACCGTGTCTCTCGGATTTTTGACATTCAACACACAGAAGTGGTAAAATTAAGTTTTATGCAAATTTGCAAATACTCTTAGAAGGTGAGTAAAAGACGGTAAAAAGTTCAATAAAATTTTTATATATCTAAACTTATTATAAAATGACGCCAATAAATTATTTTTAACTTATATAGGTAATATGTATCTATTTTTACCTAAAACAAATTTAAATAAAATAAATAATTATTTAAATAAAAAGTCGGTTTTAACCAATAACTCAGTGTTTTTCACTATTCATCAAAAATTGAAGTTTCTCAGAAAAAGACCAAAAATTCAGCATAAGCTATATTTGATATTTCGAATTCAAAAATGATGTCTATTTTACCAAATTCAAAATATATAAGTTGTATTCATTAATTTAAAATTAATTCTCGTTGTCAAAACAAATAGTGTGTTTTTAAGCAGCAATATCTATCAAAAGATTGACACTTATTTATGTCCAATTTCAAAGTGAAATAAATTATAATGACCTAAATTGTATTAAATAATAAAAATATAATCTAATTATACTTAAAAACCAATTAAATGCATAATTTAACACTATAAATTATTTCGATTAAAAAAGTTTTTTTAAATTAAAATTTAGTATTTTTCACTATTCACCAAAATATGAAAGTTATCAGAAAAATACCAAAAATTTATCAAAACTAAATTTTTATATCCCGATTCTATAGAAGAAGTTTATTTTGTCAAATTTAATATATAAAAGTGTAAAATATTGGATTTAAAAAGGGTTCGTCATCCAAAGGCGGTAAAATTGTATTTTCTGAAAAATAATTTCTTTATCTAAAAAATTGAATTTGTTCTTATATTATGTCTAAGAAACACATAATATGGATGTTAAAATTATATGGAGTATATAAAATTCAAAATGCAGTTGATACTATTCATAACCTCTTTTGAACAGCTAGTTCGATAAGTCATGGTGCGCTTGAACTCGGTGTTGCGTGTAGTGAAAGTTATTGAATTACTTTGAAGAAATAACGTACTGTGAAATCTTCAGGTGTTACATTAATGACTCTGTGTGTTGACCAAGAACATGTGACATGCGGTTTCCGGATTACACGTCGTGTGGCCAACTGGACACAACGTGTAGTCCCTTCGGGTTAGGGTTGGACCCTGTACCCTGTTACACGGCTTGCTCGGCTGGAGACCGTGTAATGAGGAACTACACGTTGTGTGGCCCACTGGACATGTTGTGTACTCTTAAGATTTCCGATGTACACTCGCATGTCGTTTCCCCGGGCGTGTACTTCGGATGGACAGCGAAAAATAGTACACGCCGTGTAATTGGAACTACACGCCGTGTACTCATCCAAATTACGCAGATTTATTAAAATTTATTATTATATTATACAAACCCTGGAGACGTGTACCATCATGCGGGCATAAAGCTGAGGCACAACACGTTATAGGAGTTATATATATATGTGTGTGTTTAATTTACCATCTGTGTAATGTTCATTTCTACTCATTGGGTAGTTATGAATAGGAAATCACCGGGTTGCCTCCAATGTACATGTTACGTACAAAAATAATTTTAAATGAATTTATTTGTTTAAAATTATGATTGATGATAATCTCAAAGAAATTCAGAAAAGGGTTTAAGATAAAAAGATTGATTAATTAAATATAATAATTAATTGATTCGAGCGTGATTTATCTTAAACAAGAACGATTAAATAATCGAATGCTAGTTTTATTTATGCGTAAATATTGTTGCATGTATGGATGATCATGAGCTAGACCAAGACCTTTGTAAATAAATGAATTTGAGTCGTTGTGTAACTCCCTCTGAGTCAACAACCTTCACACAACAAATTTTGATGACCTTTCCGTTGGGTTGTTAATGATCGTTTATTTTAAGACTTTTATTTCACAATGTTTGTTTCGTCGTTGTCACCACTCTTGAATCTCGAGAATATATTTGCTCACCATCTTTAGATCGAGTGAGAAATACGAGTGCGAGTGTGATTGGGGAGAGGCTCTAGCATTGTTATTCCAGAGAGAGCTATAAGAGGTTGATTGGTGTCAGAGACATTATTCCCTATCAGACGTATCGTTGCCCTCGTCGTTAATGACCGAAGATTTCCCTAACGCTGTGTTTTCGGTGAGATCTTGAAGCTGCTGATCACAGGGTGTCATTGTTGTCTACCCTGCTGGAGATATTCAAATAACACTGGAGTGATTATCGTTTGGTAAACCCGATGAGAGTGAAAAATTATTTTGCATTGTTCTTTCATTTTTCTTTTGTTACAAATTTGTGTCTTTATTTTGTCTCATTAACTCCCATAATACATCTATTGACATGCTCAGTTGATAAAAAATACAAAAATAATTCAGTGAGCACTTCATGAATATTCAAACGGAGTATGTAAATTCACTATAATTGCATTAATATACTGAATTATCAATATTGTTTCAGAATATTCAAGAAGTAAAAGCACATAAATTTCTAGAAGCAATTCAAAAACAATTCAAGATTTAATTCCACGGTTGAAAAATTATAACCCCAAATGTATCATTATCCTTAAAATCACCATATTAGATCAAATTCATTTATTTACAATAAAAAAACACATGAAAAACATGAATATGTGATTTTACCCGGATTATTAATATAAACGAGTACAGGATTTCAAAGGATTCAGTCGGTCAAACGTGGGAGATTAAAAAATATGTAGCTTTCAGAAAGTGCGATTGAGACAGCTGGTGGGATTTTGGCTATATAAAGTTGTGATCTGCGGCCCCTTTATAGTTTCTGTCTTTGACCCAATTCGAATCTTCCGCAGTGCGCTCCACCGCATCAACCGTGCACCACCAATCATTTTCTCCATCCCATATATTATCTTATGCAAGTGTGTGCAAAAAAAACTATGTATAATTAATTTTGGACATGTAATAAATTATATATATATATATATATAATCAAATCAAATCTATATTAATCAATAAAAATGTTTAAATATATATTTGTATAGATTAATTACAAAATGTATATATAAATATAATATATTAATATTTTATTTAAACAATTATATAAATATATAAATGAATATAAAATTTTGTTATTTACAACGCACGCAGTGAAAGAAAACCGGCAACCGCCGCCCCAAACCCCTACCCTATGCCACCACAGTTGCCTACGTGGGGCATATATATAAATGAATATATATTAATTTTAATATAGTTATCTGAATTTATATATTTAAATTCATATTAAATAATTTAAAATATACATGTATATTTGTATGTATGTGTATGTATGTGTATGTATCTGTATGCGCGTGTATGCATATGTATGTTTATGAGTATATATACTTTTGTATTTCTTGTAAGTGCATATATGAGTTGTGTGCATGTGCGTTTATGTGCATGTATATAGATGTATGTGTTGAGCATGTGTATGTTTATGTGTACGTGTTTGTGTGTGTGCATGCATGTGTATGTACGTATATGTATGTGGATGTACATGTATGGATGTATGTGTACGTGTATGTATGTGCATGCATGTGTATGTACGTATGTGTATGTGGATGTAAATGTATGTATGTATGTGTATGTGTATGTGTATGAGTATATATACGTTTTTATTTGTTGTAAGTGCATATATGAGTTGTGTGCATGTGCGTTTATGTGCATGTATATAGATGTATGTGTTATGCATGTATATGTTTATGTGTACGTCTGTGTGTGTGTGTGTGTGCATGCATGTGTATGTACGTATGTGTATGTGGATGTATGCCTACGTGTATGTATGTGCATGCATGTGTATGTACATATGTGGATGTGGATGTAAATGTATGTATGTATGTGTATGTGTATGTGTAGCACACCAAACATCTTATGGTATGTTTCTCTTAAATACACTGTATTCATTAGGTAACCTATATTTCATGAATCACTGAGCCAATGTGGAACAAAACATGGTTACTTATAGGAGACAACCATAACTTAGCCACTAAACTTAAATTTACCAGCTATGTGATTTGAATTTTAAAAATCTGATATACACGGTTGTGTTCAATATGATATTTTGAGTCTGATAGAATAAACTTAATTTTCGGTGAATAGTAACCAACCCTTATGAATAGTAACCCACCCTTAAGAATAATAACCTACTCTTAAGAATAGTAACTTACCCTTATGAATAGTAATATGACTCTTATGAATGGTATCCATACCCTTGAGTGTATAAATGAATTTAGACACCCTAAAGATGAAGATGAATATTCTATGTGTTTATATATTTCAATTAAATAATGATTTAATTAAATATTTAATTAATCATATTTAGAAAATTATTTTTGAAAAATGGACTTCATTTTTGGATTCTACACATCGAAAAATGGTTTGGGTGAATTTTTGGTATTTTTCTGAAATACTTGAATTTTTGATGAATAGTAAAATCCGATAATTCACAATAAATGCTAAATAATGGATTAATTGAGTCATTGATGATGATCTGCTGATGTAAGACCAATTGATTCGAAATCACATGCATATATTACTGTTCTTTGTTATGGAATACTCAATATTGGTTGTCTTGAGAGGAAATAATAAATTAATGAGTTTTATATTAAGAAATCCCCTCTCTCCTCCACTATAAAAACCCCCTCTCACTCCCATTCCATTCACTCCTCTTAAGCCTTGCGCCTTCTCCAAATTCTGTCCAAATACCTTCCCAACCCCCCCCCCCCCCCCACTTCCAGCAAGCTTTGGTCTCATAAAAAGTCCAAAACCTCTCCCCTTAAGAGGTTCTCTAAGGAGGAAGTCTCAAGAGGTAAATTCCTCTTTCAAATCCCTTCTTATCTTTTAAGTTCTTTTATTTTTTGTTTCTTTTCTCACCTCCCTTCACCAAAATAGTATGATAAATCCAGTAACATACATGTACTGAAATTTTTTCATGCTAATGGTATATATTCCATTATCTTCTCCCCTTTCCCCACTTTTATTTGAAAGAAACGAAAGTATCGTTTGAGATGTGCTAATTTAGCACATTCAAGGACAACAGTTTATCGATTTTTATTATAATCTTTAATTATGGTCAGGAAACTATTTGTATTATGGTTGAACCAGATTATTATGTAATATATCCTATTTTTAGTTCCGTAATAATTTTGTACAGATGACATTAAGTTATAAAGAAAAACATGTTCATCGTAATCAAACCCACCGATTAACCAAAACGGTTATCACTAAGGTTATATATATATAAAGATTCGACTTCAATATAAGTAACCCGAATTAAATTTAAAACCATGTAATCTCCTGGATGTTCACTAATAGTGTATAACTTCATTTCTGGACAACCACATCCATCTTATATATTTATCCGAACTTGAATATAAGTGAACCAATCATTTAAAACCAAGTAAACAAATGAGTCCGAACAATGAAATTGAACCTTATAACCAATCAAAAAGGCCTAGAATGAACTAAAAAATATTATAATAAATCATTTACATATAAAAGAGGTTCTGGACTTATGAATTAATAATCCTAATTTGTTTATTCAGGTCTTTAATAACAATTCAAGAACACCTCCAAGCATAAGGTAAGGGATCCTTTCTCTCACTTTTATTCAAGAATCCACCCTATCTTGTGTACTTTTGTTTTTAATTTTCTAATGATGGGGTATGTTCTCTCACCTCCCCATACTGCCCTTTTGACATATAAATAATGATACCCATTTACCTCTCATTAAGACCTTGCAATAACACTCGTTACCGTGCCAAAATATTTGTAAGAGGTTTTTCTCATCTCACTTTCAATTCTGTGGGATCTCCATTGTTCAACTCTTATTTCTTATATGTGGTATAGGTGTACTGCCATTTGACATATGTTATCATGGTTATCATTATATTCATTGTATTCTGTGACTATTTTGGTGGTTATTAACTCTTTGTCATACGACTCAATTGAATACAACACGGTAACGAGCTTTGTCTCAATTTTCACTTCGTTGTGACTTGCTTAGTAATTGTGAACCTAATCTTTCTTATGTGGTGTACATACTACCCATTTGATATCACTTTTAAATTGAAATTATATTCCATTTAAATATCCATATTCTTATATCATGAATATTATTATTGTCCAAGCCATATACCATTTTACATATGGTATTTATTTTGAATGTTGTTTTGACTGTGGAAATGTTTATGAATCCGTATCCTCTATTATATACGAATAATTTAAATACATATTTCTCTTGTATTGAATGTATTTATAAAGAATTATTGGATGTAGAGATGGGTGGGGCCCACTAAAGCCTCTCGATGCATCGGTAGGTCTCATGAGACAAAACAGTTTGGCAACAGACCCTTCGAGTTTGTTTCCAAAAAATCAGACGGGTTTCTACCCATAGAACTAAACCGTTTTTATGGTATTATGGTTCATGTTCCAGATACATGATTTCTAATTAATAAGCATTCTCTTTATTCATTATCAGTTATTATTACTATCCATGAGGTTTTCACTATGACCAAATCTATGGATGTAGTTTCATTCTCAGTTTATTAATGGCATTAGTTGTTCATTTATTCACTATGCCATTTTGATTATGTCAGATTGATTATGATTCACTTATTATTGTACTCACACTTCTGCTATTTTTAACCCTTAATGAGCGTTTGAACTCACCCCTTTCATTGTTTACCTTCAATAGGTTATAAAGAGGAGGTCATTTATTGAGTGCTTGTGGATGCAATTTTTGTTTTTTCATTATGTATTGTATCTTGTAACCTTATCTAATGTAATTTGTGTTAAATATATGTATCTAGTTTATTTAAGACTACTAAACGAATCGTTCCTTCGAGATTTTTATTCCTTCTAACCATGCCAATATCACAAGTAATGCACCAGATCCTGTCTAGTGGGGTCAGGGAGTTACAATATGTGTATGTGCATGTGCATGTTCATGTGCATGTGCATGTGTATGTGTGTGTATGCACGTTTATGTATATATGTGTGTATGTTTGTATATATGTGTATGCATTTATAGTATGTGTATGTATGCATATGAATATGTATGTCTGTGTATGTATACATGTGTGTAATTATATATGCATGAGTGTAACACCCTGAGCTTCCACGATACGCTTCTCATTCAATAATGCAATAGCTTGCATTGTACGCAACTTTGAGTTCTAAAACACCGCGACTAATCAAAGTAGCCGTTATGAATAGTAATAAGCACTTTTTAAAATTATAGAAATTTTATATTTCAAAATGTACTTCATTTTAGTATTCGTAATATCGAAATTATCCAAAGTTGAATTTTTTTGTAATTTTCTGAGAACTTCCAATTTTTATGAATAGTGAAAATTACTTAAAAACAACTTTTTTAATCAAAATAATTTATAGTGATAAATTATACTATTTAGTGGTTTTAAAGTATAATTAGAATATATTTTTACGATTTTATCCAATGGTGGTCATTAGAATTAATTTAACATTGAAATTGGACATAAACAATTGCCAATCTTTTGATATAAATTGTTTCTTAAAAACACGCTATTTTTTGTAACAGCTGGAATTAGTTATAAAATTAATTAATGCAACTTATATGTTTGGAATTTTGTAAAATATACATCATTTTTGAATTCGGAATATCAATTTTAGCTTAGGGTGAAATTTTGGCATTGTTCTGAAAAACTTCAATTTTTGATGAATAGTGAAACCACTAAGTGGTAGTTAAATAACTGATTTTTTGTTTAAATGAAATATTACCACTTCTGTGATTTGATTTTCAAAAATCCGACATACATGGTTGTAATTAAGAAGTAAAATGTGGTTCAATGAGATCAAAATAATTTTTTGGTGAATAGTAACTTTTAAGTTCTTAATCGCGATTATAGGTAATTAGTGTAGTTTAAGGTACAAATAATGTTTTAATAATATGAGATGAGCATGAAACTTGTCCTACTCCTATTGGATGAGTCATGGCCGACCAAGACAACCCATGGGATAACTTGGGGACCCCATGGAGCCACTTTAGTTGGAAAATGACATTAATATATATTTATTTAATGTTAAAATTAAATTGAAACAAACATGAGTTGTTTTACTAAAACAGTTTTTAAGTGGGGTTACACAAGTCCAAATTTTTACTATAAATATTCATTAGAAAGCTAAAATGACTTCATACATCATAGTATTTTTTTTATAATTTTTAGACATTAAATAAATTAAATTATTTATAACATCATTATGATGCAGCGATGACCTCACTATTTAACGATTTTAATAAAATGAAAAATATTGTATAATCCAAGGCATAAACTTGTCCAAAGACTATTTGATGGGTAGATTTCGAACCCTTATCACCTTAGACACGAATTATATAAGTGTGGGACCTTTATAATCCGAAAAGAATTGTATAATAATGTAACATTTCAATCTTTCCAAAAGAGCCCCTCCTCTCCTCTTATAAAAGGCTCCCACCTCTACCACCTTATTCACACTTTCAAGCTTTTGGTTCGTCCAACCTCTACCCAAATACTCTCCCAAATTCCCCCTCTTACTCCTAGAAGCCTCACATTGGGCAGAACGCTTCCCAAGGAAGCCTTTGGCTCAAATCAAAAAGAGTTACCCGATTTTGAGGTAATGTCTTCTCTAATGTTGTTTAGTTTTATTTTTCTTCTCCAACCCCCAAAACTCTTTTTATTCATTTATTTTGTAACAAAACCAGTATCCTTAATATACTAGGATGTTGTTATAAGAAGGATTGGAGCTACACTTACACACTCCTACATCTAATGGTCAAAGACCATACGGTTTCTGTGGATGGCGAATTTCTGCCTCACGAAACGATGATTGTTCAACACTCATATAACACCTTCAAAGGTGGCCATTAAGATGTCACTATTTTTATATATGATATATAATATCTTTATGTTTTACTTATTCTTCTGTATTTCTCATTTATGGCATACTTTATGATTTCCATTATGGGTAAAACGCGATAATTTCATTTTAGGAAGTGCGGACTACCGCCCCCTCAAAGTGATTTGAATCGTTAATGCCATATGTGGGATGTATAAAGGATGGAGTAAATGGTATTATAACATATGTTATACTGGAATTATATTATACATTTATATCATTATGATTTCGTTCCATTAAATATGAAATTGAAATGAAAGTAGCGTTCATGCGTACGTACGGCTTACCGTCTCCATGAACGGTGCATTTCATTTCTTACCTCTAAATGTTACGTAATATTATGAATGAATGTATATACTGGATATGTATGATATATATGACATCTAAATCATGAATATAATTCTGGAGATAATGGATATTCTACCACATAAACAACTTGTAATTATAAGAAGTTTATTGTTGACTCAAGTACCAAAGATCGACAAAACGACCGTTATTAACTTAAATAATTACATAATGTTCATAACATTGTAATAAGTGATATAAAAAGGATAATGAAATTAAAAATGGTTCTTAATAAGGTATATATTAACTCTAGTTTATTATTCAGGAGGTTAAAGAACGGTTGAGTCAAGTCAGACACGTGGTAAGGGAACTTCTTAACCCAATTTCTATTCTTTGGGTTAATCTCCTACTTTCAAATTATGTCATGATATTATTATGTCCTATTTTGTATTTTTATGTTCTTTATGTGTACCTATAGTGAATAAACATAATAGATCTATTTTATTTTAAAAATGATCTTTTTAAGTACTTCGTCTCAATCTCCTTTCATTGAGGTATATTTGGTTTTATACACAACTTTCTTTTATACGGTGTATAAACCCCTTTGACTTTTACGTTTATTCAAAAGGAATCTTTTTTATACGAAGCGTTTTTCTAAACGACAAAAGGGAATGTTTTTTTTTCCGTACTTATGCGGTGACAACGACTTCTCTACCGCCATGACCATTATTTGAGTTTCGGCTTCCTCTACAAGCCATCATTTTTTTTAATGAAAAATAAATACAAAGTTTTAAATTTCTTTTATTTTGGTATTGAAAATGGTTTTGAAAGCATTGTTATTATATCAATGTGTTGTATTGATATCTTGTGATTGAAATGTGGAAATGTTATGTTTCCTTTATGCATGTTTTATGAGATACGATTATGTTATGGTTTATGATATGTTTAAACCTATTCATATGAGGAATGTATTGGACTTAATAATTGACGGGTGGAGCCCTCTATAGCTCCTCGATGCATCGGTAGGTCTCATGAGACAACTAGAAGTGGAATTGGCTGAGGCCCTTTCCCAATTTGATTTATGGTTTTGGCCGAGGCCTTAATCATTTTAGACATCTTGGCCGAGGCCTTGACAAAATGTTTCAGAATGTCTGGCATTATACATTCCCTCATTATGAAAGTGGTTATTGATATTTCATGTGATTATTCGACTAGTAGAATATACATGTGAGTAAGTAAATGGCATTATTTAATTTTATTTCTTCCATATTATGCTGAAGTTCAAGTTTAAAAAGGCTTTTGTTTTAGTTATACATTGCCTTAAATGTTAATGTTTATTTATGAAAGCTTCCGCAATATTGTTATCCTTACTGAGCATTTGAGCTCACCCCTTTCAATGTTTTAATATTTTCCAGGATGTGAAGAAGTATTTTAGGAATGAACTGCAGGGATAGTCAGAAGAGTATATGAGTGTGAACTATGAAGACTTTGTTATTAGTTTTTCACTTTATGATGTAATGTAACATTTATGAATGTATCTAGTGTTTCCAAGGCTACTAAACTAATCGGTCTTTCGAGACATGATCTTTTGTGATCATGCCAATGTTATGAAGTAATGCACCGACTCTGGGTAGCTGGGGTCGGGGCATTACTGTTGGTATCAGAGGCAGTTTAGTACTAACCTTGGAAGCTAGATTTAGATAAACTCTGATTAGAGCACATATCCCAAAGATAGACTCTGAGGATTAGTATAGAAGAACTTCCTAGAATTTTGGTATTATATAATGTTATGAGTTTCCGAGAAATACATCCTTGTCTGGATACGAGTAGGTAGAGGCAGCTCTGGCACAGATGTACCTAGGGGTAAAACCTGAAAACACCGCTTTGAGCTAGACTCGAACAGGAACTGGTGCACGACAACGGGCCTTGCTGCACTCTTGGTTACGATACTCCCGGGGGATATTCTTTGGATAATTCACATTTTCTTTACAAACCACTATAAAGGGTTATGGGTTTATATTTCCTCAAAGAAAACATTTTATAGATTATATCCATAAATAGTTCAATTTATGTTAAGTATCTTACAAGTATGTAATTATGTATTTTGATTCATAAACTAATATAGTTTATGCCATTGATTAGAAATGGCGCCTAGTGGAAGGAAAGGAAACTGTATCAATGCACGCACTCCGTGTAGGGATTTCCCTCCTGCTCAGGATAATTATTGTGGATCTGGAGATACAACTGGTGCTGATCAACTTACTACCATACTGGGACAACTCACTCAGGTTATGAATAATAACCTTACTCATATGGAGCACCCTGATCCGCAACGGGAGGATCATTATTATACCGCTTCATGAGGCAACAACCACCAACATTTAATGGGGGTACAAATCCGTTAGTAGCTGAGCAATGGATAAACTCCTTAGAGAAAATATTCCATGCCATGGGGAGTAGCGAAATGGAGAAGGTTGTGATGGCAGTTTACCGCCTCACTGGAGATGTCGATCAGTGGTGGTCGCTGATTCAAAACACAAAGGAATATGATGACGTATCGAATATGGAATGGAGGGAGTTCAAAGAGCTTTTCTTAGAAAAATACTTTCCTCGTGACCATCGAGCAGATATGGAAAGGCAATTTCTGAGTCTGAGGCAGAAGGCGGAATAGAATGTCGCAAAGTATGAGGCTAACTTTACATGGTTAGCGAGGCATGCTGCCAATTATATACGTAACCCAAGGAGTAAGATTGATCGTTTCTTTGATGGTTTAAAACCATCTCTCCGTCGAGCTTTAGTATCACAATCCTTCTCATCATACGAAGATATTATCTCGTGTGCTATCAAGACAGAAAAGGAATTCTTTAAGTCTAATGACAACAAAGTAAAGCAAGAGAAGAAGAGAACGGTGGAACAAGAGACAGATAAAGGGAAAAAGGGAAAGAAGGATTTTCCATTATGTGATAATTGTGGGAAGAATCACCCTGGTACTTGCCTAAAAGGAATGGGATTTTGTTATAAATGTGGAGAAAAGGGTCACCAGGATCGTGATTGCAAGGGAAAGAAAGAGGCTATCAAAGTTGAATGCTACAATTGTAGAGAAATGGGTCATTATGCAAATGAATTTCCTAAGCGTCAGGGAAACTTACCTCAGAAAAGGCCAAGGGATCAAGGAAAATCTTATGCTGTTACTACAGTTGAAGCAGAATAACTAATGTATTGGTGCTATTGGACTCATGGGTTATATTCTGGTTATTAGAATAATGTGATATATATAAATATATAAGGATTGTACTGCAGTACTTGTTGATTTCAGTAAGGTTTTAATATGATGAAGGTAATTATATTTTTAGTATGTGACAATAAGAGAAAATTTACTTTGTTTGGGGAATCTGATAAATTGATTTTGGAATTAAGAGACCTTTTAGAGAATGTCTGGACAGATGTATATTGGATAATTATAAAGGTTGGAGTGGATTAAGTTGATCTTTGGATAGTATTGTTTATGGTTAAAAAATTTATGAACATTATTTTTGGAATATTATGATACTATAGTTTTAGGAAAAGGACAACCTGCAGGGTGGGGCATAACCTGTCGCGTCGGAAAAAGCTGCAGGAATCGAACACACAATCATAGTGCGACCGGCCTTTATTTCCTACCACTAGCCTACAGGAAGTCCCTGGTTATTACAAAATAATTTTACTAATCTAAATGGCATGTGTTAACATTTGGAACCTTATACAATTAGGACAAATAGAATATTTTTGAGTTCCGTTACCATTTGGAGTAAAAGTTGGGTTTCTGGTAAAAATTTATTAACGAATGAAAGTATACAAAACAAGTATGTATATTCCCTTACGTTCTTAGTAAATCTCCTAAAAAATTTCCTCAACATTATAAAAGGTAACTTAAAACAAAAATGTTGTCGGTTAACTTTTCCAACTGGGGATTCAATGACCGTTTAACCAATCACAAGTTTGTGATTTTCTTGTAGTTAAACATTCTCCTAATCCTGTTTTCTATAACTCTCCATCAGACCTTGATGGTTTGTTTCTCCTCCATATCCATATTTTCATAGAATCCTAGAATGGGCTATATCGGGTGACCTTTGTACTTATCTTGCTTTCTTTTAATGTTATATATTTATTAACCTTATTTCCGATGTGGGTTTTCCTCAAAGGTATTTTCTCTTTTCAACCTTTTATTTTCAAAGAAAAATTTCAAATTGCGAGGACGCAATTTATTGAAGGAGGGTAGAATGTAACACCCCGAGCTTCCACGATACGCTTCTCATTCAATAATGCAATAGCTTGCATTGTACGCAACTTCGAGTTCTAAAACACCGCGACTAATCAAAGTAGTCGTTATGAATAGTAATAACCACTTCTTAAAATTATAGAAATTTTATATTTCAAAATGGACTTCATTTTTGTATTCATAATATCGAAATTATCCAAAGTTGAATTTTTTTGTACTTTTCTGAGAACTTCCAATTTTTATGAATAGTGAAAATTACTTAAAAACAACTTTTTTAATAAAAATAATTTATAGTGATAAATTATACTATTTAGTGATTTTAAAGTATAATTAGAATATATTTTTACCATTTTATCCAAAGGTGGTCATTAGAATTAATTTAAAATTGAAATTGGACATAAACAATTGCCAATCTTTTGATATAAATTGTTTCTTAAAAACACACTATTTGTTGTAACAGTGGGAATTAGTTATAAAATTAATTAATGCAACTTATATGTTTGGAATTTTGTAAAATAGACATCATTTTTGAATTCGGAATATCAATTATAGCTTAGGGTGAAATTTTGGCATTGTTCTGAAAAACTTCAATTTTTGATGAATAGTGAAACCACTAAGTGGTAGTTAAATAACTATTTTTTTGTTTAAATGAAATATTACCACTTATGTGATTTGATTTTCAAAAATCCGACATACATGGTTGATTTTAAGAAGTAAAATGTGGTTCAATGAGATCAAAATAATTTTTTGGCGAATAGTAACTTTTAAGTTCTTAATCGCGATTAGAGGTAATTAGTGTAGTTTAAGGTACAAATAATGTTTTAATAATATGAGACGAGCATGAAACTTGTCCTACTCCTATTGGATGAGTCATGTCCGAACAAGACAACCCATGGGTCAACTTGGGGACCCCATGGAGCCACTGTAGTTGGAAAATGACATTAATATATATTTATTTAATGTTAAAATTAAATTGACACAAACATGAGTTGTTTTACTAAAACAGTTTTTATGTGGGGTTACACAAGTCCATATTTTGACTATAAATATTCATTAGAAAGATAAAAAGATTTCCTACATCATAGTAGTTTTTTATAATTTTTAGACATTAAATAAATTAAATTATTTATAACATCATTATGATGCAGTGATGACCTCATTATTTAACGATTTTAATAAAATGAAAAGATATTGTAAACTCCAAGGCTTACACTTGTCCAAAAACTATTGGATGGGTAGATTTCGAACCCTTATCACCTTATCCACGAATTATATAAGTGTGGGACCTTTAGAATCCGAAAAGAATTGTATAATATTGTAACATTTCAATCTTTCCAAAAGAGCCCCTCCTTTCCTCTTATAAAAGGCCCCCACCTCTACCACCTTATTCACACATTAAACCTTTTGGTTCGGCCAAACTCTGCCCAAATACTCTCCCAACTTCCCCCTATTACTCCTAGAAGCCTCACGTTGGGCAGAACTCTTCCCAAATAAGCCTTTGGCTCAAATCAAAAAGAGTTACCCGATTTTGAGGTAATGTCTTCTCTAATGTAGTTTTGTATTATTTTTCTTCTCCAACCCCCTAAACTCTTTTTATTCATTTATTTTGTAACAAAAAAAGTATCCTTAATATACTAGTATGTTGTTGTAAGAAGTATTAGAGCTACACTTACACACACCTACATCTAATGGTTAAAGAACATACGGTTTCTGTGGATGGTGAATTTCTGCCTCACGAAACGATGATTGTTCAACACTCATATAACACCTTCAAAGGTGGCCATTAAGATGTAACTATTTTTATATATGATATATAATATGTTTATGTTTTACTTATTCTTCTGTATTTATCATTTATGGCATACTTTATGATTTCCATTATTGGTAAAATGCGATAATTTCATTTTAGGAAGTGTGGACTACCGCCCCCTCAAAGTGATTTGAATCGTTAATGCCATATGTGGGATGTATAAAGGATGGAGTAAATGGTATTATACACTATGATATACTGGAATTATATTATACATTTATATCATTATGATTTCATTCCATTAAATATGAAATTGAAATGAAAGTAGCGTTCATGCGTACGTACGGCTTACCGTCTCCATGAACGGTCCATTTCATTTCTTACCTCTAAATGTTACGTAATATTATAAATTAATGTATATACTAGATATGTATGATATATATGACATCTAAATCATGAATATAATTCTGGAGATAATGGATATTCTACCACATAAACAACTTGTAATTATAAGAAGTTTATTGTTGACTCAAGTACCAAAGATCGACAAAACGACCGTTATTAACTTAAATAATTACATAATGTTCATAACATTGTAATAAGTGATATAAAAAGGATAATGAAATTAAAAATGGTTCTTAATAAGGTATATATTAACTCTAGTTTACTATTCAGGAGGTTAAAGAATGGTTGAGTCAAGTCAGACACGAGGTAAGGGAACTTCTTAACCCAATTTCTATTCTTTGGGTTAATCTCCTACTTTCAAATTATGTCATGATATTATTATGTCCTATATTTTATTTTTATGTTCTTTATGTGTACCTATAGTGAATACACTTAATAGATCTATTTTATTTTGAAAATGATCTTTTTAAGGACTTCGTCTCAATCTCCTTTCATTGAGGCATATTTGGTTTTATACACAACTTTCTTTTAAATGGTGTATAAACCCCTTTGACTTTTACGTTTATTCAAAAGGAATCTTTTTTATACGAAGCATTTTGCTAAGTGACAAAAGGGAATGTTTTTCTTTCCGTACTTATGCGGCGACAACGACTTCTCTGCCGCCGTGACCATTATTTGAGTTTCGACTTCCTCTACAAGCCATCATTTTTTTAATGAAAAATAAATACAAAGTTTTAACATTCTTTTATTTTGGTATTGAAAATGGTTTTGAAAGCATTGTTATTATATCAATGTGTTGTATTGATATCTTGTGATTGAAATGTGGAAATGTTATGTTTCCTTTATGCATGTTTTATGAGATACGATTATGTTATGGTTTATGATATGTTTAAACCTATTCATATGAGGAATGTATTGGACTTAATAAGTAACAGGTGGAGCCCGCTATATCTCCTCGATGCATCGGTAGGTCTCATGAGACAACTTGAAGTGGAATTGGTCGAGGCCCTTTCCCAATTTGATTTATGGTTTTGGCCGAGGCCTTAATCATTTTAGACGTCTTGGCCGAGGCCTTGACAAAATGTTTCAGAATGTCTGGCATTATACATTCCCTCATTATGAAAGTGGTTATTGATATTTCATGTGATTTTTCGACTAGTAGAATATACATGTGAGTAAGTAAATGGAATTATTTAATTTTATTTTTTCCATATTATGCTGAAGTTCAGGTTTAAAAAGGCTTTTGTTTTAGTTATACATTGACTTAAATGTTAATTTTTATTTATGAAAGCTTCCGCAATATTGTTATCCTTACTGAGCATTTGAGCTCACCCCTTTCAATGTTTTAATATTTTCTAGGATGTGAAGAAGAATTTTAGGAATGACCTGCAGGGATAGTCAGAAGAGGACATGAGTGTGAACTATGAAGACTTTGTTATTAGTTTTTCACTTTATGAGGTAATGTAACATTTATGAATGTATCTAGTGTTTCCAAGGCTACTAAACTAATCGGTCTTTCGAGACTTGATCTTTTGTGATCACGCCAATGTTACGAAGTAATGCAGTGACTCTGGGTAGCTGGGGTCGGGGCGTTACAATGTGCATATTTATACGCGTATGTATGTGTATGTGCATGTATATATATGTATGTGTGTGTGTGTGTGTGTATGCGTATGTATGTGTATGAGTATGTGTATGTGTATGTGTATGTATGTGTGTATGTGTATGTATGTAATGTGTATGTCTATGTATATGTATATGTATATGAATATATCATTATATAAGAAGAAAAAAAAATTTGTTTTTTCAATATGACATATCTCATTATTCAATATGTGTGTGTATATATGCCTATTGGTACACACAATCACAATAAAAGTCATTTGGTTTTTCAAATGCAATTAATACAATCACACACACACACACACATTTAGTATTTTTTTATTTTTTTTCAAATTTTAATATTAATTTATACATTTTTAATTTCTAAAAATTAACATTTATAATATGTTTTTAATTTATATAATTAATATTTATTAATTTTTATTTTAATACTTTTTGTATTTAAATCTTTATACTACTGTTATTAATTCATTTTTAATTAGTAATTTATTGTGTATTTATTGTTTTTAAATGAATTTTTAAATATTTATTCATTTTTATTTTACTATTTATTTTTTTAATAATTTTATAATTAATATAATTAATGTTTTTTATGTTTTTTAATTTATTTATTTTTAATCATTAAATTTTATTCATTTTTAACATTTATTCGTTTAATATTATTTATTCATTTTTAATATTTCTCCATTTTTTTAATTTATTCATTTATAATATATATTCATTTTTAACATTTATTCATTTAATATTTCTGTGATACATTCATTTTTTATAAGTATGTATACATTTTTAAGTATTAATATTCAATACTTTTAATTTTTTTAGAACAAAGTGAATCATGGATTTGGGAAACCAAACCCATGATCCCAAGAGAAAATATTAAAAACATAAACACACAAGTACATAGTTGAGTATTACATGACTAAAATCCCAAAGTACACAAATATAAGATAACCACTTGCACCCATGCCATCAAACTATGCAACACTGTAGTGAGTGAAGTAGCCACGCCTAGAAACATCAAAGAAACATCAGTGTACTGCACTCAACACTGTAACTTGTTGAAAGTGGGTGCCCTAGACCCAACTTGTGTATGTACTTTCATTACCATTTCATGTATACAGTTTGATATATACATGTGTTTATCTTACCGGAATAGTGTTGATTCTTCTGCGTCCACCAACATGTCATATCAAAAGGTTAAAACAGTTCTCAAGCAATAACGATAACCAAGAAATACCATGAAAGTAATCTTAAAGTAATGACATCTGGTCTAGATACATCATACTAACCAGACACAGATGATGTGTGACTATTAGGTGGAGGGGGATCATAAGCATCGAGACTTCTTCTCATGAATTTCACTGTAGAACCCCAGTTTCAGGTAATTAACCCCCTATTTATGTATTGTAAATATATAAAGTATTTGGGTTAAGTTTGAGAATGTTTTGAGGAGTTTTGTAAAGTTTTTAGGACTTTTCTAGAGATGCACGGTTTGATAACAATTTGTAGAAACCATGAAACATCTCCAAGAAACTGTGTAAGAGGGGACAATGGGCACTGGATAGGTGCATGGTTTGGCCAAACTATACGGCTACCCAGAAGTAACTATTAAAAACGAAATAGAGGAGTTTTTCATGGTTAGCACATAGTTTGTCTAACTGTTCGAGCCAACCGTGCGAGGGGTGTTTGGATGCAATAGCTGGTGCACAATTTGCACATGATTTTCCTAACCATGCACCCTGACCATGCACCGTTGAAATTTAGATCTGAAAATTGTGGATCTAATTCGGATTTGCCTCTAAACCTCTCGTTTTTTCACTTAATCCAACCCTAACTCGATTTCCTCTTCTCCCAAAGGCTGTGGAGACCGCTCCTCCTGATCTGGGAGAAATCCATTGGTGATTCTTGGTGCGTTGGAGGCTGGATTCCTTGGAAAGTGCTCATTCATGGTGGTTTACCTTAGTTTTCATCTCTTTCCCTCTCTTAAATTCATGAATCTAATCTGTTGGGGACAAATTTATGATGTGTGGTGCCAATCATGTTGAGAAATGATTGTTTGGGTGATAGGAAACAAGTTCTAAGGTAGGTTTTTGGTGTTTCAAGCCAAGATTGTTGAAGAATTTGTGTTGTTCTTCGTTTTCACCTATGTTACGAGGTAGGTGGCTTCACTCTCGACTCCTCTTCTTAAAACCAGAATGATTATTTTCAAATTGGTTGAATTGCCTCAATTAAATTTTGAAATTGATATGCAAAGCTTTTGAAACCCTCTTTAGTGATAGTTTGTGAAATTGAAGAATTTGGTTGTGAAAAATGGTGATTTTAAAATATGGTTGGTTTTGATTCATGGAAAATGGTTGTAAAAATATTTTCAATAAAATAACTGTTTTATTGAAATGGATTGGAATGGGTCTTTAGAATACATGGTGGGTGTGAGTTCATGCTTTCGATGTGAGCCTGAATAAGGAGCATGCACCATTGGGGTACAAGGGATGTGACCCTAGATAAGGGGTTGTTAGTCGGAGTGGATACTCAAGAGGTGGGTGAATTGAGTTCCAATTAAAATTTCTGTTTAAAATCCTTTACTAAAAATCCCCCAATTTAAAATAAAAATTGAATTGTAGTGAATTTGAACTAAAGAAAACTTTCAGTTTGGTTCTCAAGGGATTGATTAATTCCTAGTTAATCTAATCAGAAGATCAAATTAGCTTTTGAAACAAACCTAATAATTTACAAGTATTGCAAACACTTTCTAATTCAATTATCAGAGTAGCTTTGAAAACAGTTTAAGTTTTAAAGCACTTAGCAGCGAAATAAAAGGTTATAGATAAAACTAAATAAATCACAACAGATATAACCAAGAGGTTCAGTCTCAAGCCGAGACTTAGTCCTCTCAACAATTTATAAAAAATAGATCCACACCCTGGATCAGGGTTCACAACAGTTTACAACTGTCCAGGTCAAAGACCTCTACCACAGTTCTACGTGAGAAACAAAACAACAACAAATACAGCTGTCCAGGTCACACAAGACCTCTACCACTATCCATAGTGGGAAATAAAATATGTAAGAAGGTTGAGTGAGGATTTACAGATCCTCCAGTTAAGGTTCAGGAGACAATGTGTGTAAATATTAAAACAGATGATACACACTGCTCGTAATGTAAATAATAAATCACTGAGCAAGATATAGAGTTTAGAATGGCTCTAGTGATTGCAGTGTAGCTCTGGACTCCATCGAATTTGATCAGAATTGATTCTGAGTCCTCTTCTGGTTTTTGTCTGAAAAATAGAGTGTCGTTTGCTTGATATCCAGGTTCAGAGAAAGTGAAATGTAGTCGATGAAGTTCTTTAAGATCTTTGTGAATGTGTATGAGCTTCTTTGTCTTCTTGATCGTGCATGTATCTCTATGAGCTCTTCTTGTATGTTCTTCTTCGTGTATTCTTATTTCTTGTGTATGTTCCTCGTGTATTCTGCATATGTGTATCATGTATTGCTTGTATGTCATGTATGTTGTCTCCTGTCGCAGCAACAGGAACATCTTCTAATTATAACATGAGCTCCGGCAAAGGAAATGATTTATTTTTGCAGGTACGAGGTATGGTTCCCTGACATCCAACAACTTTCATTAATTAAATGATAGAGCATTAAAATATACCTAATATGACCATTGGTTAGATTAAATAAAGATAAAGATATTAAAGCAGTGTCGGATTCTCTGGAACGGTAGCTTTGGATATCAGTAGCCTTGAGTAACGGTAGGCTTTGTATCGGTAAGCTCTTGTGTAGCGGTAGCCTTTCTATCGATAGAATTCATGTCTGTCGGTAGACTCAATGTACCGGTGACCTTTCATGTAACGGTAGCCTTTATGTCTGTCAGTAGACTTGATCGTAATGGTAGGCTTGTCTGTATCGGCAGACTTGCATAAAAGTAGACTTGTTGTACCAGTGACTTGTCTGTATCGGTGACTTTTTGTCTATCGGTAGACTTTGCATATCAGTGACCATCACGTATCGGTAGGCTTTGCATATCGGTGACCTTCACGTATCGGTAGCCTTTGCATATCGGTGACCTTCACGTATCGGTAGCCTTTACATAACAGTGACCTTACATATCGGTAGGCTTTGCATATCGGTGAACTTGATGTATCGGTAGCTTTGCTCTGTAATGGTGACCACTTGTCTGTCTAAGCATTCTATTGGCAGAATAGATCAAGTTAGAAAATAACCATTTAGTAACCGAATTCTCTGAAGATAATATAAATATTTTAATATATGAATATGTGCATGGTGTACATAAATACTGAAATAAGTGATTAATCATTAATTAATATAGGAACTATTAAACTATACATGAACATAATTAAGATTATTAAAATATATTTGATCATAATTAAAATATGATTGATCATAGTTGGGATTATTAATATATAATCGAGCATAGTTGGGATTATCAAAATATAAGTTCAACTAATTCTCCCATAGGGCTCAACAATCTCCCCGTTTTTGATAATCACAACTTATCACAACTTATGCCAACAATCTTCTAGAGGGCTCAACAATATCCCAGAGAAATTTATTTCAAAGTTCTCTTTTATGTTCTCCTTTTTTAAAAAAAAATTGTAAAACATAGTTCTCATTTTTCTCCCCCTGTCAGTTGCACTCCCAGTGTTCATTTTCTCCCCCATTGCCCATTGTTCATTTTTCTCCCCCTTTGTGATTAACAAAAAGGAGGGTAGAATTGGAGAAAGATCAGAATGCAAGGAAACATAAACACAGTAAAGTGGAGAATATAAGAGTAAATTTCCATTAAAGTACAAAAGGTAAAAACTAATAAAGTCAGAATTACAAAACCAATAAATACAAGTGAATCCTATAAAAAACATCCAGAAACACTCAATCATCCTCTTGAACAGGAGTCTTTCCCGTAGGATCAGAATAGGGTGCAGGTTCAGATTGAGTAGAGGGCTTGGGAATAGCCGAAAGGAAAACTAAAGGGTCAGCCACTGAAACAGTACCGGATCTGAAATCTGTGCTCTTTTGTGGGATCATAGGTTTCAAGCTTTAAATAGCCTGAACTGGAGTCAACTGAGGTGTACTCCTAGAGGTAGAGGCAGGAAGGGAAGGAGGTACAATCACAGGTCTAGCATCTACATGCAATAAGGGTAGAAATAGGTTCCTGAAGTCCATAATGATACATCCTCCTCTCTCCATTGCTGACACAAAATCATCTCGATTTCCAATGAATTTGTCCAAGGCAGGAGTAAGCTCCCTGAGCTTACTAACCTGTTCTCTGAAAGCTTGAGTAACTGGAGGAAACTTTAGATTCTCCATCAAAAGTTTGAAATGGCTGGTCAGTTGATTCTTGGTGTAGACTTTCTCAAAGTAAGCATCCACCTTATTTTTGATTTCCTCTTGAGAATCAGTAGCTGACCGTAGGTGATCACAAACAAAACTACTAACTTCCCTAGTGGTAGAAAGGATCCGAGTATTTGAAGCACCACTGGTACTGGCCATAGCCAACTCTTCCTGAACAACAGATCTGATCTGGTCAAGGTTCACAGTGGAGCTGGATGAGGGAAGAGGTTTCATTGAAAAACCTACTGTTTCCTTGAAAGATTGTGTCAGATTACTAACTACCTTCTGAACAAGCTCATCTTGACTGTTCATATGTTCTTTGACTGATTTCTTAAAAGCCTCAAACACTCCCACAAACTGTTTGACTACCTCTTTGATATATCTGATGTCAGCATCCACTTGGGTTTGAGAACTGTTCAAAGCATTCAATGAAGCAATTTATTGTCTGAGAGAAACCACAACTTCTGTCCAACTCTCAATTTGAGTATGACACACTTTAACTTTATCCATCACTTCCTTTAAAGGGCAAGAAATAGTACATCCCAGAGATAACTCTAGGGATTGTTCCACATTCCTCAACTCTTCAAATAGACTTGTCTTCAAATCTGCCATTGACTCTCTCAGTGCTTCTTTCAATTCAGTCTTTAAAGACTCAAGGTCCACCTTGGTTGCCACATTTTCAGCCACTGCAGGTAAGGTAACTGATTCCTTTTGGGGTTGGTCTTCCTCATCCGAATCTCCATAAGAGAGTCCAAGAACCATATAACCGGGATCTGATGACCAATCTTCAATGTCATACAAAACAGAAACTGTACCAAGATGCTCCCCCTCACTTGGAACATTCTCCTGAGGAATCTCTTCTAACTGTTCTGCTTGATGTAATTCTACAAATTCCTCTACAACTGTAGCAGGTTCAACATCTATTTTCTATGAGTCATCAATGACTCTCTCGTCAATAGGTGCTGCTGATGCTTCTTCCGGATCAGGCACTGTCCTGACTGTACTATCTATTAGAGGGCTCAAACTGAGCTCTTTTTCTTCATTTTCCTCATCATCTGTTTCACCAGCAGTCTCCTTTTCTTCATGATTGGATTCGGTTGCCTCATCCTCATCAAATGTGTCCTTAACAACATACTGGCATGTTTCTTCTTCTTCTTCTTCAGTCTCATGATCATTGTCTTTCAAGATAGTTTCTCTTCTTGGTAGTTATTTTGGAAGGCTAGCTGCTCCATAAGAAATATTTTTAGGTAAAGGACTAGGAGGTAAATCAGGGTCTCCTCCTTCCTCTACTGAAATTTCTTCTTCCCCAGCTTCTTCATCACTGTAGACTGGTTCAGGCTCATCTGGTCCAAGACCAGGATCCCTTATATCCTTTGGTCTAGAAGGATGATCTACATGATTGTACTTATCATAAACATTACCATCATCATTGACCCGTGATTTCTTCCAAGGGTTCCAGCTTACTTTCATAAACATACACATAGTCCTGGTGAGACAAAAATTATCATTAACCACAACAATTTCATCTTGAGGTCCAGCTACCTCTTTTTCCTTCAACATAATAGAAATCAACTTAGAAAAGAAAAGTGCATTGGACTTAGACTCCGGTCTAGTCATATCTTCAATCTGAATCATAAGCAATCAGCACAAGTTCACCTTTACTCCATGTTTTAACAAATACAAAAAATAAATATCTTCAAATCTGAGGGTGAAAAAATCTCCTCTTCTTGGACTAATCACATGCTGAATAAACTTGAAAAGCAGTTTGTCCTCTCCTTCCATTTTTGCAGCAATAACTTTTCTAGGACTTCCATTTGCTATCAACTCTAACAAGGCATCCTCATAATTGAAAAAGTCACTAGTAGTAGGTATGGATTTTGAATAAAATCCATAATAACCTTGATGAGGAACTCTAAGGTTCTCATCCCATTCAACAGATGAAAACAAAATCTTCTGACCATTCACGTAGGAAATCATTCTGTTCCCCTCTTCTGTCGTCTCAAAACAGACAAACTCATAAAATTATGTTACCAAAGATGGATAGTACGGTCCACAATTGTTCATGAAGCATTTGAGCCATCCTTGCTCTTGTAAGATCCTCAGAATCAAGGACTTGCTTGCCATCATCCATTCCTCACATAGCTCTTTTTCTACTAAAATTTCTCGCTTCAATAAATGAGGATTCACAAGATTCCTTCGAACAACATGTCTACCGCTTCCACTAGCACCAGCATCCGTTACTTTCTGCTTCTTAGCTTGTGGCGCATCATTCCCTTCATCCACTGCGGGTCGCTTCACATGGGCCATTTGAAATTCTGAGGTTTAGGGTTTTGCGAGCTTGAGAAGTTTAGGTAGGATGGATTCGAACAGACGGGTTTGCGGTGATTGAGTGATGTCTAGAGTCGAGTTTAATATCATTTAGAATTCACTTATAAAATAAATCTCATAAAAAAAATTAAAGTCTCTACCTTAATACAAAAATTTAAAATAGCGCGAGAGATGTACCGGTGAGGTATTCTAATTGTGAGGTTCATCTAACGGTGATGTATTCTAACGGTGAGGTATTATAACAGTGAGGTTCATATAATGATGAGGTTCATCTAATGGTGAGGTTCATCTAACGGTGATGTTCATCTAACGGTGAGGTTCATATAACGGTGAGGTTCATCTAACGGTGAGGTTCATCTAACGGTGAGGTTCATCTAACGGTGAGGTTTCTCTTAACGGTTTAAGAGTGAGTTATCATTCCTAATTCATGTCTAATGAAACTTAATCTTTCTGAACTTAAAGGCTTAGTGAAAATATCAGCTAATTGGAGTTCAGTGCCTATAAATTCAAGAGTTATATCACCTCTTTGATAATGGTCTCTTAGAAAGTGGTGTCTAACATCAATGTGTTTAGTTCTAGAGTGAGACACAGGGTTCTTAGCGATATTGATCGCACTAGTGTTATCACAGGTAATTGAAACATGTTTAAAATCAAATCCATAGTCCAATAAAGTGTGTTTCATCCACAGAATCTGTACACAGCAACTACCACCAGCTATATATTCTGCTTCAGCAGTAGATAATGCGACTGAGTTCTATTTCTTACTACACCATGATACTAGGGACTTTCCAAGTAAATGACATGTTCCAGATGTTCTTTTTCTATTCAACTTGCATCCAGCAAAGTCAGCATCTGAATAACTTATTAAATCAAATGATTTTCCTTTTGGGTAAAACAATCCCAAATTAGCAGTATTTTTAAGATATTTGAAAATTATTTTAACAGCGAGTAAGTGTGACTCTTTAGGGTTAGATTGAAATCTAGCACACATACATACACTAAACATAATATCAGGTCGACTAGCAGTAAGATAAAGTAAACTACCAATCATACCTCTGTAATTAGTTTGATCTACTGGTTTCCCAGTTTCATCAATATCCAATTTATAGGTGGTACTCATAGGTGTATCACTTCCCTTAATAATATCCAAACCAAAAAGTTTTAATAAATCCTTAGTATATTTACTTTGATTCAATATGATACCATCTTTATTTTAAAAAATTTGAAATCCAAGAAAGTACTTAATCTCTCCCATTAAGCTCATTTCAAACTCATTTTGCATGGCCTTTGAAAAATCAGTACATAGAGAATTTTTAGAAGATCCAAAAATAATATCATCAACATATATATGTACTATTAAAACATCTTTTGAAATTATTTTTATAAAAAGAGTGGGATCAGAAATTCCTTTTGTAAATCCTTTTGAAATAAGAAAATTTGTAAGTCTTTGATACCAAGCTCTTGGAGCTTGTTTTAAACCATATAAAGCTTTATAAAGTTTAAAAACATGATTTTGAAAGTGAGGATTTGAGAAACCAGGTGGTTGTTCGACAAAAACATCTTCAATAATAAAACCATTTAGAAAGGAACTTTTCACATCCATTTGATATAACTTGAAATTCAGATGTGATGCAAAAGAAAGTAAGATCCTAATTGCCTCTAATCTAGCTACTGGTGCAAAGGTTTCCTCATAGTCAATTCCTTCTTCTTGATTGTAAACTTGTGCAACTAATCTAGCTTTGTTTCTAATGATGTTTCCAGATTCATCAACTTTGTTTCTAAACACCCATTTTGTGCCTATGGTCAAAGTGTCTTTAGGTCTTTCTAATAGTTTCCAGACTTTATTTATTTCAAATTGATTTAGTTCTTCTTGCATATCTATTACCCAAAATTCATCATTGATAGCATCATTGATATTTTTAGGTTCTAACTTTGAAAGAAAAGCTTGATGTTCAACCCGATTTCTTAAAGAAGCTCTAGTCTGTGTTCCTTTATCTAGATTACCTACAACAACATCTAAAGGGTGGTTCTTTAGAATTCTAGTTTGTTTTGAAAAGGTGGGGCTAGAGATTTCAGGTTCATCAACAGGTTGGGAGTCAATAGAAGTAGGTTCTAGAAAATTTCCAGAACTTGATGTTTTAACTATAGGTCCACTGTCTTTATCATTGAGGTCCAAAACAGAGAGAACATCTACATGATTTTCAAGAGAGTTCTTAGGTTCATATGGATTAGTTTCATCAAATTTGTTGTGAATAGATTCCTCCACACATTTGGTTCTCTTATTGAAAACTCTATAGGATTTACTAGAAATAGAGTAACCTAGGAAAATTCCTTCATCACTCTTGGATGAAAACTTGTCAAGATTATCTTTGCTATTAATAATAAAGACTTTGCAACCAAAAACTCTGAAGTAGTTGACCTTAGGTTTCCTATGGTTCCACAACTCATAAGGGGTCTTCTTAAGGATAGGTCTAATCAAGACACTATTGATAATATAACAATCTGTATTAACAGCTTCAGCCCAAAAATAAATAGGTAGGTCATACTCATTGAGCATGGTTCTGGCAATTTCTTGGAGAGTTCTATTCCTCCTTTCTACTACACCATTTTGTTGGGGGTGTCCTAGGGGTAGAGAAATTGTGACTATAGCTATTGTGTGAGCAGTAGGATTCAAACTCATTATTCTCAAACTCACGACCATTACCACTTCTCAAGGTTTTAATCTTAAGTCCACTAAGGTTCTATACAGACTTGAAATATTTAACAAAGTAAGAGCAAGCTTCACTTTTGTGAGCTAGAAAATATACCCAAGTATACCTAGAATAGTCATCTACTAGAACATAGACATAGTGCTTATCATTTAAACTAGAAACTCTAGAAGGTCCAAACAAATCCATGTGAACCAACTCGAGAGGTTGAGAAGTTGACACTTCTTTCTTTGATTTAAAAGAAACTTTACGTTTCTTTCCCTTTTGACAGAGATTACAAACTTTATCTGCTGGGAATTCAAGTTTTGGTAGGTCTCTAACTAAGTTCTTCCTAGTAATTTTTCTAAGTGAATGTACATTGCAGTGTCCTAATATTCTGTGCCAAAGCCAAGACTCTTTATGAAAAGCATTTAAACAAGTAATATTTTTCATAGCTAAGGAATTTAAATCAACAGCATAAATATTTTCATTTCGCAAAGCAGAAAATACTAAAGCATTTTTAAAATTAAATACATTACAAGAATAATTTTCAAATTTAACATTGAATCCAACATCACATAAATAAGAAATACTTAGTAAATTATACTTAAGTCCATCAATAAATAGAACTTTAGAAATTAATACTGAGTCAGTGTTACCAATCTGGCCTAAGCCAATGATTTTCCCTTTAGAGTTATCACCAAAAGTGACAAATCCTCTATAAATTCTGACTAAGCTTCTAAAACATGAGAAGTCTCCTAACATGTGTCTTGAGCATCCACTTTCCATGTACCAAGTCTTTCTACGGGAGCTTTTTAAGCAGGTTCCCTACAAAACAGATTTAGATAGGAAATGATTTTGGTACCCAAATTTTCTTGGGTCCAGACAGGTTAGCCAATATAACTTTAGGTACTCATATTTTTCTTATGGGCCTCATAAAATTTGTAGATTCAACAGATTTTGAAAGATAAAATTTATTAGATCCGTAACTATGAATATAACTGGTTGAAGAATATGAGCTTCCAGAACTAACCACATTCTATCCAGATTTAGGAATAAATATAGTTTTGATAATCTTTCTTTGTCCAGGTTGGTATCCTATGCCAGTAGTATATCTAGGTACAATCATCTTACCTAGCATTTGAGTAAGTGTGTCTTTACCATTTGTAAAATTTTCTAAGTCCTTCCTAAGTTTCTCATTTGAAAATTTCAGTTCAGTGTTTTCTTTAAGCAACTGAGCATTCTTTTCCATTTCTATGTCAAGATCAGATTTATGTTTAATAATTAGAGTATACTATTTCTTTAAATCATTGTATTTTTCTTTCAACTCATTGCAGGTTTCTTCCAACATGTCACACTATTCAAATAGTTCAGATTTTGACATATTTTCAGAATCAGAATCATCTCCAGAATAATAAGAATTAAAAACAGGAGTTCCAGATGTTACCCCATAAGTGTTTGTCATAAAACACATATTTACCTTATTTCTTTCTTCAGTCTCAGAAGCTTCAGATTCACTGGAGCTATCCTCAGATGCACTCCAAGTAGCCTTCATGGCTTTCTTATACTTATTGTCCTTATACACATATTTCTTCTTGTATTTTAGCTTTGGACAGTCTGCCTTTATATGTCCTTTTCTTTTGCATTCATAGCAGACAACTTCATCTGATTTGTCAGATTTCTTCCAGTCTTTTTTCCATTGTCCCTTGTTGTCATACATACCTTTGTAATGTGATTTTCTGAAAAAATTCTTCTTCCTATAAAACTTCTTAAATCTTCTGGCTATGTGAGCCCTTTCTGCATCATTGTCAGATGCACTTTCACTTTCTCCATAGCTTGAGCTATCACTTACAGCTTGAAGTTTCTCCTTATCCTTATTCTTTGAAGTAGATGTCCTAAAGGCAACTGACTTCCTTTTTGGTTCATCTTATTCTTCTTTGTTTACCTTAAGCTCTTCTTCGTACATCATTAACTTACCAATAAGTTCCTTAACTGGCAGTTGACCAATATCACAAGATTCTCTGATTGAAATAGAAGTGCCCCTCCATCTTTCAGGTAGGCATCTCAAAATTCTCATGATCTGCTCCTTTGATGAAACATCCTTTCCCAGTGAGATCATTGTATTGACAATTTCATTAAACCTGAGATACATATCAGAAATGGATTCATCAGGATTCATCTTAAAATTATCATATTTAATAGTATAGGTATTTAGTCTCATTTCCTTAACATTAGTTGTTACTTCATGATAAACACCTAAAGTATCCCAAATTTCATAAGCAGTTTTACAAGAAGATATTCTATTAAATTCCTCATCACCTGAGGCACAGTACAGAGCATTAATAGCTTTGTAATTATTATTGTGAGCTATCTTAGTAGCTTCATTCCAAGTAGATCTAGCAGTAGTGGGAATTTTATATTCAGATTCTATGGCAGTCCAAATATCAAAACCCATGCTTTCTAAATGAATTTTCATCTTAATTTTCCACTGAGCATAATTGTTTCCATTGAAAAATAGTGGGCTATTAGTAGCAACTCCCTCAAGTCTATTATCCATGATAACTAGGTTGAAACAAAAATTTTAAAGAGATAAAATTTAGAAATAATAGAAATTTTAAGAACTTTAAAATACAACTACAATCACAGTTAAAAAAATAGAGTACTTCAGAAAATATTTTAAAACCTCTGATACCAAATGTTGGTCGGAGTGGATACTAAAGAGGGGGGGTGAATTGAGTTCCAATTAAAATTTCTGTTTAAAATCCTTTACTAAAAATCCCCCAATTTAAAATATAAATTGAATTTTAGTGAATTTGAACAAAAGAAAACATTCAGTTTGTTTCTCAAGGGATTGATTAATTCCCAGTTAATCTAATCAGAAGATCAAATTAGCTTTTGAAACAAACCTAATAATTTACAAGTAGTGCAAACACTTGCTAATTCAATTATCAGTGTATCTTTGAAAACAATTTAAGTTTTAAAGCACTTAGCAGCGGAATAAAAGGTTATAGATAAAACTAAATACAGCACAACAGATATAACCAAGAGGTTCAATCTCAATCCGAGACTTAGTCCTCTCAACAATTTATAAAAAATGGATCCACACCCTGGATCGGGGTTCACAACAGTTTACAACTGTCCAGGTCAAATACCTCTACCACAGTTCTACGTGGGAAACAAAACAACAGCAAATACAGCTGTCCAGGTCACACAAGACCTCTACCACTATCCACAGTGGGAAATAAAAGATGTAAGAAGGTTGAGTGAGGATTTATAGATCCTCTAGTTAAGGTTCAGGAGATAGTGTGTGTAAAGATTAAAACAGATGATACACACTTCTCGTAATGTAAATAATAAATCACTGAGCAAGATATAGAGTTTAGAATGGCTCTAGTGATTTTAGTGTAGCTCTAGACTCCTTCGAATTTGATCAGAATTGATTCTGAGTTCTGGTTTGTGTCTGAAAAACAGAGTGTCGTTTTCTTGATATCCAGGTTCAGAGAAAGTTAAATGTAGTCGATGAAGTTCTTCAAGATCTTTGTGAATGTGTATGAGCTTCTGTGTCTTCTTAATCGTGCATGTATCTCTCTGAGCTCTTCTTGTATGTTCTTCTTCGTGTATTCTTCTATCTTGTGTATGTTCTTCGTGTATTCTGCATATGTGTATCATGTATCACTTGTATGTCACGTATGTTGTCTCCTGTCGCAGCAACATGAACTTCTTCTATTTATAGCACGAGCTCCAGCAAAGGAAATGATTTCTTTTTGCAGGTACGAGGTACGGTTCCATGACATCCAACAACCTTCATTAATTAAATTACAGAGCATTAAAATATACCTAATATGACCGTTGGTTAGATTAAATAAAGATAAATAAATTAAAGCAGCGTCGGATTCCCTGGAACGGTAGCTTTGGATATCGGTTGCCTTGAGTAATGGTAGGCTTTGTTTCGGTAAGCTCTTGTGTAACGGTAGCCTTTCTATCGGTAGACTTCATGTCTGTCGATAGAATCAATGTACCGGTGACCTTTTGTGTAACGATAGCCTTTATGTCTGTCGGTAGACTTGATCATAATGGTAGGCTTGTCTGTATCGGCAGGCTTGCATAACAGTAGACTTGTTGTACCGGTGACTTGTCTGTATCGATGACTTCTTGTCTATCGGTAGACTTTGCATATTGGTGACCTTCATGTATTGGTAGGCTTTGCATATCGGTGACCTTCATGTATCGGTAGCCTTTGCATATCGGTGACCTTCACGTATCAGTAGCCTTTACATAATGGCGACCTTACATATCGGTAGGCTTTGCATATCGGTGAACTTGATGTATCGGTAGCTTGGCTCTGTAATGGTGACCACTTGTCTGTCTAAGCATTCTATTAGCAGAATGGATCAAGTTAGAAAATAACCATTTAGTAACCAAATTCTCTGAAGATAATATAAATATTGTAATATATGAATATGTGCATGGTGTACATAAATACTGAAATAAGTAATTAATCATTAATTAATATAGGAACTATTAAACTATACATGAACATAATTAAGATTATTAAAATATATTTGAGCATAATTAAAATATGATTGATCAAAGTTGGGATTATTAATATATAATCGAGCATAGTTGGGATTATCAAAATATAAGTTCAACTAATTCTCCTAGAGGGCTCAACAGGGGTGTGTGCCATTGGGGTGCAAGGAGATTTACCACTTAGTGATGACTTGATGGATGGATGAGAGACCTCTCATGAGTATGGAACTGTCACCTGGGAATGCATGTGTGGATGTATGGATGTGTGGAATGAATGAGTTATTCCAAATGGGATTTGGGAAATGGTTTTGAAGGATTTTCTTGGTCTCTTTCCATGGAAAATGGTTTTAATTTGGAAAACTATTTATTTTGAAATGGTTGTGGTTTTGTGATAAGTTTTTTTAAATTTTTTTACATAAATTATTTTATACAAATGTACTAACATGTTCTATCCAAGTGGCATAAGTAGGGAAATCATTTGGGAGAAATCCATTGAGTTTTATACTCACCCCTACTTGGACACTTTGGCGTGTTTGTAGATATTGTTTATCAGGATATAGGTAAAGGAAATGTATCTCATTTCTTTAGTGATGCATAATGATACCTTACGCACATACTATGGAGTTGGAGCTTGGATCATGTTGGGAGCTGTGGAGTTATGTCTTTGTTTGTCTTTGAGAATTGTTGGTTTCATCTTCTGCTTTGTAATCTAATATGGTTTATGGTTGTAGTTTGGTTTTATTATCAGTTTGTTATATATTGAGTTGTATTAAATTGTTCTCATGCATCATATAGCGGTTTTTTGATTATGTTATACTTGGTTGTAGTTGTTTTTTTTTCTAAGGTAAAATCATCCCCCAATTTTTTTGAAGCCCTTGACATTTATTGCCAGCCTTTGGTGTATTGAGGATATCACCTAAGGCCAAGTAATATCCTACCACCTTCCCAAGACAATGGTGAGGGGTGGGATGTTACAAATGGTATTAGTCTTGGCTGATCCGTCTTTCATTTTGGGATAACTGGTATTGGTTTTTTGGTATTGAAGTTGATAAAAATTTCTGGTTTAGTTTTGGAGTGGAGATAGTATCAAGGATTAGGATCATCATGACTTGAAATGTAGAGCATAAAGAGGCGTAACTAACCTATTTATGTTGAATTTCAAGTTACCTGGAAGGGTGGGTACATGAGTGTTTTTAGAACCTTATAGGAGTTGTTATCTCATTACCATGAGTTTAGCCAATGATAAGAGCATGACATCCATTGCTAGAAATGACTTTCCACTAGGAGTGCATATTTAATTTTGAGTAATGAATTATGATTTGTATAAAAAGTGTTGATTTTTGAAAAGTGTGGAAAATGTTTTCAAATGAGAGATTCTAAAATGGCTTGGTCGTGGTATTTTGAAAATGGTTTGATCTTCAAAGAGCATGGTGGAATTTTCAAAAATGGGTTGAAAGTGGAAAATTTTGAATTTTGGAAAGCATTGTTGTGATATGTTTGATATGATAAACTTTGAAAATTTCAAGCCTTTAGTTTCTAGAGAGTGATACTAAATGAAGTTTTCTTGTGGTTATAGAAAATGACACCTAGTAGGTATCTTAAAAACCAACTTTAGGAAGATGATGAGAATGTTGTTGCACCTGATCCACAGGTGTACCGACAGTTGATCCATAGTATTGTCCAAGATTTCTAATCTATTGATAGAGCAAACATAAGGGATGAACCAAGGAAAGTGGATCATTTCGTTCAGTTCCAGAATCAGAATCCACACATCTTTCGGGGCGATTTAGAACCAGATAAGACAGAGGTGTGACTGAATAGGATGAATCAAATCATCAATTTCTTAGGCACACCAGCAGAGATGAATGTCAAGTTGGTAGTATATATGCTGGAGGATCTTTCACACAAGTGTTGGGATTTAGTAGTTTAGGCTAAATTAGACCAAGGCATTGCATGAGAGGATTTTGAGGAATTGTTCAACAAACAATTATATCCTCACACGTTTATAATTTCTATTTAATGAATTAGATTTTTTATGTATTATTTTTGGATATTATATAGATTATTTTCAAGACCAGGCACTGAGAAGATGTGTGATTCTAAGGTCTGGTGTACCAGACATAAATGTTTGAAATATATTAAATATATTAAATAACATGCGCACATAGTTTTCATAAAAAAGGTGGAATAACTCATGAGCGGAGGCCTAGATTAGAAATCTGAGGGCACCGTTGAGTTTAGAACCCAAGTTTTAACCTAGGCACAACATAATCCTTGTTGACACAGTTTGTGAAAAAGTCGTTGCTGATGGATAATTAATAAAATAAATTAACTAAATTGATTTATTTTATTTTATTCAATGTAATGACTGACTCTCTTATAAGTATAAAATTATGAGTTTTGTCTCAGGGTTGGCCGCTGAAACCCTGAAGACCTAGATGACCATTGGAGAGCTTTCTTGGTGAATGATGACAGATCAAGACCAAATTAGAGATCATTGCACCAATGGAGTTTGTAGATTTCTTCAATGACAGAAATGCATAACCATTATTCATCAATGATTGATCCAAACTATAGGTAGGATGTTTGATTTGTGTTTTCCATCTTGTTCTTTAATCCTGAATGAATGTAGATAAATTACACAAACAGAATTGATACGCACATCATTGGTAGAACTAATTTGATGGAATTTTATTAGTTCGTTGTGATTTATTCCTCTATGTTCATATTCATCTATGACAACAGATCGAGGCCAAATAAACAAAGGCTGATGTTCATTCCTCACGTATTATGTCTTATGGTTTTCTCCCTCCCGTTCTTCTCATGTTTATCACTAGTAATTTTTTTAGCCCATGGTTCGATGAATACCCGATATCTAGTCATTGCGTGACCGTTCTTTGGTGCAACAGATCGATACTGGGGGTACAGATTGTGTTTGAGGCTATGATCATGGTATAATGACTATAGAGGATGATCAGAGATGGACCCGAATAAATTTTCGGTATCTCTTCATGCCGGTTTTGATGGTGCGACTATGGATGACATGAGCATGCATTTCCTGAGAAGATTTGAAGTTTGGATCTATGATCTACAATAATGAGAGTGTTGACCGACTCCAGATCTACGATCTCCAATGAGGAAGAAAATAGTGGAGGCTTGCACATGCGATACATAGAAGAGCCCACAGGATCTAGAAAATCCCATGTTACACATCGTGTAATCCGACATTACACGTCTTGTGAGACCCCCTTGTGTGGAACTAGGGTTTTCACACAAAGTTAAATATCACACGCTGTGTGACCCCTCCGTGATGGCTTGTAATTTACTTTATAAAGTACATGAACAAAACTTTATGTACATGACCAGTGACATGCCATGTACATAGACATAGACGAGACCACCTGTACACAAACCGGTACCTGAACACAGACACCGGTACATAGACATGACCATCGACACATGGGCAGGTGCTGAGTAATCTCTACATGCTGTGTATTCTGATATTTACATATCACGTGAGGTGTTACTTCACAGGAAGACTTGGGGATAAATGGAAATGCCGTGTACCCGCTTAAAGAGTGTTTTTAGCTCTTCGTTTCTTTAGTCTATACCAATCTTGGTTGATTGTGTTCCATTGGTCCATCCCATCAAGGGTACAATGTGACATTTCATACACATCACAGGAATGTGTTCCCCTCTAGAGGATGAGTCTTACATAGATCTTCTGGTGTTCCTCCATGATATTAGAGTGTGATCCTCTATCATCTTTGTACCCTAGGTGAGATTTTTGGAATCGTCATGAACTCCTTGAGTAGAACATTGATTCTCCATCTAATAGTCCGTATTGGTAGGGTTCATGGTATCGTTGTTGTATGATCCCCTACGTAGCGGGTAAATCAAGACTTAGTTCATGGTGTCCCCCAGCGATCCTTGGCATGGCCCC
Organism: Viscum album; assembly: GCA_963277665.1. Lineage (NCBI taxonomy): Eukaryota > Viridiplantae > Streptophyta > Magnoliopsida > Santalales > Viscaceae > Viscum > Viscum album. The sequence continues at coordinate 165,503,525 of OY728158.1, read as the reverse complement.
CTATTTGAGTATCTGGGTATTCTGAGACCAGTGAGATTTATTGGTGGGGCCCAATGATCTTGACATCTTAATTGAGTGTCTCAGTGATAACATGGCTCATGGAGTGGATTCTCCTGGAACGAGCATTGCTTCAAGACGAATCCAGTGTCTGATAGTTGGTTATGACCGCCTGGTGGTGAAATGTCCTTCCTAAGTATATCAGGGTGATTTTTATTATACATTGATTTTTATATCCTTGCATTGAGTAGAATATTCTCTATGTTATATGTTTAGTTATTTTGGTAGTGTCATACTGGGTATTTTTATACTCACCCTTACATGGGCTCTACTTGCACATGTCATGTCTTATGCAGATGATGAAACTTTTGACGGTGTCCTGGGAGGACATGGAGCTCATGGAGATTGGCTTGAGGTTTTCAGAATGAGGATTTTACCTGGATCTTACATTTGATCATAGCCCTCTCCCTTGGTGTAGGATGGAATCTTTACAATTTTGGTTGGTCTTGTATTTAGCCCTTCTTTCAATTTTAGTACTCTACTATCATACTCTGTTGTGGGATTATATATGTATGCATGCATTTGTTTCATTTTTTTTTACATTTCATCATTTTTTGGGCTTGGATATGTGTGCATGTGTACAGGTACATTAGTCCAATGCCTCCCATTTTTGGGATATGACTACTCAGTGTTGTTCGCTACCCCTAGCATATAAGAGGTGGGATTACGGTAGTCACTGGTTAGACCTCGGTGGGTCAATTCCTGATATAGTGGTATCATGGAAGTTAGTTATACCTTAGGACTGGTCAGTGAGATTTGTTTGGGGTAAAAATGTTTAGTGTTTTGAGTTTATATTTCAGGACAGGGACTCTAAGTGATAGGGCATCAGTACAGGGGCCTATACCAGAGATAAAACCTCTAGCTGGTTTACTAGATATACTACCACCTATTGAGAAATAACTAGCACTAGTAGTTCTAATAGGGGATGCATGTAGGTTGAGTGAATTACATGATTTTTAGAGGCAACAACCTTCTAGGTTTTGGAGTGATCCAGAATCCCATGTGGTTGAGGACTGATTAGAGGTAGTCACTCAAGTTTTTTGCTTTGTAAGGATGCATGCAGATCAGAAGGTTGTCCTTAGAACGAGTCTTCTTCAGGGATCTTCTAGGAGATTGTGGATTTTAGCGACTTAGTCACACGATGAGACAACTATCTCCTGGATAGAAATTGATCATCTCTTTAGTTAGGAGTTCTATTAAGACACCTTGCGATCAGTGCACATAAATGAGATTTTTCATCTACAACATGGCAGTTTGACCATAGAAAATTACTCAGTGAGGTTTACTGATCTCCTGTGATACTCCATAGATATGGTTCAAGATCAATTTTTGAAATAAATAAAACTTTGAGAATGGGTTACACTGGGAATTTAGGGATTTAGTGGTATCCATTTTCATTTCCACCTATGATGGGGTGCTTGAGCAGGCTTTGGTGGTGGAAAGATTTCTGGTAGAGCAGACACTGACAGTGGGTGCTGGTAATGGACATCCAATGGCTAAGACCTCAGAAAAAATTAGTCGAAGATAATCATATGGATCCAAGTGTGCCAGATGCTTCAGGAGACGATCCCAAGAAATAGGGTTAGTGGTGTAGGTCTCTCAATATGGATTGAATTATCTAAGAATAGGCAATGTTTCTTCTATGATGGTTGGGAACATATGGCGTGGGATTGCCTGACCCGCCATACAGATGATCAAGATATGGTCAAGGGACCACCGAGGCAGAGACATAGGTAGGATCAAGGTGGTCCATAGTGTAGTGGACGTGGTGGAGATTCTGGTAGAGAAGAAGTAGGTGGTTGTAGGTTTTACCTATTACCACCACCACCCCCAGGTGGTCTATGCCAGGCTAAGGGAGATGGTGGAAAAGGATGAGTCCAACTATAGGATATAGAGACCTATGACCCAGAATATCTAGGGATGCTATAAGGTATTATTTCTGTCTTTTCTACTTTTTCTACAGTATTGATAGACATAGGTGCAATTAATTCCTTCCTTTCCACTTCTTTGGTTCGAAACTTAGAGATTCCAATTGAGCCATTAGCTTGACCTTTGCAGTTGGAGACTTTTATAAGTGGTGACTCAACAATTTCACACTTATGATGATAGTGCAATATGATTATTATAGGTGAGAGGTATGTATATGAACTCTTTTTAGTAGTGATGAGGCCTTGTGGCATTATCTTAGGTATGCACTAGATATCTACAGTTCATGACCAGATTGACTATTTTAAGCAGAGGATGCGGTGTATCCACAGTGATGGGATGAGGTTTTAATTTGTGAATTAAAAGGAAACCTTGATAGAGAATGATGATCTCAGGCATAGGAGAGTGAATTTTATTAATCACTAGTTATTTCACATGACTCTCAGAGCAGTGGATACTAAGGGCTACCATCTTACTATAGTGGTGGCAGAGTATGGGGACGTCTTTCCTAAGGACGTACAAAGTTTACCTCCCCACTAAGAGCTAGAATTTTTCATTAACTTGTATCTCAGGAAGGCCCTGATATCTACACCATCATATTGTATGTCTCCTGTATAGCTTCATGAGCTGAGGGTGAAATTAGAGGATTTGCAGGAGAAGGGCTTTGTGAGACTTAGTGTTTCCCCATTGGCATCCCCAGTGTTGTTCTCCAAGAAGGTGGATGGGAGATTGAGATTATGTGTGGACTACTAGTGCTTAAACCAGGTGACCGTGAAGAATAAGTATCCAATATTTAGGATCAATGACCTATTCAATCATTTGAGAGGGATGTGATGGTTCTTGATAATTGACCTCAGATCAGACTATCATAATCTACGAGTACAAGATGAGGATATATCAAAGACAACATTCAAATATTTCTATGGTCACTATGAGTACTTGGTGATGTAGTTTGGCATGAAGAAATCTCCAAAAATTTTCATAAGATTCATGAACCAGATATTTTATCCTTTGTTAGGCCAATTCATGGTGGTATTCATCGATGAAATCCTAGTGTACTTAGTTTCCAAGGAGGAGAACACAAGACACTTGAGTATGGTCCTAGACACACTTCAAGAGCACCGGATTTATGAGAATATTTCGAAGTGTAAATTTTGGATTCGATAGGTCCACTTCATGGGACATGTCATCTCATAGGTAGAAGTAGTAGTTTACCTGGCGAATGTAAATCCAGTGCTTTCTTAAGAGCCACCCAAGAGTGTTACTGATATGTGGAGTTTACTTGTGTTGGGAGGGAAATATCGGTGGTTTGTATCCAATTTTTCTAGAGTGGAATCATTCTTGAAATCCTTGACTTGGAAGGGGTATCCTTTCATGTGGAAAAAAGGTTCCATTTGTGCTTTCAGAAGCCGAGGCATAGGTTGATGAATGATCCCATATTAAGATTTCTAGAGGAGGGTTTCGAGTACGCAAATTTCTTCAATGCATTAGGGAAATGGCTTGGTTGTGTTCTGATGAAGAGGCAGGTGGTGATTGACTATGGTTTACATCAGTTGAGACCATATGAGTAGAACTACATAAATAATGATCTTGAGTTATCAGAGGTAGTATTTTCACTGAAGACGTGGAGACACTACCTTATGGGTGAGTGATTTATCATCTACCCTGACCATAAGAGTCTCAAGTATATCTTCTCTTATAAGAATATTAACTTGAGACAATGGTTATGGCTAGAGTTTCTCTAGAACCATAACTTTTAGATTTTCTATACTCATGGGAAGGGGAACTTGGTGGCAGACACTCTTAGTAGGAGATCTTTTTCTCAGTTCTTGGATGAAGTGTAAGAGTAGTTAGCCTCATTACAGATGTCCTTAGTGGACAATAATGGTTCATCATATCTTCATTCGATGGTGGTTACCCCAATTATTTTATAGCATGTTAGGGATTATCAGTGTGGAGATACTGACTTTGAGACCTTACATACTCAGATATCCACTGGACATGCTCCTAATGAATATTATGAAGGCGGAGATAATATTATCCTTTTCAGAGGACGGACGATGGTAACTTTGACATTGCAGGAGGAGGTGATATGGGAGTTTCATACATTGAATTTGGTGGTACATCCAGGAGTAGAAAATATGCACTAGGATCTCTGATGTCAGTTTTGTTTCCCATACATAAAGGATGGAGTTGCATAGTTTTCCTCTTGAGGCCGCACTTTCTAGCCGGTGAAGGATGGACACTAGGTTATAGTGGGGTTTAGCCTAACCCCTTGAGGTTCCAAAGTGGAAGTGGGATGAAATATCCATGGAATTAATGATGGGGTTACCAAGTATGTCTAGGGTACACGATTCCATCTGGGTGATTGAAGACTGAGTCACCAAGTCATCCCACTTCATAGCTATTCAATATCAGAGTTTAGAAGAGATCTTGAGGCACCTCTATGTGTAAGAGATATTACGACTCCATTGAGTTCCCTCAATGATCATTTTAGTGATGATCACTTCACATCATGATTATAGAAAGGATTACATGAGGCCTTTAGGACTTAGTTGTGCTTAAGCATGATATTTCACCCCCATACTGACAGCCAGACAATGAGGATCATTTAGGTCTTTAAGGACTTGCTGCAGGCTTTCATATGGAACTTTGTCCATAGTTGGGAGGATAGCTACCGTTTAACCACTAGTATTACACCATTTGAGGCTTTGTATTGGTGACCCTGCAAGTCACCCCTTTGGCTGCAACAACAAGTTATATTTGAGATTCATTGGTCCTTTCCAAATACTACATAGAGTTGGTGAGGTTTCATACAACTTAGATCTATCATCATAGTTGGAACAAATACATGAAGTCTTCCATGTGTCGCAACTGAGGAGATATGTGTACGACTTATCGCATGTTATCAACATGGGAGAGATAGACATTGAGGATGAAGATACCTTTGTAGAGTACCCAGTAAATATCAAGGATCGGAAGGAGGGGATCCTTCATGGGAAAATGATTCTTCTAGTTCATGTTCGATGGCAGCAAAAGAATATTCAAGAGAGCACCTGAGGGTGGGAGACCCATATGCGAGCCCAACACCCTCATATTTTTGAGTATGTTTTTATCTTTTATGGAAAAAAATACTCAAGTTAATGATAATTTAATGAATTTTATTTTCTTTGTATTATTTTTTATATTATATGGATTATTATTTAGACTAGTCTTTGAGACGTTGTGTGATTTCGAGGTACGGTGTGCTCAGAATAAATGTTTGAAATATATTAAATATATTAAATAGTAAGTGCACTCAATTTTCCTAAAAAAGTTGAATAACTCCTGAACAGGGGCCTAAATTAGAAATATGAGGGAACCATTGAGTTTAGAATGTGAGTTTTACCCTAGGCGAGATACAATCTTTGTCGGCACAGATCGTTTGTGAAAAATTCATCACAGGAAAAGAATTAATAAAATAAATTAACTAAATTGATTTATTTTATTTTATTCAATGCAATGACTGAATCTTCTATAAGTATACAATTATAATTTTTGTATTAGGGTTAGCTATTGAAACCATAAAGAACTATACTAGTATTTGAGATCTTTATTAGCAAACAATGACATATCAAGACCATATCAAAGATCGTTGTACCAATAGATTTTTTGGATTTCATCAATGATGACAACAAAAAACCATTCTTCATCAACAATAAATCAAAACTCTAGGTAGGATGTTTGTTTTTTGTTTTCTAGCCCATTATTTAATCCAAAATTAACATAGATCAATTCCATGAATAGAATTGATACACGCATTGTCTGTATAATTAATTTGATGGAATTTTATTATTTTATTATGATTTATTCCTATTTATTCATCTTCATTTACAACAATGAATAGAGGATGAATGAAAAATGTCAAGGTTCATTCCTTGCATCTTTTGACTTATGGTTTCCTCCCTCCTGTTCTTTACATGTTTATTATGATAAATTTATTTGGCCCGTGGTTTGATGAATACTTGGTATCCGGTCATTGCACAACCATTCTTTAGTGAAACCAATCAATACTATGGGTGGGGTACATAATTGAGGCTAAGATCATGGCACAAAAATGACATAAGATGAATGGAGGTAGACCAAAATGGATTTTTGGTATCCTTTAATCCATGTTTTGATGGTGCAACTATAGACAACGTGAGTGGGAATTTCCTGAGAAAATTTGAAGCCTAGATTTATGATCTTTGGTGAAGAGAGTGTTGTATAACCCTTTATATATGATCTCAGATGAGTATAGTGGCAGCGGTCGTGTGTGCAGTTTAAAGGGAGGAGAGTCCATCGGATTTGGAAAATCCTGGGTTACACGGGGTGTAATCCAGTGTTACATGACATGTGGGACCCCCATATACATTACTAGTGTTTCTGAATAGATTTAAATATCACACGTCATGTGAAATGGTCACATGTCATGTGAACCCTCTATGATGGCTCAGTGTGTACTTCAGAAAGTACATGGAAACAGGTAAAAGTACATGGCTAGTGACATGTCGTGTTTATACTTAGACACTGACATGACCACCTATACATGGGCCAATACATGGCCACAACCACTGATGCAAGGACATGACCAATGTCACACCTGCAGATTCTGAGTAATATCTACACACCATGTATCTTACCTACATGCTGCGTATTCATAGATTTACATATTGTGTGAGCTGTTACTACATGGGTAGACTTGGGGATAACTTGACACACCATGTACCCCCTTAAAGAGTGTTTGTAGCTCTTTTTTTCTTTAGTGCAGACCAGTCTTGGTTGAGTGTGTTCCCTTGATCCATTTCTTAGATGGTACAATTAAAGATTGCATCCACATCATAAGATTGTGATCCCCTCTAGAGGATGAGTCTCAAATAGAGTTTGCGGTGTCCCTCCATGAGACTGGAGTGTGATCCTATATTATCTTTATACCATAGGTGGGGTTTGTGGAATCAGACTAACCTCATTGAGTAGGGAATTGATCCTACATCTAGTAGGATATATCTTTAGGGTTCCTTATATAATTGTTATACGATCTCTTATATAGTGGGTTGATCTAGATTGGGTTCGTGGTGTCTCCCAACAGTCCTAGGCGTGACCCCCTATCTGAGTATTAGGGTCATCTAAGACCAATGATATTTCTTGGGTGGATCATAATGATATTGACCTCTTGATTGAGTATATTTATTAATATCATGGTTCATGGAGTGAATTCTCTCCAGACGAGCATTGCTTTGAGCAGAATCCTGTGGATGGTAGTTGGTTGTAACCGCCTCGTGGTGTGGTTTCCTTCCTAATTATATATGGTGATTTATTTTACACATTGATTATTATATCCTTGTATTGATCTGAATATTCTTGATTCTATCTATTTATATTTTTTTGGGGTGTCCTTCTAGGTATTGTTATACTCACCCCTGCATGGGCTCCGCCCACACGTGTCATGTCTTATGAAGATGAAAACCATTTTGATGGTTTCCTAGGAGGACATAGAGCTTATCTTGAGCTTGATATATTGATGTGTTTTCCAAGAGTTTTTATTTGATCGTAGTCCTAACCCTTGGAGTAGGTTGGAATATTTACAGTTTTTGTTGGGCTTGTATTTGGACACTTTTTTCTTTCCTTACTTTAGTATCGTACTCTATTATGGGATTATAGATGCATGCATGAATTGTTTTCATTTTTTTTGAAATTAACATTATGTGGGATTGGATATGTGTGCATGTGTACATGTATATTAGGATAATGCCTCCCATTTGTTGGATATGTTTACTTGGAACTGGTTACCAACCCCTGGCCTATTGGAGGTGGGTTTAAGGTAGTCATGGGTCATACCCCAATGGGTCAGGTCATGACATGATGGAACAACGAAAGTTTTCATCTTGAAGTAGGATAACCTCATAGTGATAGAGTACATGGATAAATTCATGAACTTAGTTCTCTTTTCACCTAAATTTTTAGAAAGTGAATCCCTAAAAGAACACATCTTTGAATCGAGGTTGAGGCCAAAAATTTGCTCGAAGATTTTTGTGATTTTTATAATGAATTATATAGAGATGTTCAATAGTGTAACAATATAAGAAAGAGACATCTCAGGTTGATACCTATGGAAAGTGGTGGGAAATCTAATGATGTGAATAAGTGGAAGTAGGATAATTATTTCCAAGGTAGTGGAATGACTCAAAATCAAACAGTTGGATCAACGAATCTTCCTCTAAAACCTAAGAGTGAAGTTGGATGTTTTCAATGTGGTTATTTTGATCACATGAAGAGAGATTGTATGACACCACTTAGAGCATGCCACAATTGAAACCATATGGGTCATCTTTAGCACTATTATCATAGTTCTCCAAGGTCAGGTGTTTAGGACACATCTCATGTTTCATAAACATTGTATGCTTCAATAGGATGAGGGAAACAACATAATTCTCATTAGTATAATCGAACTATCCATGGAGATTCTAAGAATACCATGACTCCTCAACTAGTGTAATCTCAATAGGATAACAGAGTATAATGCAATGAGTAAGTAATTATATGGAGTTGAGCAAGTGATTGTGGATGATCAATATAGACCATAAATATTGAGGTAATATTATTTTTAATTCTACCCTTATGAAAGATTTATTTGATACAGGTGAATACCATTCATTTATTTCTTCTTGTGCTGTTTATCTTTCATCACATTGTCGAGCGTGTCGAATTAGATGCTTAATTTTATTAGAATTTTTGCAGTATTGTAGGAACCCTAGGTTGTATCTTGATAGAGCCTTACGTCATTAATTTTAAAATAAGGTTTTGATTATGAAAATAATAGTGTGATGGTATTTTAGAAAAGTTGTGGTTTATTGAGTTAAAAATACAAAAGATAAAGGAAATCAATAAAAAAATGCGGGAATTAATAGATTTGATTAAGCATGATCAACCTGGGGAAATCTAATGATGATCATCCTTCATCGCTTCAAGAGATAGGGTTAATATATTTATATTCTTGGGTTGTAACACCTATAACTAGTTTATTATTAATTTTATTCTAGGATACTTCCTAGGGTTTGGTTATAAACATAAAATGATTCATCGACTACCGCCAATGATTGAGTGATTTGTGTCAAACTACATAATTGAAACTCACCAAGGAAACACATGAAGAACTTGATATGTTATCCATATTTTTATGTTATTTCAATGTGATACCATGAAATAAATTCACATGGACATGATAGTGTTTATGAGAGTTCAATTGACCAATATGAACCACATAAACACTGTAATTGAAAGGGGAAAGAAGAAGTGGTAAACAATGTGTAAAATATCACATAAATGGGTACCCCTAAACAAGATCATATAAGTCAATTATGACATACCATTACATAAATAAATAAAATAATAATATAACATGAATAAAAACAACATAAAAAATATAATTTAAAATATCATTCAAAATAAAACAAACATGAAGCTTTGAATTTGCATCATGTTCCACCTCGGGTGATCAAAAGGTGTTTAGAACTCCATAGGATGGGAGGAAACCATATATGATGAATAAAAATGTCCAAAGCAATAAAAACTCACCCCATGAAAAAAAATATTTAATAATGAGGGTTATGAGTGGTTTTATGGACAAATACATCAAACTTTCCTAAAAAAGAAGTTAAGTATCTATGGGACTAGGTGAGTATTCATTGAAATTCCCCCTTATTTATCAAGATGTTTGACCAAATAAAATGTGTTAAAATGTCTTAAAATTAGGTTTAAAGGTGGGACATTGAGTTATTTTTCTAGTGGATGCTGAATCAGTCCAATTGGAGGTTCGAGGCTTGAGTTATGGAGCAAATACACAAGGGTGGTCCAATATGGTCCACCCAGAATTTCTTCACATTATGGACCTCTTTTGGGCCTCCAAATGGATGAATTGGGATCCATGGTATTCTATATAAATGTAACCCACATGGTTTTTCACCCTCCCAACAATATCCATCCTAATAGGACACAAAAATTATTCATAGTAGATATTAAAGTCCACAAGTGTGCTCAGGCACTCACGCAGTTTGTCCCATTTTGCTCAAATTCCATCATGGGATCTCCAAATCACTTCCTCCTAAAATGTAATAATCAAAAAAGTAAAATTTACCTATTTAAAATTGATAAAATTAAAATTATTTAATCAAACATGAAGTGAAATTTTTTATTATATTTGGAATTTTGAATACAAAACCAGTTTAAAACAGCGGTGTAGCGGTGAAAATAAATAGTGAATTGCTATGCGATCAATATTCTAGGTTTTCATGTTAATATGATGCCTTTGGTTTTGGGACGTCAAAATCCTATTGGTTAAATAAAATGTCAAGACTTTATGTGAAAAGAATGATATATAAATGTCGATGGATTTGAATTGGTTTGGTATTTCTCTATGATTGAGATGGATGTCTATGATATAATCCTAGGTATGGATTGGTTGGAAATGTTCAAGGCTCACATCAACTGTTACAAATGATGAGTAAATTTTACATGTGTGGATGGTGTCCAACATATCATTAGAGGAGACCAGAATGTAAAGGCAAGCGCAATAGGCTTGTTGGAACTAGCAGTTGGAATTATCTCAAACCAGTTGGTAGCTTTGAACTTGGCATTAGGGAATGAGATTGAGAATAATTGTTTTCCATCATTTTTTGATTAGTTTTTGGATGTTTTTACTAAATTGTTTTAGGGTTTGCACCTACAAGAGAGTGGAGTTTACAATTGATCTCTTATCGGAGACCAGTTCTATCTCACTTTCATCTTATTAGATGGAACCAACAGAATTAAGGGAATTGAAATTCTAGTTGGAAGAGTTGGAAAGAAAATGGTTCATTAATCTTAGTACATCCATGTCGGAAACACCAGTCTTATTAGTGAAAAATGCATATGGAAATCATCAGGTTTGTATAGATTATCATATGCTTAACCAAGTTACAATAACAAATTAGTATCTACTTACACGAATTGATGATTTATTTGATCAATTGAGGGAATCCCAGTGATTCTATAAAATTGACCTTCATTGAAGATATCATAAATTGTGGGTAAGAAATGATGATATTCCAAAAACATCTTTCACAAGTATATATGACTATTACAAGTATGTGGTTATTTATTTCAGTCTTATGAATGCACCGTCAGTATTTATGGAATTGATGAATCAACTATTTTAAATGTATCTAGATTATTTTATGGTTGTATTGTGGATGAAATATTGGTTTATTCAAGGAAAATGGATGATCATGAGAAATAATTGGTGACAATGTTGGATATCTTGTGGGATCATCAGTTGTATGAAAAACGTTCAAAGTATGAATTTTGGATATAAGAGGTACATTTTCTTGGCCATGTATTCTCTAAAAGATGAGTTTCTTTGGATATAGAAAAGATAGAGGTTGTATTCTCTTGGAAAATTCCAAAGAATTTATTCTAGATATGTATTTCCCTTATCTTAGATGGTTATTATTGATGTTTTTTTAGTTTTTTTTCATGACTAGATTCACCAATGATAACTTTGACAAGGAAGAATGTTTCATTCTAGTGGAAAAAGGAATGTCACAAAGTCTTTTAAATATCTTAAATTTATCCTTACATCAACACTAATCATGATATTATTGAAACCAGTATAGGTTTATGTAGTGTATTATGATGCTTCACGATCTGGGTTGGGATGTTTTCTCATGAAGGTAGATCATGTTGTTTCTTATGGCTCATGGAAGTTACAGTTGTGTGAGAAAAATACCCAAAAAACGATTTGGAATTAGATACTATATTACATTCTTTGAATACTTTACATCATTACATATTTGGTAAGAAATTTATGGTGTTTACGGATCATATGAGATCAATTTTTTTTTTCACAAAGAGATTTGAATCTGAGATAAAGAAGATGAATGAAGTATCTCTAGATGTTTGAATTTAACTTGATGTGTACATTGGGTAAAGGAAATTTTGTGGCCAATGCATTAAGTAGGAAGTCATATGGTCATTTGGTGAAAGAGGATTTAGATCAATGACAATTGATGTCGGTGATAACAGACATGCACATGGATCGTAAAGACCGAGGTAGTGTTTTAGTTTTATTTCTGGTTTATTTTATTCCTGATTTTGTGGAAGAGGTTAAATATAAACATAAATCTAATTCAAAATGTGTTTCCATGAGGTTAAAACTCAATTTTGGGGAGACCATTAAGGGATGAAAGCTGAATGGGAGTACAATGTTGTGTTTTCGAGATCAGATGATTATACCTATGACTTTTCAGGAATAACTTATTCTTGCATACCACCATTTGAGACGGTATGTTCATCCTCTAATAAAAAAATATTTATAAATAATTGGGAGAAATTTTTTTGGTGGGTTTTCATGAAAAGAAATGTGGATGAGATTTTCATGAGATGCTTCACCTATCACTAGGTTAAGGTAGAGCACCATCGACCAATGGGTATGTTGTATTTTTACCTATTCCTATTTAGAAATGGGAGAATATAACTGTGGATTTTATAATAGGTTTACTAAGGAAAATTCAAAAACATGATTTCGTATGGGTGATAGTGGATCAACTCACAAATTTTGCCCATTTCATCCCTATTCGTGAATCTCATATGGTAGAGTAATTATCTAAAATCTATATCTGAGAAGTGTTAAAGAAGAGAGATGTACCCGTTTTGATAGTATCAGATAGAGATTTGAGGTTTACATCTTGTTTTCCGAAATCCTTACAATAATCCATTGGAACTCAGTTGACTATGATTATGGTGTATCACCCTTATATGGATGGAAAATATGAGTGGATGATAGAAACATTGGAAGACATGATTTGGGATTGTGTAATGGATTTTTGTGGCTCATGGGAGGAGCACATACCATTAGTGGAGTTCTCATATAACAATAATTATCAATCCTTGATACATATGGATACTTTTGAAGCATTTTATGGGAATCCATATCATTATCCACTTTTTTAGGTGGAAATAGGTGCAACTTCACTATTTGGACAAAGCCTTGTGAAGGAAACAATGGAGAATATTCAGTTGATCTGGAAGATAATGGAGACGACTTAGAGTCATTGGAAATCATATTCAAATCATTATCAATGATAGTTTTCGTTTTAGTTGAGTGATCATGTGTTCTTGAGAATATCTATAAGTCTTGATAATCATCAATTTGGGAAGAAGGGAAAGTTATCTCATTGATACATATGCCCTTTTTAGATACTTGGATGGGTTGGTGAGGTTTCATATTAGTTGGATTTTCCACCAAGGTTTAGTTCAGTACACAATGTGTTTCATGTATCTTAGTTAAAAAATTAACAACCTGATCCTAACCATGTGATTTTATGGGATTATGTTGACTTAGAGTTAGGTGCTTCATTGGTTTATATGTCGATGCATATTTTGGATAGGAAAGAGAAAGTATTTCATGGGAAAATCATCGTTTTAGTGCGGGTTTTAGGGAAATATGGTCAGATTCAGAAAGAAACATAGGAAAGGGAAAAGGAAATGGTTCAGAAATTACCCAAACTCTTTCAAAACAATAGTGGTTTTCAACTTTTTGGGGATGGAATTACCAATGGTGGGGAGAATATATCACCTCCAGTTTTAGGTAATTAACTATTTATTAAGTATATAAAGTATTTGGGTTAAGTTTGGGAAGGTTTGGAGGAGTTTTGGAATGTTTTTAATTTTTTTTTGGAGGTGCATGGTTTGAGAAAAGTTAGTAAAAACCATTCATCACCTCTAAGAAACTGTGAAAGAGGAGATAGTGGGATATGGGTAGGCACATGGGTTTTCCAAACTGTGTGGCCACCCAGGAGTAACTATGAAAAGTGAAATAGAGGGGTTTTACATTGTAAGCACACAATTTTTCTAACTGTGTGAGCCAACCGTGCAAGCGGTTTTTGGAGGTAGTGGATAGAACACAATTTACACATAGTTATCCTAATCGTGTACCCTAACTGTTAACCATTAAAATTTAGATCCTAAAATTATGGATCTAATTCGTATTTTCCTATAAACCTTTTTCTACTTAATTTGACCCTAACTTGATTTCTTCTCCTCTTAAATGTTGTGGAGACCCTTCCTCTTGATCCAGGAGCAATGTGTCGGTGATTTATGGTTCATTGGAGGCTAGATTCCTTGGTAAGTGCTCATTATTACTGGGTTTCCTTAGTTTTAATCTTCTTCCCTCTATCGAATTCATGGATCTAATCATTTGGGGACAGATTAATAATGTGTGGTGCTAATCATGTTATTATATGATTGTTTGGGTGATAAGGAAAACGTTTTAAGAGAGGTTTTTGGTGTTTCAATCCAAGTTTGTTGAAGAATTTGTGTCATTCACTACTACAAATACAACTTTTATTAGTGCTAAAAAAGTCCTTTAACAGCGCTAGAAAAGTACTATTAATGCCGGTGAAGATTGGGGGGGGGGGGTTCCCCTTTATCAGCGCTCCAAAAAGCGCTGATAAAGACCCCTTTTATCAATGATCAAAAAAAGCAGTGATAAAAGGGGTCTTTTATCAGCGCTAAAACAAAGCGCTGATAAAAGGGTCCTTTGTCAGCGCTTTCTTTTTAGCGTTAATAAAAGTTAAAAAAATAAAAAATTAAAAAAATCCTGCCAATCAGGGGGATGTTTATAGCGCTTGATCCCCCCTTTTACAACGCTTTTCTACCCCCTCCAGTGCCCGCACACGTCCCTCCACACTTTATCAGCACTAGCCCCAGATTCACCCTTGCGCGCGCATCCCTACCTCCACCTGGATTTGATCTTGAGACCTCCCCCCTGCATGCCTGAAGCCTTTTCCACTCCCCTATATTGATTTGTTCTTCTATTAGTGATATATCTATTTATTTATATATATATTTAGTTATATTTATTCATATAGTAATATATATTAATATTAATATATATATAGTTATATTAATATTAATATATAGTTATATTAATATAAATATATAGTTATATTTATATAAATATATAGTTATATTAATATATATATATATATATATTTTAGTTATATTAATATATATATTTATAGTTATATCAATATATATATGTAGTTATATTAATATATATATATAGTTAGATTAATATATAGGTATATAAATATTCACATATTTTTATTTTAAATAAAATGGATATTAGTTATTATTTAGATAAAGCTAATATATTTTATTATTTATATTTATAATTAAATTTTTAGGTGTGAATATATAAAAAATATGTACATATAGTTATATATTTGATTATAAATAGCAGTTCATTATAAAAACCGATAAAATTTAAAAGAAATAATATCAATATGAATGTAATACCTTGGAATAAATTCATTACCCACCAAAAAATCCAATAATACCCCCTTAAATGAGGCTGAAAATCCACATAATGTTAAAAAATCAGGGTACCCCGACTAAAAAATCAGTTTTGGAGGCATTATGTGCCATTTTTGGCCTCGAAAGAACTGTGACTGGGGTTTTCCCTGGAAACAGTGGTGTATAGATCTTCGTAGGCTTCGATTTGATATGTGGTAGAGCTCAAACGGACACCCAGATCAAAAGTTATGACCATTTCAAGTTTGAGTTGCATTTTCAACATATTTTGGATATTTTTTATTTTATTTTTATTTTTTTAGTCTTCAAATTGTTATTAAATTACTATTCCTCCATAATAATTAGCAAATTATTAATTAAAATATTGTTTTTTAATTTTTTTAAAAGCCATTTTCAATAAATATCATATATATTAAGTGTAACTGTATATTTATACTTATCTAAAATATATTTAAAATTATATTTAAAAAATATATATTATATTTATATCAATATAACTATATCTATATATTTAAATATTAATATATTTTTTTTAATAATTTTTTTTGGAAGTAGACCCTTTATCACGCTACTAAAAAAAGCGCTGATAAAGGGGTACCCTTTAACAGCGCTAAAAAAAGCGTTGTTAAAGGGGGTACCTTTATCAGCGCTTTTTCGTTAGCACTGATAAAGGGTGGCACTGGCCTTGCCCAGTTTTGTGGTAGTGGTTTTTCATTTTCACCTAAGTTGTGAGGTAGGTGGATTCACTCTCAACTCCTCTTCTTAGAACTTAAATTATTGTTTTCAAATTGGTTGAATTTATTGAATTAAACTCTAAAATTGATGCGTAAAGCTTGTTGAAACCCTCTTTAGTGATAGTTTTTGAAATGAGGGAATTTTGTTTTTGTGAAAAATTATTTTTTAATGATTTTAAAATCGTGATTTTAAAATATGGTTGGTTCTGATTCATGAAAAATGGTTATAGAAATGTTTTGAATAAAATAATTTTTTTATTAAATTATGTTGGCATGGGTATTAGCATACATGGTGGGTGTGAGTTCATTATTTTGACGTGAGTCTGAATAAGGGGCATGTACCATTGGGGTACAAGGTACGTGACCCTAGATAACGGGTATGTGACATTGGGGCACAAGGATATTAGACACTTAGTGATGACTTGGTGTATGGACAAGAGACCACTCATGAGTGTGGAACTATCACGTGGGACTGCATGTGTGGATGTGTGGAATGAATGGGTTATGCCAAATGGTATTTTAGAAATGGTTTTGAAGGATTTTCTTGGTTTATTTCCATGGAAAATGGTTTTTATTTAGAAAACTATTTGTTTCGAAATGGCTATGGTTTTGTGATAAACTATTTTAAATTGTTTCATATAAATTGTTTTTTAAAAATGCACTAACTTGTTCTATCCTAGTTGTGTGAGTAGGGAAGTCATTTGGGGAAAACCTACTGAGTTATATACTCACGCCCTATTTTAGAAAATTGGTGCATTTGTAGATATTGTTTATCAGGACATTGTTAAAGTCAAGATATCTCATTTTTTAGTGATACATCACGATACCTTGGGCATGGACTATGGAGTTAGATCGTGGAGAATGTTGGGAGCTGTGGAGTTATATATTTGGTTGTCTTTGAGTATTGTTGGTTTCATCTTCCTCTTTGTAATCTGATATGGTTCATGGTTCTAGTTTGGTTTGATTATCAGTTTGTTATACTTGAGTTTTATTACATTATTCTCATGAATCATATAGTGGTTGTTTGGTTATGTTTTACTTGGTTGTAGTTGTTTTTTTTCAAAGGTAAAATTGTCCCCCAATTGTTTTAAATCCCTTTTAATTTATTTCAATACTTTGATGTCTTGGGGATTCCACCTAAGGCCAAATAATACCCCACCTCCTTCGTGGGACAATGGTGCGGGGTGGGATATTTCATTCACACTTAGGGATATCGAGTAGATGAGATTATGAGGATGAACCTGCTAATAGAAAGACCACATGTTTTAGGTATCATTAGTTGTTCCTATCTATGGATATGTGTATTGGTCTCCTAAATTGAGATCATTATCAATGTTTTCCATTTGATTACATACTTTGATGCAAGACAAAACCATGACATTGAAGTTGTGGTGAGGTAGCTTGTGTTGGGTGTGTCATAGGTCGTAAGCCATTAGTTGAATGATCTAGATAGATTTTTTCACTTACGAGTTGAGGAAGTAATATCTCTATCCTAGTTAATTAGGATGGTAGTACCTTCACAAATATATGGACTTGGTAGTCAAAGGTAAGTATGTCCTATTAGATCAATAAATTATAAAATCAAAAAAGGATGACGACACAAGTGTGCATCTTGATTTATGAGATATCACAAGACAAAGAGATAATATAAAACAATGTGTGTTCATAAGATGGTTTTCATTGTTATGACTATTCATTATCTCTTTAGGGGCCCTGATGAGTTTCTATAATCCTCTCTTGGTCTATGAATACTATTAACTATTATATAGATAAGGGTTTAGAGGTTCATACAGAATAGCTCATTCAAGATTCTTCCATATTCTGATGAAAAGGCAAGTAGGACACGGTGGGACCCACCATGGGGTACGAGAGTTGTACAAGTTGAACAATCACTGAAAAATAAATAAATTCATCATTATTTGAGTATAGAATAATTAGGTTGAATTTAATTATAAAAATTATTCACAAGGTATTAAGTGAATACGCAGAAAATATTATATGAACGAATATTGTTTTATTGAATGTTCATTTAATATTATCAGGAATTACAAGTTGATTTATTGACTTAGGATTATCATTAAATGTATTTATTATATATACAAGCATGTGATAAAATATAAAGGACATTTTGGACACTGTTAGTTCATCATAACATGTCATTAATTTTTTATTTAGTGGAGGTTGGATAAACGAGGGTCAGGGAACCCTTATTAGGTTTTTTGGACATCCACTATATATATAAATAGTGGATAAGATCATTCCATGCACTATTTATAATTTAGAATTAACATATTCTCTCTTATTCCAAATCCTATAGAGAGAAAGGCTTAATTTGAACAGTCAATTCAAGAACACCTTCATGGATTAGATGCACGAGATCAAGGTGATTGCCACAATGTCGAAGAAATCGTCGGAGCTCCGTGCTAGCACCCATAATTCGATGAATGCCATGCATGTGGATTATTAAAGTTTTTTTGAGAAATATATAGGGGTTCAAACTCAGTTCATTTGAGTAATAGTCACTGTTGATGTTTTATATATGATCACACTTAGATTCATACAAGGTACTTGTTCTATTTTAATTTCTATTCTATGATAATTCACGCAAGGTCCTCGGATTGTACCGGGGATCGAATTGTCATAGATGATGAAGTTTCTTCACTTTAGTGATGAAATTTTTTAAATCCCTAGCCCACCGGCATCAGCTTCCCACCTTGGTACCATCAATTGTTATTAGAGGGATCATGATGATTTTTTTGTGAAAAAAAATTTAAAATTTCCGGAAATATAAGTAGTGGGTGTTAATTCAGTCCCAACAAAAAATCCAAGTGTCAATCTGATATTATATGACCAAGTTAGGAACATCCAATTTTTTTGATACATATCATTTGTGATTTATCAGATATTAAAAATTCAAGAACAATATATATATATATATATATATATATATATGATTGTGTTATTATTTTAGGGGTTTTTCGGTGACACAAAAATGTTTCGACCGGAACAATGTTTTCATTTTTTGGATTAATTACAAATAATAACTAATAAATCCTACTAATAGGATTAAGAAATTATTTGGGTTGACAGTCATTTTTTCTGGCCACATGTTTTTGGAGAAATCCACAAATAAATAGAAGAATTTTAAAAATAATAATAGAAGGTGTCAGCTTTGCTATCTGTAGTTATTTTTTAAAAACAAATTAAATGTCAAATAGGTGGGGGCTTCCATCCTAAATAAAAAAATCTTCCATGTGAATTTTTCCCTACCGCAGAACTTCCATCACCAATGCCTTCCCCGTCTTTCGCAGCAGGTTCGACCGCCTCACTGTCGCCTGGAGCCGGCATCGTCCGCCATGAGGTCACCATTCCTTCTCACCTTGATCGCTGTGCTGCTTCCCTCAAACTGTGATACCTGACCAACCACTGTCCAACCTCACCTCGACCATCGCACCATCTCCCTTGAACCACGACGCCCAAACAATCATCGTCTGGCCTCACCTTGGTCACCACACTGTCTCCCTCGAACCAAGATGCCTGGCCGACCCGACACACCCTGTTGCACCATCCACTGTAACCTTATGGATGAACCAGGTGCTCCGCCACCCCCACCCAGGAGCGGCCTGGAAAATTTAGTTTCCCCATACCAATATTATAAATTTTTCCCTAAAAGCATTGAGAGCTACATTAAAAAAAATAATTGCCCTTTCTTTGTATTTTTTTCATTCTTGAGCATTTCCCTAGCCAAGGGGATCTTTGGGCTTTCCCCAGGGCCGACCCTGCCCCCACCCCCACCCGCGAACCCCTACCATGGGCCACTTTCCAATCGGTTGACCCACGTTGTCTTAACCCATTCTAGAGAATAGTAAGTATGCACGACTTGAAATAGATCAGGGAAGGCCGATCCAATCTTGATCAGCCTTGCATGGGGTCTACTAGGTCAAAAACAGGACTCTAAGGTTTTGATCCGACCCTCAATAGTCCTGGGTGGGGTTTTTGAGTCTGGGAAATTTTTTATTACGACAAAAAATTAAATTATTAATTTTTGGATTAAAAACAATAATAAATTTATTATTTGAAAAATCAATTTTATTGAGTATAAAAATTAATTAATTAATTAATTTATTTTTTGGAATAAAAATTAAATTAATACCAAGACCGATTGAAAACAAGTTATTTTAATTTAAATGATTTATTTAATTTATAAAAATTTCATCCTACTTTACATTTATAACAATTTAATTTTATCGCGCATTTATTTTACCTGTTGAATGGTCTTGAGCACTGACTGAACCTGTGTATGTCTGGTTAATTTATTTAATTAATTATTGCAATTTCATTTGATGTTTGTAATATGTATTTAATTTTATGACGATCTCCACATCGTCTTCTTTTCGCTCAATACGTATAAGGGCATGCACGTCCAATTTATTTGTATATATTTTCTACTTCCTGAGATTCTAACCTACACACAAGTATATTTGTACATTTGATGATGAAGCATGAATGAAAAAACCCTTCCAAGACGAGATGATACCCCTGAAAAGAAGTGAATACATTGGATCAGGGGTGATCTGCGTGTCAGAGTCAAGACTTGACTCATGTATAATACCCCTAGGAAAAAATTGATTCATTAAGTTTTAAATGGATCTTCCAATATTATATATTGAAGACCAATCAGGTAGTTTTATTTCTTTTATTAATTATTTATTATTTTTATATATGTACACGTTTACTAGGAGAATACAAAAAATAATAATAATGAAAAATGCATAAAGATGCGATGAAAGTTTTTTTTCAAATAATTCATGTTCAGTTGTGAGTGAAAAAACATAGTATGAGCATATTTAATAAAAATGGATTACATTCATCAAGAAATATTAAAAACCCCTCAAGGATATATCAAGTCGTATAACCTTCCATCGCTCAAAATTAAACAAAACTAGGTGTACAAGGTGCTCATTATCCAAAGTTGAGGGTGCCTCTTACTTCTAGGGAGTTCTTATGAGAGAAATGAGCTGACTTAACTAAAGTTGGAAGCAATGAAGTAGCCATAACTAGCTTTATATCACTTTAGAGGCAAAATATTGAAGGAATCAAGGTTAAAATTATGATAAGTTAGGAATTTACTCAATAGATCATAGAATTGCGAGTTAATGTGGTAGGCTAGCCTAATGCCTACCTTGGAAATCTATGAGTAGCGGTGTAGCCGAATATTTTAGACTATAATGATAGGTTTGAAGGATCCTTTCCACTAGAACACTCGAGCGACAAAGTATTTTAAATCTAGTAGTGAGGGATACCATGGTTTGATAAAATAGTAGAATAGATTTAATGATTTAATAGTCAATTAATAATTTTTTTAAAAGGTAATCAAGATAAAGTACTGGATGCTAAATTTATTTATTGTAGATAAAAATGGAAATCACCAATACCACCAGATCATTATCACTATGATCAATAATGGATAAATAAAATATCCTGATTGGCTATAACTTCCAGGAGTTCTTTAGGCACTTTTTCATAGTACTACACCAAGAGAGGAAGCTTTATATGATGGATACCTCACTTCCTGATGAGAACCCTCAAGGAAAAATAAAGGAATATAAAGATAAATATAAAAGGCATGTACATGATTCTCTAGACATAAAATATATAATGTTGTCATTTATGTCCAATGAACTATGTAAAATGCATGAGGACAAAGACGCCTACAAGATTATTACTCGTCTTTTAACAGTTATATCAGGAGAGAACTAGGAAAGACATGTATAAGATTTCCATTGTACTATATAGGTTTAGGATAACAAAAGGGAATCAAGTAGGACCTCATGTACTCAAGATGGTCAAGTACATTGAGAGACATGAAGCCCTTGGGTTCAAGTTGAACCAAGAACTAGTGACATATCTTATTCTTTCTTCTTTACCATAAAGCTTTTCAACTTTCATTATTAACTACAATATGAATAACACGACAACTTCAATCATAGATATTTTAGCATTAGTTCACTATGATGATAATAATATGAAGAATACCAATTATTTCATCCTTATAGTGAATAAGTTGAGGAAGGGAAAGGGTAAAGGGTCTATGTCTAAGCCCAAGACGAAGCCACGATGCACCATACTTCCAAAAAGCCAAAGATATAGATTGATAATGAGGATTTATACTTCTATATGGTGAGAAATTCCAATAGAAGAAGAACTATAGAGCTGGTAAGAAAAATCAAGGCGACAATTCTACTTTAGTTATTTTTTCATTGAATGCAATCTATCATTATCTACAAGTTGGGTATTGGATACAATGTGTGGATCACACATTCTCATTAATAAATAGGAACCAAGTAGATTCAAGAAGATTGTAAAGGGATAAGTGGATCTGTGAGCTACAAATGGTGTAAGTATATAAGCCTTGGTAGTGGGAGATTATGATATGACTTTTATCAATGGTTTGATTATTGTATTGAATAATTATTATCATATACCTTTAGTAACTAGAAACATAATCTCATTTTCATGTCTCAAAAACATGGGATTTTATTTTAAGTTTGAAAATAAATGTTTTCTATTTTATTAGGATAAAATGTGTTATGGTATGGCACATCTTAGCAATGGTTTATATAAACTTGAACTTGAAAACCTGATAATGTCAATCAATGATAAAACCAATGAACATGACTCGTACAACACCTGCCTATGGAAATTTAGGATTGATCATGTAAATGAGAATAAATTACAAAAATTAAATCAAGTAGGGCATTTAAAATTAATTGAGTTAAAACTCTTGGATGTATTTCACCCTTGTTTACAAGGAAAAATGA
Source organism: Viscum album (assembly GCA_963277665.1). Classification (NCBI taxonomy): domain Eukaryota; kingdom Viridiplantae; phylum Streptophyta; class Magnoliopsida; order Santalales; family Viscaceae; genus Viscum; species Viscum album. Next base: position 165,480,619 of record OY728158.1, on the reverse strand, counting down.
TCAAAACACCCTTTTCCAGGAAGAGAGTAAGAGCCATAGAATTATTGAAATTAATTCATACTGATGTATGTGGTCTATTTCTAGTAGAGGAAATGGGTGGGTTTTCATATTTTATTACTTTTACTAATGACTATAGTAGGTATGGATATATCTAATTAATGAAGTATAAGTCATATTCCTTTTAGATGTTTAAGGAATATCATCATGAAGTAGAAAACTATCTTGGTAAGAATATTATGTAACTTTACTCACACCAAGGTAGTGAGTATCTTAACTAATATTGTATTGATCACTTAAAGGAGCACGTGATAATATACCAACTTACTACTCCTTATACACCTTAGTAGAATGGTGTTAGTGAAAGGTGGAATCAGACCATTCTTGACATGGTTAGATCAATTATGGGTCAGGAAACTCTTCCATTATCCTTTTGGGGATACGCCTGGTAGACAACAAAATATACTCTTAATTGAGTACCAAATAAAACGAAAAATGGGATTCTATATGATATTTGGTGTAAAAAGAAACCCAATCTATTACTCATATCTGTATAGGGATGCAAGGATTTTTTCAAGACCATACCTACTGAAAAACTAGCATCCAAAAGCACGAAGTGAATCTTTATAGGTTATCCTAAATAAAATATAGGATATTACCTATATAACCATTTATATAGAAAAGTTATTATGGAAATTCAATCCATATTTCTAGAAAGGGAACAAATTTCCAATGGAAATACTAGGATCAAGATTGACTTTGATGAATTTGATGCTCTAGATGCACAAAATTTGGTATGGGAACAATATTCATAAGAGACAGTGGATATGAAGATGTTCCTGAGATATAAGTACTATATAGGTCAACTCAAGAGGTTATAGAACCATAAAATTATGGTTTTCTTATCACCAAGTCAGGTAACAAATTACTCCTTGAGAGTAATGAACCTTTATCCTACAAGGAAGTAGTAAAAGGTAATGATAGTGATAAATGGAAAGATTACATGCATTCTGAGATGGATTCCATGTACCAAACTCAAGTTTTTATTTTGGGTAAACTTCCAGCTAATGTAAAACCCATTTGGTGCAAATTGGTATTCAGGAAAAAACTGGACATGGATAGTAAGGTCAGTACCCATAAAGAAATATTGGTAGAGAATGGTTTCAGGTAATGTCAAGGAATAAACTATAAAAAACCTTTTCACCAGTAGTGATCCTTAAATATATCATAATATTTATTGAAATAGTATCTTTCCATGATTAGGATATTTGGAAAATGGATTTCAAAATTGCTTTTCTAAATTTGAAGTTGGTTGAATACATCTATATGACTCAACTGGAAGGGTTTTTTAATTCAATGAATGTCAAAAAGTGTGCAAGATACAGAGATCCATTTATGGGTTGAAGCAGGCATCACGATCATGGAATTTTCATTTTGATGAGGCCATAAGAGAATTTGGTTTCATCAATAATGAAAGAGATCCACGTGTCTATAAAAAGGTTAATTGTAATTCAATTCTTTTCCTTGTATTATATGTTGATGACATATTAATTATGGGAAATAAAGTAAAAGTATTAAACTTAGTTAAGGATTAGTTAAATGATTGATTCTCTATGATAGACTTTGGTGAAGAAGCCTAAATTCTAAGGATTAAGATAAATCAAGATAGATCTTAGAGTATGCTTGGGCTAAGTCAAAGTACATATATGGACAAGTTACTCAAAAGGTACAATATAGAACAATACAAGATAGGGTTGTTTCCTATGTCACATGATATCAATCTCTCCACGAATATGTGTCCACAAACATAGGAAGAGATTTAAAGAATGAGTAGAATTCCTTATTCCTGGTATCTATCATGTATTCTATGCTATGTACAAAGTTTGATGTTAACTTTTATTTAATCAAGGTGGGAAGATATAAAGATAATCTAGGAGAGCTACATTAGGACGATATTAAAACTATCATGAATCACTTGAGGCATATAAAGGAGATGTTCTGGGTGTGTGGAGGATATGAAGAACTAGAACTAGTATAAAAAACGGTTTATTACATCGTATTTTTCATGTCATTTATTTTTAAACGATTTTGAAATATTTTAATGTTAAAATTTAACACTAGTTTTATAAAAATTGATGTGAAAAAGTGGATATTCACCGCTCTTTCACATCGGTTCTATAATTTAACCGATGTGAAAGATCAATTTTTATGTCAGTTATAGTATAAATGACATGAAAGAGCATTGAATATCCAATTTTTACATCGATTATAATATAAATTATGTTAAAAATATTTTAAAAATTTATGAATCGACTGAGGGTTCATTACGTGGTCTACCATTATCATGCCGCAGGTCTAGTTTCATTACGCGGTCTTCCATTACAGTTTATTACATTGTATTTTCACAATTGGTTCATTTCAGTTCTGATAATGTTGGCACATGAGAGAGTCTAAAAATTATTTTTCATGTAATTTCACATCATGATATGGGTTTTTAATGGGTTTTCTAATAGATGTTTTATTTAAGAGATAAAATATGTGTATTATAGAATAGAATTAGAGTTTTTGTTAAAAACTAGTTAGGAGTATGAAATTGTTAAAAAGTATTTGTGTATCAAAGAGCATGTAATGAGATATATTATTCTTTAACGTTCCATAATAATATCATTTCTTCATACCTTATTAAAAAAATTACATATATATTGTTTTCGACACCTGTATTTAATACTTATATTAGGAAATTATATTTTTTATATTTACTTATTTTATTATGGATAAATATTACTTATGAGTCATTTTACAATTATAATGGTCGAGTTATTAAACCAATAGTTAGGTTACTAATCTAATGGCTAGGATACAATTCTGGTAATCATATAACCCTTATACATACAATAAATACCTCTTATTTGCATCATTTTTCATTCACATAGTTTTCACTCAAGATTCTTAATCAATCATTTTAAAAAATTTCATTTTATCTCTAATGTTTTTATTATTTTACATCATTGATCACAACTATGATACATCTAGGAAAACAAAAACTATGGTTTTTGAAGTCTTACTCAAGTTATTTTTTGTTTTTTTATAAAGATGCATTATTTTAAATTTTCTAGAATATATTTATCATTTTTATATAATTTTCTATATTGATAAAATAAATTATTTCATTAATATGTGGTGTATAAAATTTATTTATTACCTTTATTTTTGATATTTATTTTTGATAATTATTTTTGATATTTGTTATAAATAACGAATCAAATTTGGATTACTGCACCTCGAATAGGTGCTAAATATGAGGAAGGTGTCAATTTCTTTTGGAATTTTCTAAATGAAATGTTCCAAACAACGACATGTTTTTCTGTCCATGCCTAAATTTTTTAAATTTGAAGAAGTTGACAAGAAGAGAGATCAATGATCATTTAATTTGTCATGGTTTTAATTTGAGTTACAACCCTTGGATTTGGTATAGTGAAACTGGGTGGAATTTTAGATCTATTAATGACGGTGCTTTGCAAGATGATAAATCAGATAAACTTGATGAAATGATTCATGATATTGAAGTAGAGGCAATTGAGAAAAAACAGACAATTGAACATTTATATGGTGATTCAGAAAAAACATTGTATCTGGGTTGTATGTAATATACATTTTTATCAATAGTGTTAAGATTGATAAACCTGAAGGAGAAACATGGATTAAGTGACAAGAGTTTTATAGAGTTACTACAATTGTTGAAAGACATTCTTTCTAAAGACAAAAATATTCTAGATTCACATTATATGGCCAAGAAAATATCTTTCCCAATGGGATTAGGGTACAAAAAAATACATGTCTTTTTGAATGACTATGTGCTATATAGGAATGAATACGAATTTCTGTCAGAGTGTCCAAAATGTAGGACATCACGGTATAATTGAAAGAAAAATCACATACTGATTTAGAAGTTTCAGAGACCCCTTCCATGTAACTTTGGTATCTGCCTATAATTTTTCATTTTAAATGTTTATTTGATATTTCACATGATGCAAAAATGTAAATATGACATGCTGGTGAGTGGATATGTGATAAAAAAATACGTTATCCAACTAATTTTCCACAGTGGAAGAAAATTAATCAGTAGCTTCCTATATTCGAAAATGAAGTTAGAAATCTCATAATTGGATTATGCATCGATAGAATGAATCCCTATCAAAACCATAATAGCACACATAGTTCATGACCTATTTTATTGGTAATTTAAAACTTATCTCCAGAACATTGTATGAAGCAAAAATATGTCATTTTGAGTTTAATAATCTATGGACCAAAACAACATAGAAATGATATTGAAAATTTCGTGTCACCATTAATTGATGATTTGAAACTATTATGGGAGGAAGGTATAAGGGTGAATTATTCTAATAAAATGGAATATTTTCAACTTCATGCAATGACTTTGTTCACTATAAATTACTTCACAACATATAATTATTTTTTTTGGATATAGTGTTAAGAGGTATAAATCTTGTCCAATTTGTGAACAAAAGACTTCATATTATCAACTGCATCATGGGAGTAAAATAATATACATGGGTCATTGAATGTTTTTTCCTATAGATCAATCTTATAGAAGATTAAAAAAGGATTTCAATGGCTCACATCAATTTGATATTTCTACAAACCTTTATCCACTAATTAGTATTTTAAGAGGGTGAAAAACACTGACGTGACATTCAAAAAGACACATAAATATGGTAATTATAGAAATATTTGGAAGAAACAATCAATATTTTTTTGAGCTACCATGGTGAAGATATTATGAGGTGAAACCTAACATTGGTTTCATGGATGTAGAGAAGAATATATGTGATTGTTTGATTGGAACATTGTTAGATATTAAAGGAAAGACTAAAGATGGGTTGAATGTAAGAATAGATTCACTCTCAATGAAAATATGTTTGGAGTTGGCTCCCACACCTAATGGAAGGCAAACATTCCCACCTCCAACATTCCATACGTTATCCAAGAGATAGAAAACTAAATTTTTTCAATGTCTTCCTGATATAAAAGTGCCACATGGTTATTCTTTAAATGTAATTTTTTTCATCTTTAAGGGATTTAAAGTTGAAAGGTATGAAATCTCATGACTATCATGTCATGATGAAAAAACTTCTACCATTTTCATTATGTGGAATATTTCCATCCCATGTAAAAATGACAATAAGGAAGGTGTGTTATTTTTTTATTTCAATTTGTAATAAGGTGATTGATTCGAATGCTTTGAATATTTTGGATAACAAAGTGGTTTATATACTTTTTCAATTGGAAATTTATTTTACTCTATCTTTTTTTAATATCATGGTTCATTTAATGGTTAATTTTGTGAAAGAAATAAAGATTTCAGACCTGTATATCTATGTTGGATATATCCTTTTGAAAGGTATATGAAGATACTGAATGGGTTTGTTAAGAATCCATATCGACCTGAATCATCAATTATTGCGAAGTATATTTCTAAGGAGTTTGTATAGTTTTGTATAATCTATTTGTTTTATGTGGAGCACATTGGTTTGCCTACATCTCTCCATGAATGAGTTTATTATGGTGGAAAGTGGATTCATGGCTTGAAAGTAAAATTGTTGATAGGTGAACAGATATAGAAGTTACAATTATACATATTAAATAACATATATGATGATCAACCATATATAACATTTCATATTAATGAGTTTAAAAAAAGTTATCCAAAGAAGAAAGATATGTGGATTTTGAATGAGCATAAAAAACATTTTTCCACAGATTAAAGAGACCCTACATGGTAAACCAGATGAATCAAAAAAATTGAGATGGTTAGTGGGTGGTCCATGTTTAAATTTGACAACATGGTCTGGGTATGAAACTAATAGCTATACTTTTCATACAAAATATCATTACAACAAAATGGGATTCAGAATAGTAGTGTGTTGGTGTTCACTAAAGCAATGAATTTTTTGATTTCCAAAGACAAAAACCCAATATATGCATCAACCGAATATTATGGAGTCATTGAAAAAATATGTGAGGTTTATTACATTAAATTTCATGTTCTGGTGTTTAAGTGTAAATGGATTATCAGTAACAACAGTGTCCAACACAATGAATTTGGAATGACACTTGTTAATCTGAATAAATTAGAATACGCAAATGATCCTTTTATCATGTAAACACATGCAATTTTTTTCTATATTCTTGATCAATCCAAAATGTAGTGGTATATTATTTTACATGGAAAAAATAGTATGTTGGTGATGATAAACTTGACGAAGATTCTGATTTATGTGACATCCCTACATCCATGGAACAATTAACAAATAATATTGATGAAAACATCAAAGACATGGTTTTTTCCATATAGAACAATCATGATAAAGGAATTTGGGAAAACATTCTTTAGTATATTCCCAATATTATATATAAAATATGTTTAATTAAGGTTTACTTTTTTTTTAAATTTTATAAGTTAGATATTTTAATTTGATTTTTATTTATTAAAACATGTATTATAACTAATAGGTTAATTTTTTTAGTTTTTATTTATTTATTTCATTTTATATCTCATTAATATTGTTATAATTTTAGTTAACTAAAAAAATATGAATAAAAATGTGTTATGTTTAGTTTATTTTTTTTGATAGTTGTTAATTTTTTATTTACATTTGTATGCAATTGTTGGATTTGTATATTTTTGTACTAATTGATGTTTCTTTGATTTTTAGGATAATGACCGATCAATCATCTGATCCACCACATATTTCTAGAAATTATCATACTTATACCTCTGGGGAGGAACTTACACATGCTCCTGTTGATGAGTCTTCTCATCCTACTTTACATGAGACATCTACTTCCCTAGGTGAAAAAAGAGTTCAATGGTTGGTAAATGTGGCACCACACGTTTACCAAAATTATCAGTTGCCTGTATCCAGGAAAAGAGTATACCAATAGACTTTGATGATAATTATATTCCATGAGGTCCAAATTCAAAACAATTAAAGAATTTTGTATTAGTATAGGATAAAATAAAAGTTAGTATTTTATTTGATGATTGGAGAAGTATTGACAAAGTGACATTATCACAAATGTGGGAGATAGTTTTGGTAAGATTGTTTGTTATTATTTTACTTATCTTGAAATTTTTATAATAATATATGTTTTTCCCCTTCTTATGAGAGGAAATATGATATTCCTGACACTGTTGGAGTCAGGAGGAAATGTTTATCATTGGATGCTAGGAGATAGTGGGATTTTAAATCATCCCTCACATCACAGTTCATTTTTGGGAATAAACAACATGAAAATCCATGTGATATATATCCATTTATAGATGGAGATACATAGAAACAATTTGTTGAATGTAAATGATGATAAGAGTTTTTAGTAATTGAAATGTTACATTTTTATATGTTTTTTATATTAATGACCATGTTAATGATTTATTTATTATTAATTCTAAATTTATAGTAATCAGGTAGATCTTATTCGGAGATTCAAGATAGAAATTTATACCATCATACATTATCTCAGGGAGGGTATACATTATTATAAGAATAAATGATAGAAGAAAAAATTCAAAAGATGAGAGCCGAGTCATCAGGGTCTATAGAGGTTGCCCCTCCTTCACCCCTGCTAGACATGAAAAATGGAAGAGGGATCAGATGAGAAAAAAATGACAATATATTATGGAAGAGTCAAGAGTTTTAACTGATAATATTGTAAGATGTTTATTTATTTATTAAAGTTCAATAAAATATTTATATATTTTAATTCATTACTGATTTTTTTCAAATATTTCATAAAAGATTCTCTTGAGGATCATATCACACAAGGGGTCTTTAATGCTGAGGGTAGATTGGATATTTAAGCTGCAATATTGGGAAAACCCGAACATCTAGGTCATGTACGAGGATACCTGGTAGGTGTATCTGTAAGAAAAGTTTTTCCACATTCATAAGATTCTTAAAAGAAGTTTTTTTATAAAAAAAATAAAATCTTTGGAAGCCAAAGTTTAGGGTATTCAAGTGACAATGGAGGATAGGATCAGAGCTTTAGTACAAGTGATGTTTGCTGACATGCAAGGACAGTTTCTAACTACTAATACGACTCCTCTACCTTTGCGAGTAAATCCCACTTCTACTCCTTATCATTCTCACACATTTGTGTTCCCATACCCCACTCCTTCTTATCCTACCCTAACACCCCCTCCTCCACAACTTCCAAGTTAATGTGAGTTATATGTTGACGACCCTCATCATATTTTTGCATATGGGATGATATATTATATCATAGATACAATTAATCATCACTAGATTGATATAGAGAATCATAGAGTCACTGTATAGGATATTATAGATACATCAGCAAAAATACCATGTCCTACAGATGAGGTGAGTACAGTTGGAGAATGTATCGGTCATTTTTTAGTTTGTCAATCCAGACTACTTTGATATATTACCATAGAGGTATGTATATATGTTATATTTTATTTCATTTTGTTATTAATTTATTTTTCTCATATTAATGTTTATATATTTCACTATCTTTTTATAGGAATAATTTAAAGGTAAAGAAATATTGTATAGTCAATAAAAAATTCATAGTGTTATGACTTTAGATACAGATTATACTAGTCTTGATTGATTATCAAGATACTCAAATTTTTTATTGGGAGTATATGAGATTTTAATTGATGATACTATTTGTGGGTGTTAGATGACTGTGTGGATTTTGAAAAGGGATATCATGGAGCTTACATATAGATATCAATTGAGAATCAACATGATGTAATTTTTTTCCATTTAAGCCAATTAACAAAATATTTTCATTCATTTAATTTATTGAAAATTTATAATTATGTATTCTTTGTATTAGGTATATATATAACATTTGTATAGAGAATGAAAAGACATATGTATATGGATTTATGAACCCACAATTTATTTCTCCTACTGCGTTATCAATGGATGATGCTAAAAGAACAATTTATATAGTTGAAAGATTTTAGAATAATATCACCATTCAGTGATGGATGTTTCCATATCTTGAAGAGTATTATGAAATATTTTTTCTCACAATGTGTTATATATCTGTTAACATATTACCAACTCATATTAAATTTCCTTTTATATCAGTGGTCATTGGATGTTGGGTGTTTTTTTCCAAGAGAGAAGACATTTTATTGGCTATGCTCTATCCATAGTGAAGTGTGAGAAAATTTTAAGAATGTATTAAACATGTAAGTTTTCTTATTTTAATAATTTTTTATATAAAAATGAGTATAATTTATTATGTTCATATTATTTTCAAATAGGTCATGGAATTTCATTACATAGAAAACAAGAAATAAGAGATGTAGGATCAAATTTGTAAAAGGCAAGGTGAATTTTCATTTACAATTACTAAATTTTGGATATATTAATTAAAAATGTTATTTTGAATTAAAATATATTTGAAACAGTTTTATAAAGAACAAGGTGGAAATGAATGTGGATATTATGTTATAAGATTCAGGTATGAAATAATTTCGACTGGCACAGTTACAAAGTTTCATAAGGTTATATTTCTTTATAAAGCTTTTTGTAATATTTAATATGTTTTATTAAAAATTCAAGTAAAATACGTTTTGTATTATTTTTTATCTCTTTGATGACACATGGTCATATAGTGTAGAGGAGTTAAAAAATTTACAAATTTAATGGTCAAATAATTTATAGGTTTGATCGATTTTTAGTTTATTTGAAAGTCCAATTGTATGTGTCTTTTGCTGGTTTTTATGAAGCCTTTTATGCTGCCATTTCTACTATTATTTAGCTACTGCTTTGGTGGAGGATGAATCAATGTAATTTTTTTTCACATAGATTATTAGATAACTAACTTGAAAAGAATCACCTAATTTGTTTTTTATGTCGGTTATAGTATAAAAGATTTGAAAAACCGATTAACAATTATTAATTTATAATGTCAGTTTTTCATTACCCAACGTGAAAAATTCATTTACTACTTCCCTCTAATAACGTCACTTTATAACTGATGTAAAAAATAATAAAAAATAGATCTGAAAAAACATTTATGCACTAGTGTAGTAGTGATAGGATACACTAATTATAGTTTCTAGACAGATCATGATGATTTGAAATTGTATCCAGGATACATATTTTTCTTGAATGGTGGTATAGTGAGCTTGAGAAGATCGAAAAAACCTGTGGCCACCGATTCTATATCATAATCCGAGTATATAGATGATTATGATGTAGGTAAGGAGGTAGTTTGATACATAGACATTGGTGTTATTTCAAGCAATGCAGACCCTATTCCAGTTTATTGTGATAATACTGTAGCAGTGGTGCTTGGTAAGGAGCCCGGGTCACACTAGAGGACAAAGAATATACTTTTAAAGTTCAATCTCTTGAGTTATTTTACCCAGAGAGGTGAATTTACAGTTATCAAAGTACCCATAGAGGATAACATGGAAGACCCCTTGACTAAATCTATATCCCAGTAGAAGCATGATTCTTATGAAAGATCTAGTAGATTTAGAATTGTTAATGGTTGGCTCTAGTGATAGTGGGAGTTTTTAAAGTGGGTGACCTAGACCCAAATTTTTTACATACTTTTATTACCATTAAATGTATAAAGTTTGATATATACATGTATTTATCTTACCAGAATAGTGTTGATAGTTCTGTATCCACTATATTCATGGTAATGTGTATAGATTACATGTCGTATCAAAAGGTTATAGCAGTTCCCAGACTATAATGAGAACCTAGAGATAACATGGTAGTAATATTAAAGTAATTTTCTATGGTCCAGATACATCATAATGATAGAAAATAGATTATATATGACATTAGGTGTTGAGTGATCATAAGCATTGAGACTTCTTCTCATTAAGTTTGAACTTGGTGATCTCGAGTAGATGAGGTTATGAGTAAAGATCCACTAATAGGAAAACCACATGTTTTAGGGTTCATTGATTGTTCTTATATAAAAATATGTGTATTGGTATCCTAATTTGATATAATTATCAATATATGTAATTTTATCATGAACATTTATGCAAGAAAAAAACATGACATTGAATTCATGGAAATATAGCTTGTGTTGGGTGTGTCATTGACAATATGACATTGGTTGAATGATCAAGATAGAAATTGTCGTTTTCGAGTTGAGAAAGTAATATCTCAAGCCTAGTTGATCCGAACCATATCACCTTTATATATTCAAGACATGATAGTCAAAGGTAAGCCTATCCATTTAGATTAACAAATAATAAAGCAATAAAGTATAATGACACAAGTGTGCTTCCTACATTATGAGATATCGCAAGACAAATAGATAATATTACACATTTTGTATTTATTGTATGGTTTTCATTTATATGACCATTTCTTATCTATTTAGATAAATTTATGGGTTTCTAGACCCTACTTTTGGTTTGTGAATATTATTCATTGATATTGAGATAATTCCCCAAAGGATCATGCATAATAGTGCATTCAAGATTGTAACCTATTCTGATGAATAGGTATATAGGTCATGGAGGGATCCACCATGGGGTCTGATAGTTGTACATGTTTTATCAATCACCAATGAATAAATAAATTCATTATTATTTGAGTATCGAATAATTGGGTTGAATTTATTTACTAAAATTATTCACAAGTTATTAAGTGAATATGTGGAAAATATTATACGAATGAATATTATTTAATTAAATTTTCATTTAATATTAGTATTAATGAATCTGGTTTTTCATGTAATATATTTATTATATATTATAAGTAGGTGATATAATATAAATGTTTTTCATAATGCAGATAGTTTTTCATAATGTGTAATTTATTGTTTATTTAGTGGATGTTGGATAAACGGGGGTCGAGGAACCCTTATCAGGTACTTTGGACATCCACAATATAAATAGAGTAGAATATCATTAAATGCACTATTTATCAGTTATAATTGATTGATTATCTCTCCTACTGAATACTAGAGATAGAAATTATCTATTTTAGAAGTCGATCTAAGAACGCCTTCATGGATCGAATCCATGAGATCAAGTTGATTATCACGACATCAAATAAATAATCGGTTCTCCACGTTATCACATGGAATTCAAAGAATGGTGTATGAATGGATTCTAAAATCATGTGTGGAATATCTAGAGGGGTTTAACATCATATCCTTTGATCAAAGGTTTCTGGTGACATGTTACAAACATGCATGCTTCGATTCAAATTAGTTACTTGTTCTATTTTAATTTATGTGCTTTGATAATTCACATGAGATCATTAGAACATACTGGGGATTGGATCACTGGGGATGATGAAGTTTTGTCACTCTGGTGATAATTTTTTTTTAAATCCTTGTCCTACCGGCTTCTATTTCATTCCCTGGTACCAGTATAACTATTCCAAGATTCTAGATCACATCATGTTGGCCAAAGAGGAAACAAATTTAGTATTCATGCATTTTGTTTCAACCCCCATGTTTTACCCAACATCAACAATATAGATTCACCAAAATGACATCCAATGAAGGAATTTTATTCACTAAACTACATCAATATCAACCATTGGATACAAATGAAAATGCATCACAACCCATAATTAAGTTCATTTCATCTAAAAGTTAGAAAATATAAGTGCATCATATAGAAAAAGTAATTAAAATCTATGTAGAATCTATTTACATGCCAAATAAAAAATAGCATGAACCTTTAATTCAGCCCATATCATCATCAAAATCCCTAATTATTCACCCATAACATTGAACATGTAACGAACTGACCCACCGAGTCCCACCTGGCTAGTGGATGTTTGCACCGCCAGAACCCCAAGACCGCCTCCAATAGGCTAGGGGCTTGAAAAAAGTTCCAAAAATGAATAATATAAAATAGGATGATTTTTCCTAATGTAACAATACACACACACCCAACCATCTTCATGTAGTAGTGAAGATGAATAATAAAAGACAGTGACATCTAGAGTAATCCATACATGCATTAACCTATAGGGAATACATCTGAGTAAGATAGAATACAACCAAAGTGTAAATGGAAAAAATACATGCCCAACTAGAAATGAAGTCCTAACTAGAAAACAACTGGATGAAATAAAAGATAAGGGAGCCCGACTCCTGATCTCCAAACCCGACCACCATACATGGCCTATGCACTTGATTATCCCTATGCTCCTCCAAAATCACCAATGATCTGTCCTTCTTCTTCATAAGACATGGCACATGTGATAAAATATCATGAAGGGGTGAGTATATACATACCTAGTATGATGCCCCAAAAACTGAAGAGGAAGTAATCGAAGGTATGATAAAAGTAGTTATCTCAACAAAATGCAAGAGGGAAACAAAACCCAACAATATATATATGCTCATAAAGAAACCCATATGTGCGAGAAAGGGGATCTACATCTCACAGCCTATCCCAAGATGATGAGTATTCCTATAGATCCAAATGTTTATCATTGATTCACAACATATCTTGTGTCTTTCTGAGAAATCCATGTGGAGGAACCATAGATCTCCACTGATCCTTAGCACAAGGGGAAGAATCTACAATATAGGGCCCATGTCATATTATAATAGGGGGATGCCACTCAGTAGATAGGTAGAGGACCCACACCGTAGTAGGATAAGGGGATGCCACTCAGTAGATCGATAGAGGAACCCCACCTAGTGCATCAGGGGGTTCCACTCAAAGTATAGAGGACCCACACCCTAGTATGATACGGGGTTCCATTCGGTATGTATAGATAGAGGTCCCATAACCTAGTGAATTAGGGGGGTGTAACTCAAAGTATGGATAGAGGACCCACACCCTTGTGCGCCAGGGAGGGGGGGGGGGTGCCACACAAAGTATAGGTAGAGGACCCATGCTAAGTGAGTTAGGTGGAGAAACTCAAATTATTGATGACCCACTCCCTATTATTATAGAGTGTTCCACTCAACTAGCATAATAAATGAAGGGGACCCATACCCTAGTACAACTGGGGGTTTCCAACCCGTACCTCTCTCTCTTATGATCCTTCCTGATCACTACTATCATCAAGCATCTACTGAAGAATCATTATGATCGAAACGTTCCATGTCTTATCTCAAAAGTCACTATAGAGGATACCATTGTATTATTCATGGAAAATTACTTAGGATAGGCTACTTGTGGGCCAAAATCCAAGTCCAAACAAAGCAGATATGAGAGGAATAATTTCTAGAGGGAACTACATGACATGTATAGGTCCCACACAACGTGTGGTCCTACCTCAATGCCTAGATGTATGCTTCTGTAAACATGTCTTGGAAACCGATGTCACCATACATGACATGTATGGGGTCCACATGATGTGTCTCATCCATTCGGGGCCTACCCGTGTTCTCATGTATATACCCATGTTCTTCAGGTTATCCCTATGTACCTGGCTGTGTCTAGGTAACAAACCGTTCCCATGTACTTCCAAAGTACACGGTGTGTCCTCCCACACGAGGTCCTAGATATGTGTAGCTGGCACATGGTTTGGCTACCTGGGGAGGATCACATGGCATGTGGGCTTAAACACACATAATGTTATCCTTATTTTCACCAAAACCTAGCTTCCAAAACTATGTGAGGATACATGTAATGTGTTCTTGGAATACACACTATGTAGTCAAGTTTTTCATAAAAAATAAAGCTCCTTCATGAATTTCTCTGGATTCGGCATATATGATTATATTTCCACCTGTTGAGAAATTGAAATCCACCAAAATCAAAGGTAATAATGCCAATCATCGATTTCCCAACCTTTGGGGGCTAGAAATTGGAATCCGACCACCCGCATGATGATTATAACACCACCCAATGTGTCTCCCATCATCTTCCATCATTGCTCAGGATTCCAAATCCATGGAGGCCTCAACCGCATCCCACAAATTATCCGGATCTATCTACAAATCATTATCCTGGTCATCCTTTTCTAATCCACCAGGAATATGGGGGTTTGATCATGATCGAACCTACCCCGAAAATGTCAAACTGAAACCCTATGGTCCAATAGTGAAGAACAAGAAGAACAACAGGAATAAATGAAAATAAAAAAAGTAAATCCTTCATTGGATAAGTGTTCTTGGACAATGATTGCATAATAGGGATATTTGGGGTGATATTAAGGCTTGAAAATTTTAATTTAATTTAAAAAATCAAATTATTGAAATAGGATAATCCGGTGAATAGATAGACGCAGATCAATAAGAAGATAAAAATATCCATGCTCAATCATTTAATAAAATGGGTAAAATACACAATTGATGATCTCTACCTCAATTATGGATTGTTTGTTGGTGAAGAACGTGTTTGAAAATGATGTAGAAGACCTTTTGTATTCGTTTCCTCTTGATCCACCTTGATCTGATCATCGTTCATCATTCGATGTCGATCTGCCAATGAAGAATGCTATCTTCCTCCCAGATCTAGAAAGGGTTATGTGGATAACCCTATAAAATCATCATAATGAAATATTTCTAGGAGTAGGTTTAGTTTAGGTTTATTAAATTAATTTATTAATTAAATTAATTAATTCACTTAACGCACCCACCAACGACTACCGCAACCAAACGTCTCACAGAGACCAAACTTAGGTTGCACCTAGGGTAAATCACATGTTTTGAAATCAATCATGGTATCAAATTTATGATCTAATAATCCTACTAGGATATATTCAATAATTTCTAAAAAACTATTGTATGTGATATTATTATATTTAATATTTTTATAATATCAATTTCGGGATCACCAAGACTTGAAATCTCATAACATCTAAGCTCCTGGTTCAAAAAATATTCCTTAATATATTTAAGTCTTAAAAGACAAAAATAGGTTTACTACATTATTCCACCTTTCGATAATATTCATATTAAAAAGAAAAAACTAAAACAAATGTGGGGTTACTGAACCTAAATCTGGTCCTCATGCTCCTAGGATCTCTCCTAAAGGCTCCCATACTACCATAACATATGAACCCAGGGAATGGTCTGTCCTCATAGAATCATCTCCTACTAATCCTATATCTCCAACACATACTCTACGAAGGTGGATCCATTCTAGATGTTTAGCTCACCCCATTCAATAATGTGCATTGGATTATGTAAATATCTCCTCAGCTACAACATAAGGAAGAAGTCATGCACCTGCTCCAACAATGGGGGTAAGGCTATGAGTTAAACAACCCTGCCAGCCCTCCAAAAGATCTCAAATGTCCCAATGAACCTTAGGGATAACTTACCTCCCTAGACAAACCTCCAAAATCCACATCATGGGGAGACTCTCAGGAAAAAACGGTCTACCTAATCGAACTCCAAGGGAACTAAATTTCGATATGTGTAATATTTTTATATTCTCTGGGAGGTCCACATACACTTTTGGATCACTTAGAACTTCTACATAACCACCTGAATCATTTCTGCCTTATCAAGAGATGCCTCACAAAGGCGACCTGCAAGGTCTCCCATAAAGGCATCAAAGGGTTATATGTCAATCATAGAGTGAAACCTCTTATTAAAAGTGAACTCTACCAATGTAAAGTGATCTTACCATCTTTGACCGAAGTCCAAAACATTAAACCTTAACATATCCTCCAAAAATTGGATAATACTCTTGGTCTGCCAATCCATTTGGGGGTGGAATGTTGTACTCATCTACAATTGGGTCCCAAATGGCTCCTACAAGCCTCTTTATAACTGTGATGGGAACTGAGCATCACCGTCAAAGAAAATCATCGAGGGTAACCCATGAAGTCAGATGATCTCCCACACATACAACTATCCCAGAATCTCCATCTAACTTTTCTCCCTGATGGAAAGGAAGTGTACCGACTTTGTGATTCAGTCAACAATCATCTAGATAGAATCATTCCCAATGACTATCTATGTAAGCCCTACTACAAAGTCCATGGATATGCCATCCCATTTCCACTCTGAGATCTCAAGAGGTTGTTTCAAACCTATCAGAACCCGGTGCTTAGCCTTTACCTACCGACATGTGAGACACCAAGAGATGAACTCATCTATGGTTCAACTCATGCCAGCCCACCAAAACTGTCACTGAATGTCCTTGTAAATCTTCAACACTCTAGGATGTAAAACCAAAGAAGAATTATGAAACTCCATCATCACCTTCTCTCACATCATGACCAAAACCACTGTGCGTCCCCAAAAAGGATGACATTCTCCCCTCTTTCAGAGAATTCATCTAGTGAAAATCCTACAAATATCTGGTGATGAAGAACCTCACAGTAGATATCTTCCAACTGAGCAACTCTCATATGATAAAGAATCATAGGATTCAACACCAACAACTGAATATAAGCCTCACTCCTATCCTCCACCAGGGTTAGCTGCAAAGAAGACACACTACGCCAAAATTTATATTTAGCGGTGATTTATTTTTTCATTTAGCGGCTGTTTTTTAGTGGCGGTTTAAACCGTTGCTAAATTGTTTGTATTTTAATTAATTTTTTTAATTTTTTAATTTTTTTAATTTTTTATTTCTTTATTTTTTTATATTGGTAATTTATTTATTTATTTACTTATTTTTTTAATTTATTTATTTATTTGTTTGTTTATTATTACCACGCACATACCCATCCATCTCCATGCATAAGTCTATGTCCATGCACATTCCCATGCACATTCCCATGCACTTGCCCACGCTATATATACAAATTCTGCGTTAGGTGAGATTTGAACCCCTTACCACTTGCTTATTCCCTAAAGACATTACCACTCCAGCAGGCTCTTCATGTGGTCAATAAATCGAATTTAATATACTTAGACACACACACACACATATATTAATTGGAAAAACAAGTAATACATAACAAATAGATACAAACTAAATAATTATTAATCAATAATCAATAATCAATAATTAATCATATATAATATATAATATATAATATATAATATATTACATATAATATATAATATATAATATATTACATATAATATATAACCTATAATATATAATACATAATACAAAATACATAATACATAATATATAATATCTAATATCTAATATCTAATATCTAATATCTAATATCTAATGTATTATATATAATATATAATATATAATATATATTTTATATTATGTATTATATAATAGATAATAGATAATAGATAATAGATAATAGATAATAGATAATAGATATTATATATTATATAATATATAATATATAATATATAATATATAATATATAACATAATATATATAAGTAATGTATAAATAATAAATTAACTAAAACATAATTTAATATATAATAAATAAATAAAAATAAATAATAAATTAATAAATAATAGATAAATAAATAAATAATAAATAATAAATAATAAATAATAAATAATAAATAATAAATAATAAATAATAAATAATAAATAATAAATAATAAATAATAAATAATAAATAATAATTAATTAATAATTAATAATAAATAATAAATAATAATAATAAATAGTAAATAATAAATAATAAATAATAAATAATAAGAAAATAAATAATTAATCATTAATAATTAATAATTAATAATTAATAATTAATAATTAATAATAACTAATAATTAATAACTGATCATTAAGAATTAAGAATTAAGAATTAAGAAATAAGAATTTATATTTAAAAATTTATATATAATTTATAAATAATTAATAAATAATTAATAAATAAATAATAAATATTGAATAATGAATAAATAAATAAATAAATAATAAATTAATAATCAACTAATAATAAATTAATATTTAGTAAATTAAAAATAAAATAATAAATAATAAATACTAAATAATAAATAATAAATAATAAATAATAAATAATAAATAAGAAAGAATAAAGAATAAATAAATAATAAATAAATAATAAATAAATAAATAAATACATAAATAAATAGATAAATAAATAATAATTAATTAATAATTAATAATTAATAATAACTAATAATTAATAATTGATAATTATAAAATGAATAACTCTTAATTAATATTTAATATTTTAATTTTAATATTTAATATGCAATGTTAAATATTTGATATTTGATAAATAATTAATATTTAATTAATATTTAATTAATAAATAATCAATAAATAATCAATAATGAATAAAGAAATACATAAATAAATAGACAAATAAATAATAAATAATAAATAATAAATAATAAATAATAACTAATAATTGATAATTGATAATTATAAAATTAATAATTCTTAATTAATAATTAATATTTTAATTTTAATATTTAATATGAAATATTCAATATTGAATATTTAATAAATAATAAATAAATAAATAATTAATAGTAAATAATCAATAATTAATACATAATAAATAATTAATAATTAATAATTAATTAATAAATTAATAATAAACTAATAATAAATTAATATATAGTAAATTAAAAATAAATAATAAAGAATAAAGAATGAAGAATGAAGAATAAAAAATAAATAATAAAAAAAATATAAAAAATAAAAAATAAATTATAATGAAATAAATACATAACGAAATAAATATATAAATATATAAATAGATAATAAATAATAAATAATAAATAATAAATAATAAATAATAATTAATAACTAATAATTAATAATTAATAATTAATAAATAAATATTAATTAATTAATAATTAATAATTAATTAATAATTAATAATTAATTAATAAACAATGAATAAGAAATAAAGAAATAAATAATAAATAAAAAAATATTAATAAACTAATAATAAAGAATATATAATTAATAATTAATTAATAAATAAATTAAAAAGAAATTAATAATTAATGTGTACATAATAACTAAATAATAATTAAATAAATAAATAAATGAATAAATACATAATAATAAATAATATTTAAATAAATAATAAATAATTATTAATTAATTAATTAATATTAAATAAATAAATAAATAAATAAACTATTAATTAAATAAATCATAAAACGTTAAGAACCTCTGTAAACCCTAAAAGCACTGAAATGGTCATAAAATATGATCTGATACTCATTTTCAAGTGCCACAACCAGTCAAATCGAAGATCGTGAAATGAACTTCGATGTGATATGTGGTAAATGATGAATGGACACATGTATCGAAAGTTATAACCATTTGAATTTTAAGAAATCGATATCTTCAACTAAAACCACTGTTTTGGAGGCCGTCTAGGCCTTTGTGGTGGAATAAAAAAGTGTACAATACTCAAAGAGTTGGTACCAGACCTATGCGGTGTAGAGATTGTTGTAGGCTTCGATTTGATATGTGGTAGAGCCCAAACAGACACCCGGATTAAAAGTTTTGGTTGTTTGAAGTTCGAGTTCAATTTTTGACTTTTGAATTTTGAATATATTTTTCCTTTGATTATCACGTGATTTAAATCTCACTTGGTTTTTTCTCATTTGATAAAATTCTATTTGACTGGTTGTGAAGCTGAAAAGGACTCTCGGATCAGAAGTTATGGTCATTTGATGCCGAAGTCTGTTCTTCTACTTATTTAAGACTTGCTTTCCATTTAAAAATAGTATTGACTAATAATTATAAATATTAATTAATTGACACATTATAAATATATAAATTTATAAATAATAAACTATATTTAATTGTAAATAATAAAAAATAAAAAATTAAAAATAAAAAATTAAAAATATTTTTTAAAAAAATATTTTTTTAAATTTTGCGGCGGTTTTCAAAAAACCGTTTATCAGGTGTGAATAGAACTTCCTGCTAAGGAAATATTCAACCACGTTTACCTTTCTAGGAGTATAGACTATCTTAAGCTCGTAGTTCTATTGGAACTCCAACCACTGCCTATGTCTTAGGTGAATATCTCTCTACATGAAGATATACCTAAAAATTTGATGGTATGAGTAAACCACAATGTTTTATCCCAAAAGATAGTGCCTCTAAATCTTCAGAGAGAAGACTACCATTACCAACTCTAGGTTGTGAGTAGTATAGTTATGCTCATGGAGTATCAAATGCCTTTACCCAAATGAAATAACTAACTACTTCTCCATCAACACGTAGCTGAGACCAACTCCAAAGGCATCGTAATACACTATATACTCCACACCCTCCTCTGGTAGTCTCAACACAGTATCACTAGTCATACTCAACCTCAACTCCTTGTAGGATCATTGACACTGATCAATAAAGGTTAATGGATTCTCTTTCTATATTAGGGAAGTGAATGGGGCTATAATGCTATATAATTATGCCACAAACCTCCTATAGTACCCCACAAATCCAAGAAAAATTTGCACCTATGACATGCTCTTAGGTAGATCCCAAGAAAGCACTGAATCAATCTTCATTGGGTCCATATCTAAAATTTCTTAGAAATTACATGCCCAATAAAGTGAACCTAACAGATCCAAAACTGGCACTTTAAGATATTTCCATAAAGATGGTACTCCTGGAGAAAGTTTAGGACCATCCTCAGATGATTTCTATACTCCTCCTCTGACATATAATAAATGAGTATGTCATTAATTAAGACAAAAACAAATCATTCCAAGTATCTTTGGAAGATTCAGTCCATCAAATCCATAAACAATGTGGGGGCATTCGTCACATTTAAAGGCATTTTTAGGAACTCATTGTGTCTGTAGTGATATCATAATGACGTATTCTGAATATTAGCCTTGAAAAACCTCAACTTGTGGTAGTTGGACCTAAGATCAATATTTGAGAACCAACTCATGCCTCACAACTAGTTAAATAGACTATCAATCCTCAGTAAGTGGAACCTTTTATTTATCATTTTCAGGTTCATGTGATGATAATAAACACAAATATGCAAGATCCCATCCACCTTTTTCACAAAAAAAACTAGAGATACCCAGAGGGATGCACTGAGTTTGATAAAGTTATTCTCTCGAAGGTCCTATAACTATATACTTAGCTATAGGAGCTCGGTAGGGGACACCTGATATGCCACAGAAGATATTGGTGTAGTCCCAAGGTGAGATTAAATGAAAAAATCTATATCCCACCTCAAAGGTAGCCCTAAAACATCCTCAAGGAAGACATACATACAATCCTCCACTATCCATGGAATCCAGATGCTTGAAGATCCCACTACACCAAGGGATAAACTCTCCAACTAATAGGTGATGGATAGTATCCTATTACTCATAAGGCTCACTCGCTCATCCACAAAATATCTCTTTCAAAAAAAAGAGAATGTCATCCTATACATCCATAGGAATCTAACCTATCTATGATGAAATTTAATCTTGTATCAAATCGTGAAAAACCAATACATACCCAATATTACATCATAAGGTTTCATCTTGATTTCTAGTAGGACCCTTGAGAAACTCTCTCCACCGAGCATCATTTTACACTGCTAGCAGATAGGTGATATAAAAGAATCACACCAAGTCAGAACATCTAGAAAAAGATGTTGGGATATGGTCTTAATAGGGATCCCTAACTCTCACATAAGGGATACATAAATGAATTATAAACTCAAACCTACATCTATAAGTACTGGATCAAGTATATAATATACAAAGATCATACCTCATATCATCTCATGAGATTCTAGGTCATAATCTTCCATGGCCTATAGCTACCCATGGGCCGGCTATTGGTGGAGGTGGAAGTAGCTCATAATGTCATCCACCACCAATGGATCCTCCTCTTGGAGACCCACCTTCTCATATGATAGCATCGACTCGTAGGGTCCATACTTGGCTAATCCTAGGAGAACCCTAGTCATGATGCTGCCTCTACTATGGTGGCCCATCCACTGTCTACCTACCCTCCTCAGTACATCAGGTCAAACAATAATGTACCATGTGACCTCACCTATCACATACATAAAATATACCCTATATATATTGACTTGGTCCTCTGTAAAAAAAATTCACTTTATTTCTATGTGATTGAGATCGTCCATGGGGAGGTCTCATACACCGATATCCTACCAACTAGTGCCTGTTAGCTACTACAGATGTCTCAATCCCATGATAACCACTGGGAGCTTCAACTACCTGTAATCCCTCTAAAAGGAATATCTCAGTCACCAGTGCCCGCTCTAGCACTCCAACAAAGGTGGGGATGCATAGGGGAACCACATTAGCATGAATATCTTTGTGAAGAACCGTATTAAACTTCCATTCCAAAAAGTAACCACCCTAAACCATGTTGAGGGAGTACCGTGTAAAGTCAGTGAATCTCATGGTATACTCAGTAACTTTCATACTACCCTTTTAAAGCTCTAGTAGTTCCTAGATCTAAACTAAGCACCATAATGGGTAATGCTTCTCACGAAACATATAATGGAAGTCAGACCATGATAATTTCACCTCATCATGAGTCTAAATAACTACAATTCACCAATGCCTAACAGATACATTAAAAAGATGGGATACTAACACAATCATATGATTAGTCAGGGCCTTCATGATCCTAAATACTTGGATCACCAACTCAAGGAAATCCCCCTCTTCCTAGGGATATGGATTACTATGGAACCTCATCGGCCTATGGCACTAGAAATTATGTATTGTGCTAATCCTTTACACATGCTTAGTCTTCCCTGTTGGTGTTAACTATTGCTCAATAGGTGGGGGTGATGCTCCCTGCTCACCTGGAGGAAAAACCTTGTGAGATGGACCCTTAATTGAGGTCTCATCACTCATTAGATCATCTTAAAAACCCTAAACTACTAACTTGGATGACTATATTAATGGAGGAATCCTAACAGTGATTAATATGTACCATGATTAGATGAGAATATATATATGGGGAGCTAACTCAAGAAGGATAATAAAAGGAATCAATCTTATAAGATGCATGTACCATTGATCCCTGGAACCAATGTCTCAGTATGCCTAGTAGACAAGAATCTATTAAGAGTCTTGGTGTATGGATACATTGGATGTCACATCAATACTGAGTTTCCTAGATTTAAATATATACTCGAGACATTTGGAAACCATTTCTCCAAGTCCCAACCAATCCTCATAAGGGAAAAACTCCAAATACTATACAATGAAATGAACTACTCTGTTACCACTTTGTAATGACCCAAACCACTGGGGCCCACCTAGACGGTGGAAGGCCAGGATGCCACAACCCCAAGCCCACCTCCAATAGGCTATGATATGGTAATATGCACCAAAAAGGCATAATATAAAATGTGAATCTCTTCCTAATGTACCTATACATATGCACCCAACTATCTACATGTAATAGTGTAGAGGAATAATAAAATATGGTAACCACTGGAGTAATCCATGCATGTAATAACCTCTAAGGGATAAATCAAAGAATAAAAAAACACAACCAAAGTGTAAAGGTGAAAAATACACACCCAACTAGAAATGAAGTCCCAACCTGAAAAAAACCATAAGAAATGAAAGATGAGAGAGATCAAATCCTGATATCCAAGCTTGACCACCGCACATGAACTATACACTCGAGTATCCCTATGCTCCTCTGAAATCACCATTGATTTGTTTTTTCCTTTTCATAAGACATGACATGTGTAGGAAAATCCTATACATGGGTGAATATATACATACCCACTAGGATACCCCAAATACCAAAGAAGGAGTAATAGAATATATGATAGATTTTGTTAGCTCAACCAAAATCAAGAGAAAAAAATCCCAAAAAATATATATTCTCATAAAGAAACCTTGATTATAGAGAAAAGGGATATTCATATCACATCCCAGCACATGACAATGAGTCTTCCTATAGCTATAAAAGACCATTGTCGATGCCCAACATATTGCATGTCTCTCTGACAAATCCATGCGGAGGACCCACACATTTCCACTTCTCCAGAGTCTGATTGGAAAAAATATCTAATAGAGGATCCATGCCATAGTATTATATGTGGATTCCACCCAATATATAGGTAGAGGACCCATGCCCAATGTGTTAGGGGGATTACACTTAGTATATGGATAGAGGACCAACCTTCTAGTGAATTAGGTGGGGTTCCACTCAATGTATAGAGGATCTTCTCCCTAGTACAATAGGGGGTGCCACTCAGTAGATATCGATAGAGGACCCATGTACTATAACTCCAGGGGTGACACTAAAAATATGGATATCTGACCCATTCCCTAGTGCATCAGGTGGTGTCACTCACAGAGGACCCACACCCAAGTGCTTTAGTGAGGTACCACTCAAAGTATGGGGTACCACTCAAAGTATGGATAGAGGACCCAAACCCTAGTGCATTAGGGGGGGGGGGGGTTCCACTCAAAGTATGGAGGACCCATTCCCTAATATGATAGGGGTTACACTCAACCATTTCAAGGAGTATGGGGGACCCACACCTTGGTATGATGGGGGGGGGGGTTCCAACCCCAACCTCTCTCTGATGATCTGTCCTTATCACTGCAATAATCACACATTTACTAAAGAAGTATCAAGCTAAGAACATTACACTCCATATCTATAAATCCACGAAAGAGGCTACCATTTCATTCTATGAAAAAAAAGATCAGGATAGGCTATTCATGGGCTAAAATCCGAGTCCAAACAATTGAGATACTATAGGAATAAGTTCTATAGGGTACTACATGACATGTATGGGTCCCACACGACATGTGGTCCTACCTCCATGCCTTCCCATGTGCTCATATGAACATGGATTGGAAACCATGTCATCGTGCATGTTATGTGTGGGGTATACCCAATGTTTCTCTGCCACTCGGGGCCTGCTCGTGTGCTCCAAGTCATGACCATGTACTTTAGGTTGTGTTTGTGTACCTGGTTGTGTACCTGTCCATGTATGAGTACTAGACCGTGCCCATGTAATACCAAAGTACATGGTGTTTCCCCCCTTATGGGTCCTAGATGTGTCTATCTAGCACATGTTATGGATTCCCAAGGAGGGTCACACAATATATGGGCTTGACCACACGACATGTGATCCTTATCTTTCATAAAATACTAACTGTTGCAGTTGTGTGGGGATACACGACGTGTGTTCTTAGACTACATGCATTTCAATGAAACTTAAGCTCCTTCATTTGGTTATCTAGATCCAACATCTTCACCACAATTTCCACCTATTAACCACTTTAAAATTTTCAAAATCAAAGTCAATGACACCAACCATTGATTTCTCAGCTTTTGGTGGTAGGAAATCAGAATTCCGCCACTCGCACGATGCCCGTAGTACCACCCGACGCATCTCCCATCAACTTCCATCACCGCACTAGATCCTAGATCTATAGAGTCCTCTACCACATCCCACAACCTATCCCACCTATCCAAGAATCATGATTATGGTCATCATTATCTAATCCACCATGAAATTGGGGGTTTGATCATGCTTGAACCCAACCCATCAATGTCGAACCACAACTACAGGGGACACCGATGAAGAACATGAAGAACGATGGGGACAAATGAACTGTAATGAATACAATCCTTTTTAGACTAGTTTTCTTGGGAAAAGATTACATAATAGAGATATAATGGGCAATAAAAATTCTTGGTAATCATAGTTTAATTTAAACATTCAAATTATTGAAGAAGGCTCATGTGGTGAATAGATAGACACATAGAAATAAGAATATAGAAATATCCATGATCAATCATTTAATCATATGGGAAAAATACAAAATTTATGATCCCAACCTTGATTATGGATCTAACATTGGTGAAGAATTCATTTTCTAGTGATGGAGAAGACCCACTGCATTTACTGCCTCTCGATCCACCTTGATCTGATCGCCATTCCCCATTCGATGTAGATCCACCAACAAAGAACGCTATCCTCCCACTCTCAGGCCTAGAAAGGGTTATGTGGATAACCATTTAAAATCATTATAATGACATAATTATAGAGGGAGGGTTATGTTAGGGTTATTAAAGAAATAAATAAATTAAATTAATTATCTCACTTAACACACCCGCCAACGGATGACTTAAATGAATGTTCGACACCGACCAACATTAGGTTGTTCCTAGGGTGTATCCCATATTCCAAAATCAACCATGGTCTTGGATTTCTGATACAAGGATCCTCTCAAGAGATATTCAATTATTTATGAAAAACTATATGCGTGTGATATTATTATAATTAATATTTTTATAATATCAATTATGGGATCATCGGGCCTCAAAATCTCACACCGTCTCAGCACCGAGCTCTGAAAATATTCCTTAATATATTTCAATGTCTTATAATGAAAAAATAGGATCGCTATAGAACATGGGGAACTAAAAAATAGCAGTATGAAAATCCACCCAAATTCTAGAACGATATACCTCATTCTATCTTGAGATAAGTGGAAGAGATAGTAGGTAATAAATTTAAAATTAACAAACACTAAGAAGCCTAAAAAACTGTACAATAGCAGCAAAAAACCAGTATGTAAGAAGTTTGAGACTAACTAAATTAGGCATCAGGAATCAATAGAGATTAAAAGTACAGAAGAAACTAATATTAAAAATAGGTCCAATAAAAAATAAAAGGAATGGTTTCCTAAATTTTTTTAAATAATTAGATAAATGATAAAAAAAGGCCTTAATTCAATACACCTAACTAAAAGGACTCCTTCCAATACAAATTTTTTTGTCCTTTGATTGAGTACCCATGTGATGGAGGGAAACTTGACCTCCCCAACCTTGTAGACACTAACTTATCCTCAAATTTTTAACTGGTTTCCATGGTTGATATTCAAAATAATCTTCCATGACATGATTTATTTGATACACCAACACAACATTATTCATGTCAACATTAATAAATTTACCAGAATCTAAAATTCTAACCTGATTTTTAGGATTTAAGGATTCAAGAACATCAACAAAGTTATAAGTGGAAACCTGGATTGCCACCCCACTATTAAAAAAATGAATAATATCCTTAACCCCTTTAAAGGTTTCATGGATTGAAATTTTTTCAATATTAGAATTAACTAAAACAGGAGAGACCTCTATATCATTTTGATCTTGAAATATGAAATTGGAAACTTTCATCTTCCTATCAGCAACTGCGCTCTAATACTCAATAGAAGCATTTATAACAATTGGCTAAATCACCCCCTAGTTAGGAGTATCTTGAATATGAGATAAATATGAAAAATTCATCCCATCAGCCTTAGAGGATTATTTTAAAACCTTATAACTAGTATCACTTCCAATCAAATCCTTCTTAGAAGTTTAAAGAGAAACTTTTTTTTAGATTTTACATAATAAATATAGGATAAATAATAATCCACATTTTAAAATTTCTACCCCAATTCCTAATCACATCACTGCCATCTCTCACTGGATTTGCAGCCAGTTTTTTAGAATTAGGATTCTTTATGGTGGAAAAGCCTACTTATTTTCCCTTTTAGGTCCTTTGATAGAAACATTTTATGCTCTTTCTAAATATGTTTATCAACCTTATCCTGGGTATCTAATTCATTATTAGATCTTCAATCAGGAGAATCAACACATGAGTCATTCTCAATGCCCATAATAAGGGAATCTCTAAAGGAGACTCCTAAATTAGAGTTTTGATCCTCATCCTCTAGGCCATCCCAGGACACCTCTAATTATTTATGAAGCTGGTATAGCTCCTTAGCTACCATGGTAGGATAAGGAGATACTTGAAGAACCCAACAACCTCTTCCCTCAAGAGACTTTTGTGATATCAATATTTTTAGTGGAATTTATCACACCCTAGACCTTATCTATATCCAGGGCATACATGACACCCTTTGATGATGTTATATCTATTTATAATCCTTGATCTTGGAATTCCATCCCCTTAGAATCAAAACCACCCTTGAACAAAGTTTTCCGATATCTAAGGATAAAATAATTATCATCCTCTTCCTTGTATTCTTTCAACTTCTTCTTATTCTTTCAAGTCTTCTCCACATTACCTTTCATTGAGAAAAATAAGAAAACCTATTTCTGTTAGAAATTCACTTGAAAATGTCTAATGTAATGGCATAAATAAGAGAATGAAAGAAGTTGTTCATATTTAATTTGGAGATCAAAGTCATCCTCTATAGTGGAGAGAACAACCTTTTCAATCCGAGTGACACTAAGATCAAATTCAACAAGGATTATAGAAAAATACTCAATTTGAGCAACCTCAGTTTCTTTGTCCATTTTAATGGGTATACCTATAACTGAAGAAATATCAAAAAGAAGGCGAGGGTGGTATAGAATCCAACTGAGACCAATGATTCAAATCCAGACTTGAGACCTATATTTTTTTACAATAAAGGGGTTAAATTTAAAATCCCAGTCTTGAATAGAGAGAAAACTGGGTTTGAGCACATTGAAACCAAAACCCGAATCATGGAACTTTGATTACTCATTTGGAAATAAGAAATGGAAGTAAAACTTACCAATGAGAATTTATCTCTAGTCCATGAGATCCCAAATGAAAGAAAAACGTCGAATAAATTCATCTGTGCTCCATGGTTTGATTTTAAATTAAAAAACAAGACAAGAAATGATTAAGAATTGAAAGATATGAACATAATCCTTGATTGCTCCTAGATTAGAAACCACATGATCTAGGGATCCTCAATGAACAATATGCATTGGCATAGAATCCTTCAATGAGAAAAAAAATTGATGATTGACACCGTCATCCAAGGATACTCCATGATGAGTAAGGAGAGTAGAATCCTGATTCTTTTTAGAGTTATCAGGATCTTCCACCCACTTTAGCGGTTCAATGAAGACATCCTGGGGCTTGAAATAGGATTCAAGACCAAAATCCATGTGAAGAATCATAAATCACCATTTTCATATAGAGAGAGAATCTCTTAATCCACCTCCATCTTCCCATGTAAAAACCCATTTTGTTTCCATCTTCAATACTTTTAATATGTATATAATTTATATAATTAATATTTTTCCATTTTTATTTTAATATATTTTTATTAAATGTTTATAAAATTATTATCTATTCATTAATAATTAATACCTCATTAAAAATGTATTATTTTTAAATTTTATTTTTTTATAATTTTATTTTTATTTTAATAACTATTCTTTTTTAATATTCCATTAATTTCTATAATTAAAATCGTTAATTCATTTTTAAATATTTTTACAATTTTATCATTTTTAATTAATATTTTTGTTTCATCTTTAATATTTATTAATTTATTATTATTGATTCATTTTAATACTTATTCACTTATAATATTTTTGCAATCTATTAATATTTAATAAATATTCATTTAATATTAATTTAATTAATTTTTTTTAGTATTTATTTATACTTTTTTATTTATTAATATTTAATATTTTTAATATGTTTATAATTTACATAATTAATATTTATTCATTTTCATTTTAATATATTTTTATTGAATTCTTTAAACAATTATTATCTAATCATTTTTAATTATGAATTAATTATAAATATTTTTAGTTAAAATTAAATTTTTAGTATTTATTCATTTTTATTTTAACTTTAATTCATTTATATTATTTTTCTAATATATATTATTTATATTATTTATTAATTTTTAATATTATTTATTCTTTTATCATAATATCAATACATTTTTCATAATATTATGACATTTATCATAATATTATCACATTTATTAATTCATTTCATATAAATAATATTATTTATTTTTTAATATTTTTATAATTTTTTTTAATTTTTTAATTATAAAGTATTTTATAATATTTTTTTATATAATTAGTAATTTATTGTAATTTTAAATTTTAAATTTTCACTAGTATTTATCAGCGCTATATTAATCATTGATAAATGTTATATTTATCAATGCTATATTAAGCACTAATAACGATGTGATTTATTAATGCCTTTTTAACACTGATAAATTTGAGGCCTTATGAGTGATAAAAATGTGCTAATAAATCATACATTTATCAACACTTTCCATTTTGGCACGGATAAATGTATATTTTAACAATGCTTTTTATGAGTGCTGATAAAACCTCTTCTACTATTTTAAAAGAACCCTAATCGAGATCTCCCTTTCTCACGTCATTCAAGCTCTCACTAAAGATGAATCCTATTGTTTCCTCCTTCTAATATTTTAGAATAATAAAAACTTAAATTGAAGGTATGTTATTCCTTACACATTTTTAGTCAATCTATATTTTTCATGATTTTTTTCCTCAGTTGATTCTTTTTGTTTTATTGATGTTTTTGAGTTGTTTTCATGATTGTAGGTTCTTATCCTTGATTATTCTCTTATTATCAATGTTTTCCCCTTCCTCGAATGTTTTTTGGTTATTATTCTCTTATGATCGATGTTTTCCCCATTCCTCAGATGATTTCTAGTTTTCTTCTTCTTTTTAGAATTTTCCTATTTCTAATGGGGTTTTCATTTGATTCACAAACATTATGTGTAGAATTCTGATTTATTTTGCTCATTGTTGTTTTAATTATATATATAATTTTATTTGAGCATTGAAAAATAATCTCATGTTTTTTATATACATTTCATAATTTTCTTGAGGAAATAAAGGAAAATAATTATTTTATTGATCTTTCAATTCAAAATTTCTGCAAAATTCATAATAACATTGTTTTACCATTATAATTATTATAATTCACCGAATATTTTTAATCTTCATTTTTAAATTTTACGTTATTTCCAATGAGAGATGAACAAAAATTTAAAAATTCCCAATTTTTTTAGAATTGAAAATTTTCAAAACATTATTTTTTCTAATTTTAATAATAAGGAAGTTTATTTTATGATTTTCATTACCCATTAAAATTATTTTTGTGATTAAATATATTCATGATTTGGAAATTTTAAAGTTTGGATTATTTTGGCTTAAATATTCATTTTACTATCCTACCCACTATCTTAATTAATTTTAAAATCTCATGGCATATTAAAATCAGTATTTTCCACAAATATTTATTTTTTTATTTCCCACAAACCACTTTATTGATGAGTGAAAACTAAACAATTTCAAATACCAATTTCAAAACACCACAAAAACACTTCAAAAATTTCAATAAAAGTCACATGCCAACTATTGGGTATTCACCAAATTTAGAATTCGAACAAAATGCCTCACGCCACACCCTCGGGCAATAAACCACAAGTTTATTCCTCAAGACTTGAACCATGACACACCGAATCAACCATTTTCATCCATAACACCAGCGAGAACTACCTTCCAGAGACTTGTCCTTATCACCAGAACCACTACATCCATGCCTGCAAAAAACTTCCCCAAAGAACCAAACAAGATCTAAACACCACTGGAATCCATTAGGAACACCGAGAATAACCATAAAATGTGGATATAACATCCATAGGTCAACAAACCAATTAAACCATAACCTACTTTACACACCATGAACCCATTGATGTTGACACCATATTCTTAGTCACCAAAAATAACTTCATCCATCACAAAAATATCTAGAGAAACTAAAAAATCATTGGAGTCAAGCATAAAAATCATCACCGAACACATAATCCAAAATAAATATTCATAAGAAAAAAAAATTTCAAGATCAAACTGCACCACCAAGATGAAAGGACAACTAGAAAATATAGAAGGCCCAAATCACAACTATATATGAAAACTAAAACCCAAAAACAAAAGAGAACCAAAATATTCCGTGACTGCTGAGACTAATTATTGGAGCCACACTACTGAGATGCGCTACCATGAACACCTTCCTAGAACCTCCAAGAACACCTTTATATAAAAAATCAAGTGTTATAATAAAAAAAATCAAGTATTATAATACTTTATATTCATATAATTCATCCTCTTTATATGTTCTAACAAGTTGTTGATGCAATGAAAATTTATATCAAATAAAATTAATATATGTGTGTATATATAAAGAACAACCTTTTATGATTATAATATCATACCTTTTATATATTTAATTTTCTATTAACCATGAATATTATTAAATTAAATAGGATGTATGTGAATCGAAAATGGATGGATTCCAATCTCATGAAAAATGAGCATGACAATGGGGTTAAAGTGTTTATCATGTTTTGTAAAGATCATGTATATGACCCTTATAAAATATTTTTTTTTTGTGTTTACATTTTTATTATTAAAGAAACAATTTCTGTAGGAGTTTTAAGAACTCTTAATATATCCTAGAATAGATCAAAGTTATAAATGTTGGACTTAACAAGGGGAAGAACTAAATATAGCTAGTATCTAGGACAACATTGTGTTTTACCGATAATATGATATGATTACAAGTGTGAATTATAATGAATATTGTAATGAGGATATGATTAAAGGTTTAAATGAAGATGAATATCATATTGATGAAATGAAAATGACAGTTGAATATAAACATCACGATTGTACAAAGCTATTTCCGATGTTAAAGAGTTGTATAAAGACACCATTTTATAATGGTTGTCCTAAATATAAAACATTGTCAACCATAATGAATATATATAATATAAAATATTGAAAAAAATAAAGTGACACTAGCTTTACTAAAATAATTTCTTTCTTGAATGATATTCTACCAGAATATAATGGAATTCCTTGCCAAAAATATGATGCTAAATGAATTCTATGTTCAATGGGTATGATCTCTGAAATAATACATGCTTGTTCAAATGACTTTAGATTGTTTCACAAGGACTGTGAACCACTTACAAATTTCAAAAAGTATGGTGTGTCTCGATACAAGAAAGATGGACTGGCTCCTTTGAAATTTGTATGGTATTTTAAAATCATTCCAAGGTTTAGGTGCCTATATATAGATGAGGAGCTTACAAAGCAATTGACATGGCATGCAGATATAAGAAATCAATAAGGTAAAATTTGTCACCCAAAAAACCCTCTTTAGTGGAAGAATATTGATCATGAGTGTTTTTAATTTAAAAACAAGATGAGAAACCTTCATCTTACTCTCTCTACAGATAGAGTGAATCCTTTTGGTGTACAATGTAGCTCTCATAGTACATGACCAGTTATATTGGTAAATTATAATTTTCCACCATGATTATGCATGAAGTGAAAATACATTATATTGTCTTTTCTTATATCAGGTCCAAAATAACTGGTAATGATATTTATGTTTATTTGGATCCATTGATTGAATATCTGAAATTAATGTGGGATTCAGGTGTTACATTGTATGATTCTTGTAGAAATGAAGATCTCACATCATGATACATGTTGTGCGGGATGATAAATAAATTTCATACTTATGGAAATTTTTAAGGATATAGAATTAAAGTAAATATAGGGTTTCCCATTTCTGAACAAGGTACACAATCTATTTGGTTGAAACATTCCTCAAATATTGTGTTTCTAGGAAATCACAATTTTTTACCTCGATAGCATAAATAATGATCTTAGATTACATAATTTGATGGGAATTAAAAATAAGTTACAACATCCTATTCACTAACCGATGGTCAATTATTTTATAAAGTAAAGGATATGATCACTAATTTTGGAAAACCTTCTTAAAAAAATATTATGAAAACTGATTGTAAAATGAGATTAGTTTTTTTAATTATTCTACTAGAATTTTCTTCACATCACACATTTTTTTGATGTCATGCACGTGAAAAAAATGTATGTGATAACTTCATTAGCACATTACTAAATGTACCAAACAAAATAAATGAATTCATTAAGTCTTGTCTAGATATGATTGACATGGGGATACTAGATGAGTTGACACTAGTGAAGGGTGAAAGGTGAAATTTTATTCCTCCAACCACTTACTCTCTTTCCAAGCAAGAGTGATATTAGTTTTTAAACTTCCTGAATAATGTAACGGTTTAAGAGGGGTATTCATAAAATATCAGGAATATCATGTTAATGAATAATTTAAAGTTAAAGGGGTTGAAATCACATAAATCTCATGTTTTTATGAAAAATTTAATGAATGTATATTTACACTAGATTTTTCCAAAAAATTATGTCATACATTAATCAATTTGTTTTCAAAGTTTTATGTTATAAATTTATAGACCCGATAAAGTTTTCAACTATGAAAAAGGAACTTTATATCATATTATGTGAATTGGATATGTTCTTCCCACTGCCATTCCTTGATAAAATGGTTCAAATGATGGTTCAATTAGTTAGAGAGAATTGGATATGTGGTCCTATAAATTATAGATCAATATACCCCATTAAACAGTATATGAATATTTTGAAAGGGTATTTCAAAAATAAAAGTTGGCCATAAAGCTGTTTTATAGAGCGATATATTGTTAAGAAAGACATTGAATTCTGTACCTTCTACCAATCTGATGTGGAGAGTATTAGTCTACAAAAATTTCATCACAAATTTTGACTTGTGGGTGAAGGAATTTTTGGAAGAAATGTTCTCACAATTATTATTATAGAGTGGGAGTGAGATCACCATTATGATTTACAAAATAGTTTTTAGGTTTCACCATATATTGAAACCCACAAAGTAATTCTTTGGTATTTTAATCCATCAAGGGATGAAATATGGATTTTAAATATACATAATTGATTGTTTATAGGATGGTTTAAATTTTTTAAAGAGTCAATTTAAAATATAAATTATATTTTAGAATGAAATCAATGTCTAGATAGGGTACCAAGTGTGCATGTATTAAAATATAATGATTATGTTAATAATGGTTACATATTATATAAAAACAACACATTGAATGAGGTACCATGAAAAATAATGGAGTTACTATTATTGTGAAAGTGATGCATGTATCTGCTACTAAGGTAAAAATCTCATTTATACAAATATTCCATACATTGACATCGTTAAAAAAATATAGGAGTTGTATTATAGAACATTCAAAGTACTAATTTCCAATGTAAGTGGGTTGATAAAAAGAATGTAGTTAAAATTAATGAATTGGGATTCATAAATGTGGATTTTAGTAAGGAAGGGTACAAGGATGAATCGTTAATAATGAAATCATGGGTTGTACATGTATTTTGTATCCCAGATCCTACAAATAAAAGGTGGTAAATTATTCCATTATAAACCAAAACCAATGTAGGGTTAGATGTCAATTTATTATTATGAACATTTACAGGGTATTCTGCAATTCTTTCTTGGTGATATTAGTATAAATGAGGTCCTAAATGTTAGAGGAAACTAAAAAGAGGGGATTTGGATACTCGATAAAGGGGTAAAATCCCATCAAACTTTAAAGAAAAAAATTGTGTTCAACAATCAAGTTAAAGTTATTTTTAATATACATTATGTTGCCTCATAATATTATGTGTTCAATACTACATTTATATAACCTAAATTAAATTTTCAACTAACTCTATAAATAATGGATTCTCTATATGCTAATGCTCCCAATCCCTAGGAACAATAGGTTTCTCCACATATTAATTCTCACAATCCCAAGGAACATCAGGTTTATCAACATGATAATGCTACCAATCATGAGGAATGACATATTGAAAAATTTAAACAGAGGAAATGTTAGAAGGAGAGCAACCAATGTCTGAAAAAATAACAACGTAGCATGATAGTTTTAACAAAAATTATTAAGGTGAATAGAAAAGGCATGAAATTATAGATTGGATGAAATGAATATGTTCATCCTGTTGACCCCAACAAGTCCTTTTTTATTAGTCACATTTGGGTAACAACTCAAATGTACATTTAGATTGATGTAGATACATGGTACAATGTTGTTCCTATGATGAAGGTACTAATTTGGAAAGAGATTAGGGTACCATTATGATATAATTTCTCTATTTTACAAGAAAATAATATAATGAAACATTGATTTAATCTTAATTATCCTTTATAGAGTGCACTTATACTATATGAGTATCAAATGAAATTTTTATTAACAATCGTTGGAAAGGCTTATAGATCCTTTTAGATAATTCTTACAAAGTGTCACCATAGGGATGCTGAATGGAAAGTAAACCCGTATCCACCATAAAAATATGAATACATGATAAACCAGGATACATGGAAAGTATTGATTATCCCTCATGAGGAAGAAACATTTCAGGTACATTTTGATTGGTAATAGATTACTTAGTGATATGTGTATTAATAACTTTTATTAAGAATAATTAATTTATGAAACAATAACTAAGTGTTGAAAATAGGAAGCCTGATAAAAACCAACATACCCCTACCATAAAGCAAGGATGAGGTATGATTCACTTGAAAAATGGTATTCATTTTAAATAATAGTAATACTTTTGTGTGACATGAAAAAACAACATAATTATTTTCCTTTTCTTATATTTATATTAATGAATCAAAATCCAAATCCACTTCTATCTCACATCATGTATTATGGAAGGAGGATCATCTAAATCAAGATGGAATACTAGTAAATGAAAAAACATGAAGAGTATGAGAATCACATGTAAGTATGACATAATAATTTTTTTTTCTATTTTAAATAGATATTATATAATAATTAATACTTGTTTTCCTATATTTTTATTCAGTTTAAACACAAGAATTTTCATTTATTTTTTCTATTTAATGACCACTTTTAGTTTCCTTGAAGCATCTAGAACAATATGGTCATGTTATAGGTGCAAGGTTGGAGTCTCGCTTTGAACATATTTTGATAAAATAAATTCACAAGGGGATAAAGATAAGAAAATGGATGATATGTAGGTATAGATAATTTTTCTAGAATAAAATATTAATTGTAAGTTAGAGTTGTTTGATTATTTTATGGAAATGAATCAAAGAGAAGAAACGACACAATAATAACCACTACATGAAGATACAGTCCCCCTAGCTTTGTGGCAATCCATCCCCTCAAAGTTCTACCTCACTAGAGGTAATCGATTTTCTCATAAATGTTTCTGTGAAATTTGAATACGAAAGATAATGATACCTTTACTATACTAATATTTTATATAGTGAAATTGATTATGATTTATATTAATCAACACCCACCCATCACCTTGTTGCAAGGGGTATAGTGTGAAATATCCAAGGAGATATTATACACAATAAAAAACATCCCAAATATCATGTAAGTGTACAGATTCACATAACTCACAAGATGATCACTGAGTTACCTATTCCCCTTGATGTCATGGATATTGACATGGTCGAAATTCCCATTGAAACGTTCATAGCTTGGCTATTTGATCATGTAAAAATATATGTTTATAATTAGATATGTCATGTCCATTTTTTTATACCAAAAGTTTAACAATTAATGGAAAAAGTCATGAATCAAGGAATATTATTATAGATAGAGAAAATGAAGAGGAAAAAGTGATTCGAATAAAAAAATATAAAGGATCAACCAATCAATAGAAAATACCTTCAGAGAGTACCTTTACCCTGCTAGTTTAACTATCACATTTATTAATATTTAGGTCCTTGTAGATACAACATTCAAAGATAGTAAAATTACCACCATTTAATTTGAAGAAAAAATATACGGAGAGGCCATTACAGACTATCTTGGTCTTGATAATGTAGAGGAAATCCTCAAGCATGGATGGATAAGAGTCTCAGTTGAAAATGTATATATGAGGTGAATTTTCATAATATGTTTTTTCAATAGTCAATATACTATGTCAATTATAGTTAAATACTATTCATATTTTTTAAGTGAATATATCAATACTATATGAAGGGAAAACCATATGAACAAAAATATGGACTCATTAGTCCTCACATCACTTACACACAAACAACTTCATTTGAATAAGATGAATATTTAAAAACAGTGGATCAAATTTCCACAATGTTTGAAAAGAAAATAATATAATAAAAACTCTTTTTGGTACTCATGATGCATGGGTAAAAATATAAAATATAATAATATTAGATATATTTTAATTTCTTTTGTCACATATTCCCTTTTTAGGGATCGTTGGTTGTTTATTATAATCAATTTGGATACTCCAAAGATTTATTTTTTTGGATTTAATGAATGTATTACAAAACAACTGAACATACATGATTAATTTTATCAATTTTTAATACATTGAATTCAATATTTTACTAGTGAACTTTAAGTTATATGTTTTATATTCCATTTTAATGATAATTATTTTATAATATGGTGGTGTTTAAATATAATCAAAATCATGGAATGATGATGGTCCATGAGCACGTGAAGCCTATAAAATTCTATAACTAGATATATATTAGGGTATATATAATAATATTTCACTATCAAAGGATATATATAAAAAAATTAATTAGTTTTATTAATGTTCCTATAGTATCTAAAACAGACCAATGAAAAAGATTGTTGTTATTAAATTTGAAAATTTATGAAAGATATTATATTCCATTAATAAAATATCATCCCAAAATATGTATCTCTAATAATGATAATAATTTCATTTAAAATATTTATTAAAAATTTATTTATTTGTATTTTTCCAGTATTACCATGACTATCGACAGTCCATGTATTCAAAATAAGAAATAGTTTTTTTATAAATGTGTGGGCATAATACATGGTTTTAGAATGTTTTTAGTCATCATGAAGAGGTGAATTCCTATCACATTTGTTTATTTTATTTCTTTTAAATCTTGAAGAGTTTATTTATCTACTACTTATTTAGTAAATTTTATTATCATTTTAACTAATAATTGTTTAGTTATTTCTCTTATTTTTTTATCTATTGCTTATTTAGTTAATTTTCACATAGATCAGGAATATGTGATCTAGAATTTATTTTTATACAAGAATTTTGTTCCTATAGAGAGCACAAAAGGCCTCCCAAAATAGTTCATGGTCCTTGAAGGATAAAATGGGATTTTATCTTTCAATAAGTAACATGAACTATATATGGAGGCATTTTTTTCTTTCTATAAGCACAAAATGATTACATAAAAATAATTTATCAATGAAGGATTTAACAAGGATAATCCAATGAGGTATGTATTCAATGTTCTCTCCATAGGCCTGTTTGTTCTTTATTTGATTTTTTTATGTTTAGTAGTGATGCAATGGGGAACCAAATGGCTCCACATTCCCCCGGTGCTCCCGACACTCTTGGAACCCCGTCTTTTTCTACTTCCTCGTAGGGTTTTCTCCAGCTCCGCTGCTTTCACCCAGTGCTCTCGATGATCTTTTTATTGGGCTTCACTTTCTCTAGGTCCTCTCCCTTTTTCCTTTCGATGGTTCCTAGTATCCTCTCCCTATTTCTCCTCTCTCGGCTTCGTGATAGCCTTTCTCAGGTGGCTTTCTATGCTCTGGCCCCGAGTTCCACCACTCTTATCCAGGTCGAATCTGGAGTGGAGGAAACAACGAGGTTTTGGGATACAGTTTGGCTATTGAGGATCCTCTCGGTGCTTACTGTATTCTTCATTCAGGGTTTTAACCCCCGGTCTCTTTCTAGGGTTTCATCCCCTGATCTAATTTTCCCTATTTCCTCCTCAGGTTCTTATCCCGTTCATTATTCCTCGCTCTCGGTGATTTAAGGATGTCTTCTGTTTTTGATTTTCGTTTTTCTATTACTGGTTAGTCATTGGATGTGGTGTCGGCATAGGGTGGATTTTGTGTTGTGATGTGAAGGACTGGAACGAAGGCCCTGGTTTGAGGTCTCCCGGTTGGTGATGGTCTTGCCGCTGTCTCATCCTACAAAATCCCTTTTTTTCTCTACTCTGGAGCCAGGCTTTCCACCATTCTCTCTGAGGTGGAGATGTCTGGTGGTGTTTAAGGTTCTTTGGGAAGTGAGTTTGAGCGGGCGGTTTTGGGAGGTGACGGTGACAATGGTCGTTCAGTGACAGAAAGGCGATGGTGTTTTTGGTGATGTTTAGAGTGTCGGTGGAATGGTTTCCACAACTCTTCAACGATGGGAGTCACTCAACGGCGACGATGAGGGTTCAAAGTCGATGATTTCCGATGGGTCACACCGGCATGGTTGGTGGATCGTGCGTTGATTGCAGCGACGTAGGTGACGATATGTTCATGATGATGGAGAATGATTCAAGACGATTAGGTTGGTGATGTGTCAATGGTATTGGAGGGCGGTTAGAAGTGGTTTGGTCCAACGGAGGTAAATGGTTTTTTAGTATTTTTATTTAAAAAATTTGATGTGTTTTATTGTGGTGGCAGTTTGGAAAGTTGTTTGGTTAGTGCATGTGGTGGTTTGATTTTGGTATGTTGTTTGAAAGTCTTTATGGGGCATGTGTTGGTGACAATGTGGAATTTTTTTATGGTTCGCACTTACCCATAAAGTGGTTTTAATAATAGAAAAAAATGTATTATAGGTAGGTAGTGATGCAATGCATTATATTTTGAATCCAATAATTTTTAATAACGTGTCAGTGAAATAACTTTAAGAAAACAATCCATAATTCATGAAGATATGACTTTATCGAGAATTTATTTTTCTCCAAACATTTTGTGCTCTATTAAAATCACAAAATTCTTTGAGAAAAATTTTAACACCCCGAGCTTCCACGATACGCTTCTCATTCAATAATGCAATAGATTGCATTGTATGCAACTTCGAGTTCTAAAACACCGCGACTAATCAAAGTAGCCATTATGAATAGTAATAACCACTTTTTAAAATTATAGAAATTTAATATTTCAAGATGGACTTCATTTTTGTATTCGTAATATCGAAATTATCCAAAGTTGAATTTTTTGTAATTTTCTAAGAACTTCGAATTTTTATGAATAGTGAAAATTACTTAAAAACAACTTTATTAATCAAAAGAATTTATAGGGATAAATTATAATATTTATTGGTTTTAAAGTATAATTAGAATATATTTTTACCATTTTATCCAAAGGTGGTCATTAGAATTAATTTAACATTGAAATTGGACATAAAAAATTGCCAATCTTTTGATATAAATTGTTTCTTAAAAACACTCTATTTGTTGTAACAGCGGGAATTAGTTATAAAATTAATTAATGCAACTTATATGTTTGGAATTTTTTAAAATAGACATCATTTTTTAATTTGGAATATCAATTATAGCTTAGGGTGAAATTTTGGCATTGTTCTGAAAAACTTCAATTTTTGATGAATAGTGAAACCACTAAGTGGTAGTTAAATAACTGATTTTTTGTTTAAATGAAATATTACCACTTCTGTGATTTTATTTTCAAAAATCCGACATACATGGTTTTCATTAAGAAGTAAAATGTGGTTAAATGAGATCAAAATAATTTTTTGGTGAATAGTAACTTTTAAGTTCTTAATCGCGATTAGAGGTAATTAGTGTAGTTTAAGGTACAAATAATGTTTTAATAATATGAGATGAGCATGAAACTTGTCCTAATAATATTTTATGAGTCATGGACGTCCAAG
The DNA here is from genome assembly GCA_963277665.1 of Viscum album. Classification (NCBI taxonomy): domain Eukaryota; kingdom Viridiplantae; phylum Streptophyta; class Magnoliopsida; order Santalales; family Viscaceae; genus Viscum; species Viscum album. The sequence goes on along the minus strand of OY728158.1, from coordinate 165,438,385 downwards.
ACAACCCATGGGTCAACTTGGGGACCCCATGGAGCCACTTTAGTTGGAAAATGACATTAATATATATTTATTTAATGTTAAAATTAAATTGACACAAACATGAGTTGTTTTACTAAAACAATTTTTAAGTGGGGTTACACAAGTCCAAATTTTGACTATAAATATTAATTAGAAATCTAAAAAGATTTCCTACATCATAGTATTTTTTTTATAATTTTTAGACATTAAATAAATTAAATTATTTATAACATCATTATGATGCAGCGATGACCTCATTATTTAACGATTTTAATAAAATGAAAAGATATTGTAAAATCCAAGGCTTAAACTTGTCCAAAGATTATTAGATGGGTAGATTTCGAACCCTTATCACCTTATCCACGAATTATATAAGTGTGGGACCTTTAGAATCCGAAAAGCATTGTATAATAATGTAACATTTCAATCTTTCCAAAAGAGCCCCTCCTCTCCTCTTATAAAAGGCCCCCACCTCTACCACCTTATTCACACTTTAAAGCCTTTTGGTTCGTCCAAACTCTGCCAAAATACTCTCCAAACTTCCCCCTCTTACTCCTAGAAGCCTCACTTTGGGCAGAACTCTTCCCAAGGAAGCCTTTGGCTCAAATCAAAAAGAGTTACCCGATTTTGAGGTAATGTCTTCTCTAATGTTGTTTTGTTTTATTTTTCTTCTCCACCCCCTAACTCTTTTTATTCATTTATTTTGTAACAACACCAGTATCCTAAATATACTAGGATGTTGTTATAATAAGGATTCAAGCTACACTTACACACACCTACATCTAATCGTTAAAGAACATACGGTTTCTGTGGATGGCGAATTTCTGCTTCACGAAACGATGATTGTTCAACACTCATATAACACCTTCAAAGGTGGCCATTAAGATGTCACTATTTTTATATATGATATATAATATGTTTATGTTTTACTTATGCTTCTGTATTTCTCATTTATGGCATACTTTATGATTTCCATTATGGGTAAAACGCGATAATTTCATTTTAGGAAGTGCGGACTACCGCCCCCTCAAAGTGATTTGAATCGTTAATGCCATATGTGGGATGTATAAAGGATGGAGTAAATGGTATTATACACTATGTTATACTGGAAATATATTATACATTTATATCATTATGATTTCGTTCCATTAAATATAAAATTGAAATGAAAGTAGCGTTCATGCGTACGTACGGCTTACCGTCTCCATGAACGGTGCATTTCATTTCATACCTCTAAATGTTACGTAATATTATGAATGAATGTATATACTGGATATGTATGATATATATTAATATAAATCATGAATATAATTCTGGAGATAATGGATATTCTACCAAATAAACAACTTGTAATTATAAGAAGTTTATTGTTGACTCAAGTACCAAAGATCGACAAAACGACCGTTATTAACTTAAATAATTACATAATGTTCATAACATTGTAATAAGTGATATAAAAAGGATAATGAAATTAAAAATGGTTCTTAATAAGGTATATATTAACTCTAGTTTATTATTTATGAGGTTAAAGAACGGTTGAGTCAAGTTAGACACGAGGTAAGGGAATTTATTAACCCAACTTCCATTCTTTGGGTTAATCTTCTACTTTCAAATTATGTCATGATATTATTATGTCCTATTTTGTATTTTTACTTTCTTTATGTGTACCTATAGTGAATAAACATAATAGATCTATTTTATTTTAAAAATGATCTTTTTAGAGACTTCGTCTCAATCTCCTTTCATTGAGGCATATTTGGTTTTATACACAACTTTCTTTTATACGGTGTATAAAGCCCTTTGACTTTTAAATTTATTCAAAAGGAATCTTTTTTATACGAAGCGTTTTACTAAACGACAAAAAGGGAATGTCTTTCTTTCCGTACATATGCGGCTACAATGACTTCTCCGCCGCCGTGACCATTATTTGAGTTTCGGCTTCCTCTACAAGGCATCACTTTTTTTTAATGAAAAATAAATACAAAGTTTCAACTTGCTTTTATTTTGGTATTGAAAATGGTTTTGAAAGCATTTTTATTATATCAATGTGTTTTATTCACATCTTGTGATTAAAATATGGAAGTGTTATGTTTACTTTATGCATGTTTTATGTGATACGATTATGTTATGGTTTATGATATGTTTAAACCTATTCATATGAGGAATGCATTGGACTTAATAAGTGACGGGTGGAGCCCGCTATAGCTCCTCGATGCATCGGTAGGTCTCATGAGACAACTAGAAGTGGAATTGGCCGAGGCCCTTTCCCAATTTGATTTATGGTTTTGGCCGAGGCCTTAATCATTTTAGACGTCTTGGCCGAGGCCTTGAATTTTTTTTTCAGAATGTATGGCATTATACATTCCCTCATTATGAAAGTGGTTATTGATATTTCATGTGATTATTCTACTAGTAGAATATACATGTGAGAAAGTAAATGGCATTATTTAATTTTATTTTTGCCATATTATGCTGAAGTTCAAGTTTAAAAAGGCTTTTGTTTTAGTTATACATTGCCTTAAATGTTAATGTTTATTTATGAAAGCTTCCGCAATATTGTTATCATTACTGAGCATTTGAGCTCACCCCTTTCAATGTTTTAATATTTTCCAGGATGTGAAGAAGTATTTTAGGAATGACCTGCAGAGATAGTCAGAAGAGGATATGAGTGTGAACTATGAAGACTTTGTTATTAGTTTTTCACTTTATGATGTAATGTAACATTTATGAATGTATCTAGTGTTTCCAAGGCTACTAAACTAATCGGTCTTTCGAGACTTGATCTTTTGTGATCATGCCAATGTTACGAAGTAATGCACCGACTCTGGGTAGCTGGGGTCAGGGCGTTACAGTTGGTATCAGAGGAAGTTTAGTACAAACCTTGGAAGCTAGATTTAGATAAACTCTGATTAGAGCACGTAGACCTAAGATGAACTTTGAGGATTAGTATAGAAGAACTTCCTAAAATTTTGGTATTGTAGAGATTTTGTGAGTTTTCTGAGCAATACATCCTTGTCTGGATACGAGCAGGTAGAGACGGCTCTGGCACAGATGTTCCTAGGGGTAAAACCTGAAAACACCGCTTTGAGCTAGACTCGAACGGGAACTGGTGCACGACAACGGGCCTTGCTGCACTCTTGGTTACGACACTCCGGGGGGATATGCTTAGGATAACTCTCATTTTCTTTACAAATCATTATGAAGGGTTTATGAGTATATACTTCCTCAAAGAAAACATTTTTATGATTATGGATTATATCCATAAATAGTTCAATTTATGTTAAGTGTTTTATAAGTATGGGATTATATATTTTGATTCATAAACTGATCTAGTTTATGCCATTGTTTAGAAATGGCGCCTAGTGGAAGAAATGGAAACCGTATCAATGCACGCACTACATGTAGGGATTTCCCTCCTGCTCAAGATAATTATTGTGGATCTGGAGATAGAACTGGTGCTGATCAACTTATTACCATACTGGGACAATTCACTCAGGTTATGAATAATAACCTTACTCGTATGGAGCACCCTGATCCGCAACGTGGAGGATCAATGTTAGACCGCTTCATGAGGCAACAACCACCAGAATTTAATGGGGGTACAAATCCATTAGTAGCTGATCAATGGATAAACTCCTTAGAGAAAATATTCCACGCCTTGGGGAGTAGTGGAAGGGAAAAGGTTATCATGGCAGTTTACCGCCTCACTGGAGATGCTGATCAATGGTGGTCATTGATTCAAAACACAAAGGAATATGATGACATATCGAACATGGAATGGAGGGAGTTCAAAGATCTTTTCTTAAAAAAATACTTTCCTCATGACCATCAAGAAGATATGGAAAGGCAATTTCTGAGTCTGAGACAAAAGAGGATGAGAATGTCACAAAGTATGAGGACAACTTTACAAGGTTAGCGAGGTATGCTGCAGATTATATACGTAACCCAAGAGGTAAGATTGATCGTTTCTTTGATGGGTTAAAACCATTTCTCCGTCGAGCTTTAGTATCACAATCCTTATCATCATACGAAGATATTGTCTCGTGTGCTATCAAGACAGAAAAGATATTCTCTAAGTCTTTTGACAACAAAGTAAAGCAAGAGAAGAAGAGAACGGGGGAACAAGAGACAGATAAAGGGAAAAAAGGAAAGAAGGATTTTCCATTATGTGATAATTGTGGGAAGAATCACCCTGGTACGTGCCTAAAATGAATGGGAGTTTGTTATAAATGTGGAGAAAAGGGTCACCAGGCTCGTGATTGCAAGGGAAAGAAAGAGGCTTTCAAAGTTGAATGGTACAATTATAGGGAAATGGGGAATTATGAAAATGAATGTCCTAAGCGTCAAGGAAACTTATCTCAGAAAAGGCCAAGGGATCAAGGCCAATATTATGCTATGACTACAGTTGAAGCGGAATAATTAATTTATTGGTGCTTTTGGACTCAAGGATTATATTCTTGTTATAAGAATAATGTGATATATATAAAGATTGTACTGCAGTACTTTTTGATTTTATTAAGGTTTTAATATGATTAAGGTAATCATATTTTTAGAATGTGACAATAAGAGAAACTTTTCTTTGTTTGGGGAATCTGATGTTACAATTGATTTTGGAATTTAGAGACCTTTTAGAGAAAGTCTGGACGGAGGTATTTTGGATAACTATTAATGTTGGAATGGATTACGTTGAACCATGGATAGTATTGTTTAAGGTTAAATCATTTCTGAAGATTATTTTTGGAATATTATAATACTATAGTTTTAGGAAAAGGACAACCGGCAGGGTGGGGAATAACCCGTCGCGTCGGACAAAGCTACTGGAATCGAACCCACAACCATAGTGCGACAAGCCTTTATTTCCTACCACTAGCCTACAGGAAGTCCCTGGTTATTAAAAAATAGTTTTACTAATCTAAATGGTATGTGTTAATATTTGGAACCTTATAAAATTAGGATAAAAAGAATATTTTTGAGTTCCATTACCATTTGGAGTAAAAGATGGGTTTGTGGTAAAAATTTATTAACGAATGAAAGTATACATAACAAGTATGTATATTCCCTTACGTTCTTAGTAAATTTCCTAAATAAATTCCTCAACATTATAAAAGGTAACTTAAAAAAAATGTTGTCGGTTAACTTTTCCAACTGGGGATTCAATGATCATTTAACCAATCACAAGTTTGTGATTTTCTTGTAGTTAAACTTTTTCCTAATCCTATTTTCTATTACTCTCCATCAGACCTTGATGGTTTGTTTCTCCTCTATATCCATATTTTCATAGAATCCTAGAATGGGCTATCTCGGGTGACCTTTGTACTTATCTTTATTTCTTTTAATGTTATATAATTATTAACCTTATTTCCGATGTGGGTTTTCCACAAAGGTATTTTCTCTTTTAAAGCTTTTATTTTCAAAGAAAAATTTCAAATTGCGAGGACTCAATTTATTGAAGGAGGGGAGAATGTAACACCCCGAGCTTCCACGATACGCTTCTCATTCAATAATGCAATAGCTTGCATTGTACGTAACTTCGAGTTCTAAAACACCGCGACTAATCAAAGTAGCCATTATGAATAGTAATAACCACTTTTTAAAATTATAGAAATTTTAAATTTCAAAATGGAATTCATTTTTGTATTCGTAATATCGAAATTATCCAAAGTTGAATTTTTTGTAATTTTCTGAGAACTTCCAATTTTTATGAATAGTGAAAATTACTTAAAAACAACTTTTTTAATCAAAATAATTTATAGTGATAAATTATACTATTTAGTGGTTTTAAAGTATAATTAGAATATATTTTTACCATTTTATCCAAAGGTGGTCATTATAATTAATTTAACATTGAAATTGGACATAAACAATTGCCAATCTTTTGATATAAATTGTTTCTTAAAAACACGCTATTTATTGTAACAACGGGAATTAGTTATAAAATTAATTAATGCAACTTATATGTTTTGAATTTTGTAAAATAGACATCATTTTTGAATTCGGAATATCAATTATAGCTTAGGGTGAAATTTTGGCATTGTTCTGAAAAACTTCAATTTTTGATGAATAGTGAAACCACTAAGTGGTAGTTAAATAACTGATTTTTTGTTTAAATGAAATATTACCACTTCTGTGATTTGATTTTCAAAAATCCGACATACATGGTTGTCATTAAGAAGTAAAATGTGGTTCAATGGGATCAAAATAATTTTTTGGTGAATAGTAACTTTTAAGTTCTTAATCGCGATTAGAAGTAATTAGTGTAGTTTAAGGTACAAATAATGTTTTAATAATATTAGATGAGCATGAAACTTGTCCTACTCCTATTGGATGAGTCATGGCCGACAAAGAAAACCCATGGGTCAACTTGGGGACCCCATGGAGCCACTTTAGTTGGAAAATGACATTAATATATATTTATTTAATGTTAAAATTAAATTGACACAAACATGAGTTGTTTTACGAAAACAGTTTTTAAGTGGGGTTACACAAGTCCAAATTTTGACTATAAATATTCATTAGAAATATAAAACTATTTCCTACATCATAGTATTTTTTTATAATTTTTAGACATTAAATAAATTAAATTATTTATAACATCATTATGATGCAGCGATGACCTCATTATTTAACGATTTTAATAAAATGAAACGATATTGTAAAATCCAATGCTTACACTTGTCCAAATAATATTGGATGGGTAGATTTCGAACCCTTATCACCTTAGCCACGAATTATATAAGTGTGGGATATTTATAATCCGAAAAGCATTGTATAATAATGTAACATTTCAATCTTTCCAAAAGAGCCCCTCCTATCCTCTTATAAAAGGCCCCCACCTCTACCACCTTATTTACACTTTCAAGCCTTTTGGTTCGGCCAACCTCTGCCCAAATACTCTCCCAACTTCCCCCTATTACTCCTAGAAGCCTCACGTTGGGAAGAACTCTTCCCAAGGAAGCCTTTGGCTCAAATCAAAACGAGTTACCCGATTTTGAGGTAATGTCTTCTCTAATGTTGTTTTGTTTTATTTTTCTTCTCCAACCCCCTAAACTCTTTTTATTCATTTATTTTGTAACAAAACCAGTATCCTCAATATACTAGGATGTTGTTATAAGAAGTATTAGAGCTACAATTACACACACCTACATCTAATGGTTAAAGAACATACGGTTTTTGTGGATGGCGAATTTCTGCCTCACGAAACGATGATTGTTCAACACTCATATAAAACCTTCAAAGGTGGCCATTAAGATGTCACTATTTTTATATATGATATATAATATGTTTATGTTTTACTTATGCTTCTGTATTTCTCATTTATGGCATACTTTATGATTTCCATTATGGGTAAAACACGATAATTTCATTTTAGGAAGTGCGGACTACCGCCCCCTCAAAGTGATTTGAATCGTCAATGCCAAATGTGGGATGTATAAAGGATGGAGTAAATGGTATTATACAATATATTATACTGGAATTATATTATACATTTATATCATTATGATTTTGTTCCATTAAATATGAAATTGAAATGAAAGTAGCGTTCATGCGTACGTACGGCTTACCGTCTCCATGAACGGTGCATTTCATTTCTTACCTCCAAATGTTACGTAATATTATGAATGAATGTATATACTGGATATGTATGATATATATGACATCTAAATCATGAATATAATTCTTGAGATAATGGATATTATACCACATAAACAATTGGTAATTATAAGAAGTTTATTGTTGACTCAAGTACCAAAGATCGACAAAACGACCGTTATTAACTTAAATAATTACATAATGTTCATAACATTGTAATAAGTGATATAAAAAGGATAAAGAAATTTAAAATGGTTCTTAATAAGGTATATATTAACTCTAGTTTATTATTCAGGAGGTTAAAGAACGGTTGAGTCAAGTCAGACACGAGGTAAGAGAATTTCTTAACCCAACTTCCATTCTTTGGGTTAATCTCCTACTTTCAAATTATGTCATGATATTATTATGTCCTATTTTGTATTTTTACTTTCTTTATGTGTACCTATAGTGAATAAACATAATAGATCTATTTTATTTTAAAAATGATCTTTTTAGATACTTCGTCTCAATCTCCTTTCATTGAGGCATATTTGGTTTTATACACAACTTTCTTTTATACGGTGTATAAACCCCTTTGAATTTTACGTTTATTCAAAAGGAATCTTTTTTATACGAAGCGTTTTACTAAACGACAAAAAGGGAATGTTTTTCTTTCCGTAAATATGCAGCTACAACGACTTCTCCGCCGCCGTGACCATTATTTGAGTTTCGGCTTCCTCTACAAGCCATCACTTTTTTTTAATGAAAAATAAATACAAAGTTTTAACTTAGTTTTATTTTGGTATTGAAAATGGTTTTGAAAGAGTTTTTATTATATAAATGTGTTTTATTGACATCTTGTGATTGAAATATGGAAGTGTTATGTTTCCTTTATGCATGTTTTATGTGAGACGATTATGTTATGGTTTATGATATGTTTAAACCTATTCATATGAGGAATGCATTGGACTTAATAAGTGATGGGTGGAGACCACTGTAGCTCCTCGATTCATCGGTAGGTCTCATGAGACAACTAGAAGTGGAATTGGCCGAGGCCCTTTCCCAATTTGATTTTTGGTTTTGGCCGAGGCCTTAATCATTTTAGACGTCTTGGCCGAGGCCTTGACAAAATGTTTCAGAATGTCTGGCATTATACATTCCCTCATTATGAAAGTGGTTATTGATATTTCATGTGATTATTCGACTAGTAGAATATACATGTGATTAAGTAAATGGCATTATTTAATTTTATTTTTGCCATATTATGCTGAAGTTCAAGTTTAAAAAGGCTTTTGTTTTAGTTATACATTGCCTTAAATGTTAATGTTTATTTATGAAAGCTTCCGCAATATTGTTATCCTTACTAAGAATTTGAGCTCACCCCTTTCAAAGTTTTAATATTTTCCAGGATGTGAAGAAGTATTTTAGGAATGACCTGCAGGGATAGTTAGAAGAGGATATGAGTGTGAACTATGAAGACTTTGTTATTAGTTTTTCACTTTATGATGTAATGTAACATTTATGAATGTATCTAGTGTTTCCAAGGCTACTAAACTAATCATTCTTTCGAGACTTGATCTTTTGTGATCATGCCAATGTTACGAAGTAATGCACCAACTCTGGGTTGCTGGGGTCGGGGCGTTACAAAAATAAATTCTCCATAAAGGTTTTGATAAGGATTATGCACTTAGGTATTGTTTATTTTATTCATAGATCTATTTTTTCTTCATTTAATTTTTTTATGTTCATTAGTGTCAGTTTTCTTTTTTTAAATGCCTTAAAGTGCATGTTTTTAGTTTAAAATGGACCATTTAGTTAAAAACATGTCTCAAACACTCAAAACTAGGAATTTTTTTCACTATCTTTATAATTTAGGAAAAATATCCATATTTCATTTTTGATGTGTGAGAATCATCCACACATCAATAAACTATACGACGCACTAGATATGATGCCATTGCATATTTTTAGTTTAAAAGAAACATTTTAGTTCAAAACACATGTCACTAACTGAAAAACATGAAAAAACACCTGAATTGTCTTGATAATTTATAAAAATGATACATAAGTCATTTTTGACATTTATTAATTATTCTCACATCATTCTGATCCACGGTGTGACTAATATGAATGAAAGTGCATGTTTTTTATTTTAAAACTTTATTTTAGTACAAAACACACTTCACATACTCAAAATTAATAAACCATTCTTGGATTGTATTGATACTTTAGAAAAAAATACACATATAATTTTTAACATGTATGAATCAACCGTATGTTAATATGACATATATTGTGTATGATATGACTCGATGTGTATAATATTAGTTTAAAAATGAAATTTTAGTTAAAAACATGTGTCACTCAAAAAAAACTCAAACACACTCAGATTTTATAAATATTTTATAAAAATGATCCATACATCATTTTTGACATGTAGTAATTAAACACATGTTAATCTGACACACAATGTTCCTTATATGACTTGAAGTGTGTGTTTTTAGTTTTAAAATAACATTTTAGTTTGAAAGTGCATGTCACTCACTAAAAATCAAGTAAACACATTCAAATTATTTTTATATTTTACTAAAATAGTCCATAAGTCAATTTTTAAATGTATAAATTGAACACACATTAATTCAACACAAATTGTGCCTAGTATAGCTCAAATTCTGTGTTTCTAGTTTAAAATTGACTATTTAGTTCAAAACATGTGTCACATCCTCAAAAATAAACAATCACACTCCAATTATCTTGATACTTTATGAGAATGATCCATAATCCATTTTTTATGTGTAGGAATCATCCACATATCAATCAAATACATGGTGTGTCCAATATGACTCTAAGTGCGTGTTTTCAGTTTAAAAGTATCATTTCAGTTCAAAATTCATATCATTGACTGAAAACCATGAAAACATACTTAGATTATCTTAATAATTTATGAAGATGGTACAGAATTCATCTGTGATGTATAGGAATGATATGAACACCACTATGACACATGGTGTGGCTGTTATGACTGAAAGTGCATGTTTTTATTTTAAATAGAAATTTTTGTACAAAACACACTTTGTTGGATCTGAATCTACGGATTACACACAAGAGGGGGGGTGAATTGTGTCTTTTCAAAATTATTATAATCTCTTCAATTTAGACAAATTCTGTCCACGATGCTTTTGCTCGATTAAATATGCAGCGGAAAAAGTAAAAGCATGAACACACGGATGTATAGTGGTTCGGGGAACAGAAGGCCCCTAGTCCACTCCACCAACGCTCAAATCCACGAGCTTGGCGATTTTCACTATCTGGTCCTCATTTCCACAGACCTGTCCACAACTGAGTACAGGCAGTTGACACCTTTACAAGATTCAGGCACACACAACCTTCCTGGTTCAAACACGAACCCACACAGCTTAGAACGAGAAGCTGATCACTCAAAAATAAAAAAGAGTTTCGATAAAGAAAACACTTCTCCAGTTGTTCTTCACAATTGCAACAGAATGCAATTGACAGTAGATAGATCGTTGTCTTCAAAAAAATAAAGATCTGTAATCAAAACAGTTCTGAGTCGATCCAGTTGCAATAGATATTACCAGAAACTTCACAACTTCAGCAGCAAATAGATTCACAACAGATAGTCGATGTAGAACACGTGAATCTGCTATCAAGATCTTCTTTCGGTAAAAAGGATTCTACACTTCTTCTCGATCTCCAGAAAAGAACGCCTTTTCACAGTCTCTGTTTGTTGCTCGTTAAAAGATCAATCTGTATATTTCACACACTTTCCTGTGTATATATATATATCTCCGAAGTTTCCAAGATAGAACATATATATTCAAATCTGAGAGATTCTTCCGCATAAATAGATCCATAAAAATCTCCTTTAGATTCGCGATATTAAATGAAATAATAGAGCCGTTGTAACTCCCCTGAGGAATCGGCATAAAAAGCTCCGTTTAAATCAATCAGTAATCCGTTGTAAATCGTCTTTGATTCAGTCAAAGTCGTACTTAAGAATCGGCTCGAAATCCGCCTAATAATCCGCTTGTTTGACCAATGCAAACGGTAATATCGTCTGTCAAAAATATCCCGACGCCAAACGTAGGGTTGATGACGTGGCTCCAAACGTAGGGTTCACAAACGTAAGGTTGAACATACATACTTTCTCTTCAGCATTCAAACGTAGGGTTGATCATCCATACTTTGTCTCACTTCAACTCTTCAAAGAACGTACGGTTGATTATAAAAGTAAGGTTGATGATCCATACTTTTGAGAAACAAACTCAACACTGAAAACTAACGTACGGTTTCTCTTCCATACTTGTCCAACAACGAAAACGTAAGGTTCCTTCCAAACGTAATGTTCTTCTTCAATAATTTTCAACAACGTAAGGTTCATTAACCATACGTTTCAAAATAACGTAAGGTTCCTTAACCATACGTTTCTTTTAACATAAAAAGTAAAATTTTCATCCATACGTTACGTTCATCAACGTAGGGTATGAAAAGTGATTCCCGTAGGCGCTAAAATTGATCTCGCGCTACAGTGATTCCAGAACGCGCTAAAATTGATCTCGGAATAAATGAAATATGAAATCTCGTTATATGAAATAAATAAATGAAATAAATTCCTGAAAAATACTCAACTAAATAATTAGTAAATAATTAAGGGTATTTGTGAGCATCAAAATCATCATAAAGAGACAGAGTATTATTTAAAATAATCTCCTCCTTTAAAAAACATTATTTTGAATTGTTTGAAAACAATACATTGCTCAACAATCTCCCCCTTTTTGATGATCACAAAACCCATAAAATAATAGAACTAATTTAATTGCAATATTTATTGAAAAATTAGTTTTATAAAATTTTAGAATTCTGAAAGGATTAAAACAATATTTAACTATAATAAAATTTCTCCTCCATAAAAATAAATGTTCAGCTAAAAAATAGATAAAAGATAAATGTCGTAGATATCCAAATTCTCCCACATATCCAAATTCCTTCATAGGATTCATAGGAAACAAATGAATTTAAATGTTGTGTTTATCCAAATTCTCCCCCTTTTGTGATATCAAAAAGAATGAAAAATTACGGATTTGAACACATTCAATATTGCACTAAACTATAAGTAAATGCTATAATTAACTGTGGATGAATAAGTGAATTTGTTATACTGGGTAACTTAATCATAAATCAATAAACAACAAAATAAAAAAGAAATCAGAAAAGAATTTTCATTCACAAACTGTTATATATAAATGATTGTGATATACAGAGGAATCAAGGTTCATGGATAAGACAGGGAAAAAGGTGTCTATCTCCTTTGAATCGTAGTCTTGATCTCTGTAAACTGTTCTCTGAGCCTCTTCATCATCCCATCTCCTAACTTGATGATAAGATCTCTGTTCTCTTGAGTCATATGAATATCTTCAATCAAATTAACTCTGAAAAACTCATGCATTCTTTCTTCTTTTTCAACAAAAAGAGTCAGCTTCTCTGATAACTGATTCAAAAGAATCCTAATCGGTTGCTCTCCAGATGTCAACTGATCCACTAAAATTTTTTGATTATCCAGCAAAACTGACAAAGGGGCACTATTACACTGAAGATCGTGTAATCTGTCACTCATATTGCTTAGTGCTCCTATAATTGCTTGAAATCGCCGAATCAAATCAGGTGAAGAACCTGATCCACTCACAGCATTGTTTGCAACAGATTCAAATTTATTCTCCATGTAAATCTTCATCTCAGCCAAATCATCTTTCTTTACCATCTCTGATTTTAACTGATCAACAGCATGCAACATATCAGTCTTAAACAAATCTACTTCCTGTCTTGAAACAGTACATTCTTTCAGCTTCTAAAACTTCAACTGCTCTAAGTTCAGAGAATTTCTGAGACTATCATTCTCAGATTCTAACTGAGAGATACGCTTGTACAGCTCAACAACTTCTTCTTTTCTCAAATCAGGGGCACCCTGTGCTCTATTCTCATGTCCAGAAATAGGTTGATGAGGCAAGGCAAGTGGTAAAGAATCTGCATCTGCTTGTTCTTTGTCCTTGTCCTGACAAGGTTGATCCACTGAACTAGCTTTTGAAGCCTGAAATTCTTCCACTGAAAATTCTTCCTGAAGTACTTCTGTATTAGCTTCAGAAGTATGTTCATCACGAACAGTAGTCTCTCTGACTTCTACTGAATGATCAAGAACAATATCTTCATGTAAAACTTGAGGTCGGGCCACTTCTTCACCAGGCACTGCCTCCATAGGTTGTTCTTGTTGTATTACATTTTCAACAGCCACAGAAGCAGATTGAGGTTCTTTTTGGATTTCCGGTTGAGCTGCTGGTTCCTCTATCGGTGCAGTCTGCTCCACAACAGCTTCTCTCACAAATGAATAACAAATTACCGGTTCAGAGGATTTCAAGGCAGGAGAGATAATTTCTTCATCAATTGACCTCTTTCTTTTAGATTGAAGTCCTTCTTGACTTCTCTCTTCCTCAACTTCCTCCATCTCAAAGCGAATTCTCCTTGCCACTGTACTAACCCTTGATTCTGATTGTCCCTCCTTGGACTTAGCAGGTTGAGCCTGAGCACTCTCCGAGTCTTCCTCAGCTCCAACAGGTAAGAGTTTTCCTTTAATAGTGCTCCAGAAGTATCCGACTTTCCTCAAAGTCCCAGCATTAAAAACATTACTGTGGTGACATTTCACCCCAGCATCGACCAATCTGATCATTCCTCTTTTAAACAAAAACAAAGAAATGAACCTTCCATAAGGGAAAAAGGTCATTCTTGCTTCACTATGACAGCAGTATCTCAGATATCTTATCATGAACCGAGGAAAATTAAACTTAATATCACACATCAGAAGATACATTATGTACATGTCAGGGTATAGGATTTTCTCCATCTCAGCCATCCTTGGTGCTAAACCAGTCTGAACAAATTTTACCAAAATTTTCTGATCGGGTTCCAAATCCTTGATAAACATCTTCTTTATCACTCTGGTTCCAAACAGAAAAGACATAATGTCTTCAGACTTATGTACAGAATCTCCAATATTCCGTAAATAGAAATGAAAAACTCCTTCATGAGGGAAGTTAAGAATTTGACTTATCTCTACAGATGATATAGAAAAGTCCTTATCCTCTATTTGAGCCAACAAACTGTCCTCCGTATCTCCAAGGCTAAACTGAACAGTTCTAAAGAAATTTCTCATTTCTGCCTCATATAGAAACTCAGAATTTTCACTATTAAAAGCTTTCTCAAGGCTTTGAAACGACAACGCTTGCTTCAACAGTAAATTAGTTTCAAACAGCCACTCTAAATCGATGACTTTACCTTGCAGTATTTTCCGACCAACTACTTTAGATTTCTTTGCAGCACTGCTCTCGGCTTCATCGGGACGCTTAGTCTTTGCCATTTCAACAACGATTTCTGAAGGTTCGTAAGTTTAGGGTTTGAAGATTCAGAAAAGGGTTTTGGAGCAGATTTGCGGTTCTAGGTTTTCGAAAGGGTTTCCGAAAAAGGTGAAACAGTTTAGAAGGTGAAACGGTTCTGACAGCCTTGATTCCCGTGTAATCACTAATCATTACTTTTATTTAAAACAAAATAAAATTAATTATAGCGGGAAACAACAAATTAAACAGAATTCGAAAATAGAATAAGATTTAAAAAAAAATTATTTAAAATTAAATAAACCTAACTCCCCCTTAATAAATTCAAACCTTGCCGTGGGAAGTGGTTTAGTAAAAATATCTGCTAATTGATTTTCTGTATTTACAAATTCTAAAAATATATCCTTTTTAAACACATGATCTCTTAAAAAGTGATGTCTTATATCAATGTGCTTAGTTCTAGAATGACTAATAGGATTTTTTGAAATATTAATTGCACTAGTATTATCACATAAAATAGGCGTATTATTGAAATTTAATCCAAAGTCCATAAGAGTGTTTTTCATCCACAACACCTGTGCACAGCAACTACCTGCAGACACATATTCTGCGTCGGCTGTTGACAGGGCAACTGAGTGTTGTTTCTTACTAGACCATGATACTAAAGACTTTCCTAAAAAGTGACATGTTCCTGAAGTACTCTTCCTATCTAATCTACAGCTTCCAAAGTCAGCATCTGAATATGAAATTAAATTAAAATCAGAGGTTTTTGGATAAAGCAGAGATTGATAAATAGTACCTTTTAAATATCTAAAAATTCGTTTAACAGCAGTTAAATGGGATTCTTTGGGATTTGATTGAAATCGAGCACAAAGACATACTGAATACATTATATCTGGTCTACTAGCAGTAAGATATAACAAACTACCAATCATACCTATATATAACTTGTTGTCCACTAATTTTCCAGTTTCATCCAAATCAAGTTTTATATTAGTACACATAGGAGTTGTAAATGTCTTGCTGTTTTCAAGTACAAATTTCTTAAGTAAATCAGTAATGTATTTGCATTGATTTAAAACATTTCCAAAATCTTTTTGAAATATTTGAAGACCCAAAAAGAAATTTAATTCTCCCATCATACTCATTTCAAATTCTTTTTGCATTAATTCTGAAAATTCATGACAAAGAATTATATTGGTCGATCCAAAAATTACATCATCAACATAAATTTGAACCAACAAAACATTATTTTTCACAGTTTTCTTAAAGAGTGTTGGATCTGCTAGTCCAACAGTAAAATCATTTTTCAAAAGAAAAGAACTTAGTCTTTCATACCAAGCTCTAGGTGCTTGTTTAAGGCCATAAAGAGCTTTAGTAAGTTTGAAAACAGAATCTGGTTTTTGAGAATTTTCAAAACCAGGAGGTTGCTTAACATAAACTTCCTCCATTAAATATCCATTTAAAAAGGCAGATTTAACATCCATCTGAAATAATTTAAAATTCATATAAGATGCATAGGCTAAAAGGATTCTAATGGATTCTAACCTGGCTACAGGTGCAAAGGTCTCATCATAATCTATTCCTTCTTCTTGATTATATCCTTTAGCTACTAATCTTGCTTTATTTCTAGTTATTATCCCTTGATCATCCTGTTTATTCCTAAAGACCCATTTAGTTCCTATTACTGGATAATCATGTGGTCTTTCAACTAATTCCCAAACCTTATTTCTCTTGAACTGGTTCAATTCATCCTGCATTGCTATTACCCAGCTCTCATCATCTAAAGCTTCTTCTATGGTCTTAGGTTCTTGTTGGGGTAGGAAAGCAGAGAATTAAACTATGTTTCCAATGTTTCTTCTAGTTTGAATACCAGTCTCTAAGTCACCTATCACAGATTCTAAAGGATGATTCTTTAAGGTTCTAGACTGTCTAGGCATTACATTCAAAGGTTCTTCAGTATCATGTTCTTCTGAACTGGACTGAATTTCTTTTATATCATTTTCAAAATCATTCTTTAAATTCTCAGGTCTCATGTTTTCATTAGAATCAGGTTCATCTATTTGTTCTATCCTTTTCTCAAAAGGATCAGATTCATCAAATTTCACATGAACTGATTCTTCAACAATACTTGACTTTTTATTATAGACTCTATAAGCTTTGGAGGTTGCATAATATCCTAAGAAAATACCTTTATCAGATTTTGGATCAAATTTACCAAGATTATCTTTGGTATTCAAGATGTAAACCTTGAATCGAAAAACTTTAAAGTAATTTACTTTAGGTTTTCTGTTATTCCATAGTTCATAGGGTGTCTTTTTCAAAATAGGTCTTATTAAAATTCTATTCATTATATAACAAGCTGTATTAACAGCTTCTGCCCAGAAATATATAGGTAGGCTATATTCATTTAACATAGTTCTAGCCATTTCTTGAATAGTTCTATTTCCTCTTCCTACAATCCCATTTTGATGAGGTGTTCTTGGAGCAGAGAAGGTGTGTTTAATACCCATGTTTGAGCAAAAGGAATTAAATTCCTGGTTCTCAAATTCTCCACCATGATCACTTCTCAATGAGATTATATTAAAACCTTTTTCATTTTGAATAGATTTACAAAAACCTTCAAATAAACTAAAAGCTTCACTTTTAAATTTCAAAAAGAAAATCCAAGTAAATCTAGAATAATCATCAACTAATACATAAACATATAATTTACCAGCTAAACTTGCTACTCTTGAAGGTCCAAACAAATCCATATGGATAAGTTCTAGAGGTTTAGTTGTAGCAACTTTATTAACAGATTTGAATGATGATTTGTGTTGCTTGCCAAGCTGACATGCATCACAGAATCTGTCATTTTCAAATTTGAGACTAGGGAAATCAGAAACTAAATGTTTCTTAGATAATTTATGTAAAGCATATATATTGCAATGACCAAGTATTCTATGCCAGATCCAGGATTCACTTATATTAGCAGTTAAGCAGTTTACTTGTTGTTTACACAAGGAATACAAATCCAAAGTATAAACATTATCAGTTCTGGGTGCTCTAAACTTAAAAAGTTTATCTTTAGAAACAATACAACTATTGTTAGTAAAATCAACAGTGTATCCATCATCACAGAGTTGAGAGATACTTATCAGATTGTGTTTTAACCCTTGTACATAAAGTACTTTGTTGATTGAGACTGTCTCTGGATCTCCAACTGTTCCAATACCAATAATCTTTCCTTTGGCATTGTCACCAAAGGTGACAAGTCCTCCTTCCTTTCGAGTAAGAGAAGAGAAATTAGCTGAAGTTCCACTCATGTGTCTTGAGCAGCCACTGTCCATATACCATATTTCTTTCTTTCTTTGGTGACCTGCTACCTCATCAGTTTCAGCCATGAAACACATATTTGCTTTTAAATTGGCTTCCTCCTTCTCTGAGCTTGATTCAGAAGAATTACTTGAGTCTTCAGAAACACTCCAAGTAGCTTTCATAGCTTTCTTGTCTTTCTGCTCATAATCATCTCTTTTGAAGAATTTCTTCTTCTTTGCATCTTTCAATTTTGGGCAATCCGGTCTGATATGTCCCATCTTTTTGCATTCATAACATCTCACTTCCTTGCTATCCTTTTTGAAGGATTTCTTGAAGTCTTTCTTCTTACTATAGAACTTTCTGAATTTTCTGGCTAGCTGAGCCAGTTCTTCATCCGAATTTGAAGAATCAGAGCTTTCTGATTTAGCACTTACTTCTCTGTTCTTCATCTTTATATCCTTTTGTTGAGAAGTCACTTTCAACGCAGTGTTTTCCCTTTTTATGTAGACTTTATGCTCATTTACCTCATCTTGCATTTCAGCCTCGTACATCATCAATGTACCAATCAGTTCTCTCATAGTTAGATCTTTAACAGAAGTTGATTGTCTGATTGCTGCAGAGATTCCATTCCATCGAGTAGGATGTACTCTTAGAACCTTCAACGCTTGATCAGCCTGCTTGATTGGTTCTCCTAGAGCTGTTATATTATTGACAATTTCTGTCAATCTTCCATTCATCTGGGTGATGCTCTCTCCTTCAATCATTCTGAAAGTATCGAATTTTAACTTAGCAGTTGCATATCTCATCTGTCTTACATTATCTGTTCCTTCATAAGCAACAGCTATTGTTTGCCACATTTCATATGCAGTCAGGCATTGAGATACTCTGTTAAATTCATTTGGTCCTAGACCACAGATGATTGCATTCATAGCTTTTGAATTTATGTCATACTCAGCCTCTGTAGCAGCACTCCATGTATCGGGATTTTCAGGAATTTCATAGGGAGTCAGAATCTTTGAATAGACTTTGTAACCAAGATTTTTCAGATAAATAATCATACGTGATTTCCAGCAGCCATAATTATCTCCATTAAAGTAAGGTGCTCTGACCATTGACATTCCCTCTCTCATATCAGCCATGATACACTATGTATAATCTTTAAATACTTCTAGCTTGATAAGACTTTAAAAATAAGAAGCTCCTCCTCTGATACCAATTGTTGGATCTGAATCTACGGATTACACACAAGAGGGGGGGTGAATTGTGTCTTTTCAAAATTATTATAATCTCTTCGATTTAGACAAATTCTGTCCACGATGCTTTTGCTCGATTAAATATGCAGCGGAAAAAGTAAAAGCATGAACACACGGATGTATAGTGGTTCGGGGAACAGAAGACCCCTAGTCCACTCCACCAACGCTCAAATCCACGAGCTTGGCGATTTTCACTATTTGGTCCTCGTTTCCACAGACCTGTCCACAACTGAGTACAGGCAGTTGACACCTTTACAAGATTCAGGCACACACAGCCTTCCTGGTTCAAACACGAACCCACACAGCTTAGAACGAGAAGCTGATCACTCAAAAATAAAAAGAGTTTCGACAAAGAAAACACTTCTCCAGTTGTTCTTCACAATTGCAACAGAATGCAATTGATAGTAGATAGATCGTTGTCTTCAGAAACATAAAGATCTGTAATCAAAACAGTTCTGAGTCGATCCAGTTGCAATAGATATTACCAGAAACTTCACAACTTCAGCAGCAAATAGATTCACAACAGATAGTCGATGTAGAACACGTGAATCTGCTATCAAGATCTTCTTTCGGTAAAAAGGATTTTACACTTCTTCTCGATCACCAGAAAAGAACGCCTTTTCACAGTCTCTGTTTCTTGCTCGTTAAAAGATCAATCTGTATATTTCACACACTTTCCTGTGTATATATATATATCTCCGAAGTTTCCAAGATAGAACATATATATTCAAATCTGAGAGATTCTTCCGCATAAATAGATCCATAAAAATCTCCTTTAGATTCGCGATATTAAATGAAATAACAGAGCCGTTGTAACTCCCCTGAGGAATCGGCATAAAAAGCTCCGTTTAAATCAATCAGTAATCCGTTGTAAATCGTCTTTGATTCAGTCAAAGTCGTACTTAAGAATCGGCTCGAAATCCGCCTAATAATCCGCTTGTTTGACCAATGCAAACGGTAATATCGTCTGTCAAAAATATCCCGACGCCAAACGTAGGGTTGATGACGTGGCTCCAAACGTAGGGTTCACAAACGTAAGGTTGAACATACATACTTTCTCTTCAGCATTCAAACGTAGGGTTGATCATCCATACTTTGTCTCGCTTCAACTCTTCAAAGAACGTACGGTTGATTATAAAAGTAAGGTTGATGATCCATACTTTTGAGAAACAAACTCAACAGTGAAAACTAACGTACGGTTTCTCTTCCATACTTGTCCAACAACGAAAACGTAAGGTTCCTTCCAAACGTAATGTTCTTCTTCAATACTTTTCAACAACGTAAGGTTCATTAACCATACGTTTCAAAATAACGTAAGGTTCCTTAACCATACGTTTCTTTTAACATAAAAAGTAAACTTTTCATCCATACATTACGTTCATCAACGTAGGGTATGAACAGTGATTCCAGTACGCGCTAAAATTGATCTCGCGCTACAGTGATTCCAGAACGCGCTAAAATTGATCTCGGAATAAATGAAATATGAAATCTCGTTATATGAAATAAATAAATGAAATAAATTCCTGCAAAATACTCAACGAAATAATTAGTAAATAATTAAGGGTATTTGTGAGCATCAAAATCATCATAAAGAGACAGAGTATTATTTAAAATAATCTCCTCCTTTAAAAAACATTATTTTGAATTGTTTGAAAACAATACATTGCTCAACACACTTCACATACACAAAATATATAAAACTCACTTATATTACATTGAAAATTTAGTAAAATGATCCATATGTCATTTGTGACATGTAGGAATCAACCACATGTAAATCAGACACACAACATGTCTGGTATGACTCTATGTGTGTGTTTTCAGTAAAAAAAATGATATTTTAGTTAAAAACATACGTCACTCACTGAAAATAGAAAAAAAACATTTATAATATCTAGATATTTTATAATAATTATACATATGTCATTTTTAACATATAGAAATTGACCACACATTAATTTTACACACGGTGTGCTCGATATTACTTGAAGTGCGTGTTTTCATTTTAAGAATGAAATTTTAGTTCAAAACACACACCATATAGTGAAAACTAAGAAACCATACTTATATTGGATTTATGTTTTTAAAAAATGATCTATAATTCATTTGTGACATGTATTAATTAAACACCCAATAATCTGACACATAGTGTTCCCGGTATAACTCAAAGGGTGTGCTTTAAGTTTTAAAATTGACTATTTAGTTCAAAACATACATCACATTCTTAAAACAAAAAAAAAACACTTTAATTATCTTGAAACATTACGAAAATGTTCCATAAGTTATTTTTTATGTTTAAGAATTATACTCACATAAATTTGATACATGGTGTTCCTGGTATGACTCTAAGTAATGTTTTCAGCTTAAAAGTAACATTTTAGTCAAAACATAGGTCACTAATTGAAAAGCATAAAAATACACATATATTATATTGATAATTTAGAAAAATGATACATAATTCATTTTTATGTATATGAATCAACTACACATCACTCTAACACGTAGTGTTTCTTGAATGATTAAAAGTTTTTATTTTTTATTTAAAATTTCTATTTCAGTAAAAAACAAATTTCATATACTAAAAATAGAGAAAACATGCTCATATTGTCTTGATACATCGAAAAAATTATTCATACATAATTTTTTACATGTAAGAATCAACTTCACATAAATCTGACACATGATGTTCCCATTATGACTCAAAGTGGGTGTTTTCAGTTTAAAAATGACATTTTAGCTAAAAACACATATCACTCACTAGAAATAGAGAAAAAACACTCATATTATCTATATATTTTAGATAAACGATCCATATATCATTTGTTACATTTATTAATTGGCAAAACATAAACCTAACACATGGTGTGCCTAGTGTAACTCAAAGTGCATATTTTTGAGTTTAAAAATGACATTTTAGTTCAAAACACGAGTCACTCACTGAAAAATATGAAAATGAACTCAAATTCTATTGATATTTTAGTAAAACAATATAATTATTTTTTGAAATTTATGAATTAACCACACATTAATTACACATAGTTTTCTTGGTATAACTCAAAATGCATATTTTTGGTTTAAAATTGACTATTTATTTCAAAAAAAGAGTTACATACTCAAAATTGATAAACACCCTTAGATTGTCTTTAATCTTTAGGAAAATGATCCATTAGTCGTTTTTGATGCATAATAATAATCCAAACATCAATATAATACACAATGTTACTAGTATGACTTTTAATATGTGTTTTCAGTAAAAAAGTAACATTTTAGTTCAAAACAAGTGTCACTAATTGAAAATCATGTAAGAATAGCCATAATATCTTGATAATTTATAAAAATGATACATAAGTCATTTTTTATGTTTAGGAATCAACCTCACATCACTCTGCCACATGGTGTGACCAGTATGACTGAAAGTGTATGTTTTTATTTTAAACAAGCATTTTATTACAAAACACACTTCACATACTCAAAGAAAAAAAACACAATTGAAATATCTTTATTGTTTAATAAAATTAAACATATATCATATTTGAAAAGTAAGAATCAATCACTCATCAACATGACACACGGTGTGCCTGATATGACTTGAAGAGCATGTTTTCAGTTTAAAAGTGACATTTTAGTTCAAAACATGCTCCACTCACTGAAAACTAATAAAGCATAGTAATATTATCTTAATAATTTATAAAAATGATCCATAAGTCATTTTTTATGTGTAGAAACCAATCAAACATCAATCTGACACATTATGTGCTTAGTATGACTCAAAATTCCTATTTCGAGTTTAAAAGTAACTGTTTAGCTCAAAATGCATGTCGCTCACTAAAAACCAATAAAACACAATTTTATTATCTTAATAATTTTATAAAATTATCTATAATTAATTTCTAACATATAGGAATTATCCACATATAAATTTGATACACGGTGTGGCAGATATGACTGAAAGTACATGTTTTTATTTAAAATTGATATTTTAGTACAAAAAAACTTTCAGATACTCAAAATTAAGAAAATTTTCTCAGATTGTATTGATACTTTAGGATAATTATCCATAAGTTATTTATGATTCCTAGTAATTATTCTCACATCAATATGACACATAGTGTTCCTGGTATGAGTCAAAGTGCGTGTTTTCTTTTTAAAAGCGGCTTTTCAGTTCAAAACAAGTCCCACTCCCTAAAAACTAATAAAACCTACTAGGATTGTCTTGAAACTTTGTAAAAACTATACATAAGTCATTTTATATGCATAGTAATTATTGACACATCAATATGACACATGGTGTTCCTGTTATTACTCAAAGTGAATGTTTTCACGTTTAAAAGTAACATTTTAGTTCAAATCACACACCACTCACTAAAAACTAAGAAAATACACTTGGATTGTCTTAATAATTTATGGAAATTATTCTTAATTCATTTAGTATGTATAGGAATTGGCCTCACATCACTCTTAAACATGGTTAATCCATATGACAGAAAGTGTGTGTTTTAATTTAAAATCAACATTTTTGTATAAAACATACTTCACATACTCAAACATAGAAGATATGTTTCAATTATATTTATAATTTAAGGAAATGATCTATAAGTAATTTTTTATATGTAGGAATTAGCTTCACATCAACCTCATACATAGTGTGCTCAATATGACTCAAAGTGAATGTTTTTAGTTTAAAAGTAACATTTTAGTTAAAAACATGTATCACATATGAAATTTCAATAAAAAATTATTCTATTTCCTTGATACTTTAGAAAAACAATACGTAAATCATTTTTGATTTATAGGAATATAATACATGTGAATCTGACACATGGTGTAATCGATATGACTTGAAGTGCATGTTTCAGTTTAAAGGGGGATTTTATCAGCATTGTCTCTAGTGCTGATAAAGTTGCCTGGCTTTTAAGGGCACTTACTACATCAGTTATTTTTTTGCACTAAAAATGACCATTTTTCACATTTATAAATCCCATATATTTAGTAGTGTTTCCCCAATGATGTATTTGACTAATGTTTAGAGTATGTAAGATTCCCATCTTATAAACTGAAGACTTCTTTTAACAAGACTCTTTTCCACTGAGATCATGTCAACGAGTTGATGATAATATTTGTTTACATTTAAAATTAATTTTAAAATATTTGATTTTTTTAAAAGGATAATAAAAGTGGTAAATCCCATAATGACAAGTGTTAGAGAGTGAGGTCTCCTTTAAAGAGGGTAACACTTTATCAATATTGAAAAATGATAAAAGTATTGGATAATTTTTTTGTGAGAGATGGGGCACCAAATTGTCTATGCACTTGTACTATATAGTTCTATGATATCTCAATCTATACTAAATAAATCAAAATCACTTTTTTGGTGTGAAATAATAATGATTATTTCATTACTCTCTTGATTCTAAAACCTATGAGTCAATATTGTATTCTAAATAGGATTCACTTGAAATACAATGTTTTACTGATTTGGTATGGGTGAATCTAATATTACGGAGAGAAACATCATAACATGCCTCGATAGACTCGTACACTATCATTTGAGTACTAGATTCCACCATTATCCTCTTTTATGCCCAATAATAATTGATGTGCGATTTCATAAACACAACATTAATATAAGATACGTGAGAAACAAGTATCGTATATAAAAACTATAAAAATGAGTGGAATTTCCCTCAAAAGTAACATGAATATCTACATCAATAATATACAAACCCAATATATATATATATATATATATATCAAAAAAATATTATTAAATACTAACAATTTTATTAAATGATAATGTATAAATACCAATTATCAAACACACATGTATAATGGATTAAAAAAAGAACACAATCACAAGAACTCCGTTGGAACCACTTCATGTATGGAGATTGTATTTGTTCTCAAAAGTTGTCAATATAGGTTAAAATTAAGAATGATATGAATAGGAACTCTAAAGTTGATGGAGAATAGAATTTAGACAATTTTTGAACTGATCTTAAGTTCAAAGTACATGTATCAAAGGAGATACCTTTTCTACAAAAATGAAACTATCTCAGAGAGTGATGAAGGGATTGAAGTTATAATGTGATCATGAAATGTATCACTATTTAAATAGATCATGAAAGTGTCTACTTGAAGATACATGCATTATTTCATGAGGGATCATGTAGAGATTTGAAGATTTAATAATGATCATACAAATATGAGCAGATGATGCCAGTAATATTCTATGTTGACTAGAAAGACTGAGGTTACTGGAAGACTAAAAAGTTTCTGTACTTTTCCTAGAAAATCTGACTATGCTAAAGGTGATCGATCAAAAACTATGTATCACGATACATAAGGCTTGTGATGAAAGCGTCTAATTTTTGAAGACGAAATATGATAGTTAAGAATCATGGGTGATCTTACCAAAGTAGATATTTAAGGTGGTGCCATTTCCTAGTGTTTTCCAAATTTTTGGACCTCCAAATCAGGATTTTGTTTTTGGAAATGGAAGGATTTTTGTATAGGAGTGAACGAGATGAAAAATGGTGAAGGAAATTAGAAAGAGAATCAAACCACATACCTCATAAAATGGACTTTGTACCATGTTTGGGAACGGTTCGTGGTCATGTACTATGTAGCGGGAATGGTACGTGGGACGGTTCACGGAATGCGTCACAGTAGCAAAAATGGTTCATAGAGGAAGGAGTTTTGGTACGAAGGATGACTCATCATTGGCGAAAGAGATGCAGTACACAGACCGGCAAGCTTACAGTACGCGGAAGGTTAGCATTATGCAGTAAAGGTTCCTAGTACACGGTAGAGGATTACAGTATGTGGATGGAGTTTAGTATGTGGTAAAGATTTTCCCACATTGAAAATTTGGGTAAATTAGATTAGAAAAAATTTCAAAGTTATTTTCCTATATAAGTAGTGTTAATCCCATCATTAAGTAAAATAAAATTCAATAACAAAATATCATCGCTGTGGAAGAAATCATCTAGGTCCGAAAGTTTTCTCGCAAGAAGAATTATTTGAAGGGAAGTGGTACGCGGAAGAGATTCCATGTAGGAAAAAGTGGTATGTGGAAGACAAAATAGTTCACAAAATTAGATGGAACAATCTATAGAATAGATTCTGTATAAAACAAAGTGGTACAAAAGAGATGAAATGATTCACATAATTTGAAGAAGAAGTCTGCAGAAGGAAGAAATGGTTTTTAGAATAGGAAAGAACAGTCCATAGAAGAAGGAATTACATAGAATTAGAAGCTGTAAGAAGAAATGGTATGCCGAGGAAATATGAAAAGGAGAACTATGAGGATAAGGTACATGAAGTAGGTGGTATACGGAGCAAGCATGACACATAGTGTATTCATGGTACGCAAAGTAGGTGTGGTACGCGGAGCAAGCGTGGTACGCGGAGCAGGCGCGATATGCGGAGTAGGTGCGATATGCAGAGCAAGAGCATTATATAGAGCATGCATGGTAGGAAGATCAACTACTATCTGCAAAATTAGGGACAGTTCACGGAAGCAAAAACATCATAAAGGAAGTTTGTGATTATAGAAAAAAGAAGAAGAAAATTTAGTTCATTTAGTTGTTACACTAAAAATAAGATTGAGCATAAAAGAGAATCAAATTTATACCTTGATGTAAGAAAAGTCTCATGCTGAATAAGAGACAAATAATTCTATGCCTATCTATTGAAGCGACCATTATGTTTATAAACTGAGTGAAGATTTTATAATGTAGTGAGAAAGGGTTAGTTAGTGGAAGTTATATAAGGGATGTAGTGTGCTTTACCTAAAAACTTTTAAAAGGTAGTGTGCCTGGGACATAGTTACTATGCCTGAACCTTTGTAATCCATTGCTAGTGAGGATTAATGGAATTAGGTATGACCGAAAACCTGTTAGCATATGCTCCTTAGACATATCCATTAGTGGTGAACCAAGTAAAAGTGATGTCTTATCCTTATACATGTGAATGTTTTAATTAATACACATATCCATCATACTAGTTTAAATAAGTTCCCACCAACATGGGAACAAGATCCACTAAAGAAGAGAAAAATTTGACACCCTGATTCACCCACATATTAAGGTGGTCTAAGATCCTTAAATTGGTATCAAAGGAAAAGGTTTATATATGTTGGATACTCTTCCGTAATTCTGTTCATAAGAGGATTTGAGTTTTTCTTTCCTAAGTAAACAATGAAGAGTAGTCTTGATGAAAGTTCATTTATCTCTAAGAATAAGTCTAAACCCAACAAGACTATGATGAACATAAAAAACGAATAGAAGAGACAGCTGAAGAAGTACCTCTTATCTAAAGAAGAGTTGGTATCTAGTTCTCCATGCCTTTCAAAAAATAATGATATTTCAGTCCTGGAAAGAAAAGATCAAGGATATTGGGAGGTATTTTTTTCATCCTTGATCAATATTTAGCCTCAGATAAAATTTAAAGACTACGAAAATACCTTTATGACATCTTTGAAGATAGAGTCGTTGGTATTTGTTGAATATTTCAATGTATGCAGTGGGAAATCATCCAACTAAGAAAAGAATAAAATTCTATGGAGGAAGTCGTAGAAAATAATATGTCAGAATGTTATAAGCTCTCTAGAAAAATTGAATTCTTTAAAGAAACAAGGAGGAAACATGAAATAAATACATCAAAATGGATCAAAGAAGTTGAAGAGGAAGAGAGAGTTATAAAGGCTCTTGAAGAGAAGATCTATGTGATTGAAGGGAAACTCAAAAATTACACTGATGTCAAGGGTCTACAATTGGAATGGATATCCAAGAACATCCAGGAACATAACTCTTTGATTTAGAATAAAATGATGTTGCTTGAAGAAGAATTTGTTATAATAAATAAGTATTATGAAGAGAAGATGACTATGAGTGAAGATGAGAAAGTTATCCTCAATAGGAAATGTCTAGAATTGGAAACTCATTTGACCAATCTTGAGAAGACATATATTGAGACTTCACAAAATAAGGAAATAGTTACTACTGGTACATAGTTTCCAATGGAGGATTCTAAAGCTGAAAGACCTTCAACATGTGATCAAAAGATAATGACATCCATTGATGATCTATCTCAAGAAACAACGTCTCTTACTACTCAATTCTCACTGGAGGAACCTAAAGTTGAAAGGACGCTAACATGTGATAAGAATACCATGACATATTTTGATGATATACCATAAGAATATGAGAAGAATAAGGTACTATCCAAACCATTTTGTACTCATAATTCTAAATATGTTTCCACAAGCAATGCAGGTTAGAAGGGAAAATCAAAATAAGTATGGATGAGTAAAGGTGAAGATTTACCTATCACCATTTCTTGGGTGAATAGGGAGAAGAATGTTGAAGGTGGTTCTCCACAAAGAGCACAAAAATTCAAGAAGAAGGCCAAAAAAAATAATACCAATAAATAAAGATTTGTGGGTTAATGTTGGTGGTGAAACCAATTTGGGCACTGTACATTAAACTATTGGTACAATCCTCATAATGTAAAATCACAAAGGAAGCCTACCTCATGGGGGAGAAATCTAGAAATAAAGAAGAAATATCTACATGTCCAGAAGAACATTTTTAGCAAAAATATATTTGGAATGCTTGATAACATCTATGATGTGTTCAATGGAAGTGGTCACAAGGTAGGTACATTCCCATCTCAATATCTATTCATTGTTGATAAGAATAGAATACCTATGACGTTGGATAAGTATGAAGCAGCTACCTTGGGAAGAAATTAGAAGAATAATGTAAACAAAAATTTCCCTACGAAGATCTCAAGTAGGGAAGCTGAGAAAACCCTAGATTTTAGATCCATGAAAATGAAGGTCCATTCGTCCAAAAGATAAACTAAGATTAATGACACTCAGATGAACCTATGTGGAAGATCTAAACTTGCTGTAACAGTTCCAAATGAAATGTTGGTCATCTGGAAAGAAGATTTGAAAGGAATAAGGAATCTAGAAGATGAAATAAACAAGGATGGTGATAATGGAAAAGGATAACTTTCTCATGATGAAGATTTAGTGTATGAGATAACAAAAACCAAAAGAAACACACATGTTAAAGAAGTTTTATGTGAGATATGTATGAAATATGGTCACATTGAAAAAAGTTATCTAACCTTAATAAAAGAGTAAGAAGAAATACTTAAGAAGAGTAAGAATGTATCATCCATGGTGGCTGTTAAGGAGAAGAACAATTCTCCCCACAAATCAGAAGTGAATGTGAAGAGATCCATGACACATCTGCATAGATCAGAAAATATATTCAGATGTGCGAGCATGAATACTAGAGTAAATAGAGGAACTTGGTTGAGAAAATAATCTCAACTATGTAGTTCATATCAATGAATCAAGGAGGATCCACCTCATTCCCATAAATATATTGTGTATCGTATTTTTGTTTCTATTATAGGGAATTAATGGTAAAACAAGATCTCCAGGTGAGAACATAAGAGGTAGTGAATGCTGTCAACTCTTGATAGAAAATCTGAATAAGTTTCCATCCTTGGAAGATTATTCAATTAATATTCAAAGATTAAAATGATGAAGGATAACCCTTTATAAAGATGATGAGGAGTGTTTCCCTTGAGGGGGAGACAAATAAAGAATCTTCCAGAGTTATTATCTTAATTAGTATCAACTTTAGTTGGTATAAAATTCAATTACTCTGGAAATTGCTTGAAGAAAAAGTCATTGGAAATGGTATCTCATTTACCAATCTCTCATCCTTAGTTACTCTGCATGAAGATCATTTTACTAAGGGGTGAGTAACTGAATTAATCTGTGACATAAGAAGAATGGAATCTCCCCAAGGTCATTTATTCTACCAATTTCTCTTGAATGTTTTTGGTATTTTTGTTGAAGTGATTTTAAGAGTTTTAGGTTGATTATTACCTATGAATAATGGAAATATTTTTCTCTTAATAAAATACCCTTGTTTTCTACACTGGGTATTTCTCAAGTAGAAATAGTGAAACTATTGATGACACATTTGTTAAGAATGGACAGATACCCTTTTCCCATGCACTTTGTATTTTTGGTCAATAAGGGGGAGAGAAAGTGAAATGAAAGTTTGAAATGTGGACAGAAAGAAAAAGAAAAAAAGGAGATAGAAGTTTCTCATTTTGACACTGACACCTTCATTTGAGGAGAACTTTAAGGTATTGACAACAAAATACAAAGGGGGAGATTATTGGAACCAATTCATGTATGAAGATTCTATTTTTTTTTCAAACCTTGTCAATATAGGTCAAAATAAATAAAGAGATGAAGAGAAACTCCAATGTTGACGGATAATGGAATTCAGATGACTTTTGAATTGATCTTGAGTTCAAAGTACATGTATCAAAGGTGATACATTGTCTACAACAATGAAACAATCTCAGAGAGTGTTGAAGGGATTGAAGTTATAAAGTGATCATACAACATCTCACTATTCAAAGAGACCATTAAAGAGCCTAATTGAAGAGACATTCATTATCGAACGAGGGAAAATATAGAGATTTTAAGATTTAAGAATGATCATACAAAGCGGAGAAGATGATGCCAATAATATTCAATGTTGACTGGAAAGACTGATGTTCCTGGAAGACAGGGAAGTTATAGTACTTTCACTGGAAAATATGATGATGATAAATGTGATCGATAAAAGATTATATATCATGAAAAATACAGCTCTTGATGAAAGTAGCTAATTGTTGAAAAATAAATATGACAGTGAAGAAGCATGGGTGTTATTACCGAAGAAGATATTTAAGGTGGTGCCATTTCCCAGTGTTTTCCAATTTTTGGACCTCCAAATCGGGTTTTTTTTCGGAAATGGAAGGATTTATATATAAAAGTGAATGAGATATAAAATGGAGAAGGAAATAAGTAAATGAATCAAACCACATAACTCAGAACATGGATTACGTACCGTGTTCTAGAATGGTTTGTAGCTGCATACCATGTAGCGGGAAAGGTACGCAGGACGGTTCAGGGAATGAGCTGCTATACCAAAAATGGTTCACAGCGGAAGGAGTTTCAGTATATGGGATGACTCATCGTTGGTAAAAGAGATGCAGTACATGGATCAGTAGTCTTACGGTATGAAGAAGATTAAAGGTACATGGTAAAGGTTTGCAGTACGCGATGGAGGCTTATAGTATACTGATGGAGTTTAGTATGCGGTGAAGATTGTCCCACATTGAATATTTTGGTAAATCAGATTAGTGAAATTTATGGATTTATTTTCCTATATATGGAGTGATAATCCCATCATTAAGTAAGAGATAATTTGATAATAAAAGATTATCGTTGTGTAAGAACTCAGCTAGGTTTGAAAGTGTTCTTGTAGGAAGAATTATGAGTAGAGAAGTGGTACGCGGGAGAGATTAAGCATAGAATGAAGTGTTTTTCAGAAGATGAAATGGTTCATGGAATTGGAAGGATCAGTCTGTGGAAGGGATTCTAGATAGGACCAAGTGGTATGCGAGATTTGAAATGATTCACAAAATTTGAAGAAGAAGTCTGCAGAAGGAAGAAATGGTTTGTGGAATAGGAAGGAACAGTCCACAGAAGAAGGAATTCCACAGAAGTAGAAGCTGTAAGAAGAATACGTACACTGATGCGATTAACAGAGGCGTGGTATGTAGAGAAGTTATGTAGAGCTTGTGGTACATAGAGCAGGAGCAGCACGCAAAGCAGCCGTAGTATGCAGAGCAAGTGAGGTACATAGAGCTGGTGCGGTACTCGAAGCAGGCGCAGTACATGGAGCTTCCACGATACGTAGAGAAGGCGGGGTATGAGGAGTAGACATAGTACATGGAGTAGGGGAGAAATGCGAAGTAGGAGTGATACACAGATCAGAGACAGTCTGCATAATTAGGTATAGTTTGAGGAATTGGAAACATCATAAAGGAAGTTTGTGATTCTATCAAAAAGAAGAATAAGATTTAGTGCATTTAGTTGTTGCACTAAATAAGAAGATTGAACAAAAATTATCATCAAATCTAGACCTTGATGTAAGGAAAGTATCATGCTAAACAAGGGACAAATACTTTTATGCCTATCTATTGAAGTGAACTTCAAGTCAATAAACTGAGTGAAGATTCTTCCAATGCAGTGATCAAGGGTGAGCCTGTAGAAGTGATCGAAGGGATGGAGTGTTATTTCCCTAAAAAATTGTAAAGTAAGTGTACCTAGGATAGAGTGAATCTTCCCAAACCTTCGTAAAATACAACTAGTGAAGATTAGTGGAATTTGGTATGATCGAAAACTTGTTGGCGTATGCTCCTTGGATGTAGCCCTTAGTGGTGAACCAAGTAAAAGTGATGTCCTGTCCTTTTTCATGTGAATATTTTAATTATTGTACATATCCATCATACAGGTTTAAACATGTTCCTACCAACATGGGAACAAGATCCAATAAATAATAGAAAAAATTGACACCCTGATTCTCCCCTATCAGGGTGGTCTAGGGTCCTTCAAATCCTCCCACACATATCAATATAGATAAAAGGTATCAAAAATAAAAATAGAAACCCATAAAGGATCCTATAAAGCCTCGTGTTTGTATGGATTTTAAAAATCCGAAGGAATTTTAATTTTCCATTTGGTGAATGGTTTATTTTTATAACTTGGATTTATATTGATAATCCAAGAGTTCGATCATCCTGATATGATGTTTTTGGATAAGTTTTGAGGATCGAGAGGTTTCTTGGGTGCTTGGGAAAGTATAGGGAGTTTCAAGTTTTTTTGAGTTTTTGGAGATTTTCATCCAGGGTACACACTTTGGTGTGTACAGGTTAGTTGAAACCATAAAACAGTTTGTGCTACTAGAGGTTTCCATTTCATTTTCTGAAGAGATCGATTTTGTAGCATAGTTAGTGCATGGTTTTGAGGAAGCTATAAAAATCCTATGATAAACTGTGTAGGGTGGATTAGAATTTGGTCTTGGTGAATAGTTTGTACATGATTATAGACAAAATGTATGAAATTTTGTAGATGGTTCTAGAGATAATTTGAACGGTCATCCCATGGTTTGGTAAACTAGGTAGACTAACCGTGCGAGAGGGGTGTACTTGGACCGTTCTTGCCACATGATTAGAGCGTGGTTTTAAAAAATTGGGTGGCTCATTAAAAGTGTATTTTTATGGGTTTATCCTATGGAATTTTAAGTACATGCCTCATTTTTCTTCTTATCCCTCATAAAAATACACCAAACTGCTGAACCCCTCTCCCTCCTTTAATTCCCCTTCGATTTGGGGGTCTTTAGGATATGATTTCTTTAAGTTTTAGGACATATTAATCATTTGTTATCCCCCATTCTTGTTTTCATTTTCTTTACTCTTTATTTCAATTCTTTGGTTAGGGATTCAGTTTTTATTCTACTGGTGTGTTGTGTAATCGATTGGTTCTCATAAAAAATTCACTCATCATGTAAAGAGGGTGTCTTGTAGCGACGTCTGCACACCGTCACTCATTGATTTTATGAAGTTATGTCACACCATGGAATTTATTATGGAATTTTTCTTAGAATTATTTTAATTTTTTTATTGATTAAACATTTCATGTTAGGTATTTTACTTGAAATTGGATTGGGGAAATTCCATGAACACCCTAGGTGCAATTTTTTGTGATTCCGACACGACAGGAACACTCGATGAGTTTTTAAGCTTTATACCTATTTGTAAATTAATAGGTTAATTAATTATAAATGTTATAATTTTTTGTTTTGGATGATTTGGATTGATTTAGGTACACATGTGAGTTAATGGAGATAGGTTGATCATGTATGATCTTGATGAGTCTTGGTGAGACTTTCAGGCGGTGAATTGAAAAATAGAAAGACTACTTAAATTTGTTAGGTAACCTTGGTGAATGACCCATGCTTTTTATGCATTTTTATGATGAGTATGGTATGTGGTATTTCCCTAGAGGGTATAAAACTATATAAATTGAATAAAATATTTGAAAATTTAGTAAATTGTTTAATTGAAATGTGATTCCATAAATGAAATTAAAAAGTTCCAAGGGCCATGTTGGACCCTTGTGCACAATATTGATTTCCTAAAACCCTAATGGTTGAGGACATGATTATAAATTCATTAATTATAAAAAATGTACCTTGAGGGGTGTAAGTTAAGTCAAATAGGATATGTGAGATATTATAGATCTAGTACAGGAGCCTTATTGCACCTCCTTACCAAGGAAAGGTTTGGACTTGGATGTTGGACCGAGTAGGCCTTAATAGTCCTTTTTATAGGTTATTGGATTCCCTATGAGGGGGGGGGGGACATTATGTAATGGGTTTATTATTCCAAGTAAGACTTTAGGAATTTATGTGATTTCTTTAGAGCCTGATAGCTGGTTGTGATGAGTGTGGGTGAGTGAGGATCTCCACTATAATGTGTTTTCGTAAGTGGTATTCATTGGGATGATTTATGCTGGGTTGCGTGAGGCGACTAAACTAGGGTGACTTAATATAAAAGAGGGGATTTATTCTATCTTTGTGAGTGATTCTAGTGAGACTGGTTTGAAGTAACCAATGATGTCATGATATCATTATGATGACATCAAGGGACGTCTTTCCCTCTATGCGATGAGTGTTGACCCAAGATGTGGGAAACATATAATGATGATTATGGGCATTACCATAGTACCTGAATCACTGATGAAAGACTGATATGGCAATACAATGGTAAGTTATGCACTTAAGAGGTTGAACCTGGTCATATGAGCTACTGTGAATGATATTCACTGCCCAATGAGATGTATTTGATATATGGGATTCCTTGGACACACTCCTTGGATCTACAAGTCGGTGATGCAAACCCCAACACATATTTTGATACTATGGACTGTCCTGAATAAGATTCATCCATTGAGCCTGTATACTGAGTGAGTTAGCCTCTAAATATTTATCTCATATATAATAGGTAGGTAATTCCTCAGGTGTTTGTCTCATGTATACTAGGAGGGATAAACCTTGAGTGTTTATCTCATGTATACTAGGTGGGTTAGCCCCCAGGTGTTTATATCATGTATACTGAGTGTGTTAAACCCTGGGTGTTTAACATCTATATACCATGCGATTCATCCCCTAAGTGTTTATCACCTGCATATCAAGGTTATTCATACCTTTGTGTGATTACATTGGTTGGAATGATTATGTGACATGATTATAGACCCCGAAATGGGTTGAAGCATGTATGAATGACCTCAGGTGTCACTATGAAACTTGAGGGTAGACATTGATTGATTGATTTATTTTCAGTAGTTTATTTATTTTTCTAATCATGTCACATAAACATACACTGCATTTATCTATTATTCATAGGAACACATTAGTGCTTCCCAACTGATTTATAGTACCACCTTTCTCAGGCATCCATGACACTTTGGTACCCTAGAAGAAACCTCACTTGGTTTTATGTTCATATTGGGCTGAGGCCTCGTGTTTCTTGATTGATGCAGTGAAACTAAAGTTGGATGTAGATTTTGGGATTTTAGAGAGGCTCAAATATTATAATATCGCCTCCAATATTTTCAATATATCTTTTATTTTTATATGTGTTTAGATTGATGTAACGGTTTGTCATGAACCACTATTCAATTAAACTCTTATTCTCCTAAGAGTGTACTATAGTGGCACAACTTTGAGTCAATATCTCAAGGATTCTTCTCAAAACACAATAAATTATTATTTAAATAATATAAAACTAGACTGTGATGAACCCAACCCAGATACCCTCTTAAACTGGTACCCGACCCAAACTGTCACACACTCAAAGGGCGTTCCTGATCCCCAAGGTCTTCTGAGTAGCACCTGGGAATCAAAAACAACTAAAGGGAATAATTTAATCCAACCTGAAGTATAAGGAAACAACCTTAATAATTACCTAATATTGATTTTAGGTAAATTTTTTACCTTCTTTCACATTAAGGATCTTTTTAATTTTAGAGTCATATATAAATAGTCCATAACTCAAACATAATAAAACCATAAAATATAAAGTGGAAACTTCTGATCAGTATCCATTTTCCCATAATATAAATTTTTAAAAATAAATCATGAATTATTTTCTTAGAAAATATCCACTACTTCCAACTTAATTTCTTCCTTTCCATTACCTATCCTTAAACCATGTAAAAGAATTTTAAAAACTTGGGAGGAAAATAAAATATCAGTAAGGGATATAAAAAGAAAGGAAACCATTAGTTTGGAAAAAACATGAAAACTCATATAACATTTACCTTTACGTTAAAAGTTCTTTGATAATATGAAATATAATATTTTCACATTAAAAACAAACACAATTTTTACCCAAATAAAAATCATTATAACCCATAGAAAGAAATTAAACCTATTTTGGAATCTTAGAGAATCATTTTCCTAAAACCCTTCTAAAATCCTTTTAACTAGAATAACCATATGTTCTATTTCCAAAATTATCATTACCCAACACATTTGGGATCTATAATGGGGACCACCATTCATATAAGATATATTGATTTTACTAGTGAATTATAATGGGGATCAACCCTTCATGTAAGCTACATTACTGGAAATATGACTTTTACCAACGGTTTTGGCCAAACCATTGGTATAGATCATTAATTTGGACCTATACCAAAGGTTTGGCCAAACCGTTGGTATAGGTCCATTATAGAGACCCTATACCAACGATTTTGCCAAAACCGTTGGTATAGGTCCCCCCTATACCAATGGTTTGGCCAAAACCATTGGTATATGTCCCAAAATCAAAGGACTTATACCAACGGTTTTGAGAACCGTTGGTATAGGTCTATCGATTTTTATCAAATCTTCTTACCGAGAAAATTATATAAATAAAAATTTAAAATAATTATAACAATACATATATATATTTATGAAATTATGTTCAAAAAAGTCATGTTAGGTTAGTGGTTAAGTCATTCAATTATAAACTATAGGTCCTGGGATCAAATACCATTGAATGTTTTTTTTGAAATACATATACCAACAGTTTTGAGAACCGTTGGTATAGATTTTCATCTTACCTATACCAACGGTTTTCCCAAAACCGTTGGTATATACCTATTGTCATGACTTACTTGCCAACGGTCCTCCAAACCATTGGTATATCCTATACCAACAGTTTGGGGGCCTATACCAACGGTTCCAAACCGTTGGTATAGGGTATTTTTCTAGTAGTGCTATATAAGGCTCACCCATTTCTCATGAGCTATAATGGGGCTCAACCCATCTTATAAGCTATATTGGGCTCAACCATGAGCTGTAATGGAGATCAACCCTTTGTATAAGCTATATATAGCTCAAAAATTTCATATAATTATCAAGTACCATATCAAGAGTAAAACAAAGTCATAATAAAACCCTTTAAAAACACTTTTTAAACCCATATATAAAACACTTTTAGATAAAAATACCCTTTTTTTAAGAACCCATTTTCAATACCAAAATACTGTTTTCTTTGAAAACCCATTTCAATAAAAAAATACCCAAAAAATGTATAGAAGGATTTTTATTTAATGAAACATTTAATCTTTCATAGGAATCTAGAAATAAAATAAAATTCGTGATTATATGAAAGGTATTTGATTTCGTACATTAAGAATAGGACATTTCATTTTTTGTTTGTCAAAATGTTCTGTATAAATAAGATAAAATGATTCCTTTTGAAAAAATTTTATTGAAATTAAATATATATATAAAATTAAATTTATCATTTTATATCCATATAAATAATGATATAAAATAATATCAAAATTATTAATTTTTAAATAGAATATCTAAACACTTAAAGTGTCCCACACCACTTTGAAACATTTAAATAATAATCCCCATGAAAGAATAACATTTAACAAAAAATTATATAACATGATAATAATTAGATTCACAATATGATATATCAGAGGGGATGTATATACAACTCATAAAATAAAAAATATGCATAACATCAAGATATGCCTCAATGAAAGGAGATTGAGATGGAGACCCTTACCATGAATCTGATTTGTCATGTGTGTCTTTATCTTCCTCTTTTTTGGGTTACTCCTTTTGGATTGCACCAAATTACTTAATTAATTTAATTTTTTCCTAAAGATCTGATTCTAGGATGAGAGGATGGACGTTTGGAATTTATTTGGGAAGGGTTTTGATGATCTAAAAGGCTTGATAGGTGTGAAGAAGTTGGGAGAGTGAGTGAATTTTTATAGTGGAGGATGACTGCAATTTTCGTAAATATAAAAGGTAAACACTATTGAGATGCCTATCTTACATAATGTGCCTAAAAAATTGACAACTAATGGAGTGGATGAAAATTATTGTCGATCCAATCTTACACCATAGAAAAAGAAAATATTTTTTTTTTAATTTTTCCTTAGTATTTTAGTTTACTCAATTTTATCTTTATAGTTTTTACTAAGATAAATTATTTAGTTTTATTAACCAAGGTAATTTATCCTTTAAGAATAAAATTATAAAGAGATTTATTATATAATTTATACCTAATATTTATAAATATGAATCAAAATTAATTAAATAAAAATCTATTGTGTGTGTAAATCTAATTTTAATACAAATACATGTAATGCCCCAAACCCCATTTTAACCTTAATCACATTAATTAATTTTAATTGCATTCATTAATATTTTTGGTCAAAAATTAAGTTGAATATATTAGAATAAAATTATTATAATAATTCCAAATATTTATACCCATTTTTCTAAATTTGATTAACATAAGTGGAAAATTTGAATTTAAATCTAATCCTACAGACGTGGCGAGAAAGTGTGTTTTTAAAGTGAAAATGTTCAAATCTTTACTATGTTTTTATATCTAATTTCAATATAAAAATTATTAAAATAACATAAATAGTATTAATATATTTATAATTTATCTAATTTTACTTTATAACCAATTAAAAATATAATTTAATAATATAAATAAATTAAACAAAAAAATAGTTTTCAATTAAAATTTAGTGTTTTCCACTATTCATCAAAAAATGAAACTTCCCAGAAAAATACCAAAAAATAACCCAAAGTAAATTTTGATATTATTATTTCAAAAATGAATTTTGTTTTTCAAATAAAAATTATAAAATTGTTAAAATGTAGTTTTAAAACAATTGTACTCTTTGAAGGTGGAAAAATTACCTTTTAGAAAAATAGATCTTTTTATGCTTAAAATTGAATTTATTTTTATCTTAAGGCTATCAAACTTATTAGATGAATTTAATTTTTTTTGAATGTATAAAATATACATTTCATTGATATTTTTCAATAATAGTTAAATTTTAATTTATTATTATAAGATTCCATTATAGTCATAAAAATTATTTTTCCTAAATACACATCCTTTATATTCAACCATTATTAATTTTCAATTCTAATTAATTGGAAACCATTGAATTATTTTTATAAACACATGTAAACATAATATAGATAGTCATATTTATACCCTTCCATATAATGAATAGGTGATAACTTCCATATTAAATAATAATATTAATAGTATATTATTGTTTGGTAAAATATTATCCTATGTGTAACATAAGTTATCGTCGAAACTAGATATTGCATGTAACACATGCTAAACTATGTATTTTGAGTAACACAATCAATTAAAAAATTTAAATTAATTTGAAATAATATATTTCATAAAATATCTAGATGTTACATGAAGTAGACAACATGACATATATATATATACATGGTGAGAATAAACAATGGATGAGTAGTAAAAGAAATATATGTTATATGAAAAAGAAAACAACATATGTGATACAACTCAAAAATAGCTAAACAATCTACAAGATAAAAGCCCAATTGAAAAGGAAAACTTGAACCAAAATGGCTATTCCATGTGATAGCATAGTAAAAATCCTACCATCTCACCATTATCTTCCCAAACACAGCTGAATGAATCCTCACTACATCACTACAACACCTTGAATTTCCATACATCAAAAGAAATAACAAGGTCTTTACACAACCTAAGTGGTGTGAAGGATGTAAACTAAACAGGATCAGTAAGATCCCACCCAAGTGTTCTATATCAAGTCTCTACACAGAAATCTGAAAATGCTCAACTTTAAATAAAACAAGGACTGACAATTAGTTACATAGTTTCTATATCAAAAGAATAGTAAATCATTTCCCCCCTTTTCCATAGTTCCAAAAAACATAGGTAAAATAGTTTCAAATCATATTATATATAGATGTCAGAGAAGTTAAAATAAAATCATGTATGACATATCATATCAAAACCAAATTAGTCCAAACCAAAGCATAGGTATCATCCTGATAAGGATCACAATAGGTTAGGCTATCTAGGACACTCATACCCAAACATAGACAACTGTGCACATTAAGTATCTAGATATATGCATTGAATATAGTGAGTATAGAAACACCCCATCAAGTGAACCCCCCATTAGGTCTATCAAGTCCCTAGAATAAGGGGCCTAGGGAGCATAAGAATACCCCATGAGTGAACCCCACAACAATATAAATAGAAGAGGCTTATTACTAAACCTTACACCTAAGTATCCAAGGCTTGCCACGTGCTACATTTTCCAAACCATTTCATCAAAACCATTCATTCAAAACCATTTCATAAATTCGTTTCATAGTTCTTTGAAAATAACTTTTATTTTACCAAAATAAGGGGAAACAATATTATATCAAAACCCATTTCAACACAGACAATTCAATCATGCCAATTCATTTATAAAACAATTTATAATACCAGATCAATATAGTTCATCAAACACAGGTTAGAGATTGGACCACACACCTTAAAATCAGGTCAGATACACCCACAATAAAATCCACCAACAAGGAATAACAAAAGAAAAAAAAACCCGAGATCCTAGAATAAATACTTACATATAAGAATCAATTCAATAAGAAAAAATGATTGGAAGATAAGAAAAATAACGATGTACCTCAAAGAATGTTCACACCACACCAAAACCAACATGAAGGTCAACCTTTAGAAGAATATCACACAACATATCAAGTAAGGATCAAGAAGATTATCATAATAGATCAACAAATCCAAAAATATAGAAAAAAAGTGCTACCATGATCAACAAAAACAAATAAGTATAAGGGTATCTTACCTGAAGAGATGCACTGCAACAAACATGATGAACAATCGTCGAATGAATGGCCTAAAAAGAGTACTGATTCTAAAAATAATCTCAAAGATCTCATAGGTCTCAAGAGATAAGTTTCACATCAAATTGAAAATTAGTCACCCGTATTTTTACCTAAGACACACTAATCCCAAAAAATTCATGATGTGAAAAAGTTTCACGATGTGAATTTCTAAATTAATAAAAGATGTCAAAAAATGCATTGTCGTAGATTAAAAATCCCAACATCGATTATTTCAC
Organism: Viscum album; assembly: GCA_963277665.1. NCBI lineage: Eukaryota > Viridiplantae > Streptophyta > Magnoliopsida > Santalales > Viscaceae > Viscum > Viscum album. Next base: position 165,396,437 of record OY728158.1, on the reverse strand, counting down.
AATGTGTAACATATTCACGACATGTAAACCTTTTATGAAATGAACCAATTCATTAAATATTCCCTATAAGGGTTTTATTTAGTGTAAACTATTCATGATGTGGAAATTCACTATAGGTAGTGAATAGTTTAAACTATGAATAAAGAACCCGAACCATCTATGGTGTTCTCCAAAATAGGGGAGAACCCCAAAAATCCTTTAAAACATTTATAAACTAAATCCATTAATTATAATAAACAAACATCCCCAAACTCTATTTCATTTCCCCTAGTAAGGATCACTATACTTAGGATCCCCAAAATTCAACCAAAGATAGAGGGAAATTAAAAGAGATATGAGAAATTCCTAAAATAAGGTAAAAATATATTGCAAACTCCCCACTATATGACTTCCATCCCCTGGAAGTCTTGTGGAAGAATGGTGTCTAGAAAGTGGTAAGGCCACCACTCCCTCATCAATGAAACAAACTCCTAAGTCTCATGAGAATCTGTTTGGTGCCTCCAAAACACTATAACAAACAGAATCGACTTCCCATGAAATAATTTTACCTAAGAGTCAGCAATATCTACTTGATACTCTACAACAAAAACATCTGGCTCTAACTCGATCACTTCTGAAATCAAAACTTGAGAGGGATTAGGATGACAGTTCTTGAGCTATGATATGTGTAAAACATTATGAATTCCTTCAAAATAAACTAGAAATGAAAAACCATACACAACCTTACCGAGCCGCTTAGTGACCTCAAATGGTACAACATATCTCATAACCCACCTTCCATATTTTTCAAGCCAATGGTGACCCAAATGAGGATAAAATTTCAAGAAAACCTGTTAAATAATGAAAAATTACAAAGGATGATTCCAAAGATCTGTATACAATTTATTCCAAATTTTTTATAAAACCAAACGTTGATGTATATCATGAATCCTAATTAATATCTCATGAATGAGACTCCGTACTAAAAGAGAGGCCTCACCCATCTCTATTAAAAAAGATGTGACCTGTATGGGTGACCATACAAATCCCTTAAGGGGTACATTCTAATATATGATTGGTAACTTTTATTTTAATAAAACTCAACTAGTCCTAGATGGATTTCCTAGAATCCACCAAAATCTAATACATAGTCCCAAATAAAATATTCAAAGATCTGAATAACATGCTTCGTATAAATGAATTTCAGTGGATGGTAAGTTGCAATCAACATGACTTAAGTCCCCATCACCTCATGGATAATCTTACAGAACCATGAGGTATACCTTGGATCCCTATCTGAAATAACTGTAGAAGGAACTCCATGAATAGTCACAATATACAATACATACATCTTACATAGTTCTTTAACTTTAGTGGTGTCCCTAATCATAATGAAGTGACATGAAATTTTCAACTGATAAATCACTAAATAGATAACATTACTTCATTATGGAGTCCATGGTAATCCAACAAAGTCCATGGATACATATTCCCATTCCTAAACCAATACTAGAAGAGGTTGGAGCAAACCAAAAGGTCTCATATGCTCTACCTTTATCTGTTGGTTTATGTAACATTAGGAAACAAAATATACAATGTCACACTTCATACTTGGCCACAAAAAACACCATATCATATCATAATACATCTTCACAGTGCACAATTTAATATACCACAAATAAATATGACAATCAAACAAAACATAGCACCCCAATGATGCTGGAATGACAAACCGATCCCCAAAATAGAGAATTCCATATGAAGAGAGACCAACCATAAACAGTCTCCCCACTATATAGGGTTTCCCATATTTCCCCAAAATGATAATTCTAATACTGATCCCATATAATAGTCTCAAGGAGTGATGTAGAAAACTGGACACTGGTTAAAATCATACATGTAAAATGCTCCTAATAATAGAGGTGAAACTAAGTGAAGAGTCCCATAAGGTTCTACTCCTCCTTTGATTCTATAACAGTCCGTAGTGGTACTTTCCCATTGAGAGCTTCTACAATGACATTCCCATTCCCTGGGGTTTAGTTAATATAGAAGTAAAATGTATAATGGTATTCCACCCACCATATCTATATGAGATTCAAGTGTTTTTTAGAAAAGATATAGATCTTACTCTTATGGTTAGAAAATACCATGAACCTATCCCTAAACAGATAGTATCACCAACAGTTATGTGAATACATAAACAAATAAAGCTCTAAATCATGTGTGGGGTAATTCTTATCCTACAGTCAAAGTTGGTGAGAGGCTTAATATACCACATGATCATTTTATATAAGCACACAAATCATACCATCACCGAAATAAAAATAGAAAACCATGTCACGAGCTAGATATGGTCACCATCCAAACTGTCACATGACCCAGTCCATGACAAGGCCCGAAGGGAACTCCTAATCCCAACGGGCTAGCACAAGTGCCAAAGTATCATGAATATGGATGTGAATGACTTATCGGGATTTATAATCATAAAACATCGAACAAAGGATAATAAAATGAATCTAATTTTTTCAAACCAAACCATCCTTTATGAAAATTCAGAATTAAAATACATAGGATAATAAAAATCCCAAAGACTACCACAAGGGAAGAAAGAAAAAAAGAACAACCCAAGAACCACCTCAGGTAAAGGGGGAATCTCCCTCAAGCTATCTCCATGACACATCACTAAGAAGGACCGCTAGTAATCCAAACACCCGGCTCTAAAACCTTTACCCAAACCAGTGACAAAAATTACCAAGTCTACTTACACCGAAGGGTGTAAGTAGGGTTTGAGACTAAGCCCAATAGGATTACACCCAAAAATATTCCATGTGGTAAATATTTTAAGAAAAAAATCTTGCAAGTTTTATAAACAAGATATTCTAGTAACAATTTATGAAAGATGCAACTTTAAAAGAAAACAGTTTTCAAGAGGGAAACATTAAAGAATGTAAAATTTTAAATGAAACACACATGATAATAAATTTTACAATAAAACACACCGTATGAAGATGTTAAGTACAATACATCCAATGAGAACGAGTCATAGGAACACCCCTAGGCACTATCAAGTTGGGGGCCCTAGTTACATCGTATGTCAGTGTAAAAGTATCCATAATAAATAACCTTCTCACACATGAGCCACTAAGAGGGGAAACCCTAATGACCTAGTGGTCCCCAACATCATCATAGTTTAGTTAGTATTTTCATCATCAAACTTGCTAAGTGAAATAGGAATTCAAATACTACTGAATCACTAGCATACTAGTCCTAGTCCACCCACCTAGATAGCCGAGTTTCCCTCTTTGTTCTCAATCAAGTTACACATGTTATAAAATATCAATTTCACATAAAAATTCAATTTTTAAATTATAAACACACCAAACAGCCCACAAACATGTCACATAATTTCCTTTACACATTCAAATTCATTTTAACATCATACTCACACCAAAACATCCCAAAAACATATCTCGTACCTTTCTCATAATTTAATAAATCATTCCAACCATTTATAAAATATTCTCAAAACATTTGATATAAAAATAATCACTTTATCTTTCAAAGCCCCATTTTAACAACATACACCCACCAAAATAGCACCTAAACATCTTTTTGACCCTTGGTGTAACTCAATAAATCTTTTGAGATTTTTATAAAACAACTCCAAGGAATATAACAAGATTTTTCACACAATATCCATTAGAAAAACCTATTTAAAGGACAAATGCACACCAATACCAAACCAAAATACAATTATAGTCCCTAAAAACATTTAATAAACCACTTTCATATGTTATAAAATGACCTCAAATGATACCACACGAGTTAAACATAAAAAACAAACATTTTCAAGAAAAAATTAAACTTTTAAATTAAACACTTAACCAATTCCATAAAAAATATTTTTCACAGCACACACAACATATAAGTAACATGATAAAAAATTAATTTATGAAAATATAACTCATCAAAGAATGCTTACACATGGAATCACCTACCTTATATTCCATAATCCTAAATCATTGTGCGAAACTTCAAGCCCACCACAGCCACACCACAAGGGAAAAAAACAAACCCTAACCTAGAATATTGAACCAAGAAACTCAAAAATAAACCCCAGGTATTAATACCTAGTTTCTAGACATTTGGAACTTCAATAAGGTAAGAAACCCAAGGAAATAGAAGAAACAAGGAAGGAATTCACCTACTAGAAGAAATATTGAAGTTCCACCACCAAAAACCCCTAAAAAATTGGGTTCCAAATGACCTTGGGAGAGTTTGGGAGCATTAAATGGATGTAATGGTCTAATGGGAGAAGAATGGGGCATAATAGAGTTAATCTATGAAGTGAAAAATTGGAATTACATAAAAAATTTCATGTACCAGACACTATGCATGGTTTGGCGGCACAGTTTAGTAAACCGTGAGACCTATTCTGCCCACCTGAAAACATTCCATTTTGCTTCAAATTCAAGGGGAACCAAGAGGTGAATTAAAGGGGAACTTAGGGGGGCGGTGATTCAAGGGGAACCTAGGAGGGAAATATAGGCTATGTAAAGGAGAAAAAATACTACAACTTGGCCCTTTATCAGTGCTAAAAATCGGCATTAAAAATGCTAGAAAAGTGCTGTTAATGCCGGCGTAGATAGGGGGGTCCCCTTTATCAGTGCTCCTCTAACGCTGTTAAAGGTGTCCTTTATCAGCGCTCAAAAAAGCACTGATAAAGACACCATCGCCTGCACCAAAATAATAGAACCTGCACACCAGAATACCTACACAATGTAGCACATGCACACCTGCACACCATAACACCTGCACACAATATATTGACCGACAACGGTATATACATTTACTTAACATCACAAATAAAAAAAACACATTTCTATATACATTTCAAACATTGTTTTACATTGTTACAATTACAATTATTCAACAATAGTTATAAACATTCATGTTTCATCCTTTGATATCCGTGATCCGCTCTCGACGGTATTTGTTACTGAACAAAGCATCCAAACTCAAGGAAAACAATTCACCGATATAAGAAAACAAATATTATGTTAGTAATGCAATAATGAAAGAAATTAAAACAGTAATATGAAATAATACATTAATATGGAAATGTGAAACTAAAATATGAAATTTTAAACTCAAATGTTTTCATTTTCATAATAATGGAATGGAATGATGTAAAATCAATATGTTTTTGATTGATTTATCTCATTTAATAAATACTGATTCTTTATCTAATGAAAAGCTTTACCGGTCACAGTATGTGTCAGATTGAGGTGCGGTCGATTCGTACACGTCAAATATGACTCGTAGATCGTTGTCCTAAAGTATAAAAACAATCCGAACGCGTTTTCTCAGTTTTCTGTATGTCAGTAGTGTTGTTTTCTAAAGTTTATGTCATTTTCAAACTGATATCAGACACTTTTAGCCATAATGGTCACACCGTGCGTCGGATTGAGGTGCGGTCGATTCGTACACGTCACATATGACTCTTGGATCATTGTACTAAAGTATCAAAACAATCTGAACGCATTTTCTCAGTTTGTCGTATGTCAGTAGTGTTGTTTTCTAAAGTTTATGTCATTTTCAAATTGATATCAGACACTTTTAGCTATACCGGTCACACCGTGCGTCGGATTGAGGCGAGGTCGATTCGTACACATCAAAAATGACCCGGGGATCATTGTCCAAAAGTTTCAAAACAATCCGAATGCGTTTGCTCGGTATTCCGTATGTCAGTAGTGTTGTTTTCCAAAGTTTATCTCATTTTGAAACTGATATCAGACACTTTTAGCCGTACCGGTCACACCGTGCGTCAGATTTAGGTGCAGTCAATTCATACACGTCACAAATGACTCATGGATCGTTTTCTTCAAGTTTCAAAACAATCCGAACGCGTTTGCTCTGTATTCCGTATGTTAGTAGTGTTGTTTTCCAAATTTTATCTCAATTTGAAACTGATATCAGACACTTTTAGCCATACTGGTCACATCGTGCGTCAGATTGAGGTGCGGTTAATTCATAAACTTCACATATGACTCGTGGATCGTTTTCCTAAAGTATCAAAACAATCCGAACGCGTTTTCTTGTTTTTCCGTATGTCAGTAGTGTTGTTTTCCAATGTTTATGTCATTTTCAAACTGATATCAGACACTTTTAGCCATACCAGTCACACCGTGCATCAGATTGAGGTGTTCGATTCATACACGTCACAAATGACTCGTGAATTGTTTTCCAAAAGTTTCAAAAGAATCCAAACGTGTTTGCTCGGTATTCCGTATGTCAATAGTGTTGTTTTCCAAAGTTTATCTCAATTTGAAACTGATATCAGACACTTTTATCCATACCGGTCACACCGTACGTCAGATTGAGGTGAAATTGATTCGTACACATCAAAAATGACTCATGGATTGTTGTCTTCAAGTTTCAAAACAATTTGAATGCGTTTGCTCAGTATTCCATATGTCAGTAGTGTTGTTTTCCAAAATTTTATCTCAATTTGAAACTAATATCAGACACTTTTATCCATACCGGTCACATCGTGCATCGGATTTAGGTGCGGTCGATTAATACACATCAAAAATTACTCATGGATCATTTTCTTCAAGTTTCAAAATAACCCGAATGCATTTACTTGGTATTCCGTATGTTAGTAGTGTTGTTTTCCAAAGTTTATCTCAATTTGAAACTGATATCAGATACTTTTAGCCATACCGGTCACACCGTGCATCGGATTGAGCTGTGGTCAATTTGTACACGTCAAAAATGACTCATGGATCATTGTCTTCAAGTTTCAAAACAATCTGAATGCGTTTGCTTGGTATTCCGTATGTCAGTAGTGTTGTTTTCCAAAGTTTATCTCAATTTGAAACTGACATCAGACACTTTGAGCCATACCGGTCACACCGTGCGTCAGATTGAGGTGCAGTCGATTCATACACGTCACATATGACTCATGGATTGTTTTCCTAAAGTATCAAAACAATACAAATGCATTTTCTCAGTTTTCCATATGTCAGTAGTGTTGTTTTCTAAAGTTCATGTCATTATCAAACTGATATCAGACACTTTTATCCATAATAGTCACATCGTGCATCAGATTGAGGTGCGGTCAATTCATTCACGTCACAAATGACTCATGGATCATTTTCCTAAAGTTTCAAAACAATCTGAATGCGTTTTATTGGTTTTTCGTATGTCAGTAGTGTTGTTCTCCAAAGTTTATCTCAATTTGAAACTGATATCAGACACTTTTAGCCATACCGGTCACACTGTGCGTCGGATTGAGGTGTGGTCGATTCGTACACGTCAAAAATGACCCATGGATCGTTTTCTTCATGTTTTAAAACAATCCGAATGCGTTTGATTGGTATTAAATATGTCAGTTGTGTTGTTTTCCAATGTTTATCTCAATTTGAAACTGATATCAGACACTTTTAGCCATACCGGTCACACCATGCGTCGGATTGAGGTGAGGTCAATTCATACACATCAAAAATGACTCTTGGAACATTTTTCTAAAGTATAAAAACAATCTGAATGCGTTTTCTCGATATTCTGTATGTCAATAGTGTTGTTTTCCAATGTTTATCTCAATTTGAAACTGATATTAGAAACTTTTAGCCATACCGGTCACACCGTGCGTCAGATTGAGGTGCGGTCAATTTTTACACGTCCCATATGACTCGTGGATCTATTTCCTAAATTATCAAAACAATCTGAACGCGTTTGCTCAGTTTTCTGTATGTTAGTAGTGTTATTTTCTAATGTTTATCTCAATTTGAAACTGATATCAGACACTTTTATCCATACCGGTCACACCGTGCGTCGTATTTAGGTACAGTTGATTCGTACACATCAAAAATGACTCATGGATCATTTTCTTCAAGTTTTAAAACAATCCGAATGCTTTTTCTCGGTATTCTGTATGTCAGTAGTGATATTTTCCAAAGTTTATCTCAATTTAAAACTGATATCAGACACTTTTATCCATACCGGTCACAACGTGCATCAGATTGAGGTTTGGTCGATTCGTACACGTCACATATGACTTGTGGATCATTCTCCTAAAGTATAAAAACAATCCGAACGCGTTTGCTCAGTTTTCCGTATGTCAGTAGTGTTGTTTTCTAAAGTTTATGTCATTTTCAAACTGATATCAGACACTTTTAGTCATATCGGTCACACCGTGCATCGGATTGAGGTGCAGTCGATTCTTACACTTCAAAAATGACTCATGGATCATTTTCCTAAAGTTTCAAAACAATATGAACGTGTTTTCTTGGTATTCCGTATGTCAGTAGTGTTATTTTCCAAAGTTTATCTCAATTTGAAACTGATATCAGACACTTTTAGCCATACCCGTCACACTGTGTGTCCGATTGAGGTGAAGTCGATTCGTAAACGTCACAAATGACCCATGGATCATTTTATTCAAGTTTCAAAACAATCCGAACGCATTTGCTTGGTATTCCGTATGTTAGTATTGTTGTTTTCAAAAGTTTATCTCAATTTGAAACTAATATGAGAAACTTTTAGCCATACCGGTCACAGCGTGTGTTGGATTGAGGTGAGGCCAATTCTTAAACGTCACAAAAGACTCGTGGATCATTTTCTTAAAGTATCAAAACAATCCGAATGCGTTTTCTCAGTATTCCGTATGTCAGTAGTGTTGTTTTCCAAAGTTTATCTCAATTTGAAACTGATATCAGACACTTTTAGCCATACCGGTCACACCGTGTGTCAAATTGAGGTGCGGTCGATTCTTACACATCACATATGACACGTGGATTATTGTCCAAAATTATCATAACAATCTGAACGTGTTTGCTCCATTTTCCGTATGTCAGTAGTGTTGTTTTCTAAAGTTTATGTCATTTTCAAACTGATATCAGACACATTTAGCCATACCGGTCACACCGTGTTTCAGATTGAGGTGCGGTCAATTTGTACACGTCAGAAATGACTCATGGATCGTTGTCCTAATTATTCAAAACAATCTGAACACGTTTTCTTGGTATTCTGTATGTCAGTAGTGTTGTCTTCCAAAGGTTATCTCAATTTAGAACTGATATCAGCCACTTTTATCCATACCGGTCACACCGTGCATCGGATTGAGGTACGGTCAATTTGTACACGTCACAAATGACTCTTGAATCGTTTTATTCAAGTTTCAAAACAATCCAAATGCGTTTGATCGGTATTACGTATGTCAGTAGTGTTGTTTTCCAAAGTTTATGTCATTTTCAAACTAAGTAGTAGGAATTCACTAATCTAAGGATATGAAACATAAGAAAGGGAGATCATAGATTCTCAATAAGTGTAAATGGAGATATCAATGACCATATAAAGATAACATAAGTATTAGGAATTCACCTTCATTATCCTATTTTTTTACATTCTTCCATCAGGTACGCTGCCCATTTGTTTCTAAAGACATTTATATCATCTTCTGAATAGGAGTTTTTGCGACAGTTATAGTAGTACTGAAAAAATATAAATACACAAAGGATTAATAATTATTTTAAATAAAGTAGTAATTATTTTCAAAAATACCTTTTTAGGGATGCTAGTTTTTTCATGAAATATGATCTCTTTTATAAATTTACAAACATAATAACTGCAGTCCTTGTCGTTTGTTTGTTTCGGACACTGCAGAAACATTGAAAAAAATAAGTAATTTGTTTTGATATGTATTTGGATAGTGAAATATAATTATATATACCCAGATACTTCTCCATTTGTAGATCTTGTGGGCATTGTCGTCCTTATGCCCTGGATCCATTCCAGCCTTTAGATGATATTCATACACCGCCCTATCATAACAAAATCCTCATTAAAAGGTAATATAAATTATATAAATAGATATTTATTTCTAAAATGTTGGATCTAGTGTATTAAAAATTGACAATCTCCATCATGTGTGGTCGGTTAGTTGGATATCCATGCAGTGAATCCAGAAAATAAATCTTTGGAGTATCCAAATTGACTACAATGAGCATCCAATGTTCCCTAAAAACACAAAAAGAAATAAGTACTGATAGAAATGAAAATATAATTGATATGATTAAAATTTAGAGTCTTACCCCTGAAACGTTGGTATTAAAAAGAGTCTGTCAGTCGTAATTCAGCTTTGAAACATTCTGAGCAGATTTTACATTAATTCAGCCTGAAAATTAGAATCTATTTCTTCTCATTGTGTAGAAATGGTGTGAGGACTAACGAGTCCAAATTTGTATTCATGGGAAAATACCTTCAATTGTTTTTCATTTATATGCCTGTGAAAAATATGAGATGTATTTAGCCATAATTATCAAAGTATATCGACTTCTGTAAAATCAAAACATGAAAACATACCTCATGTATATGTTTATAACTGAGGCGCCTAGCCAGTCATATGTGATGATCTTAGAAACAGTTTCTGCACTAATGAAATATAATGTTTCCTCTCCGTATATATCTTTCTCACAAACAATTGTATTACTCTTCTTGTCTTTCATTTTTGTATCCACATGATCTTGCAATGATATTAAATGTGGATATAGAACGAGCGGGGTGAACGCGCTCTCAGTAGATCATTTTGATCGGTTGGTTAATCCAATGATGGAGCCGCTCTTTCATTTTATCTTCTCCATTTTGTCCTTCTGTAATAACATTCATCGGTTCAGCCATTTTCTAATTTAATGTTAAAGGTTATTCTTGAAAAATGAATCGAAAATGAATTCCTCCTGGTCGACATGTTTTTTTACAAGATTCGACGGCCATGCAACGAATGTTCCAACAGCTTTTTTCCACTGTATGAATGTCGTCATAGACATTTGGCACATGTAGCTCGGTGCTCGGATCATGATATACGTTAATCGACACTTTGACATGACCGGTTGGAAGTGGTCTGGAGTGTAGCATGTCATTCTGCATATTGAACACCGTAGCCCTCGCTACAAGGCGATGGGTGGGAGTTGAAAGATATAAATAATAGTCATTTTCACCCTTCAGAATATCATTACATGAAAGGTATCAGTGTTTATGTTATTCACATTAAAAAAAAGAATATTAGATCATTGATTACCTCAGTTAAGTCAGGTCTTTGAGGGGAATGGCTCGCCTCCAAGATGGTGAGGGGTGGATATTCTGTCGCGGGTTGTTCTTGAGTTGTTTATTCTCTTCGACTCTCCTCCATCAAACTCTTTAGCATTTCTCCCTATGTTTGGAATAGTTCTTCAAGGGTAGCTACTCTATCTCTCATTACATGTAATTATTTAGTTTGTTCATCCTCTTGTTTTTTTCTGAAAATATGCCCGGGGTGACACCCCAAAACCCACACCTTTGACGCGGCGATACTGTTCTGGCTGTTTCAAGGCCGTTGAACATATATCTGCATCCGGTGCGGGTGTTGTTGATTCCTGTGACTATTTCAAATAGAAAATATGGAAAAATAAGTAAGCATCGTTATGTAATAGTGATTTAAAGCAAAACAAGTTTATATTATGTCATACTTACACATGTTTCCCACAATTTTTGTGTGTTTTCATATATCAGTTTCCCCTCTTTATTTACACGAGCCTCCTTCCATAGCACATGTCATGGAATGGAAGTGACTTGAGATTTTACTTCATCAATCTGCATATAAACAGAGAAACATGGTTACAGTGTTGTTTTATGTCACATAAAATTATTACAGTACTTTTAAAATACGTACCAATTGTTTTTCAATTGAAGCGTACCGCAGCCTTGCTTTACGGTAGGGGTACGCTGGTTTTTCTTTCCATTCTTTATTTTCAATACTCAGTTGCTATTTCATAAATAAAAACCTGTCAATCAATATGATGAATACAAGAAACGTTACACAACGTGTAACCAAACACAATGTACCTGAAAATTCAGTTCCGCACAACGGTTGCAAAACGCATCCCATGTTCCTTGGGATATCAAGTGTGCATAAAGAGGAGGTGGTTGTGGCTTGATTTTCCCTTCAGCATCTTTTAGATGATGTTTCGTTAAAATGGTGAGAAAGACTCTATGAATCCTTCCTGCCAGTCTTAAAACATATTCTTTGTGCGTAACATCTACTATAAATGCACTCTACAAGAGATGATGAAGGGTTAGTCAATATTTCAGTATTTTATATTATTTTAATAAATTAAATAGATGATATCATAATGTTACCGTAATATCTTCCCACATTAATGTTTTCAACCCGCTGACAACATGGTGCCAAGACTCTACATCAATCGGCATGCGTTGTCGAGTGACGATTCCAATGTAGCTACTAAACATGGCTTTGTTGGGGTTTACATGCTGGCCTAGTTTATTCCATCCCACCACATATTTGATGCATTTTTCTTTTGCCTTAAGGATTTTGGCTAAAACTGTCAAAATACGGCGCACCTGTTTTTTTGTGTTGCTGGGGTTTCATCACCTACCATTTCCTCTGTTTCTGCATCATCATTATGTTTCTCCGAAGTGCTAGCATCGGCACTAACACCAGCTGCAACAGGTTGAGAGGCCTATTGTATGTCAGTAGTGGGACCAGCTGCAACAGGTTGAGAGACCTGTTGTCTCTCAGCAGTGGGACCAGCTAGAATAGGTTGAGAGACGTGTTGTGTCTCAGGATTGGGTGCATCAGCAGGTAAAGAAGTCATTATTTGCAGAACTGGTTTAAAATTTAATTTAGATCACATAAAAGTAGCAGAGAATAGATAATAACATAATGTAATATAATCTGTATTACAATAAAAATCAATAACCTGATTATTGGACTCTCTTTTTTTAAAGGCTGAAGGGATTTTATCCCTCTATCAATAATCCATATCCCTTCATTGTGGTCTCCTCTGACATACAAAAGGTCGTCTACATTGGGACCACTGCGAAATGATTGTGAAGTCCCAATGAAAGGGTCTTCTTTCGTTGATTTTTCATCTGACCCTTCAGCTGTTTTGGTCGATAACAGAACGATTGACCAGTTCCGGTTTGCGGGATCTGGAACATAAAATACTTACACTACCTGTGATGCCATTATAAACGGTTCGTCTTTCTCCCATTCCTTACTGAAATCAAATTTCACGAATCCCAAATCATCTATTTTAACAGCACTCCTATTATCAACCCACTTGCATTGAAATATCGAAACTTGAAATTCAGTATAATCCAACTCCCATACTTGTTTGATGATGCCAAAGTATGACATATTCGCATGAATTGGATTTCTGTCCTTAGAACTGGAAACATGCATCATTTCATCCACATGTGTAACCCCACTATTCTGCATGGCACTGTCTTCACCATGTTCATTAGTATAAAATGTATAACCATTAACTACATAAGAATTGTAAGATAATACATACACACTTGGTCCTCCGACTAGCCATCGAAGTAGTTCTGAAATTGACTCTGGATTTTCATCTGACTTCTTAAAAATATGATCTCGAAACCATCCTATAAACTATCAATTATGTGTATCTGATATCCATTTTTCAGCCCTAGATGGATTCAAATGCCTAATAATTTCTTTGTGGATTTCAACATATTGGTCAACGTCGAAACTGTTATGCAAAACATAAAGGTGGGCCTACTCCTGATCTGTAATATTGATTGTGACAACCTTTCTTCCAGAAATTCCTTCACCCTAAAGCCACCCAGTGTGACGATATTTCAGTAAGCCAATGCTTTGCACACCAGACAAGTATTCGGTACAAAATTCAATGACTTCCTCAACAATATATCGCTCTGCAATACAACCCTCTGGCCGAATTCGATTTTTGAAAAACCATTTCAAAATCTTCATATACTGTTCAATGGGGTACATCCATATGTAATGTAGAGGACCACATAGTCGAATCTCTCTCACCATGTGGACCATCAAATGAACCATCATATCAAAAAATGAAGACGGGAAGAACATTTCTAATTCACATAATATGATGACAATTTCTTTTTCCATAGCTAGAAATTTCACCGGGTCTATAACTTTGCTGCATATAGCTTTGAAGAAGAAACACAGTTTCGTTAATGTATGGAGGAAATTCTTGGGCAAAATGCAACGTAAAGCAATTGGAATGAGATTTTGCATCAAAACATGACAGTCATGTGATTTCAGACCTTTTAACTTCAAGTCACTCATTAACACAAGTTTTCTGATATTTGACGAATACCCCTCTCGAACCTTTACGTCATTCAAGAAGTTTCAAAACTGATATCTCTCCTTCCTAGAAAGAGTGTAAGCAGCAGGAGAGAGAAATGTTCATTTTTCACCCTTCACTGGTGCCAACTCTTCTCATATTCCCATCTCAACCATGTCCAACCTAGCCTTAATTCCATATTTTGTTTTGCCAGATGTATTTAGCAACGTGCCGATAACACTATCAAATACATTTTTTTTCTACATGCATAACATCATGAAAATGTATTACAAATAGACAATTACAGTATTTTAATTCAAAAAAAAATGATCTCTTTTTCCAACCTATTTTCGTAAGGTTTTTCGAAGCCAGTTTACCAAAAGTAGTGTCCAAATTTTTAACTTTCTCAAAAAATTGATCGCCTGTTAGTGGAGATGGTGCTGCACGTTCTTCTGAACTTCCATCGAATGATGTCTTCCAAGAACGGTACTTATGTCGTCGCGATAGAAATCTGCGATGTCCTAGAAACACGGTTTTCGATGAATGTTTCATCCTAATTGATTGTGTACCTTCTTCGCAAATGGGACAGCCTTGAGTTCCTTTAATGCTATATCCTGAAAATTTTCCACAATTAGGGAAGTCATTTATCATCCCGTACAACATTACTCTCAAAGTGAAATCTTCCTTTCTGTAAGCATCATACAATGTAACACCTGCATCCCACAATAATTTCAAATCTTCGATCAATATAGCTAAATAAACATCAATATCATTACCCGGTTGTTTTGGTCCTGATATAAGCATAGATAACAAGATTTATTTTCATTTCATGCATAACCACGATGGTAAGTTATAATTTATCAACATAATCGACCATGTACTGTGACTGTTGCTTTGAAAACCAAAAGGATTCACTCCATCTATAGATAACGCAAGATGATGGTTTCTCGACTCGTTTCCAAATTCAGGATACTCATGATCGATTCTCTTCCACTGAGGAGAGTTTTCCAGGTGATGTTGTATCCCATTTTTAATTCTTGTATCTGCATGACATGTTAACTATTCTGTAGTCTCCTCACTTCCGTATAGGCATCTAAACCTTGGAATGATTGGAAAGTACCATACAACTTTAGTAGGACTGGATTCATCTTTCTTGTATCGAGAAGCACCACATTTTGGGCATTCTTTAAGTGATTTGTGGTCCTTGAGAAATAGTATACACTCATTCGGACAGACGTGTATTCATTCAGAGATCATACCCATAGAGCGTAGCATTCGTTTGACATCGTATGTTCGGATAGGGAGCTCATTGTCTTTTGGGAGCATGTTATTCATGAGGGAAAATAGTTTCATAAAACTTTCATCACTCCACCCGTTGTCTGCTTTCAAATTATACAGCTTCAGTACGGCTGACAATGCTGTATATTTAGTGCAACCAGCATACAATAGTGCCTTTCCACAACTTTTTAACTTCTCAAACAATTTTGGGCAATCACGAAGTTCATCTTCGAAGGACCTTGTCATTTCCTCAATACGATCTTCATCATCATTAACATCTGTAATAACATCCTCCATACGGTCATCTTCATTGTTCATGTTTGCAATCATATCAGATGGTCCATAAAACGCAGTGTCACCCCAGTCACTACCTACATTCGTTGTTTCCCCGTGTTTATTCCAACATGTATAACTCTGATCTATTCCATGACAGATCAAGTGTTTTTCTAACTCATCTGGACTAATTTTTTTTAAATAACAATAGCGTGAACACGAAAAAAGGATTTGAGAAGAGTCACATGCATGATTTTTTGCAAACTTGATAAACTCTTTCACGCCTTCTTCATACTCTTTTGTCAACTGATTGGCATTCATCCATTCTTTATTTATATTAATCCTATTTTAAATCCATAGGATGAGTATATAGGTTAAAAAAGAATGAATATGAGTATAATTTAGATAAAAAACAAGATACTTCAAAAATGGTAGGGGCGTGCTCATTAATAGCAAATCTTGGGTGGTTCTTGGGATTCATCCAATCTCTTCCTTTCTTCGATCACCCCTGATGAGGGGTGGTTCTTGGGAGTTTTTTAAAGTGTGTTAGTGGGGTTCACCACTATAGACATGGGTTAACCATACCTTTTGTGAGGAAGTAGGATAATTAGTGCAACTTGTGGATCAATCTCATAGGGAGGTCTCTATAGGGTGTCCGTACAAGGAAATACCTCATGGGTAAGGCCAATAGGTAGCCTAACATGTGCATCAAAAGTAAAAGTGTAAATAGTTGATTGAAACACATGGGACCAAATGCATAAGTAATAATTAGTATATGTTTTCCACAAGGTCACCCATGGAAGTGGCCATAATGGGCACCTTAGTCTATGTGATGGTTATGTGGGAGTCTCCCCATGCTATCCAGGCATGAGCTAAGGCACAATGACTAATCCTTAGATAATAACCCTTCATCTGGGTGCTCTTGGATGTGGGAGGATCATGGATGCTCGTGGGCTCATGAGTGATCAACACCCAACTCTTTAGTGTATTTGTCTTGTTCAGATCAAGACACAAAGCAACATAGGTAGTGGCTGTAGCAAAGTCAGAAGAATAAACCCCAAGATAACTTTGAACTCACCCAGTGTCAAATCCCAATCCCTACCACCTAGTTTGAAGGTGATACAGATTAATTCTATCTTGAAAATTATAAGGAAGTCTAAATGGTCCAAGCACATATAGTGTTGCATTTCCTCAAAGTGAAAATAGGGATGGACATTGGTAGGTGGAACCACATCTTATGAGTGGTGGGATGAAAAAGGAAAATCAAAACCCAACGAGATGGAATCTTCCAATGGTGGTGGAAAAGAAGAGGGAGAAAGAGATGGTGGAGTTAGAGTTTGGGTATAGTGATTAGCTGCAATAGGCCACGATCCATAAGCTATGTGTTTGGATGGGGGAAGGCACCTACCCTTAGTTCAAATCGTGGTACTAGGAGGGAAGTGAGTATGGGTGGAGGAAGGGGAGGAGGTTTAGTTAGAGGAGAGGGAGATGCGGGAGGAGGGAAGGCATGGATGAGGTGGGGAGAAGAGGGAGTAGTGGAGGGGGGGCACAACAAACCCAAGGTTATAACTTAAATAACTCAGTCATGAACTTTATTTCAACACATCCAATGTTGATATATTTTATTTCAAGAAGGGTACAAGGCTAAAAACAATAAAAGGAGGTATAAATTAGTTTATCCCAAGGGAATATTCTTTAACTAAAATAATAATCTTGGGGGAGGGATACTATGATATTAAATATGGTACACATGTTACCTAGAGAGGCCTAAGTAGCCAGGAAATCAGTGACCTTCTTACCCTCTTTCTATGTATGAGATAGATCCATGTGGTTATTGAAAAAAAATTATGCATCTCATAGTGAATGGGACCTAGAAAATACTGGGTACCTCAAGCATACCCATGACACGACACCATGGATATGTTGTACCTCCACCCTATGCTTAGGTTCTCTCTCATCATCATCACATATCAAGTGTTGTACCCTACTAAGGGATATTAATTTCATGATGGTCCACTTCTTTGATGTACAACATATAAACACCATGCATGATAACACACATACGAGGTGAATCATTCAAGTTGTAATGTCATATTATCATGAGTTATAATATAACACATAACATCATGTGATCACAATCCAAACATAACAATTACCCACAATAACAACACTTATAAAATCCAAAAATCTATATTCATAATTTGAGATAGGATGCAAGGGGTCACCACAATTCAAACATAATTAATTCATGCAAATTCAATTTGAATCACCTTAAGGAGGAGGACCCGGTGGCGGAGGAGAAGGAGGCATCGATAGAAGAGGCACCGAAGGCAATAGAGGCAGCGCAGAGGTTGGGCGGAGGTAGCGGAGGCAGCGAAGGAGGAGGAGGAGGAAGAGGAGGAGGCCATGGTGGAGGAGGAGGCATCAGAGTAGGTAGAGGAGGAGGAGGAGGAGGAGGCGCCGGTGGAGGAGGACGAGGAAGAGGCCGCGGTGGAGGAGGAGGATCAGGCGCAGAGGAGGAGGAGGAGGAGGCGGCCAGAGGAGGATGAGGCGGCGACCGGAGGAGGAGGAGAAGGAGGAGGCGGCGACCACGGTGGAGGAGGAGGAGGCGACGGTAGTGGCACAGAGGAGGGCTTCCGCGAGATCTTGACAGCGCTTTTTTAGCGCTGATAAATAAACCCTTTATCAGCGCTAAAAAAAGAGCTGATAAAGGGTACACCATTTTAGCGCTTTTCTATTAGCGCTGATAAAGGCAGGCGCATGCCTTGCCCAACTTTGTGGTAGTGAAAATAATTCCCCAAAATTTCAACCTTGTGACACCCGGCTCCCGAATAAATGACCAAGAACTGGAATGAAGTGAAAACTAAATCCCAGTTGTGAAAAACCACATATCCCTTACTGGGATGAGGTAACATCATAATTGGAGTTGATTTTATAATTCATTTCATCTCATAAAAAGAAGATTGACAATTTACATCCCAAATGAATTTTAACCATTTCCTAGTAAGACCAGTCAAAGGTGACACTAACTCTGAGAAATCCTTGATGAACCATCAATAGTATCTAGAAGGAACAAGGAAGCTATTTATATCAAAGATATTCCATGGATCTTACCATTATAAGAAAACCTATATCTTATCAAGATCAACTAATAACCCATTCTCAAAAATCATGTTCCCCAATAACATCACTTCTTGAATTTAAAAATTGTAATTAAAAATATTTCTTTACAAACACTACCTCCTCAAGATTTCTTGAAGAAAACTGAAATGGTGCTCATTCATGAAATCAGATCTTTAATAAACCAAAATATCATCCATGAACACTACCAAAAAAGTTTCGATATACTCATGGAATATCTGATTCATCAAATACATAAAAACTTTTGGAGTGTTAGTCGGGAAAAACAGAATCACTAGATATCTATAATGGATATACCTACTCCTAGAATCCATATTTGGTATATCAAACTCCTGAACTCTAAGCTGATGACAACGTGACAAAATATTAATCTTTGGAAACCAATTTTCCCTCTTTTACTATTCAAACTAATCATCCACATGGTGAAAAAGATACATATTATTAAACAACACCTAGTTCAACTTTCGATAGTATACATACAATCAGAGTGATCTACATGGATTTTTAGAAAAGTGCATAGGGTCTGCTCAACGAAAAAAATATGGTGAATAAAACCCTTCGCCATCAGATAATCCAACTAAATCTTGAGCTCCTTCAGCTTCATTGGTTCCATACGATGAGAAGGTATCAAAATAAGTTATGTAACTATCTCTAGATAAATCAAAAACTCTATCTCCCTCTATAGAGTAAGACTAGAGAAATCATCTAAGAAAACATCAAGAAGTTTTTGAACAATAAAACGAGGATAAAAAATGGAATAAAAATCATTTGGCTCAACTTCTACAATAGAAAACAACTCTTGAGCTCTGGGTAGGAAGGTTCTACATGTATTGACCTCAGATCCCACTCTCCCAAAAATACCTAAGTTCTTCCATCTAAAGAAAAAAACAAAACACACTGATAACAACTATAATCCTCCTCATGATGAGATATAATCCAATACATCCCAACAATGACATCAAACAAATTCATATCAAGAATGAGTAAATCCTAGAATAACACTACTTCAACTCTCGATAGAGGATAATAAGGACACTGAAATTCCTACACTTTCCTCTTTATAAGAGATTTCTCTAACTCTATAACAAAGAACATGAGTTCTATTAGAACTTTAAGAATATCCAGAAAATAGCTAGATATAAATGAGTGGGAAGAACCTATATCAAATAAACCAGTCGCTACTAAAGATGAAATGAATATGGTACCTCTAACTATCTCTGGACCCATATCCACCTCCACCAAAAACTTATCCACTGTTTGATGGTGATTCACTCATGAGGCCTATGTATGGAGCCCTATAGTCTTTGAAGCATCTGAATAAATTATAGAAACCTTTGGAAATTATGATCCTTGACCATAAATAGGTGTAGTCATAGATTTAAAGAATCAATATAGATGACAATAGTATCCAAAATTGCCACACATCTTCACAGTTGCAGAACAAGAATGCTTGGTGTGACCAAACATTCCACACTAATAGCAGGTTAGAGGCACACTAATATCCTTAATGGAAGGTGAAGAGAATGACCGCTACTGAGAGCCTCCCCACCACTCCTATAATGAGCATGTAACTTCCTCTTAATTACTTAATCACCTCTAAAGCTACCATTGGATGGAATAGAAAGGGGAGAATAACCATCCTTTCCAACCATATCCATATCTACCATTATTTACCTATTTACTATATCCACATAAGTTTAAAGGTTTAAGATAAATAACTATGATATGATAACTGGTTGAAAACCCTATAAGTACTTTAAAGCCTTCAACCATTCATTATTTACTACCTTTAGAGTAAAATAAACTAGCTCCACAAATAGATTGGTATACACATAGACCAAATGATCTCCCTAATGTAATGATAAGAACTCCCTAGAGTTATCCATCATCAAAGACTCTAAACATAAATTTTAGAAGAAGTTAGTTTTGAAACCATTCCAATCCAAGCTCACATGTCTATTTTCCTATACCATGGAATCCCACCATCACTTACTGGGACCCTTGAGTCTAAAAATCATACACTTTACATTGATATTCTTATATGAATATTGGAATTAAAAGATATAATCAATATTTTCCATCCAGTCCTTTTCCTCTTGAGATTTATTCATACCTCTAAAGGATAGTGTCTTATCATGTAAGAATTCCCGTGATTGATCCCTTTCTCCCGCAACTCCTAGATGTTACTCGACAAATGTGTTCTGGAATTGTGGAAATTTTGTCCAAAAACCTAAACTTCTTGCATGAAAAAATCAATAATATTATGATCTATAGGTATATTAACTTGAGGGGAATTTTCCGTACCCTCCTGAGGAACCAAGGGAAGACATATTAGATTCATACCAATTTTCCCCAAAATAGAAGAAATGACTAGACAACAAGATAATATTAGTTCAAATTAGAAAAACATGAGAAAGAATTTATATTATGATCAAGAACTCTAAACAGAAGACACAAATCCCAACATCCCATGGTATTTTGTGTTTTATCACGGTAAGAGCTAGCCAAACACACACCACAACCTACCTCTCAAGTCCTAATAGTCCTATATCTAGTCTACCAACTTCCAAAAACTATGCACAACCAACCCCCCTAATACTAAACTGTGATGAACCCAACCTAGATACCCTCTCAAACCAGTACCCGACCTGAACCATCACATACCCAATGGGTGTTTCCAATCCCCGTGGGTTAGAAACTCACACTTTGACATCAATAAAAACTAGAGGGAATGGTTTCGACCAACTTCAAATAGAAAAAATGAAATATATATATATACATGATGGGAATAAATAGTATAATTTTAATACAAGAAATATATGTCATATAAAAAATGAAACAAAATAAGAAATACAAATCAAAAGAAACTAAAAAATATCCATAATACACGTCCAACAACAAAGGAAAAGTAAAAATAAAATGGTTAATAGATGTGATAGATTGAAAAAATCCCACCATATAACCACTAGATTCCCAAACATAGCTAATACAAACCCCACCATCTTACTAAGACGCCCTTCCTTTCCCTACATCGAAAGATATAACACGGTCCATGCGTCGCCGAAGGGGTGAACAAGGTGTGAGATAAACATGCTTTGTGGGATCCCACCCAGGTGTTCTATATCATGTCTCTGTACAAAAATATTAGCATGATCAACTTTAAATAAAATAAGGAATGAGAATCAGTGAAAAAGTTTTTATATCAAAGGCATGGTAGAAATTCCCCCCCCCCCTTTCCATTGTTCTAAATAATCCAGGTAAAATAGTTTCAAATAAAATCATGTATATATCAAAGCAATTCGAATAAAATAATGTATCACATGTCATATCCAAACCAAATTTTCCCAAATCAAACCATAGGAAAAATAATTCCAAGGATCACAATAGGCCAGGAAAACTATGACACTCATACCCAAACATAAACAATCACATGCATAAAGTCTCTATATATATGCATAAAATCAAGAGATAATAGGAACACCATAAAAAGTGAACCACATGAAAGTTATATCAACTCCATAGAAAAATAGGCCTAGGGAGAATAGGAATGCCCCATGTGTGAACTTCCTGATAGTATCAATGGATGAGGCCTATTACTACACCTTCTACCTAAGCACTCAAGGCTTCCCATGTGCTACATTTTCCAAACCATTTCATCTAAAAAATTCTTTGAGAAACATTTCAAAATTATTTGAAAATACCATTTTATTTTAACAAAAATGGAAAAAACCATATTTTCACAAATCCCATTTCTACACACACAATTAAATAATTTAAATTCATTTATAAAACAATTTATAAAATTAGATTAATAGTGTTAATAAAACATATGATAGATAATGAACCACCTACCTCAAACTTGGGTCACACAAAACTACAATGGAATCTAACAATAAGGAAGAAAAAAAGGATAATAACAAAGGTCCTAGAATTAATCCATACATCTTAAAATCAATTCAATAAACAAAAAAGTCGGTAGAGAAGACATATCACAATGTACCTCATAGAATGCGCACACTACACCACAAAAAAACACAAAGGTCAACCTATGGAAGATGATCAAACAAAAAATCTATAAATGATCAAGAATATTATAATTATATATTAATAGATATATAAAAATAACATAATGGTGCTACCACAATCAATGGAAACTAAGAAGAATAAGAATCACTTACCCATAGAGTGAATTGCAACAACCATGAAGATAAATCTCCAAATGAATTGTCTGGATGGAGTGGAGATCCCCAAAATTTACTATGAGAGAACCTAGGTATTGAGAGAGAAGCTACACATCAAATAAAAAATTAATCACCCATATAGTGACCTAAAGATCACTACTCTTGAAATATTCATGATGTGAAACTGTTTCATGATGTGAATTTCTTAATTAATAATAGATGTAGAAAAACACATCGCCTTAGATTAAAAATACCAACGTTAACCATTTAATGAAATGAAAACTATTCATGGTGTGTAAACCCTTAATTACTTGAACCAATTCAATTCATCTGCCTTGACAAGGTTTCATTCTATGTAAACTGTTCCTGCCAGGAAAATTCACTGTAGGTAGTGAAAAATACATACTCTAAAGAAAGAACCCAAACCATCTTTGATGTTCTCTAAACTCGGGGAGAACCATAAAAATTATTTTGAAAAAATTATAACTATAAATAATTAATTAAAACAAATGTCAATCCCTAAACCTTAGGTTATTTACCCCAGTAATTTTCTCCATCCTCAGGATCCCCAAAATGCACCCAAATAAAGAGGGAAATGAAAAGAGATATAAGAAATACCTAAAAGAAGGTAACACGATGTTACATAGCTTAACTAATATAATGGGAGGGGGGGAAATTATGAAATGTATGATATACATATATATATATATTAATAAAAATATAAAACATAAAGGAATAAAAGAAAAGACAGAAATAGTTCAGCAGAAAAAAACTGCTGCTCTTGGGTGTTCATAGTGATGTTAACATTATTATTCAAAATATATTCCTCATTATTTTACTCAATGTAGCTATTAAGAACTGTCACTATACATCCACTCATTCAAATGGAATTACCCTACATATATGCCTCTATATAAAGGATTAATATCTTCCACATAAATACTTAATCCAAACCCCACTATTTGAATTACATAGATACTAATGAGAAGATAAATGACTGATTAAAGAGGAGGAAGACAATAATAGAGAAATAAGAGAGATCACACTCCACAATAATTTTAACCACCATTGAAATATTATAAAAAACATGAGAACCCATTAAAGAAAAATAAACTCAAAACACCACCACTTTCCCCCTCAAACAACAGTGAGGGTTATTTCTTCAAAAATATGGAGGTAAAATAAGCACTGTGGGGGAAAAACAAAATAGAAAACAAGAGAAAAGTAAGGAAGCAGAAGAGAGATAAAATAATATATTT
This sequence comes from Viscum album, assembly GCA_963277665.1. NCBI lineage: Eukaryota > Viridiplantae > Streptophyta > Magnoliopsida > Santalales > Viscaceae > Viscum > Viscum album. The sequence goes on along the minus strand of OY728158.1, from coordinate 165,372,197 downwards.
TAAAATTATAAATAACTATTATAGAAACTATAATCCACCTTAGTCACTTGAAAATGGATATCCTTTGGGATGGGAGAGGAGGTGACAATTTATAGAAAAATGGTGGATACATTTTTGGCTCTAATTCTGTCCGCTGAAAGGTTGAGATTTTTTGAAACATTAAATCTAGGGATTGAAAAAACATGTTCTTAATAAATTTTTTAGATATTTATTCTATGTGAACCCTTGAATTTTCAGCTTTATTAGAAAAATATTGAAGGAGTTATGTGTTATTTTATCGAGGAAATTAATCTTTCTAGGTGAGAGTTAAAATTCCAAATATCCACTTCCCCATGAATTTATGATCTTGATGGAGGTGAAATCCGGAATGGACATAGCTAATTAAATTTTAACCCCTTATGTTTTATATCTATCTATAGAATATTAACATCATTGGGCCTATAACTTTTGAGATATATAACCATTTTTAAATCTATCTATATCTATGCATAAATTTTAGGGCCCGGATTGTGAGATAGTTTTGGGCCTCTAAATGAATGATTGAGATTTGGATACAATTTAATGAAATAAATACCAAGATTTATTGAATCCTAAAAAAGAAATATTATAGTTTAATAAAGTTTATAAAATGTTATGTATGAAATACAGAAGAAAATTATAACAGTTAAAATCCAAAATTTGGCCATTTTTCTAATTGAGATTAAAAAACAAAAAAATACTAAAAATGTGACAATTTACCATAAAATAACACTTCGGTGGGATTTAAAAATTTTAATTATAGTATAAAATAAGTAAAAATATTAGCTTCATGACCCCAAAACTTAATCATTACACTCCCATGCAATAATCAAATATTCAATTCCTAATCCACACAATAATAAAAAAGGATATAACACCCATGATATTTTCCAAAAAAAATTCCATCATGTCTCATATTTGAAAAAAAAATTACCTTTCATTTTGATCCCTCATATTTAAATTATTTCAAGATAAAAAATACATCCATGGACTAATCAAAACCTACCACACATTGAATTTTATATCACTCTTCACTCAAGAGAAATTATATCTAGAGTTATGCTCTTATTTGGAAAATGCATGCTTCACCATAGTCTTATGAAAATTATCATCTCTTGATAGTGAAAAACATGAAAATTAATTTAATAATGAGGTATTTTATAGATAATTTATATGGATTATTGTTGGTGAGAAAATGATTGAAAATTTTACGACTAGAAAGAGGTGGTTGTGATATTTTGTAAAATACATGAATATTCAAGTGAATATATGTGGAATTCCTCAATAAATCACCTTAAAAATATAAATCACAACAGAAAACCTTTTTTATAGGGTACATGAGCTAAGTAGTGACTAAAATGAATGATTTGATCCAATTTACCCCTTTTTTCATTTTTTAAAAGCTCTAGAAATGTAAAACATTATTTTTTTTATCTTTTTCTCATGAAGGATGAGATAAAAATTGAAAAAAATTAATTAATGAAAATTAATTCACTTGATTTTAGAGTAATACATGAGTCAAAAAATAAATCACAATGAAAATAAATTCAATCTTACATCCATTTTTTCCCGTTTCTATTTATTTATTTTTTCCAATTTTTTGGAGAACCAAATGATAAAAATAAAGTATAATGAAATGATTACTCAAGACCTATTATCTCTTTGTCTACTATCCAAAATGATGAAAAACACCTTACACCAACCAAAAATGAAACACATCCTAAATAACGTAGACAAATGGGCCTTCCCCCACACTCAAACTTGAAATATCCATGAAAAAATATTAAGAGTACTGGTAGTTAAGGGAAAATAATATCATAGTGCAACTTAAAACAATAAGTAATTTCATGTAATATAATGGATAATGAAGGATAGATGTAAATTTAGGTCTCAAGTAAATATGCAGATTGAAAAAAAACCCAATCATATAAAATACTTTCCATGACGTCCAAAGCATCAAAAGAGAAAAATAACATGTTCGGGTTGTCACCCAAAATCCATGTTTCTCTCAAGAAAGAGTCAGTTTTAGGAAGAATATGTCAAAATGGTTCAGAGTTTCTCATAGTACTAGAAAAATATTTTGAGTTATTGTTTCATGGGCAAAGATTTCTAAAATCAATCAAACTCATAAAAATACTTGAAAATGAAATTATCATAAAGAGTTCTCACGTAAATAATAATTTAAAATCTATTTTCTCAAAAATAATTTAAAATATCTCAAAATAAATTGAAGTGTGAAAAATGATAAGAATATTCATTTAAGATCAATGTTCCTAAAATTATGAAAAATAAATTGAAGAAAACACAAAAACAATTAAGGAGGTTGACATGTCACCCACACTTAAACATAACTACCCTCATTTCATCTCAACAAAATAAAAGTAAGGGCATAAAAACCAAAGAAAATGAAATATATGGAATGAATTTATTTTCTAGTTGAATCTTTGAGATAATTTCATAGATACTTCCAATTTGACCTAGAAATCATTAAATAAATAAATAAATAAGACAAATCTGAAAAAATAAAGAGAATGGTAAAAGAGGATAGAACATACTTTATGTGACATACTGACCTAGGTTCCACACACCCGGTGACCCGAGCCGGTTGGCCACATGAACTCAAGAGCACTTCCCCATATGCCAGAGGCTGCCGACCAGTGGAGAGGGTTAAATATCAACTATAAGGAGACTATAACCTATTTTTTGAGTAATAAAAAAGTGTATATAAATAAAAAATAGCTAAAAGGCATAACTATAACCAGAATAATACCAAAATCACAAGATAAAAAAACGGAAATACAATATTCAAACTAAAATAGAATATGCGTCATGCCAAAATAAGTGTCAATTGTCTCATAAAAAACAAAAATAAAGAGACACTGAAAACTAAAAGCAGGTCCCCAGACCAAGTATAATTCCCTCATATATACTCCATCCCATATAAACCATATAACATAGGGATATTACCCATATCCTATCCTGTAAACATGAATTCTATTTGGGTACCAATCTGGTAGCCCGAGTAGGGTGTGAGTACAACTTAGTAGGATACTACCAACAACGTCTAAAACAATATCCATTTAATAATAGTGTATATTGTTTTATAAAGAATACAATACAAGAAATAAGTTAAATATTTTACATATATTAATTTATTCCTTAATTAACTACATAAACCCCCAGGTTACCGAGGACACCCGAACCCTCTATACCTGCTTCAGAACATACCAAAGTCAGAATAATCCCCAAGGGATATCAAATATCATAATACCAAGATTATCATTTATTGTTTAAATTCAATTCAGATTATGGTCTATTGGAACCATAGTCAAATGAAAAAATTTTGGGCCTAGAATGTCATCGCTAGGACCCAATGGGATTTTGAAGTAGGAGTCCATGTCCGACCCTCATTATCATATATATCACACAAGTGGGATCTTGAAGCAGAAGTCAGTGTCCCAAACCCATTATCACTTATATCACACTAGAGGGATTTTTAAGTATTAGTTAGTGTCCCACACTCATTATCACTATGGGTTTTGAAGCACCAATCCATGTCCCACACTCATTTATCAATCGATCACACAAGTGGGATTTTGAAGCTGTAGTGTAGGTCATCGCTAGGACCCAATGGGATTTTGAAGTAGGAGTCCATGTCCGACCCTCATTATCATATGTATCACACAAGTGGGATCTTGAAGCAGAAGTCAGTGTCCCACACCCATTATCACTTATATCACACTAGAGGGATTTTTAAGTATTAGTTAGTGTCCCACGCTCATTATCACTATGGGTTTTGAATCACCAGTCCATGTCCCACACTCATTTATCAATCAATCACACAAGTGGGATTTTGAAGCTGTAGTCTAGGTCACACACTCTTATATCAATCAAACACATATATCACTAATATCTCATTTATCCCGGTTAATCATTATTAAGACATTCAACAACAGTTCACATCATGATATATCATTACAATTTATCACACCAAATCATGGTTCAATACTTTAATCATATGAAATATTATTAGTAATTAACCATTAAACCATTTTGAAAAATTCAATTCATATAACCCATTAACCCATTAAGGTAAAGTCAACCATTTCCTAATCCTTATTTTCAATAAATTAATATCACATTAATTAATTAATTACACAATCCCAATTTCCACAAATTCCATAATCAAAATATTCCATTGATTAATTAACTAATTAACTAATCCAATTCCACTAATTTTAATTCCACCAATTTAACCCAAATTATTATCACATGAAAATTTAATTAAATACATTCAATCACCAATAAAATTTCCCAGTCATATAAATTTATTAATTGAAAATTTCATACATGTAATTAAATTAAGACTATGGGATTTTCAATTTATAACAAATACCTCAAGATTAATGAAGAATTCTCACCAATGGAAATACCCAATTAAAGTGAAACAACCATGTTTATGACAAAGAACATGATCTAGATCTGAAACCCAGATCAAAGATCAAGATGACTAGATCCATGGAAACCTAGACCTAGATCCACTACCAACGAAGGAAAAATTTCCCTTTAAAGGATAATATAAAGAAAGGAGTGAGAGAAAAAACTAATTGAAAGATAATATCTTACTTAGAGTGGTGAATATCTTCAACTCGGGCTTTGAATCATCAAGAAAAGAGGTTGTGATGCCTTGGAATCCATTCGAGAACCTCCGAAAATGAGGGAAATTAATTTAGGGTAGATCTAGGGTGTTTAGGGATATATGAAGGGGGTTGAAGAATTTATAATCTAATTTTTTGTGATTAAATTTTCCATGTGTACGGTTTCTTGATCGAGGTGCACACTTTTCCAAAACTCTGCACCTCCTCCTAGGGGGCCACACAATTACTACCATGAGGGCCAATGGTTTGAAAAATCACTCCCCAACCATGAAATCCCCCTTTTTCTAGAGTTTCACCATATTCTAGGGAGGGCACATAGTTTGTAAAAACCCTGCGCCAACTATACACTTCCCAAAGCCCCTAAAAAACTTCCAAATTTAATCTAAATTCACCCAAGATAAATTCCAACCAAGATATACTCAAAATAAGGAAATAGAGTACCTTTAAATGAGTTTGAGAGATCTTCAGAAAAGTTTAGGATCTTACAATCTCCCCACCTTATAACAGCTCATCCTCTAGATGTACTCCCAACCATCTATAATATTCTAAGGTAAAAATATCATCCCACTAAGATAGCATTTCTTCTTCCATTTCACAACTTTCCTCCTAAATACACCCATGTTTCCACAATACATAAACCATTTGAATGGTATTTACTTGCAAAAATTTCTCATTTAGATCCAACACATGTGTCACATTCTCCTCAAAGGATGCATCAGTATCAAGCTCAACATCACCCACATTGATCACATGTGAAGGGTCAGGGTGATACCACCAATGTAGTGACACATGAAAAAAATCACGCATAACACTATACCTATGTGGAAGATCCAATTTGTATTCCACTAGCTCAATCCTCTCCAAAACCTCAAATAGTACAACAAACCTGATTTCCAACTTGACCTACCTCTAAATCATACTATAACCCAACCTAGGAGACACCTGAAGGAACACACGATGACCCTATATAAAATCTAGGGGTCATCACCACCTCTCATCATATGGATTATTTCTACTCTGATTCGTATCCATACATTTTTGAATTAACAGAACCTGCTCTGATGTCTCCTATATGAAATTAGGTCCTAACGACTCTGGATCACCTGCCTCCATCAAATATAGAGGTGATCTGCATGACCTACCATAAAGATCCTCATATGGTGCCATATGAATAGTTTCTTTATAACTGTTGTTATAGGATAACTCAACCAAAGCTAGGTGATTCTCCTAAGACCGAATAATATCTTGGAAATATGCCTGAAACATATCCTAGAACACCTATATAGTATGTTTTTACTACCCATCAATCTGTGGGTGGAAAGATATACTTTGTAAAACCTGTGTACCAAGTAACTTTTTTAATTCCTACTATATATGAGAGGTAAACCATGAATCACAGTCTAAAACAATACTCCATGTAACCTTGTGTATATAGAATACCTTTAGAGTATTCAAATCTCCCAACAGATCCACTGAGAAAGCCTCCCGTGTAGGAAATAAATGCACTACTTTCACTTGTTAATCCACAACCATTGAAATAGTGCCATTCTTATGAGGTGTCCTCAGGAGACCCACCACAAATTCCACCCATTTCCATTTCAAAATATTAAATGACTGTAGTAAACCACTAGGTCATTGATGCTCATCCTTTACCTATTTATAGGTATAGCATCATGTCACAAACCCTGGAATATCATTTTCCATGCCTAGCCACCAAAAATGTTTTTATAGTTCATGATACATTTTGGTCACACCTGGATGCACTACCCAATTTGAGGAATAAAAATCATGCATCATTTCCTCCTGCATGCTTTTAGGCACAAAAAATCATTTCCAAACATATATGATATCATACTCATCTATGTTCCAATATAAAGGTGTCTCCCCACCTTCAAGGATTTCTCTCAAGGCCAACCATTCTAGATATTCATACTATCTTTCCCTGATCTGAATTAAAAGTGTAGACTCTACTAAAAATGAGAAGATATTTATCTATTCATGACCCTCTTGAACCACAACATGCCTCTCAATGAGCAAGTTCATATTCTTCCACTCAGATTTAGACTCCTGAACTGCTTGAGTCTATGTTTTCTTACTTAGAGTGTCAACAAAACTATTTCTCTTCCAAGAAGTATATGCTAGATCAAAGTTGAATAACTTCATATACTCAACCCACCTCCACTACTAAATATTTAAATATAAATTTGAAAAATATAATTTATGCTATTATGATTAGTATACACTATATAATTTTCTTCCAACAGGAAATACTACCAACACTTTAAAGCATAAACCACTACTTCTAACTCAAAATCTTGAGTAGGGTAGTTTTGTTGATGTAGCTTCAATTTCTGAGACCCATACTCCACAAATTAATCTCCCTGCATCGAAACTACACCAAGACCTATCCTAGAAGCCTCAAAAATCACCATATAATCCTCACCTGACTTAGGTTGGATCAGTATTTTTTCTATTGTCAAGTGCTTCTTCAAATCCTAGAAAGTGTTCTTACATGCTTCAGACCATTCAAACTTTACCACTTTCTTGGTCAATCATGAAAGTGGTTCTATCAAATAGGAAAAGTCCTAGATGAACCTCCAATAGTATCATGTCCACCCTATAAATCTATGAATATCAAAAACATTCTTGGTATGTTCCAAAGAAACAACTACCTGTACCTTCTCTAGGTCCCCTTACAAACCTTCCTTTGAGATGATGTGACCCAAGAAGTATACTTGGATCAATTTGTAGTAGTTTTTTTGGATGATATATTCTAAGACTCATAATGGTCATAGTATAAAAACCTAGCTCTGATACCACTTCGTGACATCCCAACCTGGGTGCCACGCACCGATGCCCCGATATGGTTGGCCACATTACCTCTGGCATGCCTCTTTATACAAGAAAGACTTATGAATAGAAATAAGAGTCTAATATTGATCATAGGGAGACTACAACCTCTTCATTAGAGTAATAAAATAGTAGAAATAAATATACAATAGAAAAAAGGCATTTCCAAAATGAGAATAATACCAGTATCATAAGATGATCAAAACTGAAAACAATATCCAAACTAAAATAGTAGACATTCCATTCAAATATAAGTGTCAAGTGACTCATGAAAAACAAAAATAAATACACACTGAAAAATAAAAGTGGGTCCCTCCACCATATCCAATTCCCTCATCCATGATCCACCCCGACTCATCCATCTAACATAGGGCTCTTTCCCTTATCCTATCTTGAAAACATGAAGTCTATTTGGGTACCGTTCTGGTAGCCAGAGTAGGGTGTGAGTAAAAATCTGTAGGACACCACAAAAGATGTCTAAAAAACTATCCATTCTATAATAGTTTGTACAATTGTATAAATAATAGAATACAAGAAATAATGTAAAAAATTTACATATATTCATTTATTCTTTATTCACCACATAAGCCCTAGGTTCCTCAGGACACCCAAACCCTTCATACTGTGCAGATTTTTGAACAATCGATAAGGGATAACACATATCATAATACCAAGATTATCATATTTAATTTTTATTCAATTCATATTATGACCAATTGGAACCATATTCCAATGCAAACATTTTGGGCCAAGAATTCCATGGCTAAGACCTCATGGGATTTTGAAGTAGTAGTCCATGTCCCGTACTAATTATCACATGTATCACACATGTTGGATTTTGAAGTAGCGATCTGTGTATCACACTCATTATCACATGTATAACACATGCGATATTTTGAAGTAGTAGTCCAGTCCATACCCCACACTCATTTATTAGTCAATCACACAAGTGGGCTTTTGAAGCACGAGTCCATGTCCCACACTCTTATATCAATCAGACACACATATCACATATATCACATTTATCCTGTCTAATCATCATTAACCAATTCACCAATATTTTAAATCATGATATAATAATATAGTTTATCTCAATAAATCCCGATTCAATACATTAATCACATGAAATAATATTAGCAATTCACCATTAAACCATTTTTCAATATTCAATTCATGTAACCCATTAACCCATTAAGGTAAAGCCAACAATCTCATAATCCCCATTTTCAAATAATTCATATCACATTAATTGACCAGTTACACAATCCCAATTTCCTATCAATTCCACAATCACAATATTCCATTAATTAATTAACCAATTAATTAATCTAATTCCACTAATTTTAATTTCCCCAATTTAACCCAAATTATTATTACATGGAGATTAAGTTAAATCCATTCAATCATTAATTCAATTTCCCAATCATGAAAATTTCAAATTTCACAATTTTTTACATGAAATTAAATCAAGAATATGGTATTTTCAATTTAGACCACCTACCTCAAGATTGATGATGAATGCTCAGCAACGAAAATCCCCAATTGGAGCAGAACAACCATGTTTATTATGAAGAATGAGATCTAGATTCAAAACTAGATCCAAGATAAAACATATTATATCCATGTAAACCTATACCTAGATCAACTTTTAATGAAGGAAAAATATTCCTTCAAAGGATAAGATAAAGATTAGAGGTAGAAGAAACTAATCATAATGAGAATATCTTACCAGGTGAGGTACAAATCTTCAATATGGGATTTTATTTGTCAATAATGGACGTCGAAATGCCTTGGAACCCATTCTAGAACCTCAAAAAATGAGTAAAATTGGTTTAGGGTTGATATAGGGTGTTTAGGGATATAAGAAGGGGGTTTGAGAATTTTTAAACTGATTTTCAGGGGTTAAATTTCTCACATGTAGGGTTTCCTAGTCATGGTGCATGTTTTTCTCAAATCGTATGCCTAAACATGTGCCTCCTCTTGAGGTAACACGTAGTTACTACTAAGAGGGAGAATAATTTGAGAAATAGTGCACCAACCATGTAATCCCTGTAATGACCCAATGTTTTTCAATGGAAATTCCCTTCTTATAAATATGTCATAAAATTAAATGAAAACACAACATAATTAACTACTAAGTGATAAGTGAACTTTAAACATAACTTTTTCATTTCTGTGCTTGGAATTTAAAAAATATGACAAACACGATTGCAATCAGTAAGTTATTTGGAGTCCGATAAGGAAAACATAATTTTTGGTGAATAGTAACCTACCCTTATGAATAGTAACATACCATTATGAATAGTGATATACCCTAATGAATAGTAACCTTACCTATGATATTATATAAATAATATTCAAGTTGAAAGTATGATATACCTATATTTTAGAATAAGTAAATGAATGTTTTAAAAATGGTTTTTGATAATAAATTATGATTGTAATTAAATATTAAAATAATCATATTTAGAAAATTATTTTTAAAAAATGGATTTCATTTTTGGATTCTATATGTCGAAAAATGGTTAGGGTGAATTTTTGATATTTTTCTGAAATACTTGATTTTTTTATGAATAGTAAAATATGATAAATTATGCTAAATGCTAAATAATGGATTTATTGAGTCATTGATGATGATCTACTGATGTAAGCCCAATTGGTTCAAAGTAAGATGCATTTATTACTGTTTTTGGTCTTGGATTCATCAATATTTATGGTCTTGAGAGAAAATATTAAACTAATGATTATACTATTATGAAAACCCTCCTCTCCTCCACTATAAAACCCCCCTCACTCCCTTTACTCTTCACCACTCTAAGCCTTGTGCCTTGACAATATTCTAACCATATCTCTCCCCAATATCCTCCCCCATGTCCAAAATCCCCTATCCTCTTCAAAATACAAAAACCTCTCCCCTTAAGAGGTTCTCAAAGGAGGAAGTCTCAAGAGGTAAATTCCCCTTTCCAATTCCTTCATTTCTTTTAAGTTCTTTTCTTTTTGTTTCTTTCCTCACCTCAATTCACCCAAATAGTATGATAACTCTAGTAAAATAAATTCACTGGAATTTTTTTATGCTAATGAGATATTTCATTATCTTCTCTCCTTTCCCCACCATTTATTTTAATGAATTGAAAGCACCGTTTGATATGTGCTAATTTTGCACATTCAAGGACACAGGTTTATCAATTTCTATTATCATACTTAATTCTGATCATGAAACCATTTGTGTTATGGTTTAACCAGATTATTATATATAATATATCCTATTTTTGGTTTGGTAATCATTTTGTACAAATGGTATTAATTTATAAAGCAAAACATGTCCTTTGTAATACAAACCCACCAATTAACAAAAACGGTTGTCACTATGGTTTTATATAATAATTCAAATTCAATATAAGTAACCAAATTAAATTTAAAATCATGTAATCTCTTGGATTTTCACTAATAGAATATAAAATCAATTCTGGAAAACCAATTTCATCTTACATGTTTATTTTAACATGAATATAAGTGAACCAGTCATTAAAATCAAGTAATCAAAGGAGCCTAAACAATGAAATTAAACCACATAACCAATCAAAATGGTTATAAATGAACTTAAAATGATTATACTAAACCAATTAAATATATAAGAGGTTATGTAATTATTAATTAATAAACCTAATTTTTTTATTCAGGTCTTTAATAACAAGTGGAGAACACCAACAAATTTAAGGTAAGGGATCCTCTCCATTTCACTCTTAAATAAAGATTGTCCTCTATGATATTCTTATTTATGTGTAATACCTAATGAAGGGGTATGATTAAAAACCTCCCCATAATGAAATAATGATTTATAAGTGATTAGAATCCCCTTTTCTCTCTCATCAATCCCTCTTAGGTACACCGGACACCCTGCCAATAAACCATAATGAATTCTACCCGAACCCTTTTTGTTCATTCGGGTTGCCTTATATTTCTTTATATCAAAGTGAAGTTATCTTATATATTTATGTAAATATTATAAATTATGTTTAGTTTTAAAAAATTCACCTATGAAAACCCTTTAATCACTCTCTTTCAGAGATATACATGTTTTTAAAAGATTCCCTCCTTTGAACTATTCGATAAGAAAAACCTGTTTTAAGGGAACTTCCTGAATTTTTACCCAATTTCAAGTGAAATATATCCTCTATTTTAACCCAAAATTGTCTTTATAAAATAATTATTTTTATTATGGAAAAATTCTTGTTTCAATTATGGTTTTATATAAAATATTTTTCTCTTTTCTATTTTAAAAGCTCTATAGATTTTCCTTAAAACTGCAAAAAAATGTTTGAATGATAATGTTTCTCAAACACATTTCTTATATGTTTTCACTTATTTTTGAAACCACCAACAATTTTATATGACTATTTTTCCTTTTTAACTTCCATGTATGTTCCAATCCCTTTCTTTCATGGAAAATGTCATGATACGCTCATTGGTTATGCTTTATGTCATGATTGTGGTACCCAATTCTTTCCAGGGGTATCCTTATGATTATGTATGGTTGATTATGTATGATTATTTATGTGGAAAGAATATTCATGAAAATGTTTATATGGGTGCACTCAGATAGCGATCCAATGCATTGGTTAATGTTAAGACTCATGAGATATGATGTGAAATGGGATTGGTGGTTAGCCTTGACCCGTACTAAAATGGGAAACATGATTGGTTGTTAGCTTAGACTCATACTAAAATGGGAAGCGAGATTGGAAATTAGCCTTGAACCATACTAAAAACTTGTTTTATGATTAGAACATGTTTATATGATTCCATGTTTATATGATTCCATGCATATATGATACAATTTTATATGTTCCATTCTTTGTATATCATTATGTCGTACCTCCTAACTCATGTTCTTAAGACGTATCCTTATGTTCATTCCCTTACTGGGATTTTCAGCTCATTCCTTTGTTCATGTGTTCCCCAGGGTACCTTGTGAAGATTTAAGGGCTCAAAGAAAGTTAATAGATCTTTATGGAGATTAAATAAAGAATTTTTTTATCCCCATGTTTTATGATTTATGTACCTTGTATTCCAAGACACTAGACTTAACGATCCTTGGCTTGTACTCTGATGTATAATTATGCTTAAAATCATAAAATATTATATGTAAAAGGATTGGGTCTCTATAGTTGGTATAAGAGTATGGTCTAGTTATTTTTGGAGATTAGGAATGGAGCACCTTAGTGAGAACCTTAAGGATGAGACTAAGTATAAGAAAACATTCCTGAATTTTGGTGAGTATTGAGTAAGTGGATTATCAAGAAAATATAACCTTGTCTGGATATGAGAAGGTAGAGGTGGCTCTGGAATAGATGTATCTATGGGTAAAACTCAAAAACACCACTTTGAACTAGACTCGAACAGGAACTGGTGCACGACAACGGGCCTTGTGACACTCTTGGTTACAACACTCCTGGGGGATATGCTTTGGTAGATTCACAAGCTTAGTAAAAACCATTATTAAGGGACAAAAAATCCCATAAGAATATAAGTTAAGAAATAGATCGAGCATAACCTAGATATAAACCTAAGGAATCACAAGTTAGAATATACTTATTCTTTATAAGTTTATACTTTTATGTTCAAAGTTTACTTTTTATGATCAATAGCTAAGTATTAAATACCACTAATTATACATTCCTTATCTTATTTAATAGCGGGAAATATAAGAACACATTCCAACAACCAATGTGATAGGAAATCTGAATATTTACCTAATGATATTCCTGATATAGAAGGAGTGGGTGCTCAAAAATTCATGATAGTAATTGCTCTGCTGTCTTGAGTTATGAATAATAACTTGAATCCTGAAGAATGACCTCCTAATCCAAGTAAAGACAAAGTTGTCAAAGAATCCCTCATGTGGAAAAGACCTCCCATGTTTAGAAGATCTTCTGATCCCCTTCTTACGGAACAATAGATTAACTCCATTGAAAATATATTCTCCATCCTCTAGTGATTGAACGAAGAAAAGGTTTTACTGGAAGTCTATTGTTTTGATGGGGAAGTTGATCAGTGGTGGAAATTAATCAAGAATACGAAGTCCCAAGTGGAAATTGATTCCATGGATTTGGAGGAATTCAATAGGATGTTTTAAACAAATATTTTCATTGAAACCTCTATATCAAGATGGAAATAGAGTTCCTCGAACTCAATTAGAAATAATATGAGTCCATCAGGGCGTATGAAGCCAACATTATATGGTTTGCAAAGTACAGCTCTCGCTTTGTCATGAACACTGAAAGAAAGGTGGATTGCTTCTTTAGCAGATTAAAGTTGAGTCTATGAAAAGCATTGGTGACTCAAGGCTTCAAAAGTTATGAGGATATTTTCCATTTTGCCCTAAGGTTAAAATGGATATTAGAGACTCTCAGTGGTCTCGTGGGCCCAGTGACAAGAAGTGGAAAATAGAGAACAACATGGGTGGTTCATCAAACAAATCCCATGATAGAAATAAGCCTGACTTTTCCCCTTGTAAAAGTTATGGGAAGAAGCATCCTGGTAATTGTCTGAAGGTAACCAATAATTACTTCAAATGTGGAAGGTTTGGTCATCTGGAAAAGAAATTCTGAAGGGATATGAAAAATAATGCTAATGTTAAAGAAGAAAGGAAGGTTTAGAGAAACACTCAGCCTGTAGTGTAATGTTAGAACTGCAAGGATCATGGGCATTATGCAAGCAATTTCCCTAAGCCGAGGGTTGTCAGAGGCAATTAGAAATAATCTCCAAGGCAACAAGGAAGGTCTTATGCTATAACTAATGATGAGGTGGTGCCCGACAATGATGTTGTGATAGGTATGCTAGTTATTCATTCATGAATAGAGAATGTACTATTTGATTATGGTTCTATGCATTCTTTAATATCTTGAAATTTTAGTAGAACTATTCAAACACCACCTCAAAATTTGGAGGAAAAGTTATCTGTGAGAATAGAAAATGAGGAAATTATTGAATCCATGGTTTATAACTTCTCCCTGGTTAATTTTTGTGGACTAAAACTCCTAAAAAATCTCGTCATACTTCCTTTAGTAGATTTAAATGATATCTTGGGAATGAATTGACTATCTTTATACAAAGACAACATGAACTGTCAGGAAAGAGAGATCACTCTTCACATCCCAAATCATCCTTCGATTCTTTACAAGTGTAAATAGGAAGATGAATCTACTTTAGAATCATCATCTAAATTGTGGATATTTCTGCCTTGTGAGTAGGTATATCCAGCTAAAATTATTGAGACAAAGTGGAGAATCATGCTTTAATATATGCCCATTGTGAGGGATTACACTGATGTATTCCCTGACGAGTTTCCTAGTCTTTCTCCTGACTGAGAGGTTGAGTTCTCAATTGAAGAGTGGCCCAGTCAAACTTCTGTAATGGAGATCTACATATTTTTTGGTCTAATTGGGTATTATCGACGATTTGAGAAGAACTTTTCACGATTGTCAAACCCAATGACCAAGATGACACGAAAGGGATTAAAGTTTGTGTAGACACAAGAATATGAATATTGTTTCAAGGTGTTTAAAAAAAGGCTTTTCACTGCACCAGTACTCACACTTCCTACAAGTGGAGAACTCTTTGTGGTGTATAGTGATGCTTCTAAGAAGGGATGAGGATGTGTGCTAATGAAAAATGACAAAGTGATAGCCTATGCCTCAAGGCAGCGGAAAATCCATGAGAAAAACTATCCCATGCATGATCTGGAGTTGGTGGCTGTGATATTTGCGTTGAAAATATGGCGACATTATCTCTATGGGGAGAAGTGTGACATATATACTAACCACAAGAGTCTCAAATATATATTCACATAGAAAGAGATTAATATGATCCAGTAAATATAGATAGATCTCATCAAGGATTATGGCTACACAATCCACTACCATCCCGGTAAGGAAAACAAGGTGGAAGATGCACTAAGTAGAAAGGATCCTGTATCTTTATCAATGATGAGAATTGAAAAGGATATGATCTTCTTATATTTGAAAAGTATGGACATGGAAATCATTAAAGGAGGAACATCATCAATACTTTCTCAAATGATTTCTCAACTATCCCTCTTGGATAATATAAAGGACGCTCAAAAAAAAGATCTGGAAATTCAGAAAATGGTGGAAGCTATCAGAAATGAGAAATCCTATGATTTCAAAATTGATGAGGAAGGAGTTTTAATGTTTGGAACACGATTTTGTATACCGTCTGATCGAGAGATAAAGAAGGACATATTGAATGATGCATATAGCTCGACCTTCTCTATCCACCTAGGGAGCACAAAGATGTATAGATATCTCCTAGAAAACTTTTGGTGGGACAATACAAAAAGGGATATTGCTGCATATACATCAAAGTGCCTGGTATTTTAGCAAGTGATGGTTGGGAGGAAAAAGTCTAAGGGAATGATGAAACCACTACCCATACCAGCATGGAAGTGCGGGAACATTACCATGGACTTTGTCACTGGACTTCCCAAGACATCCAGAGAAAAAAATGCTATATGGTTCATTGTGGATCATCTTACAAAGATAGCTCACTTTATCGCGATTCCAGGGGACTTCTCATTGGATAAAAGTTCATGGATTTACATCAAAGAAGTGGTAAGGCTGCATGGAGTACAACTATCTATTGTATCCAATAATGATCCAAGATTTACCTCAAAGTTCTGTAAAATTCTTCAACATGCTCTAAGAACTGAACTGATCATCAATAAGAACTATCATCCTCAAAATGATGGTCAATCTGAGCGAACTATTCACACAGTAGAAGACATGTTGAGAGAGTGTTCTATGGAATTCAAAGGAGGATGGGACCAACATCTTTCAATAGTTGAATTCTCCTACAAAAATAGTTTCCACTCGAGCATCCGAATGACACCATATAAAGCCCTTTATGGGAAAAGGTGCAAAACATCGACATGTTGGGATGAAGTCAGTGAGAGTAAGCTTATAGGACCTAAAATGGTAGAAGAAATGGTGGAGAAGGTGAAAACCATTCAGAAACATATCAAGGTAGCACAGAGTGGATAGAAAATTTATGTAGACAATAATTGATGGGACCTTGAGTTTAAAGTTGGAGACATTGTATTTTTATGCATATCTCAATGAAAGAAGATCATGAGGTTTGGAAATAAAGGGAAGTTAAGTCCTAGGTACATCGGCCCCTTCAAGATCTTTGATCGAGTCGGAGCTATGGCCTATCGACTGAAACTTCCACCTACCATGTCGAAAGTACATGATGTCTTTAATGTATCCCTCTTAAGGAAGTACATACCAGACCCTTCACATGTTCTCTCTTCATAGGTGGTACAGTTGGATGATAATATTCCCTATGAGGAGAATCCAGTGAAGATCTTGGATCATAGAGAAAAATTTATACACAACAAGACAACTCATCTGGTCAAGGTGTTATGGGGAAACCATAAGTACGAAGAGTCAACATGGGGACTGGAGGAAGTAATGAAGGATAATTACCCCACCTGTTTTTGACCTAGAATGTAAAATGAAATTTCGAGGGTGAAATTTCTTAAGGTGGGAGGAATTTAACAACCCAATGTTTTTCAATGGAAATTCCATTCTTATAAATATGTCATAAAATCACATGAAAACACAATAAAATGAACTACTAAGTTCTAAGTGACTATTAAACATAAGTTTTTGACTTCTGTGTTTGGAAATTTCAAAAATCTGACATACATGGTTGCAATCACTAAGTTATTTAGAGTCTAATAAGGAAAACTTAATTTTTGGTGAATTGTAACATAACTATATGAATAATAACATAACCTTATGAATAGTGATATACCCTAATTAATAACAACCTTACCTATGATTTTATATAAATAATATTTAAGTTGAAAGTATGATATACATATATTTTAAAATAAGAAAATGAATGTTTTAAAAATGGTTTTTAATAACAAATTATGATTTTAATTAAATATTAAAATAATCATATTTAGAAAATTATTTTTAAAAAATGGATTTCATTTTTGGATTTTACACCTCAAAAAATGGTTAGGGTAATTTTTTGATATTTTTCTGAAATACCTGAATTTTTGATGAATAGTAAAATACGATAATTTACGATAAATGCTAAATAATTGATTTATTGAGTCATTGATGATGATATACCGATGTAATCCCAATTGGTTTGAAGTCACATGAATTTATTACTATTTTTGTTCATGGAGTCATAACTATTTATGGTCTTGAGGGAAAATAATAAACTAATCATTATAAACCACCATAGGTGATTTTTACTAACATCCATTAGTAGATGAAAAGATTGAGAACCCCCGAATAAAATAAAAATATCCCTAAACACCATAAAATATGAAAGAGAGAATTTGAGGTGCAGAGGGGGAGGGAAAAGAATATAGGTGTGCTCCCTATTTTTTTCGGTTTTAGGAGTGGTGGCCACTGGTGGTGAAGATAGTATAATAGGGGTTGGTTTATCTTTTAGTTTAGGTTTATAAAAATATTCCTGAGTGATTTCATATTTTTCCATCATCCTCATATGCACCATTGTATAACTCGATTGGTTCCTCTATTATATCCTCAACACATACAACTTATTCTTCATCTTCATCTATGGTCTACTTATTTTACACTATATTAGAAATTTAAGCATAAAGGGAAGTAAGAAATTAATATAAATTGAATAAAATTAAAGTGTGATAAATCAACAATGAAATATTCTCTTTCCAGAAAAATAGTTTGAACATTGATCTCTTCAGGAAAGAACAATGGGAATTCTTTCTCAGCAGGGTCTTCATCATCTTCTTATAAAGAAAAAGAGAGGTAAATAGGATCTTATTTATCATTTTAAATGATGGTATAATATCTTACCTTTCAGACTTCAATAAAATCTAACAAATTTTCTATAGAATCATATTGTGCTCCCACAATTGTATTAGCTAACATGTCTACTTCAAATGAATCTTTATGAAATGAACAAGGAGAGACAGTTGGATCATAAAGCTTCATATTCATTTATTCATCAGGTTTTCAATTTCAATTATAGTTGGAACATAATTAAATTCTCCTCATATTTTTGTATTTCAATTTTATCCATATAACTTTAACTTATCTAACTTCGATGGCTAGTGATGCTATTAAGTTTCTTTATTTTTCAAGAATTTTGAAATTCTATTGAATCACCTAAGAATTTTATTCAATTTGAACCATTAATTTCACTTAATTTTTATAAAAGTTGGTACAAGTCCCTTAATATGAAAATTCACTAAATTACCCATGGCTTAAAGAAAGAAATATGTGCAATGAAGATTAATTTTTAGTTTTTGATATTTTTTGGGTTTTTATGAAAACTAAGACGTGTAAGTTTCTAGATTACCTTAAAATGGTGCTAAATTGAAAATGAAATGGTTTTTAGGAACCACTATTCAATTTAATTCTTATTCTCCTAACCATAGTGGCATAACCTCAGGTCAATCTCTCGAGGAGACCACTCACAACACACTGAATTCTTATTTTCACTGTTATAATCTAACTAATATTACACTATATTAACTTATATAATTGGGGGGGGGGTGTTTATGAAATGAATGACATATATTAATGAAAATATAAAACATAAAGGAAGAAATGAAAATACACAAATTGGTTAGCCGAGAAAAATTGTTTCTCGTAGGGGTTCATAGTGATGTAATCATTATTATTCAAAATATATTACTAATTATTTTAATAAATATAGAGATCAATACCTATCACTATACACCCTATAATTCAAATTCTATTACACTACATTGATACCTCTACATGTAGAATCAATCACTTCTACATCAATACCTAATCCAAATTCCATCGTTTGAATTACTTAGAAATTGATAAGAAGGAAAATTAGTGAATGAGGAGTAAGAACATAGTAATATAGAAATTGGGGTGACCTCACACCATGATAATTTTAACTTCCATTGAAATATTATAATAAAACATGATAAAACTTTAAATTATAATAAAATATAAACACCACCACTTCCCCCCCTCATACAACAGTAATGGTTAGTTCTATATAAACATGGAGATAAAATAATCATGATGGGGGAAACAAAAAATCAAAAACCAAATCAAATGAAGGAATGAAAAGAAAGATAAAATGATATATATTGAAATTATAAATAAAATTACATAAAATAAACTATACCTTATACCCTTGAAAATGTATGTCATTTTGAATGGGAGAGGAGGTGAAAATTTATTGAAAAATGGGGGATGAATTTTTGGATCCAATTTTATCCACCAAAATTTTGATCATTTATGAAATAGTAAATTACTGAATTTTGAAATTTGTTCTTCATAAAAGATGTTTTTATATTTCTTATTCTTTCACTAATGAAATTTAATCTTTATTGAAAAAATATTGAAGAATTTATGGCAGATCTACTCTTGGAAATTAATATAGAAAGGTGACTATTTGAATTCTAAATCCCCACTTTATCATGAATTAATGGTCTGGATGGAGGTTAAATCAGGCATTTCCATAACTAATTAACTTGTTCCCTTGTATTTTATATATCTCCCTATAAAATTTTAACTTCATTAGGAATTATAATTGTGAGATATGGGTCCATATTTAATACTATCTAGATATGTGCACAAATTTTGAGGCCCTGGTTGTGAGATGTTTTGGGCCTTCAAATAATGGATTAATATTTTGTTTCTATTGAATTAAATGAATTTAAATATGTATTGAATCATAAAAAATTAATTTCACATTTTCATTTAGTTTATAAAATCTTATGGCCGAAATACAAAAGAAAATTAAAATAGTAAAAAACTAAAATTAGGTCATTTTTCCAATTAAGCTCAAAATACCACAAAAACTAAAAATTTGACAATAAACAATAAAAAACACTATTTTGGGATTTAAAACATTTTATTATAGTATAAAATAAGTGTAAATATTATCTTAATCAAACACTAGTGGGAAATCATTGTTTGTATGACTCCTTGTTTTTACAATTCATTTATTATTAAGGATTCCTGCTTATTTCTTATGCATACACTAATGGTTTTTATTATGGATGATGTTTTGTTTATTTAAATGTTATTTTTCACTCTAATATGGGTTAATATTCTCTCTATCATATCAAATTAGACCCCCACTACTAGTCGACAGCCTATGGCATATGGGGAGGTGCGTTAGAGGTCATGTGGTGACCCAATTTGGTTACTATAGAGTGAACCGGGACATAGAAGTTACAACTCTTTAGAATTTTTTTTGGGCTATGAACACCTAACACCACCAAAAACATTTACCTGTAAGTAAAATAAAACAAAAATATAGAAAAATTGTTCTTATAAGGGGAAAAGTAGTAATACTTAATAGGATTATCACAAAGAAATATAGATCAATGTGAATAGAACATAAAATATGAAATCAAGATAGTCAAAACAATCAAACCACAAACTTTATCCCAATCCATAGGTTCATTATTGACCCTAGATATATCCTAATCTCAATAAATTAAATAACTAAGAAAAACCACATAAACTATAAAGTATAGCTATTTCAAAACTCATCCTAAAAAATATCTCACAAAATTAAAATAAACTAACACACACACACAAATATATGACATGCCACAATCAAACAACATAAAGGTGGGTCCTCACCATAACCTCCCTATAATCTATTTATATGGCCTAGTAGTACAACACATCCTTTTTATTAAAGGTGATGAGTGATGAATGTGTAAAATAATGAAAAATACAAATGTTAAGTGGGTTAAAATTATTTCCCTTTGAATGAACCTAAAAAAGTAATTACATGAACAGTGGACTGAAAAATATTGTTAGAAAATTAAATGTTGACACTAGGAATTTTTAACATGGAATACCTAAAAATGGTAAAAACCATGGAATTAAAAATGAAGAGTACATGATAGAGAATTCCAAAAAATTATAAGGATCTCAAAAGTAATAATCTAATAAAATATGATCAACTATAGAAAATAAATCTGACTAAAAGCTATCTAAATATTAAGAACACAAACTACGAAAGAAACCCAAATTAAATATCTAACCATACGGATTTGAGTTTCGATGTTTGAATGAAAAGGTGTAGAAAAATCCCCCAGTTCATAATAAAAGAAATTGTTGATCAAAACCAATATGAATGAGAAAGATATCTTCTATTTTCAGATCAAAAATAGGGATAAATCATAGATGCATGAGATAGTGAATGCAACACCACTAAAATTTTTCCCCCTTAAATTTGTTTTCCTAAAGACATAACTCCCATTTTTCCCATTTTTTTATTTTATTAAAGATTAATGTAAAGGACCTGAGGTATGAGGGCCCCCAATAAACTCCCCCTATAATACAACTGGGTATAACCACCAACCCTATAATGAGTCAAGAAGTCATAAATTTACCTCTCAGTAAGATATTCATCAACATGTTCGAGCCATTACCATCCATGTGAATCTTTTTGAGTTGCAACTATCTAGAATTATGAATTTTTCTTATCCAATAATTACACACATTAATATTTTTTTATCTAATAGGAAAAGTGGGATTCTTTCCAAAATAAATGTAGCTCTTAATGACATAAAATAAAACATAATTGTCCTAATTAAAATTAATATTTCAAATAAATTTATTCACTCACAATAATTCCATACATGTGTTTCTATCTTTAATAAACCATGACTTAGTGGTAGATAAAATAACACTTCCCTATAATAAAAGTAGTTGGGTATGTACCCAATAAATGTTTTTCATCGTTTTACTCTGATTTTACCTTATAATTGAAAAAATTTCAACCCAGGAATCCTTGATATAGAATATTTACATATAATTTATAATTAATTTATAAATAAAATTAAATATTTCTTTGGAATTATTTCTTAATTTTGAATTGGTTGAACATTGTTATTGTAGAGTCATTACATCAAAGTATTCAAGTGTATAATCCCTCAAGTGGTATCCAAAAAAGCATTATAAACCTTCAAAAAATCACCATAAAATATTCAAGTGCTAGAATAGACAATTCTTAAAACTTGCATCATTCACCACCGATCGTAATAAGTATTCCTTTTGATCTTGAAAGATTTATTCTAATTATCTCAGGTCTTGAGAGGGAGGAGGAGAATCAATGAACTTAATTCTTAAGAGTATTTTATAGGAATTTATCTATAGGTAATACAGAATTCTCTAGAGAGGAGTTTTTATCAGCAACAACATTTAACCCTAGAAATGATATAATCCGATTTATATGTCTAGGTTAGATAATTAGTTATTTCATATATTCCCTTAACCAATATCTTAATCCTTAGTAAATCCTATGTCAAATAATAATAACAATGATAATAATAATAATAATAATATTTTATTAACATTTTCACAACCTGAGAATATTTGAATATCATTTATTTAAATGAATGATATTAAATATATCAATTATATCAGAACATTTAACTCTGCATAAAAATCCAAAAAAAATCATCAAACCTTGAATAATAAATATTTATTTTAAAAAATAAATACCACTATATTATTTTTCCAAAAAATAATAATGAGATTAATATTACCCAAATAACTATTATTCCTTAAAACATGTGAATAATAATTATTCTAATATTAAATTCAAAAAGAACATATTTGAGGTTCTTGATGCACTTATTTGGTGAACTTATAGGCCTATTTCTTACAGGAATTAGGCTAATTGTCCCAAATACATCAATTTTGCAATAATAAAAACCTCCTATGAAAACTCACCATGTAATATAATCCCTTCGTCTCGATATCTCACTAAGTAGGTTTCATAATTATGTCATAAAACATTATGCCTGAATATATTTCTTTGAATTTTTTGAAATGAAAGAATCTATAAAACTTCCTTGTCCATGGAATTAATAAAATGGTTTCAATCCAATCAAAGGTCATGGGATATCTACTTCCATTAACCCCATAATGGATAATTTTTTCTTGAAATATTTGTTAATGTCATATTAGTCATGATACACCCAACATATCCTACACCATAATGAACATATTCCATCATATTTTTCATCAATTTATCAAAGTACATGACTAATTTTATAAATTAATAATAATCTCACTTATAAGGACCAATAAATATATCTATAGATAAGAATATATAATGACACATAGAACATGTGGAATTCATAAAGGCGAGTCTGTTTTCATACTATCATATCTAAGAGATTATTATGGATGAACATCATGAGATGTAGTCCCAATTTATTATGAGCATCTTACCCCAAATACCCTATATCATATATGTCTCTTTAGAGAGTTTTCATTCATCCATTGAACATATATTTGAGAATATCTTCATAGCACTTCAAATTTCTCATCATATCAGAGAACTTAAACGGCCTTTTGATTTGATAGATACTCCAAAAACATTATCACATTAATATTAAGTATTAGAACACTTATCATGTGATAAGTAATTTAATAATATTTAATACTCTGAATATACAAGCAATTAATATTAAAAATTAGTTAGTTTAAGGACATCAACTCAAAAGACTCCCACTTGGAATAGATCCATTTTCAAATAAATTTTAATCTACTAAATATCACAAGATATTTATACTTCTACTAAGATAAGTCCTTTGTGAATGGGTCTTTCATGTTCTCCACCATGGAAACTCTAATTATAATGGCCTCACCTCTTTGAGAAAAATACCTAAAGTGGTGATACTTCTAAATTTATGCTTCATCCGTTGGTGTGAAATTTACTCCTTAATAGGGGACACTAATGTATTATTATGATAATATAATGTGATAACATTGTTAATAATAGGCACCCCATCAAGATCCTATATAAAATTTCATATTTGAACTGATTCTTTTGTTACATTGTAAGCCATAATATACTCAGATTAAGCTATATAATCGACAACCACTGACTTATTTAATTTTTTCTAGATAAAAAATACTCTAATGAGGGTTAATACATATCCTAACTATGATTTAAAGTAATCATGATCTATCTATAAAATAGAATATGTATATCTCTTGATAACTATAAACTCATGTCCTCCATAAACTATGAACATATCCTTATTATGCCTTAGATACTTAAGTATATTCTTGACTATCATCCACTTGCAGTATCCTACATAATAATAATATCTACCTACCATGCTCATGTTTTAAACATCCCCAAGCCTAGTAAATATTATGAAATACATGACTAATCTTATCACTGATGCATAAGGAATCTGGGTCATTATTTTTTTTCCTAAGGAATCATTTTCTTAGAGAGATGTATTCCATGTGAAAGTGGTAGTTATTCCCTCTTGGATTATTCCATGTTGAATATATTTAGTATCATGTCAATATATCTACCATTACTCAATCCAAGAATCCTCTTAAATATATCAAAAATGATCTTGATTACTGGTATATTATTTTATTCACCTAATTCCATCTTAGAGAATCACTTTTTCATCCATGATTAACAGACCATAGGACTATTATCTCTTTCCTATTTATTAATATGTCATCAACATATGCTACTTAGAAAATATTTTTACTCTCACTAAATCAATTATTGATATAGGGATAAATTTTTTTATTTGTGATACCAAATTCCCTTATAGATTTATCAATTTTTTTTATGGTATGGATGTTTTATTCAATTTATAAATAGCTCTCTAAAACTTTCATTCCGTATTCTATTGAGGTGGAGCCACAAACCCTTCAAGTTGCGTCATATAGAAGTATTCTATAAGGTTTCCATTAAGTAAGGAAGTTTTGAAATCCATTTTCCATATCTCATAATCATGATAACATACTATGAAAAGCTTAATTCTGATGGATTTCAGTGTAGAAATTAGGGGAGAGGTTTTGTCATAGTATATTCATCGATATTGATTAAAACATTTAGAAACTAACGAATCCTTAGAAAAATTAAATTTACCTCCCATGTCTAGTTTTTTTTGAATACCAATTTTCACACAATATTTTTTAAATCTACTAGGGGGACCACCAGAACCCAAATATTGTTGTGGTACATAGAATTCATCTTATCATTCATGGCTTCTTTCCATATTTAAAATTCTAAGATGCTTACTTCCTCCTTATAAGATAAAGGTTTATAATTATCAACTATCAATGATCCACCATACTCATTGAATAGAAAAATACATCCCTAGTTCTTTAACCTCTCTGGTGATACTATGTAAATCTTCAGAAAACCTTATTCCATGGGGTCTTGTAGAATTTGTTCATGTGCATACTACAATGTAACTTGAGCATCAACTTGATCAATGTTGATCTTTATACCACTATCAAATTTTAAGATGTGTTTTATCTCTAGAATGGTGGTGTTACTATCAACCAAAATTCTATTTTTATGTGTTGTATAGGTAATATACTTTAGTTTCGCTACTGGAATATGGAGGTATACCAATGGTTTAAAAAAACCGTTTTTATAGGATCTTTTTACCAATGGTTTTAGTAAACCATTAGAGAAGGGAGAATATAGAAGCTTTTTTCCAATGGTTTAAGTAAACCATTGGGAAAGGTTGAATATTACCAATGGTTCAAGTAAACCATTGGGTAAGGGTGTTGTACATAATTCTATACCCACGATTTTAATAAACCATTGGTACCACTCAGCCCAGTTCGAGGGCTAGGGAAATTCGGGTTTCTCTCTACGGCTTGGCATAGAGAATAATTCAGCTTCACTACTACTCCTATTATCCCAATTCCCCATATGGTCCACTTACACATCTCCCATCTTCCCCGCTACTCCTATGAACACACATCCCCGCATCCTTCGCCATCACACCACCTATCTTACCCACATATTCGATTCTCTGCTCACCCTCCTTCTTCTAGGGTTAACCCACTTCTCCACATCATTCACCTCCCTATTTCCCTACACCGTCAACTGTCTGCTCATCTCCTCACTTATATGATTGATCCACTTTGCTGAATCATTGCCTCACGCTTCCCAGCTTCAGCAAATCATATTCTGCATTCACCTCAGCTTCTCCACTTCTCTTATGTTGGGTTTCTTTGAAGTTATGAGAGGTTTTTAATTTGTTTAATTAAATTTTATTGTCATCATTACATTTATATTTTCTATAAAATATTTTTTAATTTTGTATCTTCAAGGATCCTGCTTCACTGTACACACATCTATTTGAGTTAAAAGACAACAATCAACCTTCCTTCACCTTCAATGAGTCCATGCTCTAGAAGTCAATTCAAAATCAATTGAGGAGTTAGTAGTTTAAGGATAAGGGTAAGCTATTTTATCCTCAATTAGTCAAATATTTTTATTCCAATATAGATTTTTAATTTGGTGATACAAGGGAAAAAAAATCAACCAGTAGTAAGTGGTTAAAATTAGGTAATATCTTCGATAATCTAGTCTAAAAGATTTAATGCGTCTCATGTAAATAAGTAAATAAATATTAACAATATTTATAACTTTATAATCAATCAGAGTCTTATTTTTTAATGCCTTTGAGAAGTTGAATTGGAATAGAACTCCCATAAGACCAATTACCCAAGTGTTATATGTATATTTTTAATTTTTAGTGAAGTTTATCTATTATCTAATTATCCCCATGAAATGGTACTTCAACAGTTTTAGGAATATAGATTTTTTCATTCTATATATGATTAAAATTGGGGTTTAAATAAGCTTATTAGGTTATATCATGAGACCTATCACAAAACTATGATAACCATCACCCATTTTTAATTCTCTACCTTACCCTAAATATTTCTAATACAAATTTTATATTAAAGTTTATGTTCTTGAGGGGGGGATTAATTTTATTTTTTGGTTTTTTCTTGAATCATAAAATTTATAGGCATATGAAAGTTAATTGGAACCCATGTAAAATGGATTGGGTAACTAATAATGAAAAATTTATGAGATGTTTAATCCTAATAATAATCATGTAATACCAATGTAAAAAGTATATCCTAATCTAGAAAATGATGATATAGTTGAGTATTCTTTAGATGAAAACAAAGTTTCTTTAGATGTTCCAGAACAAGACATAGACATGGATGACTTTAGTGTATAAGCTAGGGGAACACTTGATCAGTTTATATATCCTTATTTTGTGGTTTCTTTTAGATCTCCAAATTCTCCCACACATATACCCTCCCAAAAAAATAAAAATTAATGATGAATACCTTAAGTATAATGGGGTATCATTAAGTGATTTCATTTTAAGAAATAACATGGGAGGATAGTGACTCAGGAGAGTATGAAATGAGTGGGAGATGTTTTGAAAATTATTCTTCTTTAAGACCTATAAATATAAGGATTCATAGACTAATTGCAAGAAAATATACCCCTACATATCTTACCCTTCTACATCTTCCTCAGTTTCATCTCTTATTCCTATGAGATGTATTGTTAATTAATACTAAATCAAATGGATTGTGGGAGATTAGTTGAAAGTAAATTTGGATGAGTTTTTAATGACCAGGTTAATAGAGTATAAGTCATTTTAAACACAAGAGTCAAAGACTATTGAACTAGATATATGGGATGTAAATAAAGGTGGAAAAGATAGATATATAATTTGAAGGGATATTTGTTTTTATCTAAGTAGGGTATCCACTAAGTTCTATATGAAGACCATGTTCAGATCATTGGATAGTGATCTTATAGTTCATCTGCTAACTAATGCATTCAAAACTAATGTGGAGAAGTTAAATATTGTTAATCCTTTTTTGGAAGCATTTTTATAGAACATTTAAGTCTATTTTCAAGCCTTGGATCATGGTTCTAGAGCTATAAAAGTCTTTACTAGACTACTCAAGAAATATGTCTATACTATAGTGTTAACATACGATTGGCTAGAATGCGTGGTTAATACTTTCATTGTTGTGCGTTTTTTTGAACTTGGAATTTTTCATTTTTTTGATTTTGAGTTATTTCCATTTTCTTTATGGTTTGATTATGATGGATCATGGTATACTGTGTGTTTTCCCATTTTATAGGGTTTATTTGAAATGGAAATTTTTAAATAGGAAAGTTTAAAAATACATTGAATTTAATAGAAAACTTGAAAATACTTTTATAATGATATTTGTATTTTGAAAAGTGTCTAAAATGTTTGGGATTAAAAATGATAACTTATATTTTGGAAATTTTGTTAACTCCATTTGAAAAAGGGATAGTGTTAATTATTTTCATGGTTTTAAAGTGATAATAATAAAGCATAATTAGAATCTTTTAAAGGATTTAAACTGAATGTACTTTTAGAATAGATGCTTTTGAACTATTTGAATGTTAGAAATGTTTTACCAAAATCTATAATTATGTTTAATGGTTTCATAAATAATAAAAATTTCTCTTTATTAGATGAGTTTTTTCAAAACCTCATGGGTTAAAATTATGTTTTAATTAATGAAAGTTCTTTTTGAAATAAGTTTTGATGAAACCATGTTGGGTTAAATAGGAAAATTTGGATCACTAATTTAATGAATTAAAATTCCATGTTGTTGGTTTTTTATTAATTTTTAAAGTGTTGTATTTTATTTTTATTTAAATGATTTCTTAAGATCACTTATTGATCTATTTTATGTCTCATAAGGATATATTTTTGAAGTCCATTTTGATGGTGTTTGTGTTTCTTATTTTAGAGTATATCTCCATTTGAATTTAATGGATTCTTTGGTTGATCAAGATCTTCTTGGGATGGTTGTTTTTTTTCTGCAGTCTTAGGGAATGTTGTTCTTCCTCTCTTTTCCTAACGTGATAATTCTTTATGAGAGTTCCAAAACTTGAATCCACCTAATTTCTCTAGGTAACAATATTATTAGGATGAATTGGTTTTGGTATTGTTGGTTGAAGATATTTTTATCCAACTTTAGATTTATGAGTCTCTTATGGTTATGTTTGTAACCATCCTACTTGAGGGTCCAAGTTATAAGTGGTGGAAGTCTATTATTCAGACTCAGCCAGACAAGGACTATTCTTAGAAAAGTTTCAAGGCGTGGTTCAATTAGAATTCTCTCATAATGAAGTGAAGGTATTGATGTCTATATAATTTTTTAACCTCTAGTAAATATATGAAATAGTGTCTGAGTACACAAATCATTTTATCCAGTTGGTGCCACACATTCCTAATCTAGACTTGTACGATTCCTTATTGGCTTGGTGGTTTGAGTAAAGTCTTTGATCAGACTTGTCACTAGCTATTTATTCTTTTGGACTCCACTTCTATAGAGTGGTTATGAGATAAGATATCAATGTTGACGTAAGATTAGTAGGATCACCAGAGGTATTTCATGTTTCTTTTATTCCTGAGTGTGGTGTAGGAATCTCTAATAAAGAAAAAAAGGAAGTGTGCTATGTCAGAACTTATATGTTTTGGTTTAAAAATTATATATTTTTTCTCACCGGTTTCTTCTAAGATAAAATACTTGGTTATATATCAGTGAAAAAAAGTGGTACATAAGAATATTTCTTGTTAGGAATCTAATAAATATTTTATACTTGTGGTTATTTGGTCCATCTGTAAAGATTCTATGGAGGGATTTCTTATATTAAAGGTAGATATAAATGTATAACTTTTGAAGAACCATTGAATCAACCTGTTAAACTTGAAAAATATATAACGATTTTCTGAGTTTCCTTCTGATGCAATATGTTTCTTTAGTTAATTTTTTCATTTTTAGAGGTTGTGTTTTGGTTTATTTATGAGTTTTATTGATAACGTTTTTAAATTTCTCAGTGTAGATCATGGATTCTATCTTGGTGAAATAAGTATCTAGTTTATATGGATTCACACAAAATATATTCTCATGTTTTGTGTTTCTAGACTTTATTGAAATGAGTATAAACATTGTGAATATATTGGGTTACCTGAATCAATTTAAACTACAAGATGGATTATTTGGGATAATGAATCCATTGAGGTGATTTATATTTGTTTTTTTTATATTTGTTAATATCTTAATTATCAAGTATGAGATATTATCTGTACTGGGTCAACTTTTACCTTTGTGATCGATTTTTATTCTCATCATTTGGTGTTATTAGAACTGTCTTTCCACTGTACTGGTAAGGTTCTTTTACCTTCGTACTGGTAAGTCTCTTATTCCCACTTTCCTTTCATATGAATGATATTAGAACATATATATATCTTCTTATAAGAAATTTATACCTAATATACTAATAAATCTATAAATATGTATACATAATGATTTTCCTTCCAATATTGAGACTTTGATCATAAGCACATGTGCGAATGAAGTGCCAAAATCATCCAAAAATGTATTATTTTGTTGAAACTTTTTTTTATATTCCTTTCTTCTAGATATTCTATAGATATTTCTTTTATTTTAAATTTTTAGATTTGGAGCTTGGATTTCTCTACTTGTTGTTGATTCCATATAGAGAATTTTCACCTTCTCTTTTACCTTTGATAGATAGTAATTTTTATTAAGCTCCCAAAAATTTTGATCATTCCATTTTGGATGAGTTTCTATCTCCTTAAATTTGGTTCCAACTTCATTTTTGGATCGAAATAATGAATGAAGATACTAATTGTAGTTTCTAATGATGCTCAATATACAAGAGGGGGGTGAATTGTATAATTTAAAAATTCTTTAGGATCTTTTAAAGATGTTTGTGTTTAACAAGGTTAAAAAATTTAATTCAAAAAACCTCTAGTTCTACACACTTTCTTGATTCCGGAAATATGATTCCGAGAATGCAATTCTGGAAAAGTGATTTTGGAAATTAAACTTAATGAAAGTTTACAACAACAAAGATTCCACCTTAAAGCATATAGAATCTTTCTAAATCAGAGTACAGGTATAAGGAAGTATAAGATAGTTATACTTTCATCAAAAATGTAAATGCAGCGGAAAAAATGTAACAATACAAGTAACAAGTAGTAAATCTTTTAACCCAAAGAGAAGGGTATCCAACAACCATGGATAAAGGTCTCTTGATTTATACTTTCAAGAATGTCTGTCTTACCCACACCAGGGTAAGCCCTCGATACGAAGATCAGAGTCTGTCTTGTTATCTCCGCAAGCCCCAAACTTCAAGGTATTCGGCACCTCTGTCTTCCTCAGCAAGGAAGACCTAAACTTCAAGGTAGTCAACACGTCTATGTTCCTTTCCCTGGAAGCCCTCGATTGTAAACAGAAACAAGTGGAGTCGCAAAAAGAAAATATGAACAATAAGTTTAGTACACACAATGAAATAAAGCCTCTCTCTCTAGAAATCACTTCAGCAGCATGTAATCTCTAGATTAATCAACTTCTTCTCAAAATCTTTTGAGCTCTTTCAAATTAGCTCCTATTTATTGGCACAACTTCAACGACCGACTCCCTCCTCCAACGGTCATATTTTTCCTTGAATTTTGGAGGGACTTGTAAACGTGTCACTCAAACAACGATTAGTTAGTAACTGAATGCCCAACATCACTTTATAACAGAAACAAGTGTAAGTAAAAATATGTTTACATAACTTAAATCCAATATTCATAATTTAAGCAAATGAAAGTTTAGAGTCTAACCAAAAATGAATTAGGAATCTATAATACAAGGATATTTAGATTCTATTTTCTAGGAATTCGGAACCTGAACTCTATAGAATTCCGGAGTTTAAATTTGAAGGAAATTTGGAATCTTTATTCACAAGAATTTAGAACCAGAACTTACAAAGTTCAGAGTCAGAGTTCATGAGAATTCGAAGTCAGAACTCATAAGAGTTTGGAGTCTATATTTTGAGAAATAAGAATCAAAACTCAGAAGAGTTCGTAACCCGAATTCATATTTGAAATTCAGAGTCATAACTCAGAAGAGTTCATAACCATAATTCATATTCAGAATTCAGAGTCAGAACTCAGAAGAGTTCATAAATAGAATTTGTATTCAGAATTCAGAGTCAGAACTCAGAAGATTTCATCACCAGAATTCGTATTCAGAATTCGAAGTTAGAACTCAGAAGAGTTCGTAACCAGAATTTGTATTCAGAATTCAGAGTCAAAACTCAGAAGAGTTTGTAACCAGAATTCATATTCAGAATTCGGAGTCAGAACTCAGAATAGTTCGTAACCAGAATTCTGAGAATTCTGATCCTAAAATAGAATGCTTTATATCTAGGTATTTATAGTATTTTGAGGTTTTGGTTTCAAACCGAATTTTACACTAGTAAAAATTGTGATATGAACAATAAAAACATGGTAGGGATAAATTTACTTGGGGAAGGAAATTTTTCCTTATAGAAGTAAACCACAGGGTAAAAAGAGATTTGCCTTGAGATATGGTGTCTATGTTTTTCAAAACAAGAAGGAATTGTAAAGTCATAAGGAAACCTTATCGACTAAACAATATCGCCCAAGTATGAAGGAATGGAAAAGTCACAAGGAAAACCTTATTGACTCAATAATCTCCCCCTTTTTGGAAATCACAAACATCCTTACGAAAAAGAATATAAGGACTTAGAAATTTGTTTCTCTAGATTTTGAAATAAAACTTATCTCCCTTTCACATTGGCAAAGATGAATACAACTAACCCCCCCTTAGGATTTGGAACACTAAGGATCATATTCTAGATTTCCGGAATTATATTTTTCATTATCATGAGTACGAAAATCTCTGTAATGAAAACTCTTCCTTAGATAAAATCCCCCTTACTTATGGATATTTCTTATTTACTTAGAATTATTTTTCCTTTCCCCCCCTTTGTGATTTTCAAAAATAATTTGAGTTAATGGAAAAGAAATTATAGTAACTGAAATATTAGTAAAAATCATGAAAATTGAAACAAGCAAACAAAATTTCAATAAGATTGGAAGAATTTGTACGAGGAAAAAAATACAACAAAAGATCAGATTTATTTTCCTTTCTTTTCCTTGGGTATCAATTTCTTCACAATGGTTTTCAGATTCTTTATCTCCTTGTGGTCTTCCTCTGCATGCTTATCTAGGGCTTTGATCCTATAATCCCGAGCCTTCATAACCTCTGCCTGAGCCTTCAAAAAGTCATCTTGCTTCACTATCTTCTCTTCAATCTCAATCTGGAGATCCCTTTATCTCTTCCATCTTTGAGCAAGAGAGTAAAAATTCCCATTCAGATCCTTGACCTCCTGAATCTGAGTATTCTGATTAAGATTTAGCTTTTGCTCAAAGATATTTTTGAGATCCTTGATTTTACTATCTTTAGTATCAAAAGATTCCTTAACATCATCTTGAAACTCATCAAGCTCTCTCAAATCTTCAACTATATTCTTCGACTAGCTAACTATTTTCTTACAAGATCTTTTGTGGGATTCATAGTTGATAAGTAAATATTTGAGCTCTGATTCCAACTTGACACACTTGTCCATCACCATGGATAATGAATCCGATTATTGTTTCAAAGTATGTTGAAGCATATGGAATCTGGAATCAATGCTTGGGAAAATCAGAATGGTCCTAACAAGCTTCTTCAGGGATTGGACTATGAAATCAAGTCCCAGATAAGATGATTCTGAATCCGAGACTTTTCTTGGTGTGGGATATTTCTCTAGCTCAATAATCTTCCTCTTTGAAGATCCACCAACTTCCTTCTTCTTTGAAACAACTTTAGTAGAAGTGCCCTCAACCACCTGTTTCCCTTTATCAGTTCTCAGAACAACTTCCTCATCTAGAGACTTATGTTCACTATCAGACAGCTGAACAATATTATCTTCATCTACTTTATCTTCTCAGCTCTGGCCTCAGCATCCTTAGGGTTTATAAAGTGATGATTATAGATTACTTATTCAGACAATTTATTAAAATTTTCTTCACCCTTCTCATCTTCACCTTCCTAATCCTTCCTAGGATTTGGGAGCTTTGAAGACTCTGATTCAGAAGTTTGGATCGATAGTTTATCGGAAAGGGTTTCCTTTTCATGAAAGTCTTCAATTTTCTTTATCAAATCAGCTGTGTTATCACTACTACTTTCTTATTCTTGCACTTCTTCCACAACTTCTTTCTGTTTAACAACCTTCTCAATGACTTTTTCCATATTCATGAACTTCTTCCCCAGAGTCTCAGGTAAAGTCTCATCCAAGAAAGATTTCGGTACAGGGATATTATTAGATGCTATTTCAGTATCCCTCAAAAGGAATTGAAAAATTTCATCCTCAGACATCTTATTCTTTTGATTCTTTTCCATAGCTTTCTTCTCAAGATCATCAACAGCCTTCTCTTTAAAATCTTTGGCCTATGCAGGATCCAAGATAAAATTTGGCTTTCCTTCCTTTTTATTTTTTTTTCTTCCCTCCACTTGGCTATAACCTCATCTGGATAGGCTTTCTGCATCTTGGGCTTTAGAGGTGTGGATTGAGTTTCTTTATCTTCCGAGATTTTTCCTTCTTCTACCACTTCCTTCAACATCCTCTTATTTCCAACTTTTTTTGATGGTTCGGGAACTTCTTGTTCCTTCAGATTAGCTTCATCCTCTTCCTTTGGTAAGTCATAGAATTCTCTTGTCTTCTTAGAGAAACCAACTTTCATCCTCTTGAGAGTATCATCACTGATTAGCATAACTTTGAAATTCCTTGACTTTGAACTGCAAGGGATTTTAAAGGACTGCAAGCACCAAATAATAAGCTTGGAAAGAATGGCCGGGTATATAAGAATATGAGCTTTCGAGCTCCCATTCTTGATATTCTCTATCGTAATGAGAATATGCTTAATCAGATTGATCTTATTTAGATTTACCAAAAAATCCAAGATATACATATCACTCTTATTCATCATGTCTTTGTCAACCTTCCACGGAATGATAAACCCTTGAACCCACAACTGAAGGATCTGATTATTTGTAGACAAATGAGAAATCTCTATAGTCTTGACATCTGAAATTACAAGACACTCCATAGCTTTTACCTTTACAAATCTTCCTTGAACATCTGGCAGCTTGTGGGAACAGAACTCGACTTCCCCTTCATAACCCAGCCCCACCAAGCTAGCAGCCTTGGTGAATGAAAGGGAATAGGTTTTTCTATAACTCTTGAATGAAAACTTTTCTCTCCCTTCTTCCTTAAAGAAACTGACCGACTCATAGAACTCAATAAGTATATCTGGATACACCAAGTCTTGATCCCCTATCTTCGAAATGGAAACAATTTCACATCCATTAAGCTTGATGTTCTTGGAGATAATGGATTCATACTTGTTGATGAAATTCAGGTGCAACAGCATTTCTTTGTATACTTGCCACTCCGAAATCGGCCTGAAAATAGTCATATCTTTCTAAGAGGATTCTTCTACAAACATTTGAAATTGAGAAAACTCTGAGAAGTTCAGAATGAGATTTTGTAGGAGGGAAGAGTTTCGACACGCAATGGCTTGAAATAGATGTGGGACAACCATTCGGGGGTCCTTTATATAGATGTTTGATGTGACGGTTCATCTTCCCATCTCAATACAATGGCTGAGAATTCTTCTAATCAGATCTGACAGTTGAAATGTTAGCCGCAAAGAAAAAATTTGGTAGGATCCGATCTTTTGAGGTTTTTAAAGGAAAATAATCGGATTTAAGAAAACTAGAATTTGATAAAATTTTAAAATCAAAAGAAACTACCAGAAAGTAAAAGGTGATTATGAAAAATCAAGAAAGAATTATACCTTTCGGATTTTCAGGAGAATTATTTGTATTGAGGAAAATTCTTCTTGAAGGACTTTATATTCTGAAAAAAAAACTTGAGTATGAAAAAAATTTAGTACATAGATCTTCATTACGAAAATATTCATTACAAAAATATTCATCATGAAAGTGTACATTAGGAAAATGTTTATTACAAAAATTTTAGACGGTGGAATTTTTTTAACAAATCTTCATTTAGAAGACTTTTGAAAAACTCCATTATGAAAAAATTCATTATGAAAAGCATGAAAAAATTCATTATGAAAAATATGAAAAACTTCATTATGAAAAATATGAAAAACTTTATTACGAAAAATATGAAAAATTTTATTATGAAAAATATGAAAAAATTCATTACGAAAAATATGAAAAACTTCATTAAAAAAATATGAAAAACTTCATTATGAAAAAGATGAAAAACTACATTACAAAAAATATGAAAAAATTCATTATGAAAAATATGAAAATCTTCATTATGAAAAATATGAAAAACCACATTATGAAAAATATGAAAACATCTTTACGAAAAATATGAAAAACTTCATTAAAAAAAATATGAAAAACTTCATTACGAAAAATATGAAAACTTCAATAAGAAAATATAAAAAACTTCATTACAAAAAATATGAAAAACTTCCTTACTGAAAATTTTGAAAACTTCATTATGAATTTTTTTGAAAACTTTATGAACAAATTTACTCCCCCTATGAAAAGGAGTTTATTGTTGTAAGGATATTAGTTTAATCTGAAAGTTAATAAGGAATATTATCTTAAGGTTATCATTCCTAACTTATATTTAATGTATTCAAATCTATCGGAGGATAAAGATTTTGTAAAAATATCAGCAAGTTGGTCTTGGGTTCCGATAAATTGAAGTATGATATCTCCTTTTTGTGTGTGATCCCTAAGAAAGTGATGCATAATATCTCTATTCTTTGCACGAGAGTGATGTGTAGTGTTTTTACTAAGGGCAATGACACTTAAATTATCACACAAAATCTGTGTTTTGGTAAAACTCATACCATAGTCTGTGAGTGTGTGTTGCATCCACAACACTTTAGCACAACAACTTCCAGCTGCTACATATTCAGCTTCCATAGTGGAAAGTGATACTGAGTGTTTCTTCTTGCATGACCAAGAAACTAATGAATCTCCTAAAAAATGAAAAGTTCCAGATGTACTCTTTATATCCATTATACATCAACCAAAGTTATCATCCAAAAAACTATTTAAAACAAAATCATTTCTAGAAGTATAAAGGAGTCCTAAATCAATGGTTCCCTTTAAGTAGAGAAAAATTATTTTCACTGCCTTTAAATGAGATTCCTTAGGATTATATTCACATCTTGTACATAAGCATATTGAAAATATTAAGTTTGGACCACTAGCTTTCAAGTAAAGTAAACTTCCTATCATTCCTCTGAAAGATGTTTGATCTACTGGTTTCCCACCTTCATCAAGATCATGTGTGTTTGAGGTACCAATGGGTGTACTTATACTCTTAGTGTTGTCATATCCATACTTTTTAAGAAGATCTTTAATATACTTATGTTGGGATATATAGATTCTTTCAGGTTTTTGAGAGATTTGAAAACCAAGGAAAAATTTTTACTCACCCATCATACTAATTTCAAACTCAGATTTCATTTGATCCACAAAGTAATCATTTAAAGATTGCTGAGTTGAACCAAATATAATGTCATCAACATAAATTTGAACAATCAAAACATTTTTATTATCTTTATTTATAAAAATGGTTGGATCTGCATTTCCCTTAACATAATTATTTTGAATGAAAACTCCTATAGGTCTATCATACCAGGCTCGAGGGTCTTGATTAATTCCATACAAAAATTTGGTAAGTATAAAAACATGATCAAGATGTTTTGTATCTTCAAAACCATGAGGTTGTTCAAAAAAACATCCTCTTGAACATAACCATTAAGGAAATCACATTTCACATCCATTTTAAAAAGTTTGAAATTGAAGAATTCTACAAAAGGAAGTAAGATACGAATAGATTCAAGTCTAGATACTGGTTCACAGGTTTCTTCATTGTCTATTCCTTCCTGTTGATTATAGACTTTAGCAACTAATCTAACTTTATTTCTTACAATGATTCCATTTTCATCACACTTATTTCTAAAGACACATTTTACTCCAATAACAGAAGCTTCCTTAGGTCTTTCAACCAAGGTCCAGACTTTATTCCTTTAGAATTCATTTAGCTCATCTTGCATAGCTTTAATCCAATCATCATCACCTAAAGCTTCATCATTGCTTTTTGGTTCTAACTGGGAAAGGAATGCTATATGTTCTACTTCATTTCTTAAGGAACTTCTAGTCCTTACAGGTTGATTCACATCTCCAATGATACTATAACTGGGATTATTCTTTAAAAACAACTAATTTGGGTTTTGTAAAACTAGTTCATCAACATAGGGTAGGAAATATTCTGGGGTAAATGTTTCAGAAGTATCTTCTTGGAAATTTTCCTTATCAGAAGTATCTTCTATCAAAGGTTAACAATCAGTTTTTGAAAACACATCCGAGGATGTAGGTTGGGGTTGTTTAAAAACAAAAGTATTAGTTTCATAAAATTGCACATGTACCGTCTCTTCAACAATACACGTGTTTTTATTGAAAACACTATAATCCTTAAAAGTTGTGGAGTAGCCTAAGTAACTTCCTCCATCAGATTTCGGTGTGAATTTATATAGATTATCTTTAGTATTCAGAATTAATACCTTGCAACCAAAAACCTTAACGTAGGAAAGTCTAGGTTTTCTACCATTCCATAACTCATAAGGAGTTTAAATAAGAGAAGGTCTAATCAAAACTCGATTTATAGTATAACAATAAGTACTTACATCTGAAACCCATAAATGTTTGGATATAGAATATTCACTAAACATGGTTCTTGTTATATCTTTAGGAATTAAATTTCTTCTTTCAACAACATAATTTTGTTGAGGTGTTCTAGGTGATGAGAAGTTATGAGTAATTCCTTTTTTACTACAAAAAGTTTCAAAATCAGAATTTTGAAATTCTACACCATGATCACTATGAATAGTTTTCAATGGAAGGCTTTTCTTATTCTTAAATTGGGATCTAAAACTTTTTAAATAAGAAAAATCTTCAGACTTCTTTGCTAGAAAATAGACCCACGTAAATATAGTGTATTCATTAGCCAAGACAAATACATAATACTTGCCTCCAATGCTTTCAGTTTGTGTAGGACCAAAGAGATCCATATGAACTAATTGTAATGCATCAGTATTTGAGACTTCACCGACTGATTTAAAACTTTATTTATGTTTCATTCTATATTGACAAGGGTCACAAACTTTGGAAGAATCAAATCTAAGTTCCGGTAGATCCTTAACTAATTTTTTCTTAGAAAGTTTGCATAAGTTCTTAAGGTTACAATGACATAACATTCTATTCCATAACCAATAATGATCTTCCATTGCACTAAGGAAAGGTAAATATTGGCTCTTAAGGTCTTCTATGTTTAGTGTGTAAACATTCTCTTGCCTATGGGCAGAAATAAATAACTCTTCCTTGGAATTGTGTACTAGGCACTTGTCATTCCTAAAATTAACAAGGTAACCTTCATCACATAATTGAATTATGCTAATGAGGTTGTGATTAAGACCCTTAACAAATAAAATATTTGAAATCAAAGTTTTTCCAAGAAGAATGATGTTACCTATACCAATAATTCCCCCCTGAACATTATATCCAAAAGTTACTTTTCCTCCTTTCGTCTTGATAATATTTTCAAAATAGTTTTTGTTACCAGTTATATGCTGGGAAGATCCACTATCCATGTACCATATATTGCTATTTGTACTTTCTCTATTTTCCTGAAAATAAGAAAAAAGTTAGGTTTTTGGAATCGAAACTTACATGGATCAGGAATTCACATAAAGAAAAATCTTAGGCACCCACATTTTTTTTTGAAAAATAGGCTTTATTAAATCCTAAAGACTGAGTTTTGTTTAAGGAACAATTTTTTGCCCAGTGTCCACCACATTGGCACTTAGTATAGAATAGAACACTTTGAGGAACAAAATAATTGTTACTAAAAATCGGTTTAGAACTAGTATAACCAAGACCAAAAATATTCCTTAGAGGTTGGATTTGAGAATAAATTTTATCAAATTTTTCCTTACCTAAGGTAAAGTTTGAAAAACACTTAAGGAAAAAATTTCAGATTTCAATTTGATAACCAATTCTTGTCTTCCAAAACATTAGTAGTAGAACTAGATCTAGGCTTGAAAACATTTTTCTTAGAAATTAAATTTTCTAGATCTTTAAAAAGTTTATTCTACTCAGAATTTAATTCCTCAAGATTTTTTGAAATATTTTCAAAATCAAAATTTTTCTTATTATGATCTTCAGAAAGATATAATATTTCCTTAGTAAGAATATTATTCCTAGAATTTTCCTTATCAATATTTTTATGAGTTTTGAGTTCTCAATCTCAAGGAGGTTGGAAAACCTATAAACTTCTTCATAGGAAGGTAATGTATTATCTTAATCAGAAGAAGATTCTTCATCACAAGAGTTATAGTTTTTATTATTACTATAATTTTCATTTAAAGAAACCTTGTTCATAGATTTATCATTGTGTACCTTATCCATTAAACAATAATTTTTAATAGGTAGTCTGGCTATTAGACTAAGATTTTTCAATACAGAAGATTCATAATAAAAGATTCATCAGAAGAGTCTCCCCCACTGGCACTACAGGTGTCATTAGCTTTCAAGACATTCTTATCTTTGGCCTTGTAATACTTCTTTATGTTTCTCTTAGAATGATTTTCCTTTCTTTATTCTCTCGTGAGCATAGGACAATTAAGTCTTATATGTCCACCTCTCTTGCATTCATAACATGTGACTTCTGAATCTTTCTTGTATTTCCTTTCATTTTTCTTATATCTGGATTGAAAGTTCTTTTTGTACAAAAATCTTTTTCATCATTCGAGCGAGATTTAATAGTTTATTTTTTGAATATTCACTTCCACTAGTTTCGGATTGAATAATAATATTCTTATATTTGGATCTAGTAACTCTCTTAAGAGTGTTTGATTTCATATGATTAGAAGTTTTAGTAAAAGAAACACCGCCATTCCCATTCTTATTCTTAACATTATCATCATCTCTCTTCATTATAGTCTCATGTTGAAGAAGAGTTCAAAACAGCTCATCTAAATAAATCTGAGTAACCTTTTTGTTTTCATCAATAGCTGTTCTCTTGGATTCCCATTCATTGGGAATGATGTACATGATCTTATCAACAAGAACTTCTTCCTCTAATCCTTTCTCACCCAAAGATTGTAAACTATTCACAATAGTCATGAACTTTTGTTGCACCTTATATATGGGTTCTTCATAAGGAAAGTAGAAACCATGATAATCTGCTCTGAGCATGGATCTTCTTATTTAAATGACTTTGGAAGTTCCAAAGTGAGTAACTTCAAGTTTCTTCCAAATAAAATTTTATGCTTCAGAAGATGAAATTTGGATATATATATTTCTAGTCATGGATCAAAGAAAAGTATTGTGTACCTTATAATTTAGTTGATATTCATGTTTTTCTTGATTGGTGAAGGTACTAACTTCCTTTTTAGGGATTTTATATCCTCCAGTAAGAATAACAAAATTATCAACTCCAGTGTTGATAATGAATGTCTTCATATGATATCTCCAATATTCATAATCATTTCCATCAAAGATTGGTGGTCTAGTTGGGTTGATATTTTCTATTGAACCAACATTTAATCCTACTATCTTAAAGAAAATTCTTTATAGAAAAACTTATTAATAGAAAAAGTTCAAATTCAAGGAAAATATTCATAAGCAAGGAAAACACAGAACAATGAAAACTGAGTAAGGAAAACTTATATGTGATTATAATTATTTTAGAGACCTCCTCTGATACCAATTGTTGGATCGAAATAATGAATGAAGATACTAATTTTAGTATCTAATGATGATCAATATACAAGAAGGGGGAGGTGAATTGTATAATTTAAAAATTCTTTAGGTACTTTTAAAGATGTTTATGTTTAATGAGGTTGAACAAGGTAATTCAAAAAACCTATAGTTCTACACACTTTCTTGATTCAGGAAATATTCTTCTGAGAATGCAATTTTGGAAAAGTGATTCCATAAATGAAACTTAATGAAAGTTTACAACAACAAAGATTCTAGCTTAATGTGTATATAATATTACTAAATCAGAGTACAAGTATAAGTAATTATAAGATAGTTATACTTTACTCAACAATATAATTGCATCAGAAAACTTGTAACAAAACAAGTAAAAAGTAGTAAATCTTTTAACCCAAAGATAGGGGTATCCAACAACCTTGGATAAAGGTCCATTGATTTATACTTTCAAAAAAGTCTATCTTACCCACACCAGGCTAAGACCTCGATACGAAGATCGGAGTCTGTCTTGATATCCCTGCAAGCCCTCGACTTCAAGGTAGTCGACACCTCCGTCTTCCTCAACAAGGAAGCCCTCAACTTCAAGGTAGTCGACACATCTGTCTTCCTATCCCCAGAAGATCTCGATTGTATACAAAAACAACCAGAGTCACACAAAGAAAATATGAACAATAAATTCAGTACACACAAAGCAATAAAGCCTCTCTCTCTAGAAATCACTTAAGCAGCATATAATCTCTAGATTGATCAACTTATTCTCAAAAAGTTTTGAACTCTTTCAAATTAGATCCTATTTATTGGCACGACTTCAATGGTCGACTCCTTCCTCCAATGGTCATATTTTTCCTTGAATTTTAAAGGGGCATGTACACATGTCAC
Organism: Viscum album; assembly: GCA_963277665.1. Taxonomy (NCBI): domain Eukaryota; kingdom Viridiplantae; phylum Streptophyta; class Magnoliopsida; order Santalales; family Viscaceae; genus Viscum; species Viscum album. The sequence continues at coordinate 165,329,179 of OY728158.1, read as the reverse complement.
TCAAACAAAGGTTAGTTCGTAACTAAATGAATGACATCATTTTATAATAGAAACAAGTGTAAGAAAAAATATGGTTACATAACTAAAATCCAATATTCAGAATATAAGCAAATGAAAGTTCAGAGTCTAACCAAAAATGAATCCGGAGTCTATAATACAAGGATATTCAGATTCTATTTTCTAGGAATTCAGAACCTGAACTCTATAGAATTCTGAAGTCTGAATTTCAAGGAAATTCAGAATCTAGATTCACAAGAATTAGGAACCAGAACATAAAAGGTTTGGATTCAGAGTTCATGAGATTTCAGAGTCATAACTCATAAGAGTTTGGAGTCTGTATTCAGAGAACTCAGAGTCAGAACTCAGAAAAGTTCATAAACAGAATTCGTATTCAGAATTCGGAGTCATAACTCAGAAGAGTTCATAACCAGAATTCGTATTCAGAATTTGGAGTCATAAATCATAAGAGTTCGTAACCAAAATTCATATTCAGAATTCAGAGTTATAACTCAGAAGAGTTCATAACTAGAATTCATATTCATTATTCGGAGTTAGATCTCAGAATATTTCTTAACCAGAATTCGTATTTAGAATTCGGAGTCAGAACTCAGAAGAGTTCGTAACCAGAATTCGTATTTAGAATTCAAAGTCAGAACTCAGAAGAGTTCGTAACCATAATTCTGAGAATTCATATCATAAAATAGATCGCTTCATATCTAGGTATTTATAGAATTCCAAGGTTTTGGTTACAAACTGAATTTTACACTTGAAAAAATTACGATTTGAACAATAAAAACATGGTAGGGATAAATTTACTTTTAGAATGAAAAATTTCCTTATAGAAGTAAAACACAGGGTAAAAAGATATTTTCCTTGAGATAAGGTGTTTGTGATTTCCAAAACAAGAAGGAATTGAAAAGTTATAAGGAAAACTTATTGACTAAACAATCTCCCCCAAGTATGAAGGAATGGAAAATTCATAAGGAAAACCTTATTGAATCAACATTCATTTCTAGTAATATCCTATATTATAGCTCAATTTTGAGATTGAAAATAATTTTCATCAATTATTTCTCTATGACTATATATTTTTTGACTTGAGGAGTACTTTCTTGAAGTATGTAACATTTTTCTTTCATCATGGTACCCATCTGCTGCTTGCTACTAGCTTCCCTGTGTGTTGTGTGCTGCTTCATATGCTTCCCTTCTAGAAGCCTACTATGTGATTCCCTATTTTTCCTTATGCTTCCCTACTTTCTATTGGCTGGAAGGAAGCCTACTATGTGTGCTTGAAGGAAGGCTTCTCAAAGATAACTCATGTAAAAATTTTAATTCCTTTAATAAAAACCACATCAAATTGTAATCATTTCACACTTTTAATTACCATACTAACATAAGTTGAAATCATTTTTAATACATCTTTCATAAAAGTATTTTCTTACAAAATTTCATTTGAAATACCTAATTAAATAGGTTGCATAGAATTTGAGCTCATGTGGCATGTTGTGATTTGCAATGTGGTGCTTTCCTGATAATAAATTAATCAGTATATTGTCTACATTAGTTTTTTTGAATTATGTTCATTGTATTGTAGTGTATTTTTATGTGTTGTATTAGTTTTTTAAATTTTGTATATGGTATTGTAGTGTTTTTTTATGTTTGTGGTTTCTGCAAAGGAGGGGAGGCGAAGGAGGGGAAGTTGTTGCAATGTTGCGGATAATGGGGGTCACCAGCAACCACTCATCCTCTTCCAATAGTCGATACATCCTAGTATAAATCATTCGATTCCTTCCAAATAAAATTTGTGAGTTCAACTTATATTTTCTACCTACATTTATTTTGGATTTTTATATACTACGTTCAGTTTATTTTCCCATTTGTTACAATATCTCATCATTTAGGGTTTTCATTTTATTATTCTTGGATGTGAAATTGGCATGTTCCAAATACTTTAGCCTACACATTAGGAATGAATTCCCCATCGTGAATAGTTATAACCATTTTATTGATTTCATGCATTGTGTGATTTAAATTTCAATGCCTCTATGTAAAAGGAGAGATAAAGGTATCATATTCCCCCACATATGATTTTTCTTATATGATATCATTCATTTCTATGTATTTTTTACTCCAGATATGGAACCAATGGATATATTAATAATATGGATTTACTGATTGTCATTAATTCTATGATCGACTAGAACCCAAGTGAATGAAATTGTCCAAGATAATATAAACAAAAACAAGACAAACTAAATCTAATGAAAATTTCCCAAACAAACTTGTATCGAACAAAACCAAACTAAGTTGAAACTCAAGCCAAACCAATTATATACCATTAATAGGAAGAGTAATTGTTAATTAATTGGAATTTACTATTTAATAATATCATTTTGAAACTTTGATATATTTCCCCTAGCTTGTAGGAACATTATTTGACCCATGGGGTGTTGTGGTTCTTATATGTTGGGCGGTGACATGTATAGTCACAAGAGACAAGTATGTTTTAGTTTAGTTTTTATTTTATTTTCTTTATCGCATTGGACACTTAGGTCTTTTATGACTTTTTATGGATAGAGGGTAGTTATATTTTGAGAAGTTATCCATAAAAGGTTTAGATTATTTTATTCCGCTAACTTTGATCTGAGGTAAGATTATATGGTTACTACTTGTCTCACACCTCATGTATTTGGGGATTTCAGTGTTTTTCACTCTAAATTATGTTTTCAGTAGGGTGTTGGATCATTTTGTGTTGGTTCAGGTGGATTTGGTTCTCCACTTCCAATAGAGGTAAGGATTTAATACCTTTGGTTGGTTTATCACTGGTTATGTAGCATACTTTATGTGTTTTAAGGTTCCTAATATCCTTTGTGTAGTGCATTGATCCCTGCTCGTTGGTTTCGAGTCACCAAGTCAAGGGAGACTCGCCTGTGTATGCATAGGTAAGTAAGTATATGTATCTAGGTTCCCCTATTACATGTATAGTCAACCATGGCATTGATTATTCACGTATGGGGATATGTGTGACCATGTATATATATATATATATAAATTCATATGTAGGTGAGTGGAGACTGGTATATGCATATAAGAATATGTGCATGGATCCCCTTGCACATGCTCATGGCCATGCAGGTGTGTGCATAGGGGCTTGGTGTCCTTGAATGTGTGTGAAGGTGTGTATACCCAGTGGGGGAGAAATAGATTTTAGTTAGAAATCTCCAAGAGCCAAAGTGGACTGCTTGGTTCCACCTTGAGTTAGGGTCCCTCTCCTAGCCTCTTTAATTAAAGAATGCTTTAAATTAAATTTAGCTTCTTTCATAATTCTTCTTAATTATATTGAATTGCATATCTTGAATAAGTGTTCTTTAATATAATTGTTTCATTTGATAAATAAAGTCATTTTTTATAATAAAACCCCTCCAATGGAGGTGTGCTGTCTGTGAAAACTCATAGTGATAGTTATGTTGATCTAGTTTCTTAACTTATTGCATTTGATTTGTGCTGAATGAGTTTTAGAATAAATGTTAAATATAATTAAATGAATTTTGTGATAAAGCAATGCCATGATTTTATAATAAAATCCCTACAAAAGAGGTGCGTTGTCTTCTAAACTAAATAGTAGTGATATTTGATTATATCACATTTAGATTTTGTTTGAGTTTTCAATATGCCTCTTGTTGGTGTTTGTTTTGTGGATAGTTTGTTTTTGTTTTCTTTGAATAATATAAATTGGCTTATCATACTCATTTAGTACAAATGACATTGCCTGAGTAGGCATATGCCTTGACCATGACACTTTTTTTTCACCCTATGAATATTATAAATAAAATTTCCATTTTTAGGTGAAGTGAATAAATTTGTAAATGGTTTGTGCAGGGTGTATGATTCTTTTCCATTGTTTTGTTTCCCTTTAGATGTTGTGTCATTGTGTCGCTCACTACAACCTTATGGCGATCCCTTGTTATAGAATATTAAATAGTTGATTTGTTCTATCATGTCCATTGTGACCTTATCTTATGGAGAAAAGCCCATTTGGGGTGTTTGTATGGCCTCTTGGCCACCCCTTTGGGTGTTCACCTGAGCCCATATATCTAAAAAAACTGATGGAATCATTGTTTAATACCTGTCAGGCTTATGGTGCTTCCCACCGTAAGATTCATCTTTGAAACATTTCTCCCATGTTCTAATGAGAAGAATTATAGTTGGGATACTCACTAAAGTCATTCTGCTCACTGTGGTGGACCTGTGTATAGAGAAGTATATAAAGAAGCTGGAGAGATCCTTATGTCATTTCCCAGATCATTTTTGGAATGTTGGGTGTTTGGGTGTATCAGGATTTTGTAGTGGATAAAAATGCCAAGTGGTCATGGTGTTTGACGTTTTGAAGGGCATATTGCATAAAGAAGTTTTTTTCATGCCTTGGTGTGAAGTTCAAAGGAATTTTGTTTGGAAACACAATTCAAAAATGAGTTTCAATGTTATGAGGTTCAGGATTTTAAAAGGAAAGTTTGAATGGTTTTTTATGCCACATATATTCTATTGGAAGTTTAAAAGCTTTACAAAGTTATGGATAATATGGAGAATTAAAATCCAGGTATTCTCATAAGATATTTAGATATTTCAAGTGGTGTATTTAAAAGGAGATATCTTTAGATTCTGTGGATTTATAGTTAATAGATTTCAATGGATGATGATTGAAAACATGAAAAAGTTAATGGAAAACTGTAGTGAATGTTCTTGGAGTCTTATTTAGTATATTTATTTGAATTTATAAACATGTTCTTTGCATGAACACTTCAAGAATAAAGAGAAGACTATAAAAGCCAGGTGTGATCCACACCATTCATAGTTGTGCATTAAAATGGCCCGCACACACACACACACACATTCCAAATGTTGCATTATCACTCATGGTTGGGTTCATCTAGAACCTTATCACTCAAGGTGAGGCCATTATCTTGACCACTACCTTATCAATCATGGTAGGGTTAGATATCATGTTATAATATGATAACTTCATTATCACTCAAGTAAGGGTTCTTCCAATACCTTATCACTCAAGGTCTTGTCATGCATTAAGATATATCACTATACTTGTTAGAATATTTCACCCAACATGTGTATGAAATAAAAACAAGGGAATTTGGTTCATATCATAGCTCACTAGATAGGTACAAGGTTCTAGTCACTCCAGACCTATACCCCCATCTCAAAAATGTATCACCCTCTAAGTGCAAAATGTTAGTCCTCTTGGTACTCATATACGTTACACTAGGTAATCCTCTAGATTCCTTGAGACTCAAATCAATATCATAACCAAAAAAGAAATAATTACCTCATGAATTGTGTGAAAGGGATTCTCCTAGATTAAAGGTATATTTTTAGATTAGATATTTGATGATATGAGTAGACTAGAATCAATTCATGTATAATTTAATATGATGATGTAGATGCGATTAATGGTATTCCATATGTACATCAAATTTTAATTTATAAATGAATTATATAAATAATAATTATACATATGGATTTTTTGTTCATAAAGGAAAAATTTTATTGGATGAGGAAGGAACTATATGGGATAATTCATTAACCAAGAGAATGATATTATTAAATGGACTAGTACTTTAATACGCTCAGTTCTATATGTGAAGGGTTTTATTATAACCTCCATATCTAGTAGAGGTGCAGGTTTATAAGTGATTTGGAAGACTGAAAAATGTTCAGTTTACAGTGGGTTGTATAGCTTAAGAGGTGCAGGTTTGCAGTGGGTTTAAGAGGTGCAGATTTATAGTGGGTTGCTCGGCTTTGGAAGACTAAAGTGCATGTTTTGTTTTACAGTGGGTTTAATAACAATGGGTTATCCAGCTTAAAAGGTGCAGGTTTGTAGTGGGTTTAAGATGTGCAGATTTATAGCGGGTTGCCCGAGTTTGGAATACTAAGGTGCATGTTTTAGTTTACAGTTGTTTTAAGAGGAAGAGGTTTACAGTGGAGGGTTTCCCAACTTTGGAAGACTGAGGTACATGTTTTTTCCAGCTTATGTTTTTAGCTTATGTTTTCTATGGGAGGTGCATGTTTATAGTGGGGGGAAGGTATATAGGGGGTGCAGGTTTACAGTGGGGGGAAGGTTTATTGGATGTGCAGGTTTATAGTGTGGGGGGGGGAATTTATTTTTTCTGTGGAGTAGAGGATATTCCAACAGTTTATAGAACCATTGGTATACTGTAGTGGGGGAACTTATGTTTGCTGAACAAAATATATCCCAACGGTTTATGAAATCATTGGGAAAAAACATATGCTGCATGTATACCAATGGTTCAAAATTTGTTGGTATATATATATATGCCAACCGTTTCATTAAACAATCAGAATAGGTTAGATAATGTAAAATATGTGTACCAATAGTTTAATAACTATTGATACGCATATATACCAACAGTTTTACTTAAACCGTTGGCATAGATTACATTCATACAAGCTATACCAATAGTTTCTAATAAACCACTGGCATAGAGATATTGCAACTCCTAACATACCAATGGTTCTTGAAATCATTGGGATAGACTATCCCAACGATTTCATGACCTATCCCAACAGTTTCAAACCATTGGGATATGTGAAATTTTCAGTAGTGTTTCTTTAGAATATCGTATAAAGATAAACTTAGTGCCTTAGGGTGAATTTTTTTCTTGAGATAACCTTAAGAAACCCTTCACATGCACACACTCATATATGTGAAAAATAGATATATTAACATACCAAAGCCCATATGAAATACTATTTTCTACTTTAGTTGTCACAAAATTTAGTCCATATTCCACAGTTTACAATTCATATCCATAAAAGGATGATGAAATATATACATAACACATCATTGACCCCACAATTTCAAAAATGTATAGTTCATCATTTCACTAGCATGATTTCAATATGGTTTATAAGGAGAATCATGTTGAGATAGAATCCCAAACCCACTCGAATAGTCAGTGAACACCTAGTTAAGACACTCTCCAACTTGATTTGATTAAAGTTTCTTTCTCTTCTCACTAAGTTGGATATCTACTTAAATCCATAAATTTATCAAAGGATTTATACTTATACCATATTATGTAGACATATCCATATCTACAAAAGTCATCGATAAAAGTTATAAATTATGAGTATCTACCTTATGATTTAACAAGAGAAGTACTGTACACATCCATGTGTATGAATTCAAGACACTACTACAACTTGTCCCTTTATCAGCGCTAAAAACCTGCATTAACAGCGGTAGAAAAGCATTGTTAATGTCGGAGTAGATAAGGGGGGGGGGTCCCCTTTATCAGTGCTCCGAGAAGCGCTGATATAGGAGACCTTTATCAGCGCTCCTCTAGCCATCATGTGTGGTCGGTTAGTTGGATATCCATGCAGTGAATCCAGAAAATAAATCTTTGGAGTATCCAAATTGACTGCAATGAGCATCCAATGTTCCCTAAAAACACAAAAAGAAATAAGTACAGATAGAAATGAAAATATAATTGATATAATTAAAATGTAGAGTTTTACCCCTGCAACGTTGGTATTAAAAAGAGTCTGTGAGTCGTAATTCTGCTTTGAAACATTCTGAGCAGATTTGACATTAATTTAGCCTGAAAATTAGAATCTATTTCTTCTCAATGTGTAGAAATGGTGTGAGGACTAACGAGTCCAAATTTTTATTCATGGGAAAATCCATTCAATTGTTTTTCATATATACGCCTTTGAAAAATATGAGATGTATTTAGCCATAATTATCAAAGTATATCAGCTTCTGTAAAATCAAATCATGAAAGCATACCTCATGTATACATTTATAACTGAGGAGCCTAGCCAGTCATATGTGATGATCTCAGAAACAGCGTCTGCACTAATGAAATCTAATGTTTCCTCTTCGTACATATCTTTTCACAAACAATTGTATGACTCTTTTCATCTTTCACTTTCGTATCCACATGAGCTTTCAATGATATTAAATGTGGATATAGAACGAGCGTGGTGAAAGCGCTCTCAGTAGATCATTTTGATCAGTTGGTTGATCCAATGTTGGAGCCACTCTTTTGTTTTAGCTTCTCCATTTTGTCCTTCTGTAATAACATTCATCGGTTCAGCCATTTTCTAATTTAATGATAATGGTTCTGCTTGAAAAATTAATTGGAAATGAATACCTCCTGGTCGACAAGTTTTTTTACAAGATTCGACGGCCATCCAACAAATGTTCCAACAGATTTTTCTACCATATGAATGTATTCATCGTCATTTGGCACGGGTAGCTCGGTGCTCGAGTCATGAGCTATGTTAATCGACACTTTGACATGAATGGTTGGAAGTGGTCTGGAGTGTAGCGTTTCATTCTGCATATTGAACACCGTAGCCCTTGCTATAAGGTGATGGGTGGGAGTTGACAGATATAAATCACAGTCATTTTCACCCTACAGAATATCATTACATGAAAGGTATCAGTGTCTATGTGATTCACATTTCACAAAAATGAATATTAGAACATTGATTACCTCGGTTAAGTCAGGTCTTTGAGGGGAATGGCTCGCCTCAAAGTTGGTGAGGGGTGGATCTTCTCGCGCGGGTTGTTCTTGAGTTGTTTGTTCTCTTCCCCTCTCCTCCGTCAAACTCTTTAGCATATCTCCCTGATTTTGGAATAGTTCTTCAAGGGTAGCTACTCTATCTCTCATTACATGCAATTCTTTAGTTTGTTCATCCACTTGTTTTTTTTTCTGAAAATATACCCGGGGTGACACCACAAAACCCACACCTCTGACACGACCATACTGTTCTGGCTGTTTCAAGGCCGTTGATTGTATGTCTACATCCGGTGCAGGTGTTGCTGATTCCTATGACTATGTCAAATAGAAAATATGGAAAAATAAGTATGCATAGTTATGTAATACGGATTTAAAGCAAAACAAGTTTATATTATGTCATACTTACACATGTTTCCCACACTTTTTGTGTGTTTTCATCTATCTGTTTCCCCTATTTATTAACACTAGCCTCCTTCCATAGCACGAGGCGTGGAATGGAAGTGACTTGAGATTTTTCTTCATCAATCTGCATATGAACAAAGAAACATGGTTACAGTGTTGTTTTATGTCACATAAAATTATTACAATACTTTTAAAATAAGTACCAATTGTTTTTCAATTGAAGCGTACCCCAGACTTGCTTTACTATAGGGGTACACTGGTTTTGCTGCCCGTTCTTTATTTTCATCACTCAGTTGCTGTTTCATAAATAAAAACCTGTCAATCAACGTGATGAATACAAGCAACCTTACACAACGTGTAACCAAACACAATGTACCTGAAAATTCTGTTCCGCATGACGGTTGCAAAACGCATCCCATGTTCCTTGGGATATCAAGTGTGCACAAAGAGGATGCAAGTGTGTCTTGATTTTCCCTTTGGCATCTTTCAGATGATGTTTCGTTAAAATGGTGCGAAAGCCTCTATGAATCCTTCCCGACAGTCTTAAAACATATTCTTTGTGTGAAACATCTAATATAAATTCACTCTGTAAGAGATGATGAAGGGTTAGTCAATATTTTAGTATTTTATTTTATTTTAATAAATTAAATAGATGATATCATAATGTTACCATAATCTCTTCCCACATTAATGTTTTCAACCCGCTTACAACATGGTTCCACGACTCTACATCAATCGGCACGCGTTGTCGAGTGACGATTCCAATGTAGCTACTAAACATGTCTTTGTTGGGGTTTACATGCTAGCCTAGTTTATTCCATCCCACCTCATATTTGATGCCTTTTTCTTTTTCCTTAAAGATTTTGGCTAAAACTGTCACACTACAACGCACCTGTTTTTTTGTGTCGCTGGGGTTTCATTGCCTACCATTTCCTCCGTTTCTGCATCATCATTATGTTTCTCCGAAGCGCTAGCATCGACACTGGCACCAACTGCAACAGGTTGAGAGACCTATTGTACGTTAGAAGTGGGACTAGCTGCAACAGGTTGAGAGACCTGCTGTCTCTCAGCAGTGGGACCAGCTGGAACAGGTAGAGAGATGTGTTGTGTCTCGGGATTGGGTGCATCAGCAGGTGAAGAAGTCATTATCTGCATAATTAGTTTAAAATTTAATTTAGATCACATAAAAGAAGCAGCGAACAGATAATAACATAATGTAACACAATCTATATTACAATAAAAATCGATAACCTGATTATTGAACTCTCTTTTTTTTAAAGGCTGAAGGGATTTGACCCCTCTATCAACTATCCATATCCCTTCATTGTGGTATCCTCTGACATACAAAACGTCGTCTACATTGGGACCACTGCAAAATGATTGTGAAGTCCCAATGAAAGGGTCATCTTCTGTTTAATTTTCATCTGACCCTTCATCTGTTTTGGTCGATAACAGAACAATTTACCAGTTTTAGTTTGCGGGATCTGGAACATAAAATACTTGCACTTCCTGTGATGCCATTATAAACAGTTTGTATTTCTCCCCTTCCTTACTAAAATCAACATTCACGAATCCCAAATCATCTATTTTAATAGCACTCCTGTTATCAACCCACTTGCATTGAAATATCGGAACTTGAAATTCAGTATAATCCAACTCCCATATTTGTTTGATGATACCAAAGTATGACATATTCACATAAATTGGATTTCTTTCCTTAGCACCGGAAATATGCATCGCTTCAGCCACAAGTGTAACCCCACTATTCTGCGTGGTACTGTCTTCATCATGTTCATTAGTATAAAATGTATAACCATTAACTACATAAGCATTGTAAGATAATGCATACACACTTGGCCCTCCGACTAGCCATCGAATTCGTTCTGAAAATTACTCTGGATTTTCGTCTGACTTCTTAAAAATATGATCTCAAAACCATCCTATAAACTGTCGATTATGTGTATCTGATATCCATTTTCATCCCTATATGGATTCAAATGCCTAAGAATTTCTTTTTGGATTTCAATATATGGGTCAACGTCGAAACTGTTATGCAAAACATAAAGGTGGGCCTGCTCCCGATCTGTAATATTGATTGTGACAACATTTCTTCCAGAAATTCCTTCACCCTCAAGCCACCCAATGTGACGAGATTTTGGTAAGACAATTCTTTCCACACCAGACAAGTATTCAGTACAGAATTCAATGGATTCCTCAACAATATATCGCTCTACAATACAACCCTCTGGCCGACTTCGATTTTTGACATACCCTTTCAAAATCTTCATATACTGTTCAATGGGGTACATCCATATGTAATGTATAGGACCACATAGTCGAATCTCTCTCACCAAGTGGACCATAAAATGAACCATCATATCAAAAAATGAAGGCGGGAAGAACATTTATAATTCACATAATATGATGTCAATTTTTTTCCATAATGGGCAATTTCGCCGGGTCTATAACTTTACTGCATATAGCTTTAAAGAAGAAACACAGTTTCATTACTGTATGGCAGAAATTCTTGGTCAAAATGAAACATAAATCAATTGGAATGAGATTTTGCATCAAAACATGACAATCATGTGATTTCAGACCTTTTAACTTCAAGTCTCTCATTGAGAAAAGGTTACTGATATTTGACGAATAACCATGTGGAACCTTTACATCATTCAAGAAGTTGCAAAACTGATATCTCTCCTTCCTGGAAAGAGTGTAAGCAGTAGGAGGAAGAAATGTTTGGTTTTCACCCTTCACTGGTGCCAAATCTTCTCGTATTCCCATCTCAACCATGTCCAACCTAGCCTTAATTCCATCTTTTGTTTTGCCAGAAGTATTTAGCAACGTGCCGATAACACTATCAAATACATTTTTTTCTACATAAATAACATCAAGAAAATGTCTTACATACAGACAATTCCAGTATTGTAATTAAAAAAAAAACTGATCTCTTTTTCCAACCTATTTTCGTAAGGTTTTTCAAAGCCGGTTTACTAAAAGTAGTGTCCACATTTTTAACTTTCTCAAACAATTGATCGCCTGTTAGTGGAGATGGTGCTGTACGTTCTTCTGAACTTCCATCGAATGATGTAGTCCAAGAACGGTACTTATGTCATCGTGGTAGAAATCTGCGATGTCCTAGAAACACGGTTTTCGATGAATGTTTCAACCTAATTGATTGTGTACCTTCTTCACAAATGGGACAACCTTGAGTTCCTTTAATTCTATATCTTGACAAATTTCCATAAGCAGGGAAGTCATTTATCATCCCGTACAACATGACTCTCAAAGTAAAATCTTCCTTTCTGTAAGTATCATACAATGTAACACCTGAATCCCAAAATAATTTCAAATCTTCGATCAATGGATCTAAATAAACATCAATATAATTACCCAGTTGTTTTGGTCCTGATATAAGCATAGATAACATGATGTATTTTCGTTTCATGCATAACCACGGTGGTAAGTTATAATTTATCAACATAACCGGCCATGTACTGTGACTGTTGCTTTTAAAACCTAATGGATTCACTCCGTCTATAGATAACGCAAGACGAAGGTTTCTCGACTCGTTTCCAAATTTGGGATACTCATGATCGATTCTCTTCCACTGAGGAGAGTTTGCCGGGTGACGTAGTATCACATCTTTAATTCTTGTATCTGCATGCGATGTTAATTGTTCTGTAGTCTCCTCACGTCCATATAGGTGTCTAAACCTTGGAATGATTTGAAAGTACCATGCAACTTCAGTTGGGCTGGATTCATCTTTCTTGTATCGAGAAGCACCACACTTTGGGAATTATTTAAGTGATTTGTGGTCCTTGCGAAAAAGTATATAGATATTCGGACAGGCGTGTATTCTTTCAGAGATCATACCCATAGAGCGTTGCATTCATTTGGAATCGTATGTTTGGCTCGAGAGGTCATTGTCTTCTGGGAGCAAGTCATTCATGAGGGAAAGTAGTTTCGTAAAACTGTCGTCACTCCCCCCGGTGTATGCTTTCAAATTATACAGCTTCAGTACAACTGACAATGCTGTATATTTAGTGCAACCAGCATACAATGACGTCTTTTCACAACTTTTTAACTTCTCAATCAATTTTGGGAAATCACGAAGTTCATCTTCGAAGGTCCTTGTCATTTCCTCAATACGATCTTCATCATCATTCACATATGTAATCACATCCTCCATACGGTCATCTTCATTGTTCATATTTGTAATCATATCAGATGATCAATAAAATGCAGTGTCACCCCAGTCACTACCTACATTCGTTGTTTCCCTGTGTTTATTCCAACATGTATAACTCTGATCTATTCCGTGACCGATCAAGTGTTCTTCCAAATCATCTGGACTAATTTGTTTTGAATAACAACAGCATAAACACAGACAAAGGATTTGAGAAGAGTCACATGCATGATCTTTTTCAAACTTGATAAACTCTTTCATGCCTTCTGCATACTCTTTTGTCAACCGATTGGATTTCATCCATTCTTTATTTATATTCATCCTATTTTAAATCCATAGGATGAGTATATAGGTTAGAGGAGAAGGAATATGAGTATAATTTAGATAAAAAACAAGATACTTAAAAAATGGTAGGGGCGTGCTCATTAATAGAAAATCTTGGGTGGTTCTTGGGATTCATCCAATCTCTTCCTCTCTATGATCACCCCTGATGAGGGGTTGTTCTTGGGAGTTTTTTATAGTGTGTTAATGGGTTTCACCACTATAGACATGGGTTAACCATAGCTTTTGTGAGGAAGTAGGATAATCAGTGCAACTTGTGGATCAATCTCATAGGGCGGTCTTTATAGGGTGTCCGTACAAGGAAATACCTCATGGGTAAGGCCAATAGGTAGCCTAACATGTGCATCAAAAGTAAAAGTGAAAATAGTTGATTGAAACTCATGGGACCAAATGCATAAGTAAGAAGAAGTATATGTTTTCCACAAGGTCACCCATGGAAGTGGCCATAATGGGCACCTTAGTGTATGTGATGGTTATGTGGGAGTCTCCCCATGCTATCCAGGCATGAGCTAAGGCACAATGACTAATCCTCAGATAATAACCCTTCATCTGGGTTCTCTTGGATGTGGGAGGATCATGGATGCTAATGGGCTCATGAGTGATCAACACCCAACTCTTTAGTGTATTTGTCTTGTTCAGATCAAGACACAAAGCAACATAGGTAGTGGATGTAGTAAACTCAGAATAATAAACCCCAAGATAACTCTGAACTCACCCAGTATCAAATCCCAATCCCTACCACCTAGTTTGAAGGTGATACAGATAAATTCTATCTTGAATGTTGTAAGCAACTCTAAATGGTCCAAGCACATATAGTGTTGCATTTCCTCAAAGTGAAAATAGGGATGGAAATTGGTAGGTGGAACCACATATTATGAGTGGTGGGATGAAAAAGGAAAATAAAAACCCAACGAGATTAAATCATCCAATGGTGGTGGAAAAGAAGAGGGAGAAGGAGATGGTGGAGTTAGAGTTTGGGTCTAGTGCTTAACTGCAATAGGGCACGATCCATAAGCTATGTGTTTAGATGGGGGAAGGAACCTACCCTTAGTTCAAATCATGGTGCTAGGAGGGAAGTGATTATGGGTGGAGGAAGGGGAGGAGGTTTAGTTAGAGGAGAGGGAGATGAGGGAGGAGGGAAGGCATGGATGAGGTGGGGAGAAGAGGGAGTAGTAGAGTGGGGGCACAACAAACCCAAGGTTATAGCTTAAATAACTCAGTCATGAACTTTATTTCAACACATCCAATGTTGATATATTTTATTTCAATAAGGGGACAAGGATAAAAATAGTAAAAGGAGGTATAAATTAGTTTATCCCAAGGGAATATTCTTTAACTAAACTAACAAGCTTGGGGTGAGGGATCCGATGATGTTAAATATGGTACACAGGTTACCTAGAGAGGCCTAAGTATCCAGGAAATCAGTGACCTTCTTACTCTCTTTCTATGTATGAGATAGATCCATGTGGTTATTGAAAAACAATTATGCATCTCATAGTGAATGGGACCTAGAAAATACTGGGTACCTCAAGCACACCCATGACACGACACCATGGATATGTTGTACCTCCACCCTATTCTTAGGTTCTCTGTCTGCATCATCACATATCAAGTGTAGTACCCTACTAAGGTATACTAATTTCATGATGGTCCACTTCTTTGATGTACAACATATAAACACCATGCATGATAACACACATACGAGGTGAATAATTCATGTTGTAATGTCATATTATCATGAGTATATAATATAACACATAACATCATGTAATCACAATACAAACATAACAATTACCCACAATAACAACACTTATAAAATCCAAAAATCAATATTCATAATTTGGGATAGGATGCAAGGGGTCATCATAATGCAAACATAATTAATTCATGAAAAATCAATTTGAATCACCTTAAGGAGGAGGACCCAGTGGCGGAGGAGTAGGAGGTGTCGATAGCGGAGGCACCAGAGGCAACAGAGGCAGCGCAGAGGTAGGGCGGAGGCAGCGGAGGCAGCGGAGGAGGAGGAGGAGGAGGAGGAGGCCGCGATGGAGGAGGAGGTAGCGGAGTAGTCAGGGGAGGAGGAGGAGGAGGCGCTGGTGGAGGAGGAGGAGGATGAGGCCGCGGACTAGGCGGAGGAGGAGGAGGCGCCGATGGAGGAGGAGGAGGACGAGGCCGCGGTGGAGGAGGAGGCGGAGGAGGATAAGGCGAAGAGGAGGAGGAGGAGGCAGCAGCCAGAGGAGGAGGAGGCGGTGGCCAGAGGAGGAGGAGAAGGAGGAGGAGAAGGAGGAGGCGGAGGCCGCGGTGGAGGAGGAGGAGGTGGTGGCAGCGGCGCAGAGGAGGGCTTCCGTGAGAGCTTGACAGGGTGCGGGGAGGAGGAAGAGGACCTGAGGGTTTTTAACAATCCCACATGAGCCTTTATCAGTGCTAGTAAAAAGCGCTGATAAAGGGTGTATTTATCAGCGCTAAAATGAAAAGCTCTGATAAATACATCCTTTATCAGCACTTTTTTAGCGCTGATAAATAATCCCTTTATCAGCGCTAAAAAAAGTTCTGATAAAGGGTACACCTTTATGAGTGCTAAAAAAGCGCTAATAAAGGGTACACCTTTATCATCACTTGTTTTAGTGCTGATAAAGTGGACCTTTATCAGCGTTTTTTTAGTGCTGATAAAGGCCCGCCCCTTTATCAGCGCTTTTCCGTTAGCGCTGATAAACGCAGGCGCATGCTTTGCCCAGTTTTGTGGTAGTGAGAAGCTCTATTGACCTTTAACCCTTTACACTAAATTTTGGTTTGTTTATATTTCCTTAAATATAAGCATGACATATTTCAAGTGGTTTTAATTTGAAAAAAAAATCCAAATACCCATCTTAATAGAGTTCTCTCAAGAACTTCTCATTTAATAACTAAGTTGATGATGCCACAATTGTATGTGATATGTGACATGTGAATTAGATTTGTTATCAGTTACCAACACTTAGACTTTATATTATAGTATATAAAGACCATTATTAAGGCATGTGATAACATAAAAAATGATATCTTTTTACAATTTGTATCTTTTATTATAAAATATCAATATAAACCCATCCATGTCTATAATGGACACAAATATAATGTTTTTAGAAACAATAACCACTAAATAAAAATTATTTAAAACCAAAATCAATCCTATTAGAAAAGTTAAGTGGTAATCTTATATATCCAAGGTATTCAATCTTCTCCAATGATAGCTCTAAGATTTACCTCAGCTCTAGAATAAATCCAAAATATACTGGTTTCCTTTATTTGGATACAAATATGATCACCATGAGATGTATCTGTTACCCAATTGGGAGATATAGAAATATTACATTCAATATAAAACACACTCAAATCTTCCCCTTTATTCCTCTTAGCTATGTAGTTATTCTTAAAATGATCCTTTTGTCCACATTCAAAACATTTTTCATGTTGTTCCTTTGCTTCACTTTGGATTTTTTCTCATCTTTGTTGGAGAGTGTATAAAATTATTATATTTGGAAGTAGTCTCGAGGTCCTTTCACTTTTAATTTCTCATATTCTCCACAAGGACTATAGGTTTTTTCATGTAACACATTCTTATCTTCTTGGAAAATTAGGGTGAGTAGTTTTTAGAGTGACTTCTTAATATTGTTCATGTTATACTTAAAAATATATCTAGATAAATTCTAAGGTAGTAAGGCAAGAATGAAGTCAGTTCAAAACTCATAGTGTATCTCAAAATACAAGATATCCAAATTCTCAATATAACTAATCATATAGACTACATGTGTTCCATCTATCACTCCTTATCTATTTCATTGTGAGAAAAGTGACTTGGATATCTCATACCACTCTGGTCTAGATTTATCCTGATAAAGATCATAGATATTGGACAATATTCTATATGAATCCATATCACCATTAAAATATTGGAGCTCATTGGACATGAAAGATGACATGATGCATTGTAAACCCAATTTATCATCTACAAGCTTCCAAGAAATAGATTTTTTCCTCAACATCCTCACGAGAGGGATCTTTTTTTGAAATAGAGGACTCCAACACATAGAATTTTCACTCTTGGCATGGCATGATGTGAAAGTGCTTGGACCACTCCTAGAAATTCATGTGGGGAAGATATTATATTTCTCAAATATCGATCATAGTGATAATTTTTAGATCACATTATTTTTTTCTATAATAAAATAAAACAATTTTTTATTACTTTATCCTAATTACCAAAATAAGTAAAACATAATAAATTTATTTTCCAATTACTCTACCACTAATTTATCAAGACCCAATATCACTCACCATTGGACTCAGAATATCTTGTTTCATGGATATTGTAGTGGAAAGGATATATATTTACCTTATAATAACCCAGACTTGGACCGTGAAAATTGCTCAAAACTATTTAGGTAGGTGGGTCTTTCCAACTGCATTAACTCATAGTTCCTTGATCCAATGGGTGGACTCCCAAATCCGGAAATCCTTGAATCAGATATTCTCAACACTTGCTTCCAAATATTTTTGAAAAAAACTATTTACATTACACTCAATACCAATTTGGTCAAGTCAATCCATTATCTTTGATATGATTCTCCAAAAATTTTAAAGTTCCCCCGACTTGGGTCTGATAGAAACATTAGATATGAGTGCATGTTTACTCAAATAAATGAAGGCATTGTCTAAATTAATATTTAATTTGACTGATTTTATCTTCTGTAAAAATATATCTCATTTTATCCTTTACATTCTTGTTAATTTTATATGTATTTTTCATAATTGATTAACTATGTATGGATAGAATTGTTTATGAAAAATACATTTATTTTATTCCATCTTACATTATTGTTAACTTATATATTTTATGCTATTATGTTTAAATATCAAATAAATATAAATAATTATCCACAAACTAGATATAAATAAAATAAATATATATGGAATGATCATGTCTATTTATCCAGTGAATGATAAACTAATCCTAGAACATAGGGAATAACTACTAGAATCAACATTTGGTTTGAGTTGCAACATTACCTCTTGGATCCAGTGTATCTCCTTGGTTGGTTTCACCTTAGGTTGGGTTCTGAATCATTTACTATCCTTAGAGGTCCACCTTTACATGTATTTACTCACACATAGATAATGAAGACTAGGGTTATGAGGTTATTGAAAATAATCCATGGATATGGAGGACCTACATATTAAAGGTGGGAGGGGTGAATCATGGGTCATTATTTTTAATTTAACAAAACTTTTTATCACTTAAAAACCCCATGAAATAAATATTAAATTAAATAGATACCTAAAAGATACATTTATTGGTCTAGATCGTGATTATCCATGCTTACAATGACTATGAATTTAATAAACTGGAAATCATTCATTTCTATTCACTCATTATTAAGTAAAATTTCATGAATTAATAAATTAATTATCATATTAATTAAATCATTAATTTATCTTAATTTTCCATCCAAATAGTCCTGATGATACCCATATTCCATAATTTTAAATAAATTAAATAAATTAATTTAATTTAAAATTAATTAAGTATGTGGTGTGTACTTTAGAAAACAAAACTATAATGCTATGAAATAGGCATCATCCCATATGGTCCTTTTCACATAGCGTATACTTACATGGTATGTATCATATAAAACATATCATGATATTTCATGACATGTAGTTTTAGGATTTAATCAAAGTATTCAGATTGGAATTTATGATACTTAATACACCTTTAATATATGAGCCACATACCACCAATAACTCGTGTAAAGTACATAATGTGTATGATGACTATAAACAACATATAGTTTAAAAATCACATGGAGATTAATTAATTTAAGACTATAATTTTATAATTAATGATATAATAACTTTATATTGTTTGTAATTAGTTCATTCAGTGTATATCCTAGCCCGACCTGTACTCTATATTAGCAAGTATGAGTTACATGATGTTTATAACCCACCACATGTCGTGTACAACCCACCACACATTGTGCAGTATTTTATCTGGTTGACCGTATCATATTCTTAGGTGATAAACATATATCCCAGACAAACATTATGTGTTACATGTTGTTTACACTAGCTACATGCCATTTAGTTAAAAATGGCACGTGTTTATCAGTTTCTAGTCAATACATGGTTTGTAATTAATACATATCTTAGACTTTGACAACATGGTTACCATGATTCCCATGGGGAAAACATATATGGGGTTTACATGGTATATAGAATAGCTATATTCCATGTAACCTACCAAGATATGTTCTATACGGCTTTGTAGTACCACCGTGTCGTTCGCCACTATGCTGGGTGGAAACGGGTGAGTCCTCGATGGTTGGACCGAGCCTTGTCCAGGAGACTATGGAGAAGATCAAGTTTATTAGGAAGAGAATGGAGACGGCTCATAGTCGTTAGAGATCGTATGCAGATCATCGTCGATGTCCGTTGTCGTTCGAGGTGAGTGATCATGTTTTCTTGAGGATCTCTCCTAGGATGAGACATCATCGGTTTGGGAAGCATGGAAAGTTATCTATGAGCTATATTAGACCTTTTGAGATTCTTGAGTGGGTTGGTGAGGTGGATTATCATTTGGATTTTCCACCTAGGTTCAATGAGGTGCACAATGTGTTTCATGTGTCACATTTGAAAAAGTATCATCTGGATCCGGGCCATGTTATTCAATGGGATCACATTGAGTTAGATCCGGATGCTTCGTTGGTGCATGTGCCTGTATGGGTTGTGGATAGGTAAGAGAAAGTATTTCATGGTAAAAGCATTGGTCTGGTTGAGGTTTTATGGTGGGATGGCCAGATCAAAGAGGAGACTTGGGAGTGGGAGATAGAGATGGTCGAGCAATGGCCCAAGATCTTTCGGCAAAGGGTGGGTTCAGTACTATCTAAGGATAGAAATTCCAATGGTGGGGAGAATTTAGTACCCCAGGTTAGAGGTATGTGACCCTTGTTTCGGTTCGTTTTTTCTTTTTGATGTGGTTGGTTGAATTTTGGACAATTATGGGAAAAACTTTTAAAGTTGTGGAGGTTGTGCAGGGGCACACAGTTGGTGCACGGTATGAACAAACCATGTGGCCAGCCTAGGAAACCGTGCACCCTTGAAAGTGGGATCTGCACAGATGAAGCATGGTTTTTCAGACCATGTGGGAATGCCGTGTGAAGTCCCTAGGTGAGATAGTGGCTACCACATGGTTGACACATAGTTTTCCAAACCGTGCAGGGTAACCATGCG
Source organism: Viscum album (assembly GCA_963277665.1). NCBI lineage: Eukaryota > Viridiplantae > Streptophyta > Magnoliopsida > Santalales > Viscaceae > Viscum > Viscum album. Next base: position 165,308,413 of record OY728158.1, on the reverse strand, counting down.
GTCAGTTAAAGTTTGGGTTTTTAAGTCCCGTGCCACTCGAGATTTCCCATTTTCCCTCATTCTTCCTCCCACTCATGGCTCACGTGGGAGTTCTAGTTTTTAGAGGTTGGGGGAGCTCCTTAGCTTGTTTTTGGATTCAAATCAAAGGTGTTTCTTGGTGGATTGAAGGTGGTTCTCCTTGGGTAAGTCCCTCTATTGGTTCTTTGAGATTTTGGTTAGGGTTATCCCTCTCCCTCTCTTAGTTTCCTTGATCTACAATGGTTTCATGTAGATCTAGGGTTGTGTTGCCTTTGTGTGTTAAAGGTTGAGCTTGTTGATGTTAGGGAAGGATTTTTGAGGTGGTTTCGAGGAGGTGTTCACCCGGTTTGGAGTGCGTTTGGGTGAAGGGTCGATTTCTCAAAATCCGAAGAGGTAAGTGGCTTCTCTCTCGACTACACTTGGTTAGAACTAGTAGGGTTTTGGTAATAAATAACTTTTTTTGATTAAAATTAATTGTGTTTTGATGTGTGAAATTGGTTGAAAATTCATTGGTAATGTTTTGGGGATTTTTGTGAAAAAGAGGTGTTGTGGTAAAATATTCATGTTGTGGATTGTAAAATGGGTTACTCGGATTGATTGGTGGAAATGGTTGATGAAAATAATTTTCAATAAAGTTGTTGTTTTTATTGAAATGTGGTTTGGCATGGAAAATTATTTATGGGTGGTTTCAATAAATGTGTGATTTTTTGATGTGTTTTGGCATGTTATGGAAATGGTTATTTGAATGTTGTTGTGGCCATGGTGGGTTATATGCTTGGTTATGGATTTTTGGAATGTTGTGTGGAAGTGGGATTGAAGTACCACTATAAAAAGGGGATGGATAGTGGACTGAAGGGCCACCATAAAAAGATAAGTGGACATGAAGTACCACTAGTAGGAATGGGTGAATGGGTTGGACAGAAGTTCCATCGTTTTGGTTGTCTTGTTTTGCATTGCTTTGCAAGATGAAAATTGTTGTGCTAATGTTAAATGGTTAGATGGATTATGGAATGATTGTTTGCCTATCCATTGGGTGCTTGGTTTGGGTGAGGTGTCCTCGTAAGAGTATGGTGGTATCATGGTATTGGTTTCACTTGTGATTATTTTATATTAACTTCTTTATATAAATGTGCTAACAGTTTTATCCTAGTGGCGTGTGTAGGGAAGTCATTTGGGGAAAACCTACTGAGTATTAGTACTCACCTCCTGCTTTGGAACTTTGGTGCTTTTACAGATGTCGTATTCCGAGACACATGTAAATGTAAGGCATCTCATGGCTAGTTGTTCGTGGTGATGCTTGGGAGATGTGGTGGTGGTTGGAGTATGGATCATGGGGTGGAGTTGTGGAGTGTGTCATGGTTTATTTTGGTTCTCTTGTTTAGTATTCCACATAGTACTCTGATATCGTGATGGATTGTATTGGTATTGGTTTTTATTTTAGAACATCTTGGTTGTGTTTTGGGAATAAATGCTTGAATGTTTTATTGAAATCCATCATATATTGGCTATTAGGGGACAGTTTAGATGGTTTTTTTCTTAAGGGGAAATCATTCCACAATTTGTTATCGAAGACCTAGACATTTATTGCATGCCTTTGGTGCCTTGGGAAAATCGCTTAAGGGCAAGTAACCCTCACCGCCATCTCAAGCCAATGAGGTAGGGGTGGGATGTTACAAGTGGTACCAGTTTGTTCAGTCCTTAGCTTTCAAGTGAGAGCAGTTGTTCAATCCTTGGTGTTGATCTTTGGTATTGGTGTTAACATTCTTTCTTGGTATATTCCTTGAGTCTGGATGGTAGCAAGGTGTATGATTGTCAGAACTTGGAATGTATATCATAAAAAGACGTTGCTAACCCTTCTATGCTGAACTTCAAGTTACCAGGGAGTTGGGTACATAAGTGTTTTGGAGACACTTATAGGCATTGGAAATCTCATTGTCGTGGGTGTAGCTAATGTTATGTACATGAAATATATGTTAGAAATGAATTCCCTCTATGATTCATATTTCATTGGGAATAATGATTTATGGGATGAATTGAGAAATGGGTTTTCAAATGTTTGAAATTGTAATGTGAATAAATTTGGTATTTTGAAAATGGTTTGGTTTTCAAAAATGGTGAAACATGGAAAATGTGGAAAGGTGGAAAGCCTCGTTGTGATAGTGTTGTGTAATGGGATTTGAAAAGGGAATTATTGATGTCTATGGAAGTGAGACTCAGGGTTGTTTGTTTTGTATTTATAGAAATGGAACTGGGTAGGTGTCGTGGAGACCAACCAGAAGTGGCAGATGAGAACATGGTTGCACCTGATCCCCAAGTGAACCAATTGTTAATGAAAAGTATAGTGAAAGATTTCCAAGCTATGGAAAGTGGAAATAAAGCAGATTAGCCAAGGTATGTGGATCTTTCAGTTTAGTTTCAAAAGCAGAACCCACCCATCTTCAGGGGTGATTCAGACCCGGAAAGGGAAGAGGATTGGCTGTCCAGAGTGAACAAAATTTTCAAATTCTTGGGGATGCCAATAGAGTTTAAAGTAAATCTAGAAACGTATAAGCTAGAGGATCTTGCTCTTCAGTGGTGGGAGTTGGTATTCCAAATAGGGATGGAATAGGGTATGACGTGGGAAGGATTTGAGGAATTGTTTAATAAAAAATTCTGCCCACATACGATCAGAATTCATCACACTAATGATTTATTCAGTCTGAAGCAATAGCATATGTCTGTGATGGAGTATGCAGCTATGTTTATGAGCTTAGTGCGGTTTGAACCTGAGGTGGCGGGCATCACATCGTTGAAGGCAAGGATATTCGAAGCGGGTTTAAGGAAAGAGATCCGTTCAAAAATAGTAGTGATGTGTATCGGTGATTACATAGAGATGGTGAATCGAGCATCAGTGGCTGAGTGGGATATGTTGGGAACTCCGGGTGGAGGAAGCATGGTGGTACCCATGGGTAATATTGAGAACTCTAACACTAGGTTCAAGCGGATGGAAGAAAATTATTTATAGGGTGGGAGTATGGCACATAATCCGATGATATGATTGGAAAATATTCCACCGAAGCCCCATAGAAAACTAGGATGTTTTTAGTGTGGCTCTAAGACACACATCAAGCGGGACTGTATAGCACAACCTCAATCATGCCAGAATTTCAAGAAGATGGGGAATCTTCAGCACTATTGTAGGAATGCTATGAGTTCGGGTGCACGTGACACTCCTTAGGGATCACAGACATCGTATGCTTTGACGGGACCAGGATAGCAACATACCCCTCGTTAGTAGAGAAAAGTCGGTCATGGTGATTATTGAAACACCACAACTCCTCAATAGTGCAATAAATAGTAGAGTGTGGAAACCAAGGCGTTGTTTGGATCCGAGCAGGTTGTGGTGGATGATCAGTTGTGACAATCCACAGTGCGAGGTACTATTCTTTTAAATTCTACCTTGGTGCAAGTGCTATTTGATACGGGTGTTTCACACTCTTTTATTGCTACATGTGTGGTGGAGTTTCTGGGTTTAAGTGTATAAACGATGCCTTCAGTTTTGAAACTTCAAACTCCTCTGGGTCGAAGAGAGTGTCGAGACTTCTTGTATAGAGCATGTTGTATCATTGTGGGCGAGGTTGAGCTAATGTGGAATTTCATAGTGCTTGAGATGGATGGGTATGATGTAATTCTGGGAATGGATTGGCTGGTGGAGTTTAAGGCCCACATCGACTGTAATGTGCGAACATTGGATTTTATGACACACGATGGTGTTAGACATCTCTTTAGAGGAGAGAGGCAAGAAAGGAAGGGTTCAACGGGTTTGTTGGCACCAGCAATGGGCATGTTATCATATCAATTGGCGGCGTTTTTTTGGAATTGGTGGAGGGTGTTGAGCATAGTGTTCTTCTGGAAGGGGTGGATCAGTTTATGGATGTTTTTCCTGAATAATTATCTAGGTTACCTCCCATAAGATAAGTGGAGTTTATGATTGATCTCCTTCCAGGGACCAGTCTTATCTCACTTCCATCTTACTAAATAAAACCTACTGAATTGTGTGAATTGAAAGTCCAGTTGTAAGAGTTAGAAAACAAAGGGGTTTTCCATCCTTGTATGTCTCTGTGGGCAGCACTGATGTTGTTTGGAAAAAAAGAGGATATAAATTTGAGGATTTGCGTTGATTATCATAGACTTAACCAAGTTATGATAATGAAAAGATATCCATTTCAATGAATTGATGATTTGTTCGACCAGTTGAGGGGAGCCCAGTGGTTCTAGAAGATCGACCTGAGGTCCGGATATCATCAATTACGGGTGAGGAAGGACAATGTTCCAAAAACAGCTTTTAGAAGTAGATATGGCCATTATGAATATGTGGTTATTCCCTTTTTTCAAACAAATGCACCAATGATGTTCATGGCATTGATGAATCAAATATTTTAGAGATATCTAGATTCATTTGTGGTGGTGTTTGTAGATGATATTCTGGTGTATTCAAAGACAAGGGTGGAGCATGAGAAGCACTTGGATAAAGTGCTGGGGATCTTGAGGGATCATCGATTTTATACCAAATTGTCAATGTGTGACTTTTGGATACAGGAAGTCCATTTTCTTGCCCATGTGATTTATGAAAGGGGATTTTCAGTGGATCCGGAAAAGATAGAGGCTGTAATCTCATGGAAACTGCCAAAGAATGTGTTTGAGGTACAGAGTTTCCTCAGTCTAGCATGGTATTATCGATGTTTTGTTCGTGATTTTTCATGTTTGGTGTCATTATCTCTTCGTTGAGAAATTCACGGTATAGATAGATCATAAGAGCTTGAAGCATATTTTCTCACAAAGGGATTTGAACTTGAGGCAAAGGAGATGGATGGAATATCTCCAGATGTTTTATTTTGACTTTATGTACACACCGGGGAAGGGGAATTCAGTGTTGGATGCATTAAGTAGAAAACAATATGCTCCGGTAGTTAAACAGGTATCAGACCAGTGGTAGTTGATGTCAGTTATAGCTGACATGCGGTTGGAATGTGATGACCAGGGTGATTGAGCTGTCTTTCTTCCAGTTTTTTTGATTCCTGACTTGGTTGGCCTGGTTAAAGAGGCACAAATATATAATTTTGAGTGTGTGACCATGAGGTCAAAACTCAATGGTGGGGATACCATTGTGTGTTGGAAACTAAATGGAGATTCAGTTTTGTGTTTTCAGAATAGGATGTTTGTACCGGTTTTTTGTCAGGAGGATCCTCTTAGGGCGTATCATCATTCCAGGTGGGTTGTTCATCCTAGAATTTAGAAAATGTATAAATCATTGAAATCATAGTTCTGGTGGGATGGTATGAAAAGAAGAGTGGATGAGTTTGTTTCGAGATGCTTGACTTGCCAACAGGTCAAGGCAGAGCATTAGAGGCTAGCGGTAATGTTACCATCTTTACAAATCCTTGTTTGGGAGTGGGAGAAAATAATGATGAATTTTGTCAGAGGTCTCCCAAGAACCGTCAGAAAGCACGATGCCATTTGGGTGATAGTGGATCAGCTAATGAAGTTGGCTGATTCCATTCCAATTTGTGAATCTCATATGGTGGAGGATACGTCCAAAATCTATATCTGGGAGGTGGTAAGGAGGCATGGTGTTCTATTTTCTATCATATCCGATAGAGATCCAAGGTTTACATCTCGTTTTTGGAAATCCTTACAGCAAACCCTTGGAACTAAGTTGACCATGAGTACGACGCATCACCCTCAAACAGATGGTCAATCTGAGAGGATGATAAAAACTTTGGAAGATATGTTGCGGGATTGTGTCATGGATTTTGGTGGCTCATGGGAGCATCAATTTTCGTTGGGTGAGTTCTCATACAATAAAAGTTATCAATAATCCATACATACGGATCCATTTGAAGCATTTTATGGGTGACTGTGTCGTTCTCCACTATGCTCGGTGGAAACGGGTGAGTCCTCGATGCTAGGACCGAGCTTTGTTTGGGAGACTACATAGAATATCATCTTAATCAGGAAGATAATGGTGACAGCTCAAATTCATTAGAAATCATATGCGGATCATCGTAAACAACCGTTGTCATTCAAGGTGAGTGATCATGTTTTCTTGAGGATCTCTCCTAGGATGGGACATCATCGGTTTGGGAATCAGGGAAAGTTATCTTCGAGGTATATTGGAACATTTGAGATTCTTGATTGGGTTGGTGAGGTGGATTATCATTTGGCTTTTCCACCTAGGTTCAGTGTGGTGCACAATGTATTTCATGTGTCACATTTGGAAAAGTATCAGCCAGATATGGGCTATGTTATTCGATGGGATCACGTTGAGCTAGAGCTGGATGCTTTGTTGGTGCACGTGCCAGTACAGGTTGTGGATAGGCAAGAGAAAGTCTTGTAGGGTAAAATCATCGGTCTGGTTCGGGTTTTGTGGTAGCATATCCAGATCCAAGAGGAGACTTGGGAGTGGGAGGAAGAGATAGTCGAGCAATGGCCCAAGCTCTTTTGGAAAAGGGTGGGTACACAAATTTCTGAGGATGGATGGTCCAATGATGAGGAGAATATAGTAGCCCAGTTAGAGGTATGTGACCCTTGTTTCGGTTCATTTGTGCTTTTTGATGTGGTTGGTTGAAGTTTGGACAATTCTGGGAAAATTTTTTAAAGTTGTGGAGGTTGTGCAGGGGCGCACGGTTGGCGTACAGTCTGAACAAACCATGCGGCCAGCCTAGGTAACTGTGCACCCTTGACAGTGGGCTCTGCATGGGGGGCACATGATTTTTCAGACTATGCGGGAAAGCTGTACAAAGTCCCTAGGTGAGACAGTGGAAACCGCATGGTTGGCGCACGATTTTCCAAACCGTGCGGGGTAAACGTGCGACCACTTAATGTTTGGGTTTTTAAGTCCCGGTCCACTTGGGATTTTCCATTTTCCCTTAATTATTCCTCTCACTCGTGGATCATGTGGGAGTTCCAGTTTTTAGAGTATGGGAGAGCTCCTTATCTTGTTTTGGATGCAAATAGAATGGGTTTCTTGGTGGATCGAAGGCAGTTCTCTTGGGGTAATTCCCCCTTTTGGTTCTTTGAGCTTTTGGTTAGGTTTATCCCTATACCTCTCTTAGTTTAATAGATCTACAAGGGTTTCATGTAGATCTAGGTTTGTGTTGCCTTTGTGTGTTAAAGGTTGAAAATGTTGATGTTAGGGAAGGGTTTTTGAGGTGGTTTCGAGGAGGCGTTCACCCGGTTTGGAGTGTGTTTGGGCGACATGTCGATTTCTCCAAACCCTATGAGGTAGGTGGATTCTCTCTTGAATCCACTTAGTTATAAATAGTAGGGTTTTGGTAACAATTAACTTATTTTGATTAAAATTAATTTTGTTTAGAAGTGTGAAATTGGTTAAAAATTCATTGGTAATGTTTTGGGGATTTTTGGTAAAAAGAGGTGTTGTGGTGAAATGTTCATGTTGTGGACTGTAAAATGGGTTTCTAGGATTTATTGGTGGAAATGGGTGATGAAAATGGTTTTCAATAAAGTTTTTTTATTTAAATGTGGTTTGGCATGGAAATTTATTTAAGGGTGGTTTTAATAAATGCGTGATTTATTTATGTGGTTTGGTATGTTATGGAAATGGTTATTTGAATGTTGTTGGAGCCTTGGTGGTTTATATGCATGGTTATGGATTGTTGGAATGTTGTGTGGAAGTGGGTAGGAAGTACCACTATAAAAAGGGTATGGATAGTGGATGGAAGGGCCACCATAAAAAGATAAGTGGGTGGGAAGTACCACTAGTTGGAATGGGTGAATGGGTTGGACAGAAGTTCCACCGTTTTGGTTGTCTTGTTGGGAATTGCTTTGCAAGATGGAAATTATTGTGATAATATTAAATGGTGAGATGGCTTATGGAATGATTGTTTGGCTTTCCCTTGGGTGCTTGGTTTTGGTGAGGTGGCTTGGTAAGAGTATGTTTGGCTCATGGTTTTGGTTTCACTTGTGATTATTTTATATAAACTGCTTTATATTAATGTGCTAACAGTTTTATCCTAGTGGCGTGTGTATGGAAGTCATTTGGGGAAAACCTACTGAGTATTAGTACTCACCCCCTGCTTGGGAACATTGGTGCTTTTTTAGATTTCGTATTCAGAGACACAGTTAAAGGTAAGGAATCTCATGGCTAGTGGTTCGTGGTGATGCATGGGAGATGTGGTGGTGCTTAGAGCATGGATCTTGGGATCGAGTCGTGGAGTGTGTCTTGGTTTATTTTGGGTCTCTTGTTTAGTCTTCCATATAGTAATCTGATATCATATTGGATTGTATTGGTTTTGGGTTGTATTTTTTAACAACTTGGTTATCTTTTGGGAATACATGCTTGAATGTTTTATTGACATGCATCATATATTGGCTGTTAGTGGATGGTTTGGTTGTTTTTTTTCTTAAGGGAAAATCATTCCCCAAGTTGTTCTCGAAGCCCTCGGCATTTATTACAAGCCTTTGGCACCTTGGGAACACCGCTTAAGGCCAAGTAACCCTCACCGCCTCCTCAAGACAATGAGGTGTGGGTGGGATGTTACAACTTAGTCAATATGAAATGCGTAATGACATCCTGTACTATTCTCCCACGCGATGTGCCATGATTTTCACACGTCATCTTGCTACAGTGTACATGGGTACATGATGTGTATTTTTTAGTTATACACCATGTAACCATGTTATCTATATATAATATCTAGTTTTACCCAATGGTCTCTATGATTTTGCTTTATTTTTTCTTGGCTTGTTCATGGCTATATGGAGTGAAAAAATGAATTTTCTAGACTTTCGTTTTTAATAAAAAATCAAATCAAAATGAAAATCTAACAATCAAATGGGTATATCAATAAATGATTGAAAAATAATTATAAATTAATATGTGGCTATTTTGATACCACTTGAAGGTCCCATGGAATAATATAAGTGTTTGTTCCCATTTCCAATAATTGGTTTTCATCATTTTCCTCATATTTCTCCTCATAAGTAGGTGAATAAAAACTCCAGAATCCTCGAGATAGGATCTTTCACATACAATTAATAATTAATTTCTAGATAGAATTACATCTCATCTTGGAATTATTTATTATTTGTATAATTAGTTGACCAATTTTTTTTACCATCATTGTGTCAAAGTATTCAAGTGTAAAATCTCTCTAGTGGTATACTTTCTCCACTATCCTCGAAACGTCACAGTAGAATCTATCAGTGCTAGCGTGAATGATTCTTGATGCTTGTGTCATTCATAATTGATTATAATGAGAATTAATTTCTATCTTGGATAATTCTTCTAGTTTTCTTAGGGATTGATAGGGAGGATAAAGAATTGTTCTCTCTATTCTGGAGAGAACTCTATTGGAATTTTTCACCATGGTTGAGTGAATTCTATACAGAGGATTTTTTTATGCACAACAACATGTAACACTTGAAATGATATAATTGGGTTTATATAGATATTTTATAGAATTATTTATTTCATATAGGACCATAGAAAATATTTCAATCCTTAGAGAACACCACATTGAATAATAATAATATTATTATTATTATTTTCATGATGTGCAAAAAACCCATGAATATTTAAATACCATTTATTTAAATTAATGATATGAAATATATCATTTCTACCAGAACCTTTACTCAAATCATCAATCCTCCTTGGAAATTATAAACCTAGAATAATAACTATTTATTTAAAAAAAATTAATATCATTGTACTATTCATCCAATAAATAATAATGTGATCAACACAACCCAAATAATTATTATCCCTAAAAACCTGAGAATAATATTTATTATAATTTTAAAATAAAATATATTTTTATTGTAGTTTTTAATATACTTAGTTCGAGACCCTATAGGCCTCTTTCTCATTGTCACTAGGTTAACTGGCCTAAATTATTAGATCAACATCTAGAAACATGTGAAGGAACCCAGATATAAAGACGTTAATGTTATAATGATAAAAAGATCCTACCAATTGTCACCTTGTATATAATCACTTTGTCTTGATATTTATCAAACTATTTGAATATTTTTTTTCATTAACCTAAATTCTTTAATTTCATTCATTTAATTTCTTGAAATTAACTTTTTAGTAAATAAAATATGATTGTTTACTTAATTATATAATTCCATTCCTATAAAAGGGCCTGAGATATTTACTTATATTAACTTATAAGGGAAAAAAATCCTCTCTTGACTTATTCATTAATCTCATATCATCCATGATGTATCCATTTCATCCTACTTCACTGAAAGTATAAGCCATCATAGTTTTTTCAATACAAAAAAGTATATGACTCATAAAATACATTTATAATAAAATAAAGTATAAGGACCAATAAACATTTTAGTATATAATAATATCCAATGACATATATAACATGTAGAATTACTATAGGAAGGTCTGTTATCATAACCCACTCTCTTTAAGATTAACAAGGGAGAACATCATTAGAATAAGTTTTTATGTTTTATGGGAATCCTATCCCTGATATTTGGCATAGTCTATGTCCCTTAATACAAATTTCATCTTATTTTATAACATATATTTAAGAATATCATTATATCACTTCAAGGTTGTCATCACAGATAGAACTACTATGATCATTTTATGTGATAGACACTCCCAAGAAATTATCACATTGATGTTACATAGAATAACCATCATCATGTGATGATATATTTATTAATATTCAATAATCTATAAATATAGGTAATCAAATGTATTAAATAATTAGTTTTAGGGAACCAAATACAATAATATCCCACTGTAAGAGTTATTTAATAGCCAAAATTTGACTTCCACAAAGGCATATATATAACCATATCTGAATCTCTAAATAAAAAACCATTTTTTTTCACTTATAAAATAAAATCTTAACATATAAGTACCATAAAAATATCAAAAAAATTAATACAATGCTCCCCAATGTTCTCTAACTAGATTTTATATAAAATGACTGACCACACAAACTTCATGTGTGATATCAAGTGTAGTATATGCCATCACATGCATACAACAATAAAAAATAGAATAATAAGGTATGTGTTTCATCTCTTATATCTCCTCATTAGTTAAAATTTATTGACTAGTGATGAGCTTAAAATGTAAATAAAGAGGAGTACTAAACACTTTGGATCTACCCATAGAATATATTTGAAGCACCTTATCAATGTTTCTATCATAAGATAAACATAATTTTTTAGCCTTTATATCATAAGAGATCACTATGACAAGAACCTGTATCATTGTACTCAAGTATTTAATTATAAAAGAATGAAAATATCCTTCTTCAATCTATCAATTCTAGAGGCATCATGGAAAACAGTAATGACATCATCAATATAACAATGTAATATAGTAAAGTCATCATTATAAAATATCTATACAAAACATTAATTAGAATAGATTTTACTAACACCTTGATGAAAAATGATAGACTGAATTTTTATACCACTACCTCAAATCATTCTTTAGACCATATAAACTATTATTCAACATATAGACAAAACACTATTTACCTATTTCAATAAAACCTTCTAGATTCTCTATATAATTATAATCCTCTAAATCAACATGGGGGAATATATCTTTATATCCATCAACAAAATCTTTAGATCCAAAATAGCAGCAAAATAAATGAAGATAAGATATTTTAAAAAAATGTGAGAATATTTCTTCAAAATAAATACCACTCTTCTGAAGAAAACATTTAACAACTAAATATGATTTATATCATGGGAAAAATTGAATTCTTCATTTTCAATCTAATAAATCCAATAATTTTGAAAATCTATTTTAAACTTAGGTAACTTTATCAACTAAAAAGTGTGGGTGTCATGGAATGATCTCATCTAATCATCCATTATTGTAACCCATTTATCCTTCTAATCACTTTCCATTCCCTCATAAAAAGACTTTGGTTCCCCCTATTTAGCGAGGTGCACATACTCATAAGGCGAATACCAATTAAAATTTATATTGTGATAAGACGATATTCTAAGTTTAATTAAAGATTTATTAATTACTCTAGGAATAAGATCATCAAAAAATAGGCACATAAGAAATGAAAACTCTAGAAATTTCACCACGAACATTATTTTTCACATCAACATGATCATCAAAAAAACAACTTGATGTAAATGTGAATCAGAAACTAGCTCAAGACTAACAAATCCATCAAAATATTACAAAGTGGATTTCTTCCCGTATCAATGTTTATAAATTATTTGATGCACCATAAACATAGTATCAGGAATTCTGAAAAGTTTCTTTAGAATAGGATCATAAAACCCATTCCAAAACTCATCATTTCTATAACCAATAAAATTGTATTTCTATATCTTAGCATCCAACATAGATATATGATCTCTTGGAATAAAAAAACATTGGAAATAAAAAATACATAAGTGATCATACTTGATGTGGGATCCCAATGTCACTTTTATGTGTGGTTTTTTGTTGGACTGATTAACCCCTTGGTTTTGAGGTGTTTTGGGATAAAAATTTGAAAAATTAAATACATTTTCTAGGTTGAACGGTTATGGTGAATGGTTAAATAGACTATGTAGCCTAAGTGTTCAGCTCGTAAAAATATTAACCTAGGTTATCTGCATAGTTACCACATAGTTGGGCGAATCGCATTGGTAAACCATGAAACCCACTAGAGGATGGGTATTTTTTTCATTTTGGATCCTTTTTAAATGGGGTTTTCCCCCTTATGTTACCCACTCAAAACCCAATGATCTAGGGGCACCTCTCACCCCTATTAATCCCCCAAACTCTTCCATGGTGTATTTGTGTTGGTTTCTTGGTAGATAAATTCTTGGTTAATATTTATTCTCCTTATATTTACTTCTTCCTCTTGTTTATCAATTCTTATTGGCTTGATTTTTTCTTGAAAAACCCCTAGGTAGATGTTTGGATCATGTGGGTTGTTTCTTTGGATTTCAGAGTGTGTGTTTTTTTATCTTGGTCTTAGTTCTTCCTGATTCATGAGTTTCATCATGTTCTCACGTTGTTGAGGTAGGTGTTTCCATCCATTTCCTTTTTAGAACATTCCATACGATGTTTGAGATTTTCTATTTCAATTTTATATGTTTTATTCATGATTTTGTTATGATAAAATGATTTTCATAGTCTTTTATGTTGATGGTTTTAGGGAGAAAAGGTTATAAAAGGATTTATATGATTATACCTATATATTCTCATTATGAATTTATGATAATTTTTTGATAAATTTAAAAGTGGCCTCCAAAATTAGTATAGGTTATCCAAAATGATGTTTTGACTTGTTGGAGTTTGATAAAAAAATTTAGTAACAAATGGAAGTATGTTTTTATGGGTTTTTGGACTATTTATAGTTTGGTGATTGTGTGAGAACTCTTGTGTTTCATTGTCATAATTCTTGTAATTATTTTATTGAGATTTATACATTAATATGTATTTCCATATATATTTTAGTGTGATATGTGTGTGTACATATGTGCATGGTGTGTACATATATATGTGAGAAAGCTTATAAATGAAAATTCCATTGAACATCCTCCTTCTAAAAATTTGTTTTCATTAATTTATTCCCTTAGTTTCTCATTGTCCTCTCAAATGGTTTTCATATTTATAAATGTCATCCAAATGGTTAACATGGTTTATAAATCACTATAAATTGTTTGTAAAGGTTGTGATTTTAAAACCAATGATTTAAAGGACTGTTTAGAACATTATAAATTTACTTATATGATTTCCTTGGTTTTTGAAATTATTTTGGAAAAAGGTATTTCTCTCAGAAGTGGGTTTGAAGTTCAAATGATAAGACCCATTTGGTAATTTGATATGTTTCTTGGTAAATGGTTTTAAACTATTAATATGTGTAGTCCTGGTTAGTACTTGTGAATTTTTTTTGTGATGGGAAATCAAAATTTTGTCTTCTAGTCAGAGTGGGCATCCACATGAATTGTGATGGGGAGTGGGAATGACATGTACATTGGAATCTGTGGGTTATGGTTAATTTCAAGCATGTGAAAAAGTCCTAATTTTTTCACATATAATATTATCATGGGACCCTAGATGTCATCTAGAGGGTTGATTGATGGTTACTATCTAGTTCCCGATGTGATGGACTAGATACCCCAAATTAGGAGAATGGCCATGGTGGGGGTGCCATTGGTGTTGGGAAAGTAAGGAATCTATGTTGGTGATAGACTTTGAACTATATCATATACTATAATATGGATTTGAATTGCTTACATTCAGGGTCACCTCTTGATATTTTTATGATATACCCATGATTATATTGATTAATTATTCTGTTGTGGCTTCATGTAACTTTGTATTCCTGCTCTTTTTTACTCTGTAATATATGCATTCATGTTGTTTTCTCTACTTTTGGTACCATTTCTTAGATATAACCTGTTATACTATTATCATTTTTTGATTCCTTTTGTTTATGTGTTTACATGGGTATTAGTTTTATTGTTGTGATTGGTTTTAAAAAAATTATTCTGAAATGAGAATCTATTTTAAAGGAAATAGAAGTTTTGGTTTTGAAATTATATTTTGGAAAAGATGTGTTTGGATGTTTAAATGACAAAAACCCATTTTATAACTATATTTTCAAACTATTATTTATGGAATGTTTACAGAAATGATATGTATTGATTTTATAGTGTTTACCTACTAAGTTGTTGTATGATCACACCCCTGTTGTGCCGCTCAACATCAGTAAACCTGATCCACTTTTTATGTTCAAGTTTTTTTTTCAGGTTCTCTCATGGAGTGGGCTATTTTTTTCGATAGTTGGTGACCAAGAGGTCAGAAAGAGATCATGTATAGTTCTAGTTTGGTTGTAATTTGTTTTTGGTATATTGTACCTGGATATTGAGATGTTTTATTTATGTTCAGATATTTATGTATCCTCAAAGCTGTGTTGAGTGATCTATTTTATTTTATATTATGTATATTAGTAAAAATGATCCCCAATGATTTATCTTGTGATAACCTAATTATGTTTTTCATCTTATAGGGATTGTGGACTCCTTTTGGACCTTTTCTCAGGCTGGTTTGTGACAAAATGGTATCAGAGCATCCATTTTTTATTTGGGGTGTGAGGTAAAATGAAGATAGTATTTTCGTGACTCGGGAGGTAGGTATGGGAAGATCATATTGAAATGTTACTCATCTTGAGCCTTAAGTTACCAAGCATATTTGGGATTTGAGTCTTTAAATTTTTTTGGATTTAGGTTTTTGGTGATTTGTTTTATTTGTTAGGTTTGTGTGTTTTCAGGGATGATAATGGGAGAAAACCGACATCACATAGTGAGTTTATATGGCATAAAAAACCACATGGATACAAATTTCATGGTTCAACACGATCTTAGGGGTTTATTCATGCTTATATCATGACCTTCTAAACCATGTGGCCAAGTCATGCATAACTAATAGTCCCCTATTTAATAGGATTTGGGTTAGGTGATGTCATTGGTTTTCTTTTGGTTGACATGAGTGGGATTTAAATGAAAGGTTTTTGAAATTTTTATATTGGTAAATAGGGACTCTATTCTAATGAAATTTTGGTTTTTACTAAAATATTGAAATATATGGTTTTAAATTTAACATAGATGATCTGGAAATAGTTTTTTTGTTGGAAGACATTCAAGTGGGAAGTTGGGTTTGGAAATGGTTTTAGTATGTGAAATGTATTTTTCAAAATGGTTTTTGGTATTTGAAATGGTTATGAAGTGAAATGATTTTGAATTAGGAATGGAAGTGGTGGATTTTGAAATAGGACTATGAAAACTTTTTCCATAATGTTTGATCCGTGTATTTTTTATTTTGGGTAATGTGTTATCACTATTGAGTTTTGATTGAGATTTATTTTGATATTGATTTGGTTTTTTTGCTTTATGTTATTTAGAGAATTTCACCCAGAAAGGTCCCAATAGTTTCTAAGTAGTCTCTTCTAGTTTTTGACTTTTCCCAAACTCCCAGTGGAGTGTTGAAGTTGAGTTCTTCTCAGCCATTTCCCATTTTCTATGGAAATCATGGTTTGTTAGAGTATGTGGAGTGGATATAGAATATTGAAGGTGTTTTTAGGTCCTTAGACACTGCAAAATCTTTAAGGGTGTGAGTTATCTTGGGTATGTTTTAGGGACTGTGGTTGGACCAATGGAAAGTGATTTCTCTATCATAATTGTAAGTTGGGATGAATTTATAGAACTTCAAGACCAATTTTATTAAATTTTTTATTCCTAAGGAGGTGAAATTGAAGACAGTGGTAGAGCTTATGGGTATTCATCAAGGTCAATGGAAAGTGAAGGTGTATGTTGAACACTCCAAGGATCCTATTTTATTTTCTTCAAAAATAGCATTGAGTGATCTATTGAATGCTGACATCCTTGTGTGGGTTCTTTTTCCAAAGATTAAGGATAAATATCTTTCATACTAGAAAGTTCTATTTAGGGAGTTAGTGGATGAGGTGTTCTTAGATGAGTTTTTTTTTATAGGGAATCCTATGGAAATTATTAGCTCGACCTCTCTTGGTGCTAGTAAGGGATCCTAATTTTATAAGGTTGGTAAAATAATGGAACCCATTCTATAAATATATCCTTTATTAGTTCCTTACTCTAATTTAATGGGACTCTCACTCATGTGCTTCTAGTGTATTCTGTTAGGGAATTCCTAGTCATCTTACTATAACACTCTAAATACTTTTTGTTGATGTGGTCAGCTGGGGAATCATTAGAAATTATATGGGGTAGAACCTTGGAAAAATAAAAATAATACTATAGAAACCCTAGATCCTAGAAACCTTTACTCTCTAATCTTTTGAGGTAATCCTTATTATGTTTTTCCCTCCTTTGTTTTTATTCTCTGAGTTTTTGTTTTGGGTGGTTATTCCTGATCTGCATGCTATTTTGTGTGATTTTTAGTCTCATACATGTTTGGATTTTTATGTGTCTCATGGAATTATGAATTGTCATTTGAACTAATGTTTTGTTTGAGTTTCTTTGGTTGGGTCCTTCTTATGATGGATTTTTGTGTCATTGAGTGTCCTTTCTAGTTTCCACTATTCTTGTTGGTTCTTAAATGGTGGGTTGATCTACCATGGACCACTTTTTTATTCTATTTGGAGCTAGTAGGGTGTGACTTGTGGGGTTAAATGGTATCATTGGAGATGGTGGTTCTATTTAGTTTTTGGATCTTTGATTTTTTATTTAGATTATTTTTTATTTTGAGTGAAAGGTTCTGGTTTTGTTTTTTTCTTGATCTTGGTGACTTTATGTTGGAATAAATTGAAATGGTGTACAGAATTGTAACATCTGAATATTAATTTTATGTGTGGGTGTTTGTTGGATGGATTTCGTCCTTAGGTTTGAGGTGTTTTGGGGTGATAATGTGAAAAATTGAGGACTGTTCGCTAGCCACACAATTAAGGAAAATGGTTAAACTAACCATACAACCTTAGTGCGCAGTCCATGCAACTCTTAACAGAAGTGATCTTTATGGTCACCACATGGTTTGGAGAATAATTCTAGAAAATCATGCAACCCACAAGAAGAGCAGTGTTTTTTTTCATTTTGGTTCCTTTTTTATTGGGGTTTCCTCCCTTAAGTTCCCACTCTAAACCCCACAACCTAGGTTCATCTCATATACCTCTCCCCTTGTACCAAGATCCTCTTAGGTAGATATGTGTTGGTTATTGGTGGATTCCTTCTTGGGTAATCTTACTTCTCCCCCTCATTCTTTCTCCCTCATGTTTCTCTCTTTTTTTTGTCTTGGATCTCTCTTGGATAAACCCTAGGGAGAGGGTTGGATTATGTGGTTTTTTTGTTATTAGGGTGTGCGATTTGTCTCTTGGATTTAGTTCTTCCCAATTCCATAGTTTCTTCACATTCACACATCATTGAGGTAGGTGTTTCTATCCATTTCCTTTCTAGATCAAGCCATGTGTTGATTGAGTTTTGTTAAATCAATTTTGAATATGTTCATCATTCTTGTGGTTTTCTAGAATAATTAATTATGGCCTTATATATTAGTGTTTGATGAAAAAGGGGATTTCAAAGGATTTCTATGATTATACATATAAATGCTCACTGTATATGTATGCTAAGTGTTTGATAAAATTACATGTGTCCTTTATAATGGTGTTTGTTGCTTGAAAATGATGTTTGGACATGTGAGAGTTTGATAAAATATTGAGTGAAAAATAGAATTGTTCTTTGTATCACTACTACAAAACTAGCCTTTAATAGCGTTGCCCTTTATCTGCGCTCAAAAAATGTGCTGAGAATGTTTGTCTTTATTAGTGATAAAATAAGTGATGATGAAGGGGGACATTTATGAGGGATTAAAAAAGTGTTGATAAAGGGTAACCTTTATCAGTGCAATTTTTTTAGCACTGATAAAATTGAACCATAATCAACACTTTTTTATCATTGATAAATGTTACCCTTTATCAGCGCTTTATTTTGAGCGATGATAAAAGTTATTGTTTATGAACGCTAATATTAAAGCACTGATAAAGGTTTTTATTTATCAGTGCTCTATTAGCACTGATATAGGTTTAGAAAATAAAATTAAAAAAATTTAACAATTTTATTAATTAAATAATTATTTTTAAAAATGAATAAACATATATATACATTTTGAAAATTATTAAATATTATATGTTAAATATATAGATATTTAAATTGATTAAAATAAAATAATTAAACAAATAATAATTTAAAATGAGGAAATTAAGAAAAAAATTAAACATTTTATTAATCAAATTTTTATTTATTAAAATGAATAAATTTAATATATACATATATATAGATTATAAATATTGATAAATAGTATATATTAAATGTAGATATATAAATGATTATATAATCGAACAAAATAAATTAAAAATAAATAAATTACAAAATTATTTAAAAATTTATTAATGAAATAATTATTAATAAAAGTGTGTAAGTATAATACACACACACACATATATATTAATTATAAATAGTAATAAATAATAAATATAAAATATAAATATATATAAAAAGAATAAAATGTTAATTAAAAACATATTAATGTCTTATTCATTTTTAATGTTTTTTGATTTTTCAATTTAGCATATATCAAACGTCGTGTGTTACATTTATTTCATGCATATATATATATATATCTGTAATTATTGTAGTTTTTATGAAAACACACTCATAAATATATCTACACAATATATAGAAACACATACACAAAATATTTATGTATTTTATTAAAATTTTAGTATATTTTATAATTTCATTTTTAACACGATACATTTAATATTTTATTTTTTTAATCAGTCAATTTTATTTATTTATTTATAATTCTATTAGAGTTAGGGAATTTATTTTTAATATTTACTTTATTTTATTTTTAAGTTTTATTATTTTCTATTATATATATAAATATATATATATATTATGTTTTAGTATTTTCAATATCTATTCATCTTTAATTGAGTATATATATATCCATGGTTTTTTAATAATTTATATTTAATTAATAAAACTTATCCATTTTTTCAATATTTTTAAAGTGCACTCATTTTGAATTATTCAATTTCATTCCTTTTTAAAATGGATGTATTTAAGGTTATATATCCACTAATAATGTTAGAAATTTATTTTTAAATAAATATTTATAAATAAATATATTTATAGATGTATATTTAATATATTTATAAATTTATAAATTTAAAATTATTCAAAATAAATAGTAATTATTTTTTAAATAAGTATTTATATAATTATAAATAAATAATTATATATATTTAATAATTATAAAATTATAATAAATTTATTTAAATAAATCCTTTATTAGTACTAAAATTTTAGCACTGCTAAAGATCCATATTTATCAGTGCTAAAAACCGCTGTTAAAAATATTTTTTATCAGTGCCAAAATATTAACGCTGATAAAGATATTTTTATCAGCCCTTTCTGTGAACTGATATGGATCTCTTTTATGAGGCCTTACCAATTTAATGCTAATAAAAATAATCTTTGTTAGCAATTTTCTGAAATCACTATTAAATTTGTTCTCGATCTATTTAAAAAAACATAACTGGAACTCACTGATCCTAATTCTGAAGATCTTGAGGAATTCCTTTGCTGCCGGTGTGACTCTGCTACAATCCATCAGATAAATTAAGGATAGAATCCAATTTATATTATTTTCTACTTTTTTCTATATCATTGTTTGATCTTTTTGGTTCCTCGTTTTTCATTTTCATGCTATTCTTAACCTTAACGAACCTTACATTCATGTCCTCGCCACTGCCAGTGTGACTCGTCTATGTATTTTAATGGATTAATGAAAAGACTAATATCTATAGTTTAACTTCATGCAACCTGGATGAGAGACACTATGTAATTTAACTTTCAACTCCTGGGAAGAATTTTCACCGTTTAATGTCATGCTACTAAGATGAGAGATGCTGTGATGTTTAATATCTTTCATAAATAATGAATTTGTGTAGTTTAACGTCCTATAACCAGGATGAGATACAATATACAGTTTAACACCTTTCTACTAGGATGAAATTGTGATATTTAACTTCATGAAAATAGGATGAGAGACACTATTCATTTTAACGTCTTTCTTCTAGGATGAATTTGTGCAGTTTAACATTATAGAAGCATGATGGAATATGATTGATGACCACTATGAAAAGTATTTAATGATAAACACAGTGTTAGTGTGGGTTTTGACTCATTCCTCATCCATTGTGTCCAATGTTCATGCTCTTTTTTGTGAATTATCTTGTGTTTGTTTTCCAAAATGGTTTTTGGAAAGGGGAAAAATGATTCCTGAAATTGGATTTTCTTTAAAAATGTAGGTTATTATGTTGTCAAAAGTGTCCTTAAAAGAAGGTGGTTTGAAATTGAAAATGAAATAGTGGTTTTCAAAAATAGAATTCTTATTTTGTCATGAAATTTGTCTTGTGATGCAGTTTTTTGGCCTGAGATGTTCCTTTTGGTTGTGTTTTAGATTGATTCTGAACCCGATTTTATGATTTTTATGTTATTCAGAATATACCGCCCAAAAAGTTCCCTACAGTTTCAAGTAGGTCTCACCCTGTTTCTAGTTCTCCTTAGTTGATGCCCATCTTCTGTGGTAATTGATGTTTGTTAGAGGCTGTGAAGTGGATTTAGAAAGTTGATCATGTCTTCAAAGTGTTTGGAACTCCCAAATATGTTAGAGTTCGTATTATTCTGGATCTGTTTGAGGGTCCATCTTTGGAATAATGAGAGTTTTTCCCCCACCAATGATGTAATTTGGGATGACGTGGGAAGATTTTAAGTCCATATTTGTCTGAGGTTTTATACCTAAGGAGGTGAAGATGATGAAAAGGGAAGAGCTCTTGAGTGTCCAAAAAGGTCAGTAGATAATGAAGGCTTATATTGAGCACTTAAAAGAGCTAGTTTCCTTTTGTCTGGTGGTGGTGTCATAGGATATGTTGAAAGCTTCTCTTTTCATTGGGGGTCTTCATCCAGATATCAAGGAGTAAGTCCTCTTCTCCAATGATCTCCATTTTGAGAAGTTAGTGCAGGAAACATTTTTGGATGAGTTGTTGTGAAAGAATCATAAACAAATTGTCTTATTTGTTGTCTCCTCTATTGGTGTGAATATATTCAGAGTTTCCTAATTTTTGTTTTGTGTCTATTATGCGTTCCTCTTTTATTATAAAATTTTGATGAAATTATCCTGTCGTTGTTCAAATGGTTTTTTTTTAAAATGTGGAACTTTAAATGGTTAGTCTTTCATGACTTAGTTCTCCTATTTCTATCATTCTTGTTTGGAGATGTCTATTTTTCTAGAGAAATTGGTCTTTTTGTTTTGTGTTCGGGTTTATTTATATTCAATATTATGATCATTTCTACTACTTTTTCTATTGGTGTAGTGTGTTGGAATAATATTTATGTCTATTTTTCTCCATTGATCAATGAATCAAAAACATGGATTGGTTGTGCATCACTCAAAATTTTAACAACAAAACTAAGGATTCTCTGTTCACTTCAATAGTTTTGGTTAACTACCACTTAGCATAGGATATAACCTGAAATTCCTATATGGCGTCCCTATGATGCACTCATATCACACACACTCTCCACCATCTCTATCATATCACCATTAAACATTCATTTTTCCTTCTGTTCCTGCACTCATTTACTATTTTCATGCAGCTGATTGCATCATGAATCTTTACAAGTAGTAAATGAGTAAAAAAAGAGAAGGAAAAATTAATGTTGAATGTTGATATGATAGATATGGTGGCGAGCATGTGTGGTGTGAGAGTATCACATGGATGCTAGGTAGGAATTTCAGGTTAGATGATATACTAAGTGATAGTTAACCAACAATAGTGAAGTGCACAAAGAATTATTAGTTTTGTTATTATCTTATATCGGGACCAAATAAACCCTTTGAAAAAAATGAAAAGGTAATGTTACGATATACTTTATCTATTTTACAAAAAAAATATATAATGAAACATTGATTTAATTTTAATTATTCATTTTAGAGTTCACTTATTTTAGAAGATTTCTTCCCATGTGTCAGGACTTTGTAGGAAGAGAATGTAATGCCCTAACCCTAGTTACCCAGAGTCAGTGCATTATTACATAACATTTTCATGATCACAAGGGATCAAGAACCTAAAGTTCGATCAGTTTAGTAGACTTGGAAGTACTAGATACATACATAAGTTTTACATTACATTATGAAATAAAAAACAACAACATTGTTTCCCCTTTGAACACACTCATACCATTTGGCCTATTACTTCAGGTTATTCATAATATACTTCTTCACATCCTGGGAAAAAGAAAACATAATAAAGGGGTGAGCTTAGATGCTCAGTAAGGATAAAAATATAGAATAAACTATCATAAATAAGCATAAACATTTGAGGTAATATATAAGACTAAAACACAAAACTTTTAAACTTAAACATCAGCATAATATGGAAAATATAAATCAAATAATTCCATTTACTTATTCACATTGATATTCTAGTAGTCGAATAATCATGTGTAATATCAATAGCTAATTTCATAATGATGGAATGCCTAATGCCAGTCAGCATAACCACATAGTCAAGGCCTCGTTCTAAGACTACAAATAAGATTTTGTCAAGGTATTGTGCTGATACACTAGTTTTTATCATGAGACCTACCGATGCATCGGGTAGCTATAGCGGGCTCCACCCATCACTTACTAAGTCCAATGCATTCCTCATATTAAAAGGTTGAAACATAACATAAACATTCTTATGAAAACTAGCATACAAAATGTTAATACTTTAACCCTAAACCATGAATGGTATAAAAATGACATATCCATAGTCAGTCATATAACAAAATCATCAATACAATATGGAATATTGTATCATAATAAATCAATTTCAAATAAGTGTAAAATCCATCAAATGATGTTGACATAGATGAAATCAAAACCATTGGAGAGAAATATCTCTTTTTATTTTGAAATCATTTAAAAATAACGTAATTATAAAAGATAACATTTATTTTGAAAATATTCTTATAAGCTTGTAGGGGAATATTTGAAGGTTTTATAATGACGGAAAGTAGCCGCACTTTTCGTATAAGTTAAAAAAACATTCTTACCTTAATTTGTTGATAAGGTCATAAAGTACCTTTTTTGAAAAATGATGGAAAGATTCCATTCAAAACATTTTATGAAAAGTAAAACAAGGGTATAAATGAATTTAACCCATATTCTAGGAAATATTAAAAAAGTTTTAGAATACAATTTTAAGAAACATGGATGAAGATGATAAAATTTTTTCAGTAGATGCATATGTGTAAACAACCTCGGATAATAAAGAGACTGTAAAATTAACCCTTACCTTTTAATTTTACTTAGTAGAGGGTAATTTAACCTCCTGTATAATAGTTTAATCATTTTTATTAAATTATAAAAGAAACATATACATAAATATGATATCATATATGATCTTCCAATATTGGTTTATTAATAATATTTTAGTAGTATCATTGTTTCAGGTGTTAACTGATTCGTTTTAATTTATTTATTTTGTTATGTAAGTCATGTTTTTTATGGATATGATGTATTTTATTCATAACCAGAATTATATTAAGTTCTTAAACATTATTTTTAATCATCAAATGAAAATTATTCTTGAATGGTTATGATGTGGAAAAAATATCATCGTGTTCATGGAGACGGTAATCCGTACGTACGCACGAGTGAAAATATCATTCTATTGATGATAAAATAATATATAATTGGATGGTATATCATATATAAATAATAATTAACATGTTATATTTATTATTTACATCAATTATACTCATTATTATACCCATAAAAATAATGACGTGTTGAATAACAAACTACACCATGCCGTGGAGACGATAAGCCATACGTACACATGTATGATGAATTTTCATTCATATGATGGATAGAATAATGAATATGGTTTTACCATATTTAAAATAAAATTACAGTATGTATAACATACTAGAGATATTATTTTGGTATGGAAACAACAAAGAAAGAGGAATTGGAATAATAAAATAGCTTTGAAAGAGGTGGTGAAACTATTACCTCTTCTTCGGGTGATTCCTTTTGATTTGATCAAAAGGGATTTTTAGGTTGGATTTATGATAAAATTAAGGCATATAGGTTTAAGTTAGAGTATTTGGGAGGATATTTGAGTGGGTTTTTTCCAATAAAAATGGATTTGGGGGTGTGTTTTTGAGTGAAGGGGAAGTACCCTTTTATAGGAGAGGTGAGGGTCACTTTAGAAAAAGCTTGAAATATTATTTTATTATAAAATAATTTTCAGTTTATAATGGCTCCAAATAGATTTATTTCTAGGATAAGGTGGGTATGGGTAGAAATACAATAAACCAATAGGTTTTAAAAAAGTTTATTCACCATATTAACCTTATCTTTTAGATTTAACTATTAATTAAATAATTTAACCTTTACAATGTCTTATTGTATTTTTACATTACATGGTTAATAAACTTACTATAAAATGAAAACAGGACCCAAAGTGGGTTATTAATGAAATATATATCATTATATAAGTCTTTTGGATGAACCTTATATTTTTAGGAATATTATATCATTTAATAATATAGTATTTGTTTTTAAAAACTCATTTATGTCAAATTTGACACTATTTAGTATTTGGTTATTGTGAAAGTCAAGAAAACTTGATTACTTGGAAAAAAATACATTAAATCAATCCTAATATTTCATATTAACCTAAAAAATTATTTTAATGCATCATAAGTCGCAATTTAAATTTACTGTTATATTTATAATAACAATTATTTTAATCATTCATTAAAAAGTTAATTACTGCATCATCATTGTGTCATAAATAAACTTAATTATTTAATGTCTGAAAATTATAAATAAAATTCCATTATATAGGAAATATTTTTATCTTTATAATTAATATTTATAGTTTAATTTATATTATGTATAACTATATATTAAAAATGTTTTAGTTATTAAAATTTGAATTTAACACTTTTAACTCTTCTTCAAATTAAATAATAATAAATGTCCTAATCTAATCCAAGTGGATAAAAGAGGATTATATTTTATTCCTAAGATTGATTTTGGTTGAAATACACTTATCAAATAGAATTCGTACATGTGTTAGGGTAATTATAATATTATTTTTACCTTTAATTACCCTATTTACTTTTAACTGTGGTAAATGAAATTCAAAAGTTACTATTCAAAAAAAATTATTTTCATCCCATTGAACCAAATTTTACTTACTGATGTCAACCATGTACCTCGAATTTTATAAATTAAATTTATAGAAGCGGTAAAATTACATTTTATGTAAATTTGCTAATGTGCCTAGAAGGTTGGTAAAAGACGTTAAAAGTTCAATAAATTTTTTTACATCTAATATTATTATAAAATGACTCCAATCAATTAAATTTAACTAATATATGTATTATATATCTATTTTTTACTTAAAATAAATTTAATTATTTAAATAAAAGTTGGTTTTTATGTACCTTTCAAGATTTTTTTACTATTCATCAAAAATTGAAAGTTTTCAAAAAAATACAAAAAATTAACCCTAAGCTAATTTTGAAATTCCAGATCCAAAAAGGAAGTCTATTTTACCAAATTAAATTTTAGGAGTGTCTAATATTAATTTTATTATTGTTCATAAAATGACATAAAAATTAGTTCTTCTAAGAAAATACTTTTTCTAAATATATAACTCTTTTAAAAAAACATGTACATGTCATTATAAATATGTTTCATTTATGTGAAAACATTATAAATAATAATAAAAATTTATTTTTTTACTATTCATATCACAATATTTAATTGATAAATAAATATATTGTTTGAATTATTTTAATACTAATGTGTTGTTTCACAGAAACTCAATCTTGCGTATAACACAAGAAAATTCGGTGTTGTGTGCAGTATAAGAAATTTACTTACTTTAAAGATATAACTTACCATGAAATATTGCCGTGTTAGAGAGAAACAATGCTGTCTCTATTCAATCACAAAGGTAATGTTGATGTTTTCATAGTAAAATCATTGTCTATAAAATTAAAACATTTTTTCATATCACTATGGGAAAAAGTGGTATTAGCGACGGGTTATTTGCGACAGGAATATGTCCCATCGCAAATAACACCCACAATTGGGGTATTTTCGACGGGGCATAATCCCCATCGCAAATGGTTTGGCGCGAATGTGCGCCAAATCGCGCGAAAGATATTTGCGACGGGATCCCCTTCCCGTCGCAAATAACCGACGACAGTAACAAGTTACTTGCAACCGGAAGGTGTTCCCATCGCAAATAACCTAGCGGCAGGGGTTATTTGTGATGGGGCCCATCGCAAATAATCCCTTTTATTGCCGCCCATAATAAATGCATCCGGGGTTATTTGCGACGGTCCTGTCGCAAATAATACCAATTGCGATAGGAATACCGTCGCAATAAACCCCGTCGCAAATAATCTAACCTATAAATACAACCAGCATTGACAAGTTTTTCTGAATCTAAACTAGTTTTTACTAGTTTATATGTGTTGAGTGAATTTTGTTTTGCATGTCGATTTCAAGGAGGTTGCGGGGATCATCATACAAGTACAAGAAATCGAAAGCTCGAAAACCAGTTTAAGGTTTTTTTTGAATTTTAATTTAATATTTATTTAATGTTTTTGTTTTATATTTTTACATTAGTTTTTATTACTTCTTATTAGATATAATTATGTTGTATTAAGGTATTAAATTTGATTTGTTAGATTTAATTATTAGTAATTATCAATATTTAATAATTAAGTGATTGTAATTAGTAATTAATATCTTTAATTTTAATTAAAGATAGTAATTAGTAATTAATGAATGTAATTAGTAGTTAATGAATGTAATTAGTAGTTAATGAATGTAATTTTTAGTTAATTAATGTAATTAATAATTAATGAATATAAATTTTAATAATTAGCTAATTGGAAAAAACTAGCGTGATCATTATCTTTCCTAATTATCTTTTCATCTCTGTATTGGTTTTAAGAAAAATTCTGTCTCCACATGTAATATTTTCATTCTTTTTCAAAATTATCAACCTACTCACCAATAGAGAGGTGAAAGTGAATGAAAATATTACATGTGGAGACAAGAAGTTAAACACACAGATGAAAGGAGAATTGTAACATAATATAAAAAATTATATTATTTTAATATTAATAATAAAAAAATACTAATAATGTAATAATGTTATTATTATATAATTAATATTTATGAAAACATAATATTAGTATTATTAAAATAATAAAAAAATTATAAAATATTAAAATTATCAATATTTGTAATAGGTTTTTCTTTACTCTTAACATGTTCAATTCTTAAAGCGTCAATTTTTAGGTCTATCCCAATAAAATTTTAATGTCAGTCGTGTCTGATGTAAACTCTATAATTATCCTTGCTTGAGGGTTTTTTCTAACAAATTATTCAAAACCAGTAATGCTTTTATATTTTATAGAAAAATATGGAACAACGAGGTTGTCAACAATAATTATTAGATGACCGTATACGGATAAATCAACGTTGAAATCCAAATGGTTCTTGTTTAAATATAGTATATATAGAGGGTGTGGAGACTTTTTTAGCATTTGCGGCATCAAATCCAGAATTTGTTTCAGAAGGCACAATAAAATGTCCTTGTAAAAAATGTGCACTGAGAACATTTGACACGTTTGACAAAGTTGGGGGATATCTCTTTCATTTTGGTTTTCAACCAGATTATGTTTTTTGGTATCAACATGGTGAACGCAGTTCTACATAAGGTAATACTAACTTGATTCCGAATCCATCGCGGTTTCAAAATTTAGTACATGATGTTGCAGGTCCATCTATTCAACATACAGAAAATAAAGATTATATTGATTCAACTTCTGAGTTGGCACACTCTGAATTTTACGATTTGTTGACCTCTGCTGAGGATGCGTTATATCCTGGTTGAAAGATAAGAAAATTAGAAGCAAATGAAAAATTTATGGCTATCAGATGATGAAAATCTTAGAGCTCAATGATGGCTTTCAGATGATGAAGATCACAGAGCTCATACGTATGTTCTGCTCAACTGTGAAGAGATGACATCATTTGTACTGTAATTGATTCTATTACTTATTCTAATATTTATGTTACAATAAATAACTTTGTTTTTTATAGATTGTATGATAATCATATCAAGAAACAACTTCCACAAATTACAGCAGCTGCTCTCGAAGAACGCAGAATTTTTTTTTCTTAGTGGTTTCAAATACTAGTAACATAAATTTTCCATACTTTAACATCTCCTTCAATTTATAGTTTACTATATTGATAATTCTTTCACAAATTTTCAGGTGTCTCAAAATGCTGATAAAATTGACAGACGACTTTGTATATTGAGTAACCCACCATCCCAAATGGTGAAATATTATAATGCATATGTGGTGAATGGTTTTCGATTTCATACACATGCATATGGGGAATAAAAAAAACAATGAACAGTGGAGTTTTCTTGAGAGGATCTCATCATAGAGAAAATGAAGTTGACTTTTATGGCATACTTGATGAAATCATTGAACTATGTTATATAGGACACCATTATATAATGATGTTCAAATGTCGGTGGTTGGATACTGAGAGAGGCGTGCGTGTTCATTCGACTCATGGAATCATCGATATTAAATGTAAAAGTTTTCTTGCAGTAAATGAACCATTCTTACTGGCTCAACAGGCACAACAAGTTTATTATGCAAAGTACTGTGCTACATCAAGAGACTTGACTGATTGGTGGAGCATAATAAAAATGAAAATTTGAGATAATCAGTTTAGTCAAAGTTAATGTGCATTCACTGAAGTGCAAGGAATTGAAGTTTTTCAAGAGAGTACTCAAAATCAATCTTTGTTACAAAGAGACATTATTATCGATGATGAAACCCCTCAATTAAGAGTTAGTGATGATGATGATGATGGTAATGACATTACAAATGAATTTTAAATGGTAAGAGATGAAGCAACTGGAACTCAAATAGATATCGATGATATTGAGGAGGAATATGAAGATGACATTGATAGATATGAAGATGATGATGAAGCTGAACATTGATACAATTCAATGATAGTTATATATAATCATAACTAATATATATGTATATATAATAATAATTATCAATTATTTTCTAACAACAGTCATTTTCGGTTTCAGATGGACGAGGAAACATTTCGTGAGTTGGCGGATGCTGACCTATCTTTCAATGCGGATGAGTTGCTGGAACCTGACCCTTAGCCTGAAGGCGCTTCAGGGAGTACACAGAGGGGGTGCGGTCTTGCACGACTGATGATTCCTGACCCCATCCCCGAGTGATGTCCACTTCTTGGGTTCGATCCATGCACCCAGAGGTGTGATAACCTGTGCATTTTACTAAGATTTCATTAATCTATTTACATAATACATGTTTGATTATTGTTTTTACAGTTTTCTGCATATAGCAGTCGGACAGGGCAACGCTATTTTGTGCAACTATTTTTCTCATCCATGGACGACATGGGAGCATATTCCTGTTGATGTGCAGCAGGCAATGTTCGGCCATTGGTTGGTACGTACGTAAATAAATAATTTTTGTTTAGAAATTTATTTCATTTATAACATGATATTTTGAATTATTTGTAGGATTTATGGTATCCGATCGAGGATACCATGCGTGACGCCATCCACGAGGCATGAGAGGTGGCCATGCGTGATCGCTTTCAACAGTTTTTGCACAATTTAAGAAGAGATGCCATGAAGAAAGCAGGAGTGTCATATTTTGACGAGTCAGGTAGATCAAACCGACCAGAGTACATTTCATCCCACGTATGGGATGGATTATGTGCACACTGGTTGAGTGGTGGATTTCAGAGGAGATCATCGGTGGGGAGGCAGAATCGGGGGAGACAGGAGGTGACTCATCGAGCTGGGTGTCTTACTTTCAGTACTCATAGATAGCATTTGGTACGTACATTTTTTATAAAAATTTTATATAACTTTAGATATTAAGAAATTATTTTATGTTCTTATAGGCTGTCGAGCACCCCGATATTATGGAGTACACCGTATATCAGAGGATGTATAGTGATCCAGCTACTGGGGAGCTCAGAGGTGATCGCCAGCGTCACATCGTGGCCAGTATTATTTGTTTTCATGTTTAAAAATTAATTGCATATAATATATTCACAATTTTAATTTTAAATTGCAACTACAGGAGTCATATGAGACCGCAACGTCACAAACCCGGCCTGAGGGTCAGGCCGAGGTATCAGATCAGACCAGTGGCCATCAGTTTGATGAGGAAGCATGGATGCAGGCGACCCAATATGTCTTCGAGAAGGGCCGGGTAGTTGGTATCAGCTCTAGACTGACTCCCGGAGATTATTATGGCAATGCTGTGATGTTGGCGTCCAGCTCGAGAGGAGCTCGTGCATCTTCTTCTGCTACATGGTATGAGGATCAGTTGCGATCTCAGACTGAGTTGATAGAGAGTCTCTAAATGGAGCATGAGGAGATGCGTCGGCAGCAACATCAGCATGAGGAGGAGCGCTGATGACAACAACAGGTGTGCGAGGAGCATATGAGTCGGAGGCAGCAGCAGAATGAGGAGCAGATGGAGTACATGCGCCGACTCACTCATGCCTTAGGGATGGAGTTTACTCCACCAGCAGATCCCCCCTCCCCCTCCTCCTTCATATTAGTTATTGTTTAGATGTTATAAAGTTTGTAAAGTTAAAATATGACATTTTTCATATTCAGAGTTTCTATCTTTCTTATACTGGTGTCAATATTATATTATTTAATTTCTATTTATTTTTAATACTTTATTATTTATTATTGGTATTTATTTTAATGTTTGTTTATTTTATTAATAATAATATTTCTCTTAGTATTTTATTATTTGTTTATATTTCTTTTTGAAAATGTTGATAATTTTCATATTTTTATTTTCTAATTATTTTAATAATATTATATTCAGTGTTTTCAATACATAAAAAGTATCAAAAATTTTAATTAAAATTTTAATTTTTTAATTATTTATAATAATATGAATTCAGTATATTATTATTATTATTATTATTATTATTATTATATATTATTATATTATTTATATTACAATATTAATATGATTAATAATATTATTCATATTTTATAATATAAATTATATATATATATATATTTAAATTTTTTAATATTTTAATTTAATTTTAATTTTTTAAATATTTGAATGATTTTTTGTTATAATATTTGAATGAATTATAATTGTATTATTACTATTATAATATTAATTAAATTTTTTTATTAATAATTTTTTTTAATTTTTTTATACATATTTGCGACGGGATAATCATCCTGTCGCAATAGGTATTTGCGACAGGACGGTATCCCGTCGTAAATAATTTTTTTAATTTTTTTTTAAAATGCCTATTGCGACGGGCCCGTCACAATTACTTATTTATTTTTTTTAAAAAAATTTAACTCTCTTACGATGGTATTCGTGGCCTGTCGCAAATAACATTTGCGACGGGCCCGTCGCAAAAGCGTTATTTAAAGTTTTTAATATATATATTGATTAGTATTTGTGATAGGACATATTTCCATCGCAAATAATATTTTTAGCGACGGAGCCGTCACAAATAGTGTTAGTTGCGACGCCATTTACCGCAACGGGTCATTTGCGATGGACCCCCGTCGCAAATAGGCTTTTGCGACGGGATCCCGTTGCAACTGAACCATCGCAAATGGGCTTATTTCCAGTAGTGTATTTATGTTTAATATATCTATTTTTAGTATTACTCACTTAATAATTGTTTTCTTAAACAGGTGGATTCTTTTGTTCAAGTTAGGGTGCTCTGTCCAAATTTCCTGATTCTTCTCTCTCCGAACCTTTTCACCCCTACAATTTTGCATTTATCACTTTCTTTAAAGTTATCTATATTTAATTTTCAGGAATAGTAATTCCACTACCTCTACTCAATTACAAAGGTAATAATTATATTCTGACAGTAAAATCACTGTCCATAGAATTAATGTATTATTTCATATTTATGATTAATTTATTTTTTTTTTTTATTACTCATAATAATTGTTTTCTTGTACATATGGATACTTTTTTTTCAAGTTGATGTGGGTTTTTTGAATATTTTAATGCAGTGTTGGTAGTTCAATAAAGAATGTTAATGGAAATCTTGGTAACATTGATAGTTAGGTTTTTTTTAATGTATGTAATAATTTATATTTATCTAATTGTATAAACCAATGTTTTAAATGATTATAATATAATTTTTTTTTCTGCTATTTGTGTTATAAATTTCATTTCATTTAAATTCTGTATTGGGACATGTTTTTTTTGATATCTGGTGTGTTTCTGGTGTTTTGGTGTACTTTTACAGTACACTGCAGTGGTGCTGTAGTGTGCTGTTACAACACATTGTAGTATGGCCCTTTATCAATGCTTTTAAAAGCACTAATAAGGAACACATTTATCAGTGCTTTTAAAAGCACTGATAAAGGATACATTTATCTGTGCTTATAAAAGAAGTGATAAATGTATACTTTATCAACGCTTCTACAATGTTGATAAAAATTACTTTATCAGTGCTAATAAAAGTGCTGATAAAGTATTCCTTTAGCAGTGCTAAATAAAAGTGTTGATAAAAGACACCTTTATCACTGCTTTTAAAAGCAATAATAAAAATCCTGGGCTTTTAACATTACTCATGTTGTTAGTGCTTTTCTAGCACTGATAAATTCCATTTATAATACTTTTAAAGGCCATTTTTATAGTAATGTTTGGGTTTTTCTCTGCTTTATAGTTCGGTGTTTGTGTGCGAACTCTTGTGTTTCATTGTGAATCTTATTGGAATTGTTTTATTGAGCTCTTGATATTTATATATATGTTCATATATACGACAGTGTGATATGTGCATGTCCATATGTGCATTGGGTGTATATATAGATGCATGCATGCATATAAGTATAAATTTTAGTGAACACCCTCATTCTAAAACGTTATTTCCCAAATATATTTTTCTTTGTTTCTTATCCTCCTCTCAAATGGTTTTCATATTTCCAAATGTCTTACAAATGTTTTCCATGGTTTCTAAATCACTCCAAATTTTGTGTAAAGGTTGTGATTTTGAAACCCATCCTTTAAAGGACTGTTTGGAACCTTGTAGATGTACTTGAATGGTTACCTTAGTTTTGGAAATGGTTTGAGAATTTTTTTTGCTTCCCTAAAAAATGGATTTTGATTTCAAACTCTAAGGCCTATTTGGTACTTTGAGAAATTTCATGGGAAATGGTTTTTAAATCTCTCAAGATGTGTAGTCCTAGTTGGAACTTTTGAAATGTTTTCTGTGTGATAGGAACCCCCATTTTTATCCTCTAGTTAGAGAGGATATTTTCATGGATGATGTTAGGGATTAAGAAATGTATGAACATCAACATTTGTTGGTTATGGTTAATTTCAAGTATGTGATGAACTCATCATTCTTTAACCTATGTTATTATCATGGGATCCTGTACATCATCTAGAGGTTCAAGTATTGCTTACTGTTTCATTACCCATAATATGGACTAGATCCCCCATCATTGGAAAATGGACATGGTGGGCGTGCCAATAGTTTTATGCTAGTATAGTATCCAGGTCAGTGATAGATTATAGACCACATCATACATTCCAAGATGGCTCCAAAATAAGTACATGTATGGTCGCCTCTTGATATGTTTAGGATATTCCCATGAATATATACATTGTATGTTCTGTTGTGGTTTCATTGAAATTTTTATTCCTACTCTTATTACATTTTTTTTCTTGCTATGCTTTTTGTACAATTTCTATGATATACCATACTAGATGTGATTGATTTTTGATCCCATTGTCCATGCACTTACCTAGGTTGTGGTTTTCTTCTTGGAATTGGTTTTCAAAATAGGATTTTTTTAAGGGGAATTTATTTTAAAGGAATGATATATATTTTTTGAAAGTGGATTTTTGGAAAGTTGTTTTTTGATGATTAAATGATAAAATCATATTTTCTACTTATATTCTCAAACTAGTATTTATATACTATTTAAAGAAGGGAAATGTATGGATTATATGGTTCTTTACCTACTGATCTGTTGTATTCTCACACCCTACTTAAGCCACTCAACGTTGGTAGACCCAAGATGTTTTAAATGTTCAGGTTATCGTTCAAGTTAACCCATTGAGTGGGCTCATTTTTTGGATGATTGGTGACTAATAGTCACATATAGATCATTTATTATTCGAGTTTGGTTTTAGTTGGATTTTGGAATCTTGTATCTTGACCATGAAATGTTTTATTTATGTTCAGATATGTATGTGTCATCCTGGTTGTGTAATTTTATATATTCTATTTTATGTTATGGATATTTGGTGAAATAATTCTAGTAGATTTATCTTGTGATTCCCTGATGCTTGTCATTAACTCTTGAGGATCGGGGAATCCCTTAGGGCCTTTTCATGAGTTTGTTCGAGTGCCCAATTTGGTGGTTAAGCCAGGTCAGTTTGTGAAACTTGATCTATTTTCCTTAACAAAAACTATTGGGAGTGTTTGACTATAAAATAACTATAGGGGATAAATTAATTATATAGGAACCATTAAAAAACTACTCAACCCAAAAATGCCTAAGAAACTTTGCTTCCAAAAGTAAACATTAAACTTGTTCCATTAAAGACTTGTTCATTCACTCAATGACACCATTTAGCTAGGTAATTTTAAGAGGAATCATCTTATATCAAAAACCTCACTTCTTGTAGTAATCATCAAAAAGACCAAAATACTCACCCTCATTATTAATGAAAAAATGTTTTAAACTTATTTCCTATTACCTTCTCAATAGAAACCTAAACTACTTAAAATCATTGAGCTCCTGACTTTTTGAATTAAAAAAACCCAAATATTGTGTGAATAGTCATTAATAAAATTCAGAAAATAAATTCTACCACTAAAAGGCTTATACTTAAAAAGAAATAAGACTTTAAAATATTCCAAATCAAATAAGTATGACTTTCTGTGCAAAGGATGACTATTGAATCTAACCCTACTTTGTTTTCTAGAGATAAATTGAACACACAAATCTAATTTTTCACCCTTTAAACCTAGAGGAAACTTTCTCTTGACCATAAATCTAGGTCCCATATCAATAATGTGGATAATACTATTATAAAATATTTTGGAAGAAAAAATAAAATCAATAGTGCAAGTAGTATTAAAAGAAATAGAATCTCTATTCTAATACAAACATTACTTCTTCTTACCTTGTTCCATTGTCAAGAACCTTTGGAAATGTTTTATTTTATATTCTAAAATTTACTGAAAAGACCACCATCATAAAAAAATTGTAGAATAGATATTAAAATGAACCTCAAGATCATGTCAAACAATCTTTAAAATTATCTTACTTTCTATGTTTCCCTCCAAAAGAATAGCCTTTGTACAGATAATTTCATCGTTACTATCATTGCCCATATTTAAAATTCCAAAATTTTATAGGTTTTAATATGTAAAGAACTTCTTTCTTGATTTCATGTGAAAGTGGAAAACACTATCAATAGCCCAAAAATAACCATTATAATCAATATTAATAGAACTATAAATAATAACATGATCACCATGATAGTAGGAAGACATGATCATCACTATCACTTTCTTTTATTCTATTGATTTTTTTTTTTTTTTATCTTTTTAGATGATTAAAAATTTCTTGAAATTTCCTTTCTTACCAAAATTATGGAACTCAAAGCCTTTCTACTTTATCCTATATTTTCTTCTACCCTTTATTTTACCCTACCTACTCAATATTTGAATTCTTTCTTGACCTCTCCCCCTTTTATCGATGAACAAAATCTTCAAAAAGTATATTCTTGGTGTATGTATCTGAAATTATTCATTCAAAATAAAGGACTTGAAAAAAATAAATTTCATAAGACCATTTAGAGTAGAACCATTTAAAGAAACATGTAAATTATCTTGTGAATCAGTTAAAGTATTAAGTAACCAAATCACTAAAACCCTACCATTATAAGTAATACCCATTATAGTTAAGTAATAAAAAACTCTATAATTCACTTAAATAATTAAAAATGGATATAACATATTTATACATCATGATTATCACCTTTTTGAATATAAAAAATTTATTATTCCCCAGAAGGGAAGAATAAGTGGTCTCAAGCTTCACCCACAATGTTTTAGTGTGATATGTTGACAACAAAGTTAATCGTATTGTCTTCCACCCACTGAAAAATGGAAACAAAAAACATCTCACACTCAAAATCTTTTTCTTCATAAGAAATTTAACCTATATTATAGGTACCAACCATTTAAAGATTCATTAATTTGGAAAAAATAGATCCTCCATTTTTAATTACTACAAGTTATAATTAGTATCATTTAGAAGTATTCTCTAACTGTAATTTTCATATATGATTTATTAGAATAAAAAATACAGATCTGATACCATATGTTGATAAATGTGGTGGTTGGTGAACATGTCAAAAAATGAAAAAAGAAAACATGTAGTGGAATTATATTCTTTTCTATTCAATGTACTTGGAAAATTAATCAGATTTGTAATGAACTAAAAAATATGTAAAAAATTTAAACATTGACACTAAGAAATTTTTACATGGAAAACCAAAAAATACAAAACCATAGGACCTAGTAAAGAAATAATAAATACTAAAAATTCTTAATACATGGAAAATACACCCCAAAACTGATAGGGATCTTAAAATTAATACTCTGATAAAATAGGTTAAATTGAAGAAAATGAATCTAGATACAAGTTATATGAAGTTGAATAACACAACCATTGAAAGGATTTTAGATTAAATATATTATTGGTAAAAAATACCTCATGTTTTTCCCTTGGAATGTTTTGGGTGTGATTTTTTTTGTTGAAAAAGCCAGATGATTGATGATAAGTATGGTTGGTGTTTTCCGAAGATAGGTTTTTAAGGTGGTGTAGTTTCCCAGTGTTTTCCAAATTTATGGGCCAAAAAATTGAGAGTTTGAGGTCAGTAAAGGAATGATTTAATCTTAATTAATGTTATGAATAAAATTGAAGAAATCAAAAAATGGGGAGAATCGCATACCATGTTTCGAGAATGGTACGTAGAGCGGAAGAAACAGTATGTAGAAGCGGTTTGCGAAACCGAAAAACAGTTCGTGGAAGAGGAAGGCATGATACACGGTTCGAGTACCGCCAACAGAAAAGAACGACCACGTTAGAGAAAAGGTGGTATACAGTGCATGCATGATGATGGTTTGCAGAAGTCTTGAGCTTTTCGGATCCAAGGAGATACACGGAGCACGTAAGAAGACGGTTCGTTAATGGCTTGAGGTTTTCAGTGGAATTAGTATCTGTAAGCGGTGGGTTAGAGATTCGGTAAATATTGATTTAGCGGATTAAGAAGATATATTTTCCTATATAATAATCAGTAACCCCACTAATTACTTAGGATATGAAACATCATTAGAAAGAATATTTTTCTCCAATAATTCAGTGAATACCAACGGTAGTTCACTCAGGGAGGATTGTGAAGGCTGAAGTGGTTCCTGCATAAGGAAATACGTCGAAGGTGTTTGCGGGGTTTCTTAACCCGAAATGGAAGTCCAGTATGTGGAAGAAGAATTATAGCACGTGGATGGAGATTTCTCAGTACACAGAGGAAGAATATCAAATACACGAGAGAGAGAGAGAGAGAGTTCTGCAAGTAGTATGCAGAGGGGGACCTCCGGTATGCGGTAGCGAATGCAGTTTGCAGACAAAAAACATTTCATGGACATAGGGTGATTTCGTAGAGAAGGTTCATGAAGTCAGTACGTGACAGCAGTACGTGATCGCGAAGGCGGAGGAAGTTCACGGATGAAAGGTGGTTTGCGGTTGCGGCAATGATACGTGAGGAAGGTGTCCCGCATACCAAACTCGGTACTCAGTACGTGAGAAAGGAAGGTGGTTTGCAGTTTGCTCATGGAAGATTAAAAAGGCTTCAATTTAGTTTGCGAAAGTATTTTCGGGTACCTAACAGTACTTTGGAAGGAGGAATTCATATGCGGGTGAAAAAAAACTTCAACAGAGAATCTAACTATAGTTAAGGATTCATGAATTCATAAAAATGAAGGAACCTATGTTTCCATAAATTGCGTTTGACC
The DNA here is from genome assembly GCA_963277665.1 of Viscum album. Lineage (NCBI taxonomy): Eukaryota > Viridiplantae > Streptophyta > Magnoliopsida > Santalales > Viscaceae > Viscum > Viscum album. The sequence continues at coordinate 165,269,622 of OY728158.1, read as the reverse complement.
TACAAGTCGATAAACTATGAGTGGATTTCTTTCCAAGAGCACTGAGTGAAGGAAGAGGAAGACAGTGACCCATTCCACTAGTAGTGAGCTATAAAAAGAGGCATAGGGAGTGACCCTTGGGAATGCAGTGAGCATACCCTAAACCTTGTAAAAGAAGTGAACCTGGGAATAGAATATCTAGCCCAAACGTTTTACTCATTATTGGGAGTGAGACTTAGTAAATTTGGTACATCAGCACATTTCCATTGTATACTCCTTGGACGTAGCCCAGTGATTGTGAACCCAGTAAAAATCGCTGTGTCCTATGCATGGTTTCATACCTATACATATATTTCTATGGGAGGAAGAGTGAATTGAGTTTTTTCTAACAACAAAAAAAGATCCTAATGGTAGAAAGTTTTAATCTCCCATTCCCCGATTCACCCCCTTCTCAGGGTATTCGACCTAGTGGACCTAACAATTGGTATCAGAGGGAAGGTTTCTTTTATCATATTGGTTTCTATGACTTGGTCAGTAAATTTTATCATGTTATAGACTTAGTCTGCTCTTATCTTATTGTGCCATGGAAAAGGGAAGAACATCAAAGAAGAAGAAGAAGTCTTTTCAAATTCCCCATTGTGGAAGTGTCAATGGAAAGATATTGATTATGTTGAAGAAATCAAGTAGTGAACATAATGATGATTTGGATAAATCATACAGTAAAAATACTTTCTCATTCAATGACGTAAAAGGAATGAGTGGAGAAACTGACATTCTAAGTGATATTCGAATTACAGATGATGAAGAAACTCCCAGAAGAAGAATAGTGGAAGTTGTCTATAAAACAAAATAATTGGACCAGAAGTTGGATGAAGAGATTAAATCTAAAGATATCTAGATCCAAGCGATGGAAATTGAGGTTAACAAGATAATAGGATTAAATCAAAGGATTATTGAAGTGGTCACTAATCTAAGGGAGAAGAATAATTCCCAATTTTAAGAACATCAAAACTTGTCTATAAAGTGAGAAAATATCAAAGATGATGTCCATGGAACGAATATGAACTCAGATGAAATTCAGAATCTAAAAGCTAGAAATGATGATCTTGCTACACAACTATCTGAACAATTTCAGATGAATAAAAGGCTACAACAAAATAATTCCTTCCTCTCTGATTCTGTTTCTCAAAAAAAATTGAAAATAAATGATAAAAGTGATATGGTAGATAAGATAACATGAGATCTGGAAGATGAGATGGCTAGAAGTAAGAATCTCAGAAGTGAACTCAATGCTCAACTTGAACCAAGAGATAAGAAGATACAAAAACTTTAGGAAGAGATAGAATCAGTCAAGAAAGAAATGGAGAAATCAAATGACCAAGGAAATCCTAAGTTTAAGGATTCACTGCACTTACTATTCAATTGTTATTTGATTGGTGATGATAAAATGAAAAGAAATTACGCTATTTCTAAGGATAAGCAAGAACATATTTTCTTATCTTAACGACCGCATAGTATAGGAACGTCTGGAATTGGATATGATGATCCCCCTTCTATGCATAATATGAAGAGAGTAGTGAATAGTTCCAGAGATAAGAAAAACATTGTAGGTGCTGAAGATAGACCTAAGAAGGTTGTTACAGTATGTAATGATAGCATATGCTATTTCTGTGGGATTCATGGTCATACATCAAGATATTTTTTAGAGGATTAGGAATACATTTCATACTTTGAGGATAGAAATTTTAATAAATGTTATAATAAGAAGAAGAATCATGGAAAGTCATGAAGGAACACCTCTCAAAATAAAGCATCCATCAGATGTTATTACTGTGGAGGAATGGGACACACTATGAGCATGTGTCAGGAAGCTCTGGAGATCAATATTAGAAGAATAATTTAAGCTACATCAACATCTCAGATGAGAAAGGATAAATTAGGTATACCTTTGATGGAAGATGTTTTATATGTTCTGATCATGGGAATTTGGAAAGAAATTTTAGAAAGAAGAATAAAGGTAAAAAGGTGTTTCAATCACCTCCTCAATTATAGTCACAACAACACTCCTAGAAATAATGTGAACAACCCTAGATGAAAAATGAATGATCAACTAAAGTTGTGAGTAATACGAATTCAAAATCAGTGGAAGGCTCAAACCCAACAAGAAAGGGTTTCATGACTCAAAAAATTTACAAAAGAAAAATTGATAAAGAATTTCATGAAAAATTCACATATCATTCCACATATTGAGAAGTGAATACAAAAGAAATAACAATCCAATGGAGGAAGAAGAAAGGGCATATGAACAATGGAAATATTTTTTCTCAAAAGAGTAATGATAAATTGCATATTGATGGAGAATCAAAGAAGGAAATGTGTTTAGGTGGGTTTAAACCTCAAATTGTGAGAGAGGCCATGCCTGTAGAATCTAGATATCAGAAAAAGACTCACCATTTCGGTAATGTATGCCTAGCCATATGGCCAGAGTAGTTGAAGTTGGCTATGAATCTTGAAGAATCAAGGAAGGAGTGTGATGCTCTGCAAGAAAGAATCAAAGGGTTGACCCATCAAGATCAATCAAAATCCTCGCATTGAGGATTCCAGAAGTACCCTTATCCCTATGCATATAAATTCTATTAAATTTTGTTAATGTGTTTCAGGTTCAAAGGGAGATACGATCCATGGGGAAGTGGCATCAAAATATGCAAAGTAGGAATGTGATGTGATCCATAATGTCAAATGATTCAAATTAGTTACCAGTGGTGGAGAAGGAGAAGAAGAATGTTTGGGGTCTAAAAAATAGACCTTATAACTGGAAGAGATGGACATCATAGTGGGAGCTTTCTACTTCCAAATTAGATTCAACACAATATTTCTATTATCCAAATCATTATCATAAGGATGTGTGCTATGAAAAGAAGAGATGACATGATGAAGAGTTTATGTTGAAACTGAAGAGAAATCAAATATATACATGGATTATCCAGGGGTTTTGAGTTGGATTGAATACATATCCATTGGTATCATGCCCCAGTTTAGGTTTTAGTTTTCCACCGAGAGAAGACGGATTGCCGTGAAGCCACAAAAATCATGCACTACATGATTATGTATTTTGTTCCAACAATGTGGTATCAGCTGACTGTTTTTAGGATAACAAGGAGCTGTGAAAAAATATCAAAAATGTTTCAACAAGATGCTTATCAAAAGTGATGAAGTTATAAGAGAATCAAGAGGAGAATATGTGAAAATTTTGATTCAGAAGAAGACTCAAATGATGAAAAAAAACACTGTCTTCCCAGAGACTAGAAAGAAGAGCTGATATTGATAGGCAGAACATAATTGGTGATATCAAAACAATAGTTCATAAAAGATGGACAATGTCTCAATAACAATGGCAGAAATCATAGGATGATGGTGACACAAGGAAGGAATTACACTTTCATCTCTCAATCTAAATATTAAAAGGAGGTTTTGAGAAATTTTGGAAAGGGTAATTCCAAAGAGGTGAAGACTCCGGCTGCTACACAGTTGAAATTGTCATGAGATGATGAAGGAAAGATAGTTAATATCATAGAATACAGGAAGATCATTGGAAGCCTGTTGTACTAGACATCAACAAGGCCTGGTATTGTATTTTCCACATGCCAATTATCGAGGTATCAAAGCAATCCCAAGGAGAGACATGATTGCAGTAAAAATAATTCTTCAGTATATCACGAGAACATTGGATTTTTGCCTAATGTATAATGAAATATCTAAGCCAGAGTCATTGGGATATACATATGCGAATAGGGCTCATTCAGCAGATGATAGGAAGTCCACATCAGGTGGTCCCTTTTATCTTGGAGGGTTGTGTATTTCTTGGTTAAGCAAGAAACAAGATTGTATTTCATTAAGCACCAAAGAATCTAATTACATGACGACTACTCAATATTTCACGCAACTATTTTATAAGAATAAACAACTTGTAGATATGGGAATTAAAGTGAAATATCTGATCGGAATTCATTGTGATAATTAAAGTTCTATAAATCTTTTCAAAAATCCAGTCCATCACTCAAGGACAAAGTACATTGAAATAAAATGTCATTTTATCAAGGAGAAGGTGGAGAAAGGGCTTATTAAGTTGTAGTATGTGCTTACAAAACAACGAGTTGTAGATATTCTTATGAAGGCCTTACCCAAAGAAGCATTTGAAAGGCATCGATTGGCTTTGGGAGTCCAGTCGAATCCCCACACATGAAAATTGTGAATAAAACCTTGAAGTGCCCTTCAGGTTCATTAACAAAGGGGGATAAAGTGTGACTTCCAGGGGGATAAAAAGACATGGGGAGAAGCTATTAAGTGGAGCAATGAGATAGGGGGTGTTAAAGATGATATGAAGCTATTTGGGAGATCTATAAGATAGGGGGAGCATTAAATCTAACAATGCTATAAGTGATTAATCAAAGAGTAGATATCACGATAGCTGATGATTTTGATAAAAGTATAAGAGTGATGTTGGAATGGTGTGAGAAGGTTTCCAATGATCAATAATTGGTATTATTTTAAGAAATTGGTATCATTTTGGTGTCAAAAGTTGATGTTTGAAAAAAAGTGATTCATCGATGATCTTTTCGTTTATTCTTTTTTCTCACGGTGAGCATTGATCCTCTGGGATTAGAGTATGTGTTGAGTAAATCTTTGATAGCTATCTATATCGCGTGAGGTGAATGGTGGTTGAAGTTTGAAGGAGATTTAATGAGATATCAAAATGTTGATAATTTTTTTAATAAGAGTCTCTATAAACCCAAAGTGGGAGATTGTTGGGAAAAATCCCTCAAGGTGTCCCCTCAGAATGCTTTGGGTGTGATTGTGTTTGTTGACAAAGCCAGATGACTGAAAATAAGTGTGTTTGGTTTTTTCCGAAGCTAGGGGTTTAAGGTGGCCTTGTTTCATAGTGTTTGAAAAATTTATGGGCCTCAAAATCAAGAGTTTGAGGTTGGAAAAAGAAGGATTTCCTCATAGTGAATGGTATGATGAACATTGAAGAAAATAGGAAAAGGGTGAGAACTGCGTACCATGTTCCGGGAATCGTATGCAGAGTGGAAGAAAAAGTACATGGTAGTGGTTCACGAAACTGAAAAATAGTTTGCGGTAGAGGATGGCATGTTATGTAGTTTGAGTGTTGTTGATGGAAAAGGATGACCGCGTAGGAGAAAAGGCAGTACACGGAGCACATAGGAAGATAGTTCGTGGATGGATTGTGATTTGCAAAGCCAAGGAAATATGTGGAGCGCATAAGAAGATGGTTCGTGAATGACTTGAGGTTTGCAGTGGCATAAGTATCAATACATGGTGGGTTGAAGATTTGGTAAATCTTGATATAGTGGATTAAGCAGATATCTTTTCCTATATAAGAATCATTAACCCCAACGATTACCGTGGAGATGAAACATCATTATAAATCTATCACGACCTGACCCTAACCGGCCTCGAGCCGCAACTACCCCAAGACCGCCTCCACAGGCCGGGGGATAGAAACAAGTGCCAAAGGATAAACAACTTGGGGAGGCCTTTTCCTGAGTACCTGTACACAAACACGCAACCCACTCAATGCAGAAGTGTAGAGTAAAAGGAAAAGTAAAGTACTAACTCTATAAACAACCACAAAAGTGCATCGACCTCTAAACAGTACAAAGTAAAAGCTGAAGGTAAACTAAAAAGGAAAAAACACGTGCCCAACTAGAAAAGAGCCACGACTCAGCATCAGGAAAACAAAAGTAAATAGTTGGGAGAGTCCCACACCTGGAAACCGACTACGACCACCGTACGCGGTCCAAGCTCCCAAACTCCGAAGCTCTGCTGAAGTCACGACCAACCTATCTATCACCTGCAAGTTCATACCATATGCAGGAAAAGCCCAAGTAGGGATGAGTATAAAAATACTCAGTAGGATTCCCCAAAGGCTCGGGGGAGCAACAAAGGAGGTACCAAACAAGTGAGCCGTAGATTGAACATGGAATAGTAAAGGAGTACAATAGAGAGTGTAGTAAAGAGTACAACTCAACCTAACAAGAGGAAGGAAGTAGACTCATCCTAACACAAGGAGCTAGAAATGGTGAGAAGATGAACTTTCCATCGAGCCTTCACAACATATATAAGGAGAGTAGGCTCATCCAACCACAAGAAGCTAGACACGGAAAGCACATGGCATACCCCGCGTGTCTTCGCCTCTCTTGGAAGGAGAGTAACCAAAACCAAGAAGTGGGTACTAGAACAAGGTATATACATATCCATATACTCAATCAAGAATCCCTAACAAGATCATAAGGGGATCTCCATCCCATAGCTCCGCCTGAGAATGCGAGTCGCCAACAGTCCCAGAAGTAAACACCATCGATGCCTAGTATCCCACCTTTCTGCCCTAAACTGCAAGTCAAGAGGATCAAATCATCACACCATTGAAACTATCATCTTTGAGGGGCACTGACTCACCCGCACGATTTTAGGTCCCATCTCAAGGACGCTTCTCAGTGGGGAAAGCAACCCTCGGACTTGAGAGTTCTAGGGAAAGTCAAACCACACCTCGTCACCGTCACATATCCGAGAGGTCTGATCAAAGTCACATCTGTCACATCACTAACACACACAATCCAAGGGTCCCGCTCCAGTAGTCACGGAGAAAATACACAGACTAGCATAGAAGAAAGGACTGAGTCTGAAAGAAGTCGTCGGGTGACCCACTGCCCAGTCTCTCCTGGAGGGTAGACCCTAAGGGGTCGACAGGTAACCCACTGCCCAGTCTCTACTGGATGGTAGACCAGGAAGATGTCATCAGGCGACCCACTGCCCAATTTTTGCTGGAGGTTAGACCTGGAAGAAGTCGACATGCGACCCACTGCCCAGTCTCTGATGGAGGGTAGACCTGGAAGAAGTCGACAGGTGACCCACTGCCCAGTCTTTGCTGGAGGGTAGACCTGGAAGAAGTCAATGAACAACCCAATTCCAAGTCTCTGCTCGAGGGTAAACTCAGAACTGTTGTGGCAATACCTATTGGAAACAACCTCATGAGTAGAGGATCAATGCCCGCGTCATGTATTGGTCACACCAGAATTCACAATAACCCTGCTAGTCTAAACCATCATTAACTGAAGGACCATCAGCGTCACGTGAGGTCAAAGGTACGTAAATTAGAACACGACATGTACAAGGGTCCCACACGACGTGTGGCCCTATTTCATCTATGAACCAAGCGCACAAACGTCCTTGGGTACAAACCAAAACATGTACCTCCAGGAATTCTTGTATACTCGCAGAGTATACCACATTTCTAGCCTAAAGGTTATCATGCACACAACACCCAATGTCTACGCGAAGGGAAAAAACATAATTTCGCCAACCTGCTTCCTCTATGGCCCGATCACGACCAATCACATCTCTTTAGACATCAAATTCACTCACATGGGAGTGAATGCGATCTCACACCAAGGGTTCGCTTCCAAACACAGCAAGAAGGACCGCCATTGGAGCACCTTTCATACTTCCCCATTTAAATGAGATCTCAAAAGAGGCACCACATGCCCAAACTGATTACACTATTGCAGTCCTCGTGGAAAAACACGCGATATAGACTACTTACTCACCCGAAATGGACAACCGGTGAATACGGTACTATTCACTGTAACCAGTCTATGTGGAGCCCGCACCCCAACTCCGATACTCATCGGGAAAACTGCGTCATCGTGATGATCTCGGAAAAACACGCTGAAATGACTATTCATACGCCCCAAAAGGATGCCTAATGGAAAAGTCGTAGTATGCTGCACAAAGCTAAAGAGACAGCATGTGGGGCCCACACCTCAACTCCGGCTTCAATGCCTGAAACCACCCTGTTCAATTTCGCATTGATGATAGGGTCACAACGCCGCTAATGACGCCAAAAACAAACTCCGGATGCAGAAGCTGCAACTCCCCGCGCTATACGCAAATGGGCCCCACACTTTGTCTCCAACCCAAACGCTTCAAAAAGAATTTCAAAAAGTCCGCATGAGTACTGGGGTCACACTGCCATTGACGGCGCGTCAATCGGACATCCCAAGCAGGATTTAGGTACAACGCATTAATTAATTAATTAATTAAGCAATTAATTAATTATTCATATTAAGCATTTCATACCACCGAGCAACAAAACCAACCCGCAAAGGCTCCAAACCAAACTTGTAAGGACCTTCTCAACTCCAGGGCCAGAGCACATCTGACGGCACGTCAAACGGACGTCCGGCTCGCAAGCCACGTCCGTCACAACTTTAATAATAATTTAATATTATTAAATTAACGCGTTTCGGGTCACCCACCTTCGGGCACAGAACCCAAAAACCTTGGAACCCATCTTAAAATGTCCTTCTCAAAGATACCGATCCACAGCCGCAAACGGCGTGTCAAACGGATGCACCGTTTAGCAGTTACGACCCCTCGAATGCAAGAGGGGGCCTAACCGGGCCGGTTCACCCCGACCGGCCCAGTCCTAGCCGCCGGCCCGCTGCCCCGCCCCGGGTTTGGTCATGGCTTGCCCAGCAACACCGGACCCCTTCTTTGGGTCAGGGTTTCTCTTTTTTTCTTCTTATTTTTATAAGCAGATCGGCCCTTCGGCCGGTCTTTTCCTCGTCGCCAGCAGGACCTGCACTTTGCGGTTCCTCATCTCCCAGCCGACCGGCCGTTTGGCCAGTCCTCGTTGACACACCTACAGGACCTGCGAGGCGCTGGTCCTGGCTTCCCCCGCACACCCGAGGTCTAGCCTCAGGCTCCCTTCGACCATGACGGCCGACAGATGTCGCCGCTCACCAGACCGCCTCCCCCTTCGCTCGACCGCTATGCCATCCGCGACCGCCTATCGAGCTCCCTCACCCGGCCGCCGTCGCCCTCGGTCCACCGTGCCGATCGACCGTGCTCACCAGGCCTGCTGAAGACCCGCCATGCCGCATTACCTAGACCACCTAGCTGGCGCGCGAAGCCACCGAACCACCGATTCTTGGATGGCCGGAACCTCGTTGGAAAACACCCAAAAACCTGCTGATCTACGACTTGCATCTGCGGACATCTCGGGACTCCAAACTTAAACCCAAAATATGCGTCGGAAAGTTCAGAATGTGAACTACTCATTTATGGTCTTTTCTCGAATATCAAACAGCAATTCGATGCCTTAATTTAAGTTCAAAGGAGAGGTTTGGAATTAAAACTTGAAACGAAGAACTCCTACCTGTAGGGGCGTAGCCCGACGCTTCACGAAGGGTCCACCGGAGCACTGCGCTGCCTTGGAGAGGTGGAGGAGAGGATAAGAGCTCCTCCTTCGTTGGAAGGGCTTGTGCCAAGGAAGAACAAGGGAGGTGAAGGGGTAGTGGTTAAGTGTTCAAATAAAGGAAAAATTAATAAATTTTTTAATTAATTTAAACCCCTAAATTAACCTGCATCTGAAACTCTTGATGGGGTTGAGGTTAAACCTCCCCTAGGGAAAACACCACCTCTTGAGCAAAAAGTAGCTCTCATAATTTTAATTTGACCCTCTATTCGAAAGTTATAAAACTTAGAGCCCAAGGCCGCTAAATTACGAAAACGCCCCCGGTGGCATTTTCCACAGAAGGCCCGTGCCCGCTAAACTTACAACCATCCTAGGGTAAACGACACGCTCCGGACTCAACGATGCCCTCATTTTTCGCATCCGAGTAACCGTTTAAGAGATACTCGAGTTTAACCATTAAACGAATAAATTAATTTTTTAATTTATCCATCTCACGCTCCGATAGCGATTGAGGGGTCCAAACACTCCGCGCCGACATGTTTTATGCTGTTCCTAGGGTAAAAACCCCATTAGGGACCCATTAATACCCTCATATTTTTGATCTGAAACACCGTTTAGGAGTTATCCCATTTATTTCACGTTTTTAGTGTGAACGCCCTGAAAATTTAATTCCGGTCACACCGGGGCTTGGAATCGCACACCGTCTGAATGAGCTGCTCTAGAATAACATCAAAAATATTCCAAAGTCTTTTATAGAAAATAACTGGGTTCTTACATCATTCCTTCCTTTAAAATTTTCTTCCCCGAAATGGAAAACTAGGGAATAACTCAGGGTACTAAGCCCACACCTGGCTCTCCCGTACCTAGAAGAAATCTTGCACAGTCCCGCATCACCACACATAGACCAAAGGGTTTGATCTATTCACACAAGGTCTGCCCTTGCTGATGACATGCATAGGAGCATGCACACTTCTTCTTAGGTGAGCCATGAGGGAGACATCGTGCACTCACTCCTGACCTTAGGGTTAGGTCAAGGTGGTAGGGAACCTCGCCATCCCTTCGCACTGTCTCAAACGGCCCAAAGCCCCTGGGGTGTAGCTCACCTCCCCGATCGATCCTCTATGTCGCACGCCATGACTGAAATCACTGTTTGGTCCTCGGACAAATCCCGGTGATCCCCTCCTTCAGAATATCTATATGGTGAAACACCTAAGGATATCTGGTCACCCAAGATTTCATAGTCGATGTCTTGCAACCAAGACTCTATTACACACTTGGAAAGTGATGGAGTCGACACCATCGGCTAACAGAAAAGGTTCTATGCATTTTACTATACTAACATAGGGTTATAGCGATGCCTCACATCACCCTGGTAACACCTCAAACAAGGAGCAGAGAGAAAAATAATTTCACATACAAATTATAACAATTCTACTTGGAAAAAGTAGAAGAGCTATATAGTGTACCTCTTATCCCCTCATGCTCTGCAGGATCGTAGACATCCAAAGATCGCGGCTGTCCGTGGTCCCAACTGTCAGCTCTCGGCGCCTGACATGGACTGCCTGGTGGTGATGGGAAGACCTCATAAAGTCATCCCCCACTACCATCTCCTCCCGCTCCTATTCTAGAACCACCTCTCTGGACACTACTCCAATCACAGCACTGCCTCTTTCGTGGTGGTGCACCTGCTGCCTGCCCGATATTCTCAGCGTGCCTGGTCGGGTAGTCCTGTGCCAATTGACCTCGCCCATCGCAAGCGTAGCACCAACGCTCTCAGGTCTTCCCTGGTGCCCTCCGTCTCCACTATGGTGTAAGACCTTACCCATGAGTCCAGTTATCAGAAAGCCACCTGTGTCGAGGTTCTGTCGCCCGACGCCTGCTAGCTGCGGCAATCATCTCGGCTCTGTCAAGCCAGGTGCCACCACAAACTGTATAGCGTGACAGGAATCTCTTTATCACCAGTGCCTGTTCTAGAACCCCGACATATGTGTAAATGCCCAAGGGTACTATGACATCACGAATCTCTCTGCAGATACCATGCTTGAACTTTTGTGCATTGAAGTTTCTGTCATGGGCCAAATCTGGGTAAAAGTGTGCACGGTCTGTGAAACTAGTCACATACTCAGTCACCATCATCCCTCCCTTCTAAAACTGCAGGAGCTCCTGGTTTTGAACAGAGTGTAAGTAGGAGGGGTAAAACTCCTCATAGAACAGCAGCTGAAAGTCGCCCCATGAAAGCGACGACTCATCAAGAAACTGAGTCACAAGACTCCACCAACGACCAGATACTCCGGGGAAAAGGATGGTGTCCAAATCCACCATAATATCTGTCGGTTTCTGCACAAGCCTGAAGAGGCAAACCACTGTCTCGAGAAAAACCTATGCTGCCTAAGGGTCTGGCTCACCACCGAACCTCAACGGTCTCTATCGCTGGAACTCAAAGAGCGCGCTCAACCTGCACTCAAGCTCAGTCTTCTCAACTGAAGCTGTCTCCTCCTAATCAGGTGGGGGTGCTGCTACTGGACCACCCGGAGAAAGGGACTCCATGATGGGTCCTGGACTGAGGCATCGTAGCTCACAGGGTCGTCGTCACGAACCAAAGTTGGTATCCTGGCTGGATGTCTTTTTAGAGACATCCTGAATGTTATCAAGGAGTGCCGCAGTCAGATGAGTATATAAGTATATATAACAGTCACAACAATGTGGAGCTGACTCAAGAAGGACAGTCAAAGACTCAATCCTATGTGATGCACAAACCAATTTTCCCTACAATGTGTGTCTCAGCATGCCGAGTCGACAAGCGGGTTATCAGGGTCCTGGTGAATGGATAAGTCGACTGCCGCACCATCACTGGACTCCCTCACCTGAGAGCCACTCTTCATACATGTTTACAACATTTCCCTAAATCCCAACGTATTCCTTTTAGGGACATCCAAACAAAGTCCCATGGAACGAACCACCTTTAATACCACTTTGTCCCGACCCGACCCTACCCGGGATCGAGCCGCAACTACCCCAAGCCCACCTCCATAGGCCAGTGGATAGCGACAAGAACCGAAAGATAAAAAACTCGGGGAGGACTTTTCATGATTACCTGTACACACACACACACACAGCACACTCAATGCAGAAGTGGAGTGTAAAAGGAAAAGTAAAGTACTAACTACTATAAACAACAAAAAAAGTGCATCGACCTCTAAACAGTACAAAGTAAAAGTTGAAGGTAAAATGAAAAGGAAAAAACAGACACCCAAACAGAAAAGTGCCACAACTCAGCAATAGGTAAACAAAAATAAACAGCTGGGAGATTCCCACACCTAGAACCTAAATAAGACCACCGTACATGGTCCAAGCTCCTGAAATCCTAAGATCTGCTGAAGTCACGACCAACCTGTTCGTTTCCTGTAAGGGCACACCAAGTGCGGGAAAAGCCCAAGTAGGGGTGAGTATAAAAATGCTCAGTAGGATTCCCTGAAGGCTCGAGGGAGCAAAAAAGGAGGTACTGAAGACGTGAGCAGTAGATCGAACAGGGAAAAGTAAAGGAGTACAATAGAGAGTGCAGTAAAGAGTATAAATCAACCCAACAAGAGAAAGGAAGTAGACTCATCCTAACACAAAGAGCTAGAAACGGTGAGAAGATGAACTTCCCATAGAGCCTTCACTACCTATAGCAGGAGAGTAGGCACATCTAACCACGAGAGGCTAGACACAGAAAGCACCTGGCATACCCCGTGCGTCTTCGCCTCTCTTGGAAGGAGAGTAACCAAACCCATGAAGTGTGTACTAGAAAAACGTATATACATATCCATATGATCAATTAAGAAACCAAGACAAGATCATAAGGGGATATCAATCCTGTAGCTTAGCCCGAGAAAGTGAGTCACCAACAGTCCTAGAAGTAAACACCATCGATGCCTAGTATCCCACATGTCTGCCCCGAACTGAAAGTCAAGGGGCTCAGATCACCGCACCTTGACACTATATGCTTTGGGCGGCACTAACTCACGCGCACGGTTTTAGGTCGCGTCTGAAGGATGCGTCTCGATGGGGAAAGAGCCCCTCGTACTTGAGAGTTCTGGGGAAAGTCAAACCACACCTCATCACCATCACAAAACCGAGAGGTCTGCTCAAAGTCAAATCTGTCATATCATTGACCTGCACAATCCAAGGATCCCACTCCAGTAGTCATGGAGAAAAGTCAAAGACTAGCCTAGAAGAAAGGGATGTGTCTGAAAGAAGTCTTTGGGTGACCCACTGCCACGTCTCTGCTGGAGGGTAGACCCTAAGGGGTCGATAGTTGACCCAATGCCCAGTCTCTACTGATGGGTAGACTTGGAAGATGTCGACAGGCGACCCACTGCCCAGTATCTGCTATAGGGTAGACCTATAAGAAGTCAAAAGGCGACCCACTACCCAGTCTCTACTGGAGGGTAGACCTAGAAGAAGTCGACAGGTGACCCACTGCCCAGTCTCTGCTGGAGGCTAGACCTGGAAGAAGTCAATGAGCATCCCACTGCCTAGTCTCAGCTGGAGGGTAAACTCGAAACTGCTCTGGCCATCCCTACTAGAAACAACCTCTTGAGTTGAGGATCAGTGATTGAGTCAAGTATTGGTCACACTAGAATCAAAAATAACCCTACTGGCTAAAACCATCATTAACAGAAGGACCATCTGCGTCACGAGAGGTCAAAGGTACGTAATGTAGAACACTACACGTACAAGGGGCCCACACAATGTGTGGCCCTATGTCATCTCTGAACCATGTTGTGAAACATCCTTGGGTACAAACCACAACATGTACTTCCAGAAATTCCCATATACTCCCAGAGTATACCATATTTTTCTAGCCCATAGGCTATCATGCACAGGACACCCAACATCTACGCGATGGAAAAAAGGTAATTTTTCCAACCTGCTTCCTCCACGGCCCTAGAACGACCAACCAAATATATTTAGACATCAACTTCACTCACACGAGAGCGAACGCGGTCTCACGCCAAGGGTTCGATTCCGAACACAGCAAGAATGACCACCGCTGGAGCACCTTTCATGCTTCCCCTTTTGAATGAGATCTCAAAATAGGCTCCACATGCCCAAAAAAATTACACTGTTGCAATCCTCATGGAAAAACACATGACATAGACTACTTACTCGCTTGAAACAGACAATCGGTGAATATGGTACTATTCACCATAACCAGCCCCTGTGGGGCCCGCACCCGACTCTGATACTTGTCGGGAAAACTGCGTCATCACGATGCTCTCAGAAAAACATGCTGAAACGACTATTCATACGCCTTAAACAGATGCCTAATGAAAAAGTTGCAGTATGCTACACACAGCTTAAGAGACGGCCCATGGGGCCCACGCCTCAACTCCATCTTCAATGCCTGAAACCACACCGATCAATTTTTCCTCGATTCCAGGGTCACAATGCCGTTGACAACGCCAAAAATAGACTCCAGATGCAAAAGCTGCAACTCCCCACGGTATATGCAAACGGGGCCATGTGGTTCCCACACTTCGTCTCTAACCCGAACGCTTCAGAAAGCGTCTCAAAAAGTCTGCACGAGGACTGGGGTCATGCTGCCGTTGACGGCTCATCAATCGGACATCCGAAGCATGAGTTAGGTCCGACGCAACAATTAATTAATTAATTAAGCAATTAATTAATTATTCATATTTAGCGTTTCGTACCACCAGGCAACAAAACCAACCCGCAAAGGCTCCAAACTGAACATAGAAGGACTGTCTCAACTCTAGGGCCATAGCGCCTCTGACGACATGTCAAATGGACGTCCGGCTCTTGAGCCCCATCTTTCATAACTTTAATAATAATTTAATATTATTAAATTAATGCGTTTCGGGTCACCCGCCTTTGGGCACAAAACCTAAAAACCCCAGAACCCATATTAAAAAGTTTTTCTCGATGAGACCGATCCACAACCGCAAACGGAGCATCAAACAGATACATCGTTTATCAGTTATGGCCCCCCGAACGCAAGGGGGGCCTAACCGGGCCGGTTCACCCTGGCCAGCCCGGTCCTAGCCACCGGCCAGCGGCCAAGCTGCGGGTCTAGGCGCGGCTCGCCCATCAACACTGGACCCCTTCCTTGGGTCTAGGTTTTTCTTTTTTTCTTCTTTTTTTATAAGCAGACCGTCCCTTCGTCCGGTCTTCACCTCGTTGCCAGCAGGACCCGCACTTTGTGGGTCCTCATCTCCAAGCCGACCGGCCATTTGGCCTGTCCTCGTTGACACACCGACAGGACCCGCGTGGCACGAGTCCTGGCTTCCCCCGCACGCCTGAGGCTAGGCCATAAGCTCCCTTTGAACACGACAACCGACAAATGACACCGCTCGCCAGGACACCTCCCCCTTTGCTCGACCGCCACGCTGTCCGCGGCCGCCTGTCACACTCCCTCGATCGGCCTCCGTCGCCCTCTGCCCGCCATACTGCTCGACCGTACTCACCCAGACTGCTGAAGACCTACCGTTCCACACACCCTAGAATGCATGGCTGGTGCGAGAAGTCACCGGACCACCACTACCCTGTCCCTCCACCGCCCGGATGGCCGTAACCTCACTGGAAAACACCCAAAAACCTGCTGATCTATGGCTTGCAGCTGCGGACATCTCAGGACTTCAAACTAAAACCCGAAATATGCGTCAGAATGTTCAGAATGTAAACTACTCATTTATGGGCTTTTCTCAGAGATCAAATAGCAATTCGATGCCTTAATTCAAGTTCAAAGGAGAGGTTTGGAATTAAAACTTGAAACGAAGAACTCCTACCTGCAAGGGCGTAGCCCGACGCTTCACGAAGGGTCCGCCAGAGTGCCACGCCGCCTTGGAGAGGTGGAGGAGAGGAGAGGATATCCTCCTTCATTGGAAGGGATTGCGCCAGGGAAAAACAAGGGAGGGGAAGGGGAGGTGGTCAAGTCTTTAAATAAAGGAAAAAATAACTAAAATTTTAATTAATTTAAACCCCTAAATTAACCTGCATCCGAAACTCTCGACGGGGTCAAGGTTAAGCCTCCCCTAGGGCAAACACTACCTCCTGAGCATAACAGCCATCTATGAAGTTTAATCAGAGCCTCTGTTAGAATGTTATAAAACTTAATGCCCAAGGATGCTAAATTACGAAAACGCCCCCAGTGGCATTTTTCATAGTAGTCCCTCACCCGCGTTACACACCTCCTAGGGTAAACGACCCAAATGATAAAGGGTTAAATGAATAAATGATATGACTCATGTAAACAAGGTGAACCTTCCTTTTCGGGAGACAGTCTGATTAGAACTCCACATTTAATCATGTTGGGATTGTAGTAGTGATCAGGATGGGTGACCTTATGGGAAGTTTCTCAGGGTGTGTGTGAGTGAGGAAAAAGCACACTGGAAATGACAAGTGTTGGCCTGTGGAAACATTCGTTAGTCAGTTAACCTGTTCTAGTACGTGGGTGG
Source organism: Viscum album (assembly GCA_963277665.1). NCBI lineage: Eukaryota > Viridiplantae > Streptophyta > Magnoliopsida > Santalales > Viscaceae > Viscum > Viscum album. The sequence continues at coordinate 165,252,906 of OY728158.1, read as the reverse complement.
ACCTAGGGTGGGGACCATGTGTCTGCGGGGAAACTAGTGGTACCTGGCGGGCTCGGACCCGACAACCATGTTATGGCGGGGTGGTTGTGCTGTCACTAGGTCCCATTTTCCACATTTGGTATCAGAGGGAGGTTCCCAGCCTAAAGTGCGGTGCACTGCCTAGGTTGACATGTAGGGCCCACAATGAGGACGTTATGCTCTAAGGGGGGGTGGGTGATTGTAACAACCCCAAATGATAAAGGGTTAAATGAATAAATGATATGACTCATGTCAACAAGGTGCACCTTCTTTTTCGGGAGCCTCTCTGATTAGATCTGCATAGTTCAGCATGCATGGCTTAGAGTAGTGATCAGGATGGTGACCTTCTAGGAAGTTTCCCAGGGTGTGTGTGAGTGAGGAAAAAGAACACTGGAAAGGACATGTGTTGGATTTTGGGGACTATCATTAGTCAGTTAACCAGTTCGGGCATGTGGGGACCATGTGTCTGCGGGGAAATTGGTGGTACCTGGCATGCTAGGACCCGACAACCATTTTAAGGCGGGGTGGTTGTGCTGTTACCAGGTACCAGTTGTAACAAAATCATATTTTACTCTGGGAATTCGGCGAAGTACAAAGGTAGTTCGTGAAGGGATGATCACGAAGGCTGAATTGGTTCACATAGAAGGAATTCTACCGAAGTTGTTTGCGAGGTTTCTTAACCTGTAAAGGAAGTACGGTATGTGTAAGAGGAATTCTGGTACGTGGAAGGAGTTGACTCGGTATGTGGACTAGGAATCTCCTTTACGCGAGAGGGAGAGTTCCTCATGTAGTACACGGAGGGGGAGCTTAGGTACGCGTAATCCAAGGCAGTCTGCAAACAATGAAAAGTTTACAGATAGAGGGTGATTTTTCCGAGAAGGTTCACGGAGTCGGTACGTGGCAATGGTATGCGATCATGAAGGTGGAGGGAGTCTGCGGATGAAGGGAGGGTCGCGGTAGAAATGACAGTATGCGAAGAGGGTGTCCTACATGCCAAACCTGGTACTCAGTATGTGAGAAAGGAAGGTGGTTCGCGGTTTTCTCAAGGAATCTTGAAAAGGATTCAATTCAGTTTTCGAAAGTATTTTCTGGTACTTAATAGTACTCAGGAATGTTGAATTCATCTGCGGGAGAAAATGAAACATCAACAGAGCATCTACCTATAGTTGAAGATGCATGAATTCATGAAAATGAAGATAACTACATGTCCATAAACTGTTTTTGACCTACAAGTCGATAAAATGTGAGTTGATTCCTTTCCAAGAGCACTGAGCGAAGGAAGAGGAAGACAGTGAACCTTTCCACCGGTAGTGAGCCAGAGAATGAAGCATACAGAGTGACCCTTTGGAATGGAGTGCATAGACCCTAAACCTTGTAAAGGCAGTGAGCCCTGACATAATAGATCTAGCCTGGAAATTGTACTGATTATTGGCTTTGATCCTCAGTGAATTTGGAAAATTAGAATATTGTCGTTGTATTCTCCTTGGACGTAGCCCAATGAGGATGAACCACGTAAAAATCACTATGTATTATGCATGATTTCATATCTGTTCATATATTTCTACTGGACGGAGAGAGAATTGAGTTTTTTCTAACAACAAAACAAGATCTGAATGGTAGAAAGTTTTAATCTTCCATACCCTGATTAACCCCCCTCTTAGGGTATTCGACCTAGTGGACCTAACATATATAGCCATGTGTATCGAAGGATAATTATTTGAATTAAAAGGTGTATAAACATAACTAGGATCAGAATAAAGGATACTATCAGTCAAAGCTAATTAAACCTGAATAAATATTCATTGGTTTTGGATTCAAAATACCTATAAACCCCAAACACATGAGAGAGAGATATATATAGATAATGAAACACCACTCAAATCCCCCTAAAAATGTAATCCTAATAATATAACTCATTTTTTTAAATTTTTTTTTGTTTTTTTGAAGAGTTTACTGATGGACCTCTGGGAGGAGGATTCCTGGAAATCCTCTCACAAAAATGTAGAATCATAGGATGTAAATTATATTGAAATAAAAAATAAATATCTAGATACCCTCTTAATAATGTTGGAATGAATCCAACCTAGTGAAGTGGGTTACAATCTCACATAACAAGGTAGTTGAAATCATACTACTAAAAAATGTTATTATTTTATTAATCAATAATAATTACAACCTATTCTAAATTATTTACTAATCGTGATGCAGATTTATTTGATACAGGTTTTCCAAATCCATTGTGGATAATTAATTGAGTTTTTAAATTCAACTTTTTATTTTGAAGAATTATTTTTTGAATATTGGTTAATATATGATGAAATTTTTATTCTAAAAATATCATTATGAAATTGTGTTCTTTTAGTCCCAAATTGATTAAATTGTTCTTTGGTTCATTTTTTTATAAATTAGTATCATATTTTTTTGATGTTTCTGGGAGATTAATCATTGAAATATATTTTAATCAATTTTTTTAGAATTTGGAGTCTGGAATTTAAAAGTTCAAATATCCATGATTTTATCATAAAATATTTTTTTTGGAATAAATTATTCTAGTTTAACTCTGTAAAACTTAGAAATTATTTACGAACCTTTATTTGTATAAGTCATATTTTTTGTAATACTTATAGAGTCATTTTGTATGATTTTTTTTTTCAATCCTGTATAAATTCTTTATTTTATGTATATATTCCATTTTCATAAGAATTATACAATTATTATAATAATATATTATTTTCTTAAGCCTTTTCATTTTGTATGAATTTTTAGTTCATTTTCATAAAAGTTCATTTCTATTTCGTATGAATTGAGGCATTATTGTATGAATTCTCTAGAAAATAATTTTTCATTTGACTTCTGGATGGTCCATGATTCTTCACTCACCCATTTTAAAATCTTCACAAGCTCAATAGAGGTATAAGGGACAAGACAACCATGCCAAATCTTGACTTGCAGTGGAATATTTGAATTGAGGCTGAATAAATCTTTCTTAAAAAGACAAATAGATAGAAGATAGTTTTAATGATGATTGAATTAGTGATAATGATCAAGAAGAAACATGTGTTTTTTGAGTTTTTCATGTGCAATAGATCAATTTGAAGATTATGTGGACCTCTAGTTATCTAATTATGTGGATTGATATAGGGAGATGAATGTACCCAACATTATTGATGAATTGACTATAAAAAATTGTTGTTCTATTTTTATTGAGAGCCCGTAGGTGTGCTTGATGAAGGACATTATTGAAGAAGTATAATTTTGACAAGTGATATCTCATTTTAAGGTCATATTAAAAAAATCATATAGGGTTGAATAAAAGTTTTCATGAATCTCCACATCTCATTTCGTGCCAAGGTGAAACAATAATAAATTAACTATAGCAACACAATTGTCAAGGTATCACCGAATCTTTTTATCTTTAAAGTTGTATTTTTAATAGATAAGGTTACAATAGTGATTCAAAAAGTTTACATAAGGGTTTGAAAATGATTCCCAAATGGTTTTTGAGGGAATCATCACTCCTCATAAGCTATATAAGGATAGTCTCACACTCTCATAGGCTATATGAAGGTACTGAAGAGGAGTCAAAAACTCCACGAATCCTAATTTATCAAATCAGAATCAAACAAAGGGGAGATCAATCCATTGAAGGAAATATCGCCAAATATTAATGAGGAATCTAATAGAGGAATTAAGAACCCACATGGGGGAGTAAATTATATTAGGAAGGGTTTTCTAAAGTTACCTTAGGAAGACAATGAATAGTAATAGGCAACCATGTGGCAGTATGGGAGATGAGCTTGGAGATAATGTGTATGAGAGAAAATATTTTGGATTCATACATAAAATCTGTGAGACTTAATTTTAGTATGAGTTGATCATTAATTAATCATTTAATCACTGATAAATGTGGAAGTAGAAGTAGAATCAAGAGAATCGATTGTATTGGAGCCCAGAAGTTGGGCATCCTTAACAAAGATGACATCACTCTCCCATCCTTTTCATTCCTTTAGCCTATTATTTATATAAATTAATTATTATATTCAATCATTATGAACATAGTTATATGATAACTGTTTATTGGGGTTAATTGCTTCTATTTTTCATTCTTTTACTTCTTTTTTAAATAATTTCCCCAAATGGGTTGTTGTTTGTGTAGATCAAATGAAAATTTGATATTAATAAAACCAATATTTATCCTTCTCAATATTTGTGAGTTTGTTGGTTGAAATACTAATGGATTAATGTAGATGAGATCTCTTATCCTTGATAGGATATTTTGTCAACACCTTGACTATTGGAAACTCATTTTGGAATTTTCTATTGAATTTAGGAATATAAATTTAACAAAAATAAATCATATTTTCCACCATCTTTCTCACTTGTTTCTACTTTAGATCTATTGATTGAAATTCACCCACATATTCCTGGTTTCACACTTCTTTATTCACCATTATTTTATCACAACCTATGTATCACTTATTTACTATTTTTACTTACTTTTTATGTTTTTTCCTTCTATATGAGTTTTTATGTTTTCTTGGATTCTCAAAAACGTTCTCTATGGGTTCAACCATACTCATTACTATACTAGTATTATATAGGTAAAAATAAATAAATAATTTGGTGGTTTCAATGGTAGGATTACTGAATTTTGGAAGTGTTTTCAGGGGAGGCTTCATGTGACCAGGCAAACCTCAAAAACACACACAACCATAATCCATCAAAAAATAAATAAATAAAAAATTAAATATACTTTGATATTTATTTTAAGTTTTTTTATACACACTTGGTCTATATATGAGAATCTAGTGCCCATAATTCTTGAAATTTATAGACACATTAGATCTTTGAGGGAAAAAAATTGAAATGGAAGAGATGTGATAAAAGGTATCTACAAGGAATGTAAAAAACTATAAACCATACCTTATTCAACTGAACTTAGAAATGCTAAGGGTTGGGGAGTTTCAAATTTTTATAGTTTCAAAAAATCCTTCACCAATTAGGATAACTCTTAGAGATCAAAACTAAGAACTAAAAAAATATTATATTTGGCTCATGCCAATTTTTCATTAATTTTTGAAAGAGGTATCCTTATCCTTCATTAGGGACTTTTATAATATAGAATAGTAGTTTCATATTCAAGGTATTTCTTAAAATGATCTTAGAATGAAAGTATTCTATTTTTTTATATTTGTAAATATTGGTAACTATTTCTTATCTATTGATGAGAATATATTAGAAACCTGTGAATAAGTATAAGAATAATATGTAATGATATTTTACTCAAATTATCTTAAGGGGGAATTTAAGGAAAAATTATCAGTTTTTAATAATAGGATTTAGAGGAATTTTAAGAGGCCTGAGATGGATTTTAGTACTAATTAGATAGTTTCCCCACCATCATCTCTTTACCCATATAAATCATTTTATTAAGGGTTGTCATATATAGGGTAGAATTTGGTTGACCTATCTACTAGAGGTAATTACATAGACAAAACTGATGAAGAAATAAGAAAAATATTTAAAACCATAATACTAAATTCATAGCTCAAAGATTATAGGTTAAGAAGAGGGAACATAATTGATTTAAATACTAGTTAAGGGTTGGTATTACACTCTTTGTTTACAAAAATGTATGGATAAATTAAGTCGAGGATGAAGTAAAATTATAATAAAATTTTTAGTCATGTTGAATTTAAAAACCAAAATCAGTCTCTTAGAGAGAAATGTCATCAATTTGGCCTATTCGATCACTCTAATAGGTACTTTAAAAACTTTTATATGCTATACAAACCTTTAAAATATGAAAAATTTACCAGGTATAATCCAATGATTCAGGCTAGAGATGACCCATTTTCCAATAACTACAATGAAGGTTAATAGAATCGCCATAACCTATCATGGAGAGATAAATAGATGATAATAAAACCTTCCCCTTAATTCCCATAACAACATAGACCATAATTTAAAATACCACATAAGGTTGTGACCTCTAATTCTCATAAGAAAGTATGGAGTATGTTATAATAGTTTATTGGAAGGTTTGATTCAAAAAATCTAAAATTGATTCAAAAAAGTCCCCACATGATTTATATAAAGTACAAATATATGATAGGATTCATAATCTATATTTGAAAAACGGGAAAAATTTCTAGGGATATTAAAATAAGATTCAGAGGAAAGATTCCTAGAATAAATGAGCTATACTCGAGGGATAAGGTTGTTATTATTATGACTAGGAGTGGTTTAAAAAATCATCCACAAGTGAGAAATTATTTTAGAAAGTACCAATATAAAATTCTATAAGAAACTTTAATTCAAACACCAGGTAATTGAAATTCTAGGAGTCTAGATATCCTTGAAGAAATTGGGATAAATCATGATGTTATAATAAAATTAAAGATAAAAAGACTTGGAATTTATAAAAAATAATAGGAAATAAAATATTGAAGAACCTGAGTGGATACCCACTATTTTGGGGAATTTTTCCCCAACCATCCCTTTCTCACAAATATTGAAGAAAAATAACTTTGAACCTAAACTATTAAAATTACATGAGTTGTTTAATAAGATTTATATCAATATTCCTTTCCTAAAATATTTTTTTAAGATCCCATAATATTTTAAATCATTAAAAAAATAATTTCAAATAAGAAAACAATTGAATAATTTTCCAATTATAACCCAACAATGGAGTGCAGTGAAATTTTTTTGAATAGAATACCTCCCAAGCTTAAAGATATAGGTACTTTTTTATCCGATTCACTCTAGTAAATAGTGTCTAGAAGACCTGCCTTTGTGAACTAGGTGAAACATGAATTTAATCCCTTAATTTCTATTTTTAATACAGAGACTATGGTTGTTTCAACCCTCAATAGTGGGTTTTCAGTAGGCTGAATGATTTATCACCCACCCTATTGGGAGATTATATGGCCTGCTTGAAGGAGTTGGGAGATTGTATTTACTAGATGACATCCTCATTTTAGATTTTATATGTGGCAATAAATAACCAATCATTCTTATTAGTACATTGATTTTCACTAGAGGAGTAGTCATTAATAATGCTAAAGGGAAATTAAAATTCAATTTGGGTGATCAAAAGGAAGAATTTAATTTCTTTAAAGTTTATAAAGAAATAACATTTAAAAATAACCATTCAAGGGATGAAATATTATAATTTTAATAAAATTTTGATGAACAAGAAGAATAATTTATAATGATGTTTTTAGATATTGATAACAGACCATCCTCTACTAAACATAACATAGGAATTAGATTTAGTAAAGTGGAAAATGAATTTGATGCTTATGGGGGTGAGTTTTATGAGAATATTGATAAATTTTATGAGGGAAAAACCTTAAAAAATATTGGAATATGGATATAAAGATCCATAAAATTTTTAAAAATGTTAATGGGAGTATTTCTTAATTTTCTATACATTATTTAAGAAACACATCAAAGATATAGATATACCTAGGCCCAAAATCTAACCTTCCTTCTAGGAACCACAATTTGAGCTTAAAAAACTACTATATCACCTGAAATACTTATTTTTGACTAATAATTCCACACTAAAAGTTGTCATGTCCTTTTATTTGAGGGATATTCAAGACGAAATTTTTTTGGTTGTATTGAAAAGGTATAAAACTACAATGTGATTTTCCCTAACTAATTTAAAAGGGATCAAACCATCATTATACATGCACCATATCCCAATGAAGTTTGATCATAAGCTAAGGGTTAAGGAAAATGGTGGCTCATCACCAAAATTAAATAATTTTGGAAAGAATAATTAATAAAATTTCTTAATTTTGAGATCATTTATGACATTTTTGATATCCCTTGGGTCAACCCGGTACAAGTGGTACCTAAAAAGGTGGTATCAATATCCTAAAAAATGAAAATGATGATAAAATTTTATTTTGGAATGTTACCAATTGGTGATTCTTCATTAAATTTAGGAAACTCAACTCATCCACTAGAAAGTACAATTTTACTATGCCATTCTTTGACCAAATGATTATGTGGCTAGTTGGGTATGATTTTTTTTCTAGTTATTTTGGTTATAAATAGATTATTGTAGCCTTAAAAGATTAGAAAGAAACCCCATTAACATTACCCTTTATGTAATTTTATTATAAGGTAATAACCTTTTGGTTGTGTTATTTTATGATAAATTTCAAATATGTATAATAGTTATTTTCTAAGATATTATTGATTGGATCATTTAATTTTTTATGGATATATTTTCAATTTTTGGAGGGGATTTAAAAAACTATTTTAAAATTTGGAATCATCTTTTCAACAGTTTCAAGAGAATAAATTTGGTTTTAATTGAAAAAATTACAATTTATCATCCCAGAGGGAATAATTATCAGTCATAAGGTTTCAAATATGGGAATAGAGTTTAAAAATACTAAGATAGAGGTGATTCAAAAGACCCCCTCTAAAAATAGTTAAATGAGTTAGGATTTTTCTAGCACATGCTAGTTTTAAGGATTTTTCATGGATCACTAGATCTATTTATTTTATTATTTTAAGGTATATGCCATTTTTTTGATGAATTTTTTTTGGAATCATTCAATATGATCATGCATAAATTTACCTCATCATCTATCATCACTACCATAGACCGTAAGAACCCCTTTTAGTTATTGTCTGATTCTTGTGACTTTTTTAATGGGGATTTCTCAGGGAAGAAAAAGGAAAAGAGACTTTATATGGGGTACCATGTTAGTAGGTTACTAGATCAGGATTATATGAATTACACCAAAAGTGAGAAAGTGTTGGAAGGAGTTATTTTTTCTCTTTATAATTTTATACAATACCTGATTCGATCTAAGTATATAATAGTTACTGACTATGCTACCCTAAATAATACTCTAAAAAAGAAATATATAAAAAATATTGATGATATGAATTCTATTATTATATTTATTTGTTTTTTATATTTGATATATTTAGGTTTATGAAAATTTAGTTGATGCCCAACTATCTAGGCTACCCAATACCCTAGATTATAACCCAAGATAGATAAATTCTTTGATCCCTGATGAAAAAATTCTTGCAGTTTAAGTAATAAAAACTACTTGGTATATAGAATTTTATGATTTCTTTAAAATATGAGAGATGATAAATAATATTCCACATAATAAGAGAAATATTTTATCTTAGATATTAATTACTACTTTTGGGATAAATCATTATTATTTATGATTTATTTATAAATATTGAGGTACTATGACCTCTTTCTTGTTCTGTCTTATTATTTATGATTAATATTGATGGAATTATAAGGATTTTTATGCCTACGGAAGAGATTTTTTCCATTTTAGAAGGCTACCACTCTAAACTATATGGAGGAAACCATCAAGGAGAGAAAAAAATCAGAAATTCCTTTAACAAATATTTTTTTGGCATATGATTTTAATGGATACTTGGATATTAGTAAGGGAATTTAAAAAATGATAAATAATCGCCAATGTTGGTAGAAAATATGGGCTACCTTAAAATGTAATTCATGAGGTTGATATATTAGAGTAATTGGGGACAGATTTTATGGGACCATTCCTATACACTCATACACATGAATAAATATTAGTGGATATATACTTTGATTACAAATGGGTAGAGGCTGTGGAACTGTCTAGTAACCAATAAAATAATTAGGTAAAATCCATTAAGAAGAACATATTTTTTAAATTTGGGGTGACCAAGGCATTAATTATAGATAATTATACCCACTTAAAGAACTTCAAGTTCAAATATTTAATAGAAAAATATGGGTATGTGAACAATACTGGAACTACATACCACCCCTAATCTAGTACCAATGTTGAAATTTCAAATTAGGAGATTAAAAAAATCTTGGAGAAAACAATATGTAGATTAATAAATTATTGGTCCTTAAATATATATGATGCATTTAATTCATAGAGTATTTCCCTTAAAATCCTATAGAAATGTCTTATTACAAGTCGTTTTTTGGAAAATCATTCCATTTAGCTATAGAGATTCAACACAAATCATTTTGGGTAGTAAAGGCCATGAACTTTAATATTAATTATGATGGTGAGAGAATGTTTCTAGATATGAGTGAACTTGATGATATTAAAAGGGAATCCTATTAAAATTATAGAATATAAAAGGAAAAATAAATTTTTTCATGAATTGATATTTAGAAATTGAAATTTTAAAGTTATCTAGAGATCGGTTCATCTCAATTATATATTTAATCTTTTCACTATAAATCTAAAAAATAAATTGAATGAATCTTCCACTATAATAATAGGATTGGTTAATAGATCTTAATAGCTACTAGGGGAGGAGAATAAACCATTCTTATTTAATGGCCAAAGGGTTAATTATTACATTTATGGTTAGGATACGAGCTTAGATTATATTTCTATATTTAAAAATTGGGCATTCAGTGAGTCTAATTAAGGAATTTAAACATAGTGATTCATTGGAGCCAACCCTTCGTTATTCTTAATATTTTATTTTCATTTTTCTTGGAATATTTTTTTTCCTTTTTTCTACTTGATAATAAAATTATTTCCCCATTATTTCTAGAAAAATCTAAAACTACTAAGAAACCAAAAGAGCATAATCCCAATTATTTTCAAGTTATAAACGAGTTTCACACTAAAGCTACAAAATCCATACGTTCTTAAAATATGAAACATTTTTTCCTTTTTCCTAAACTAAATTTGTTATACTCTGATATTAATGTGTTTCAATATATAGGGACTGAAACTTGAATAACTAGGGGACTATAATTAAAGGATGTGTGAAGGTGTATTTGGTTTAATTTAAAAGAGAAAGTATTATATATCAAGGGAGTTGAATTTAAATCCGAAACCTTATTCTTCCCATTTCATTACAATTGTAATTTTTTCATGATGCTTGATATATGGTTTTAAACCATTCATATTTGTTTTATTTTTGTTAATATTTTACACTTTATGAAACTAAGTGTGGGGGTGGGGAAATTCCACAATTAAAAAGTTTATTTAAGTGAAAACTTATATTAAAATACAGTCATGTATTATAATCATAGTATAAACATGATACGTTTTGACCTTATTAAAAATCATTGTCTTTTTCCATTAAGAAAAAGCATGTTATATTTAAATAAATTTCGGAAAAAATACTTTGAAATTGTGGAATAATTCTCTTTAAACTATGAATGAATGTTAAAAATGTCTATAAACTACCTATTTGAAAGTCTATTTTAAATAAACAATTTTACATGTTTATATCCCCTTAGAATTCAAAATTAAGGAAATTTTAGGGTTTTAAGTTTGTGTGTGTGTGTGTTTGGGTGGGGGGTATTTGACCATCTTGAATTGTTTTTCAAGGAATCATAATTCAAAATTACCCTATTTTTTTCAAAATTGATTGTATTTCAATATTTAATTTTCATATTTAGTGGCTATAATTTTTTTGGATTTAAGGATAGTTTTTCCACTTTGAACAATTAACCATTTCTATTTCTCTATATATTCAATATTATAACATCATTTTGGTTTCTATATTAAAAAATATATCTTTTTATTAAACTTTGGTAGTATGATTTATAAACATAACTAGTTATGACCTTTTTGATTGGATTTTAAGGTAAAAAAATTGAAATTAAATAGGCTATGAAATGAACTCCTAATAAATGGGTACTGTTTATTCTTTAGGATAAAACTAATTTTTTTGTTAATTGTTCTTCCTTATAATTATTAAACTCACTTATCCATTAGTAGTGTCTAATTATACTATGTGATAACTATTAAACTCTTTTCACTATATAGAAAAAGTGATGTTTGGAATATCATTTATATAAAAAGGGACATTTGTTTGGATCTTTTAAAATTTTTGAAATTCAATAATTTTTCTAAAACTAAAACAAAATTATTCACAAAAAACATTCTTTTGAGAAAATAATCACCCATACTTGCTTGGAAGAGTCTATAGGGGAAACCATTTTTTACAATCACTTCCTTTTTAAAAATACAGATCTTTCATTTTCAAGATTCATTTACTTTCATTAAAATTGATCAATTGATTGTTCGAGGAAAAAAATTCGAATGGATTGATTTAATACATGTTTACCACATCCATTTTGGATAATTAAATGAGTTTTTAATGTCAAATTATTATTTAAATAATATATTTTTAAATATTGGTTAATCTATTATAAAATTGTTATTCGTTGAATATCTTGATGAAATTGTGTTTTTTTTGTTCAAAATTGATTAAATTATTCTTGGGTTAATGTTATCATATATTAGGATCATTTTTTTGTTCTTTTGGATTAATCACTATAATATATTTTCCAATAATTGTTTTTAAATTTTTAGTTTGGAATTTAAATGTTCAAAGTTTGATAAATTTATCATAGTATATTTTTTATGGAATAAAATATTCTGGTTTAACTCTATAAAATTTCAAAATTGATGAAGAACCTTAATTTGGATGATTCATGTTTTTCATAATAATTCTAGATTCATTTCTTCTAAATTTGTGTTAATCCCATATGATTTATATCTTTTTTTCATGTATTCCATTTTCATATGGGTTTTCCAATTATTTTAATACTCTCTTAGTTTTGTAAATATTTTCATTCCATGTGTCTTTTTAGGTTATTTTATCAATACCAAATTTTTAATTTCTATAACTTGTAACATTTTCACATAACCTCTCTAGAAAATGTTTCTTTATATAACATCTGGATGGTCCATGAGACTTTGATCAAAATTTTCAAAATAATTACAAGATTAATTAAGGCCAAAGTGAGAAGAAAACCATTTAAAATATCTCTTTATAGTGGAAGAACCAAATTTATGATAAAGAAAAACATGCTAAAAAGGTAAACCATTTGAATATGGTGTCGATGCTGATGGAATCGAAGATTATGATCTAGAAGAAACCTGTATTCACTAAGTTTATGCCCTATTCAGGATCGATTTGAAGATGATGAGGGCCTCTAGTTAACCAATCCTACAGATTCAGTATAGGAGATGAATTCACCCAACATTCTTGATGAATTAACTGTAAGTAATTTTTGGTCTGTTCCGATTGAGAGCCTACAACTGATCTTGAAGAAGTAGTTGACTGAAGAAGTATAATTATGATAAGGTATAGAAAACATAGGGGTCAAATGGTTAATCTCACATATGGGTGAATCAAATTTTGTATTATTCACCACATTTTATCTCTTTTCAATGTGAAACAACAATTTTGTAAGGTTAGAACACCACGTCAAGGTATCAACCAATGTAAGGTTATGGACATATTTTTGATGGATACATAAAGGTCACAACCAAACACCACAAAGGTTGATTAAGGGTACCAAAAAGCTTCCAAAATTCTATTTAAGGGTATTCGTTCTCCTTATAATCTACATAAGGGTAAACCCATACTTGTAGAGGCTATGTAAATGGGTTTTGAAGGTGTTAATAATGGGTAAATCCCTAATTTATTGAATCTATTTTTAAAAAAGAGGATATAAATCCCTTAAAGAATAGATCATCCAAAATTTTTGAGGTATCTAATAGAGGATTCAAAAACCCATATGGGGAGAGTGTATTCTATTAGGAGTGGTTTACTTAAGTTACCATAGGAAGACAATTTATAAAAATAGGAAGCCACATGGTGATGTCAAAGATGAGCTTCAAGCTACTGTCTATGAGAAAAAATATTGGGGATTCATAAATAAAAGTCTAGATAATTCATTTTAGGCGGAATATATAATTCATTGAGTATTTAACCATAGACCAACAAGGAATCATAGGGAGAATCAGGAGACTCAGTAGTACATGGAGCTGGGAAGTTAGGGCTACTTGATAAAAAAGACATCAATCTCCTTTTTTTTCATTTCTTCAGCATATTTTTTTTATGAAGTCATTTTTTATTCAATTATTATGAGTATAGTTTTAATGTAAATCATAAGGGGGTTTAATATAGTATTTTATTTACCCATTTACATATTTCTTATATCACACATCTCATTAGGTTGTTGTTCGAAATGACCAAATGACAATTTGATCTTGAAAAAACCAAAATTCATCCTTGTTTGACTTTGTGAGTTTAGTGGTTAAAATACTAATGAATTCACCTAGATGATACCCATTATCATTAACTGGAGATGTTGGTGACACATTTACAATTGGAAACTCAGTTTTATTTTTTTAAGAATTCAGTAATATCAATTGAACAACAACCAATCAATTTTGTATTATCTTCATCGTTTGATTCTAACTTAGATATATTGATTGTGATTCCTTCCTCTCTTTATAGTTACACACTAGTTTATTAACTATTATTTAACCACAACCTTCATGTCATTTCTTTATAATTTTTTATTTTTTTATTTTTTGGTCTCTTCTCTTAGAGTTTTTTTTTGTTTCTTGTATTTTCACAAAACTTTGTGGGTTCGAATCAAATTTTCACTACACTAGTATTAAGTGGGTAAAAATAAACAAAACATTTGCTGGTTTCAACGAAAACCTTACCAAGTGGCTATATAAAATAACTACTAACATTTCCACATGGTTTCTAAAATAGTGGTTTTAAATTAATGTTCGTATTTGGGAAGTTTTATAATGGTGATTATTTTAGAAATGGTTAAAATAAATGCTAATAAAGTTAAAATAAATTTAAAACAATATTAATTAGGAATATATAAAAAATATATTTTTCTAAAAATTATTACCAGTAGTGTGGAAACCTAAAAATGAATGATGATCTCTCAAACAACAATAAGACTGTAAGGGCCACTCCCAAACAAGGGAGAAATATATGGAGTAAAATTATTTTGAGATGATTCAAATGGCACAAACAATGTTAAAAACGATGCTAAAATAAATATGTTAGATGCGGTTAAGGTTTTGGTCAACTCGGCAGTGCTACAGTACCACCTTACTAGATAATATGGTACTATTAACATTGGCAGTGACTTTCCAGTGGGTTTTTTGGTGGGTGTTCTGGAGGGCCACATCATCGCCACCTCATCGGTCGATCTAGACCATTGAAACTATTTTGGCTATATCTTGGTCAATCAGAATTTATTTTCAAGGACCCAAGAGTCATTTTTATCTATTTCATCCATTTTGGATGCATCCATATGGTTAGATTTTTGATATTATCACTGTATCAATGGAAAAAAATATTGGTTATATGATTAAACTCACTTATTTTAATTATTCCATTTGGAAACCCAAAATAGAGTATATTTTTAATATTAATGGTTTTTGGAAACCAATAGTGGAGAGAACTATACCCATTGTACTGAAAGTGGTGGAATCTTAAAAAATTATTCAATCTATTAATAATAATTCCAAAAGTACCCCTCCATTTGATGCAAAGTGGATTGTGATCCATAAAAAGTGTGCTTACAAAATCAGACAGTGGATTGTAACAGTACCTTCTATAATTTTTCCAATGATCATGATGATTCCATTCCATAGTGAGAATTGGAAAATATGTATGTAAGTAAAAACATAGAAAACAAACCAAACCTAATATTTTGACTTTTCTACTTTAAGTAAAATGATGGGACCAACATATCAGAGCACATGAGTGAGTACCATAGTATTTTTGATTGGTTGAATTACTTGAAAATGATGTTTGTTGATGATTTTTACAAACTATTGATGTCGAGTTCTTTACAAAATATATGGGACACACTAGTTTTTTGGTCAATAATTGAAATCCAAATGGAACTGTCACTGTGTGATTGGTGAAATATAGAATGTTGAATGAATAATCCAAAAGGATTGATGACATATATACACCTGAATTAGAGGATCTTATCAATGGAAGACAAGGGAAGCATAATTGGTAGGTAATAAATAGAGGAAGATAAACCCATGACCAAAGACTATAAATAATTAAGTGATAAAAATCCTGATCAATACATGACACAAAGTTCCAACACTATGGAAATCTTGAACACTTCACCTGGGAGTGTAGGTGGCTAAAGGAGGAGAAGAGGAATTAGGAAGGTAAAACCCAAAATAATGATGCTATAGTTGTTAATAAAGAGTTTTTTCTTGTTCAGAAAGATAATCAGGCTAGTAATATAAGACAAGAATCGAAATGGGTTAATGATTTAGGTTCCTCATACCATTTCACTACAAAAATGATATTTCGTCTCATCTTACACTTCAGGGAGTTTGAGACTTGTGAAGATGGGAAATGATGGTGCATCCAAAGTCATTAGTATTGGTAATATTTTTATAGAGACTATTGTTGGATGAAAGTTATAGTTTAAGGATATGGGGTATGTTCTCGATATTCACCTCAATATTATATCGATTTTAATTATTGAAGATGATAGATATGTTAGTTCATTTAGTGATAAGAAATGGAATCCTACAAAAGGTAACTTGGTAATTGGAAAAGGAAATAAAGATACTTCTCGTTATATCTCATATGCTAGACCATGTAGAGGATAAGTCAATGAATCTATAAAGGAGGTTATTATATAATCTTGGAACATGAGGCTTGGTTACATTTGAGATAGAGAGAGAGTGAGATTAATTAGAGTTATATCTAGGAATGATCTCTTTACAGGGCTAAAATGTAGACATTTCGATACCTGCGCTGATTGCATCATGGGAAAAAAACACAAATTATAATTTTGAGGTTATTTAGTATTCATAATTGTGGATGTATTAGATCTTATTATCACTAATGTATTCATTATGATCACTTAGTAAATATTAGGTTCTATTTGTTTTACCATAATGCGTGATTATTCTAGAAAATTCTGTTCATTTTCATTGAAAAAAACCAAGTGCAGGATGTTTCCAACCAGTTTCATGTGAAGTTGGAAAGAGAAATTGGTAGAAGATTAAAGTGTGTTTGAGTTGGAAATGGAGGATAATATCATGGTATATTTTAGGAGTATTGTAGAAATTTTGGAATTATGCTGAAAAAATAAGTACCAAAGACAGCTCAGCATAACTGTGTTACTTAGAGGATGAACAAAACAATTTGTGAGAGGGTCATATATGTGATCTAAAATGTAAAGCTGCTAAAATTTTTTGGGGGGGGGGAGGAAATGAGGACTGTATTTGATCTTATAAATTTTTATTAATCATTTTTGTTGAACTAATATATTATATAAATGGTTTGGATAGGTAAAGGCGTTTCTTATAAACACTTGAGTGTATTTGGCTGCAAGGCATTTGTTCACGTCATGAAAGATGAGTGGAAAATGATGGATGAAAAATTAAGGGGATGTATATTTTTTATATATGATCATGAGGAGTATGGATATAGAATCTGCGATCCTATTATAAGGAGGATTATTATAATTATAGATTTGGTGTTGCTTTAGGATCAGAAAATTGAAGATTTTGATATGTCCGAAAATGTAGAGAAGTTGTTGTCTGAGGAAATTCCCGTCAATATGGAACCAGCCTCACCACCATCAGTTATAGCTAGTGTGAGAGAGATATTTTACATTTATGATACATCACTACTAGGAAATATGTCTCCATATAATGATATATCTCTATTATATGATATACTAGAATATATTCTCCCCAAAGCGCCGTTGAGAAGATCCACCAGAGAATGACAACCAAGTCATTTACAATCAATACAAGAGTATGTGATGCTTATTGATGTGTGAGAGATATAAAATTATGATGATGTGGTTGGGATTCAAAAGAATATGGAATGTAAGAAGTCCATTCAAGAGGAGATGCAATCCTTGTACAATAACCATACATTTTATTTGGTTGAGTTACCACATGAAAATAAAGTACTCAAGAATAAGTGGGTGTACAGAATTAAAGGAAAATATGGAACTCAAAACTAATCTAGAGATCTAGAATGGTACTAAAGGGATTAGGTTAGAAGATAGGTTTTAAATTTGATAAAAAAATTTCTTCTATGGTTAAAATCTCTTCTATCAGAGTTTTTCTTGGATTGGCGTCTAGTTTGAACCTTTAGGTTCGTCAACTGGATATAAATACAATATTATTACATAGTGATCATGATTAGCAGATATATATGGGTAATATATAGGTATTTTAGTTTAAATGTAAATAAAATCAGCTATGAAAACTTAGGAAAAGTTTATATGGTTTAAAACAGGCAGCAGAGAAATGGTATACAAAATTCAACTCATTCATGGAGAAAAATGAGTACATGAGGACAACTGTTAATCACCGAAATTTCATGAAACAACTTTCTGATGGTGATATTATTATCTTATTGCTTTATGTTGATGATATTTTGATTATTAGTAGAGATATCACCAAGATTGATAGGTTAAATAAGTAGTTGAACAACTCTTTTGAAATTAAGGACTTGGGAGATGCTACTCAAATTCTTAGTATGATAATTACAAAGGACCAAAGGGAACATAGTATTTGGGTATCTCAGGAGTGGTACATTAAGAAGGTTCTTGAAAGATTTAACATGACCAAGGATTTTTTTTTTGTATTCCACTTGTGAGTCATTTTAGTCTCATTATAAATCAATTTCCTTTGACTAAAGTGGAGAAAGAAGAAATGGAAAAAGTTCATTATCATTCTCTAGTTACAAGTCTCTTGTATACCATTGTGTGCACTAGACTAGATATCTCTAATGTTGATGGCATTGTGAATAGATTCTTATTAAATCTAAGAAAGGAGAATTGGGAAATGGTCAAATAAATATTGTGGTATCTCTAATGTACATCCAGTCATTGTTTATCTTTTGGATACGATGAACCTATTCTAGAAGGATACAAAGATTCATATATGGCTGGAGATGTTGACATAATAAAATCAATTTTTGGGTACCTAATATCATTTTTAGGGGGATTAGTCCCATGGAAATTATGAATTCAAAAGTTTGTTTCCTTATCTACCACAAAAGTAGATTATATCATGGTCACTAAAGGATTCATGGAGGTTTTGTGGAGGAATAATTTTTTTAAATGATCTAGGATTGAGTTAGGATAATTATATTCTCTTTTGTGATAGTCGGAGTAGCATTAATCTTATAAAGAACCCAATGTTTCATTATAGGTCTAAATGCATAAAATTATGATACCATTGGATCCAAAATGCGTAGGAAGAAATATTTTTTAAAGTTGATAAAATACACACCAATGATAATGGGGATGATATGATAACTAAGGTTATACTGAAAGAGAAGATGGACACTAGGAAGGAGACGACTGGTGTAACTTTTATGCCAAATTGACCATAAGTGGGAGATTAGTGAGGTCCAATCCTAATCAGGGGATAAATCATTAAAGGAAAAGTCTTTTGTAAATGAAAACATGGTGGTGGTATTTTTATTCTAGTGGAAACCAACCCATGAATAATTTATGAACATGTATAAGAAGCTGGTGGTGGGAGGACTTCTCAGGGGTAGATGAAGTTGGAGAACCATTCTTGAACTTTGATTTTTTTATTTATATTCAATTAAAGCCTCATCTCCTATAATTTTAATCATGTGTTCCTTTGATGTTTCATATGAAGAGAGAAAATATAAATTCCCCTTTCTCCCATAGACATAGAAAACCATCACCAAACTATATTAAATCCTCCATGTTCTTCTATTTCTTTAACTTTTTTGTGTATTTTTTTCACTTTAATCTTCTTCTACCCAAAAAAAGATTTTTCTAAAAAATATATTTTTTAATGGAGAAACATGGATTGCATCTTACCTTGAACCTAAAACTCACTATCAAGATTTGTTTCACTTGACAAGAATTGGGTGGGCACATGCTCCCAGACCACTGATAAGAGCCCTCGCCCCCACCATCAAGCTCACTATACAGACCCCTATTTCACTTGATAACTATCAGATAACTACATTCTCTTAGACCAGTGATGACAACCCTCAAACCTAACATTCACATGTGGTATTCCTCTAAGCCCAAATCCCTTCCATACTGTAAGTTGTCCTTACCAACAAGAATGGTCAATATATGTTCATTAAATAATAAATGTATATATATTGTATATTTAAATCATGTATTTATAAAAGCATTTATATAATATAATTACATAATATATTTACAATTTGTATATAAATACATTTATATAATGTACATATATAATTTATTTGTATATATACATATATTTCTATATATACTTACATTTATATTTATAAACACATAAACACATATATATGTTATTTTAAGTACATTCATTGAAGTTCCTTGAGATTACAGGAAAAGGGAAGAAAACACAAACACTTGGCCTTGTGGGGTTGTGTTTTTAAAAGATGGGAGCTCTCGAACCTTTCTCCAACGGGCGACTTCAAACCCTAGATTTCACCGCTATTTCTACCTAAGCTTTCTGATGGCCGGCTTCGATCCGGAGTGGGAAATGGTTTCCCCTCCTATTCTCTCTTCGACAGATTCTGATGCCTCAAAAATCGAAGTAGGAAAATTTAAAATTCCTCTTCGATCTCTTCCTGTCTCCTTCCGCGATGTTCTAAAAGGTACTGATCTTAGTTACGTGAAGGACTGTATGCAACCACTCTATAGAAAGCTGGAAGACGGTGGCTTCTTGGTCGATGCTGATCCGGAAGCCCTAAAGCAAAGAGAACAACTGTGCAAGTACTCGGTCCTTGGCCGAGTCTCATACAACGTAGGGGATAGACTGTAGAGACCCGAAGCTTGACGTACATGGACATTACATTACATTTGCGGAATACTTAGTACATAATGAAAACACACACACAAGGATCGTAATAGTTTAGTGTCTTTGGAAACTCGGAATGTATTCTTCTAATCGTGGTGAAAGATCTTCAATATCTCCCATAAAGATCTTCCCCTTTTTTTACCTCAAACCATTCTATATATCCTGGGGAAAAGAAAACATAAAAGGGTGATCTCAAATGCTCAGTAAGGGTATACAAAAGAAATAAAAATCATATCATATCTTTTTGAAAATCATAACCTGCAAAAGAGATCATAATATCTTAACATGGAACAAATCATAGAAGTGAAAAATGAGATCACCATAATCATAACATGAAACTTGAAACTTTGTGGCATGCACACATAATCATGGAAAATCATTTCTTGTTAGTCATGACTCTTTGCCAAGACTATCTTAGTGGACAAAGTCCCTTTCTGAATCGATTAACCCTCGTTTCAGTCCTGTTTCACTGAACCGGTATAACCTACCATTCCAGCCATGTCTATCTCATGAGATATAAAATCTTTACCCAATGCATTGGAGGGAGATATAGGTCCCACCCATCTTATAATGAATCCTTTCTTATGTGTTCCACATAATCATAAATCATACATCATCGCATAACCCATGTAATAAAAATGGGATTCTTAAACAACATGACATCATAAAACAATTCATATAAGATAAAGGAATTCATGAAAATGTTTCCATCAAAACATAATCAAATCCATGTAATAATAGGGATAAAAACAGAACCCTTTTATTATCTTAGATGGAAAATAATTTTGATAAAATACTTGAACTTCATTCTTGAGGAAAATATCCTTTCTACTTCAAAAACACTTTTCCTTTCTTAACATGTCATACAATTTTAAACTAAAAGAAGTTGATTAAAAATAAACTTGAATACTTGTAAAGGAAGATTCTTGGAAATAATGTTTTAGAAATCCATTCATGCCGTATAAGTTAAAAAAAACATTCTTCGTACTTTTGTTGGAAAAGTCAAAAAGTCCCTCATACGAAAAACGACAAAAGATTCCTTTCATACATATTACTAAAAACTCACCGAAGGGTAAAAATGGATTTAAACAATTGTAGGTGGATGGAAATAATATTACATATTGATGAAACATGGATGTGGATGATAAAATACACCCCAGTAAATACTTACGAATAAACAATCTCGGATAAAAATGAGATTGTGATATTTCCCTTACCTTAGGTCTGACTTGCTTTGTAAGTGTCCGAACCTCCTGTATAATGATTTAAATCATGTTATTGACTTATTAAAGAATCATATTCATTGTTATAATATCATATATGGTTCACTTATGACATTATATTACCCGTTCTTTTGTAAATTCCATGTTAAAGAAGCGTTTTGGGTAAAATCGTTTCATTTATCATAGGTGTTTTGACTTGTTGTTCTTGACATTATTATTACTTATATCATTATTTACTTACTTCCAGAATATAAAATATGATTTATATATCATATATATTCAGTATATATATATATATATAATAGTTAGATAAATGAAATGAAAAACACCGTTCATGGAGACGGCAGTCCGTACGTACGCATGAACGCTGTTTTCCTTTCCTTATTATCTTGAATGGAAGTAAGTAGATGACATACATATAAATATACATAATTCCAGTATCATTATTATGTCATATATTTCATTAGAACTTATTATATATACTTTATAATCATTCATGAATGGTTAATCATTGAGAATGAATCTCATCGCGTCGTGGAGACGGTAGTCCGTACGTACGCACGAGCGATGATATCATTTCCATAAATATTGAATTGAATTGGAGTGGATTATACAATATATCAGAATCAATATGATGTTTTAATAACTATTTATAGTTATTCTTTACACCATTATACCCATCCTTGTAAGGTGGTGGTGGAAAATAGATTACACCACGGCGTGGAGACGGTATTCCGTACGTACGCACGCGCGGTGATTTCTTTTTCCGTAGGATGGATAGATGGTGAAATAGGGTTGTTTCATACTTATAATAAAATATCAGTATATTAGTGATACTGATGTTATTACTTCATAATGAAACAACCTAAGAAGAAGAAGTGGAAGAAGAAATAAAGATGAAAGAATTGGTAACGGTAATTACCTCTTCTTTGAAGCGCCTCTTTGAGACCTCCTCTTAGGGCACTAAAATTGGTCTTTGAGGAAGACCAGAACCTCTAGGATGTTTCTAGGTAAGTGGAGAAGAGATTTTGGTAGGGGTTGGCCGAGCTTGAGTGCTCAAATTGGTGTGAGGAGGAGGGGGAGGAGGTGTCCTTTTATAAGGGAGGAGAGGGGCACCTTAGGAATTCTTAAAAATATTAATTTATAATAAATCTAACCCCACTTAAAAACCTCCAAAAATGACTCATATTGGAAGATTAGATGAGATAGGGTTGTAATATAATCAACCAATCAAATTTAGACATGTTTGGATATTATTTTAAACCTTATCAATTAGATTTAACTCTAAGTTAAATAATTTAACTTTTACCGTGTCTTTTTGTTTTCTTTCACTATATGGTTAATACACTTACTATAGCATGCCAAACGAACCCCAAATTGTTTATTATTAATATATATATCCTTATCTAAGTCATTTGGCCGAACCTTAGATTTTTAGGAATAAAATAACAATTAATAATATAATATTTGATTTAAAAACTATTTTGTGTCAATTTTGACACTATTTGATATATTATTTTTGTGAAAGTCATAACAGAATAATATGTTCGAACCAAGTTGATTAAATAAACATTAATATATCATAGTAACCTAAAAAATTAGTGTAATTCATAAAAAGTCTCAAATTACATTTATTTTGGTGTTTATAACATCAATTATGTCAATATTTCATTAATAAGACAATTACTGCATCATCTTTGTGTCATAAATAAATTATATTATATGATGTCTAAAAATTAAAAATAAAATACCATCATGTAGGAAATAGTTTTAGATTTCTAATGAATATTTACAATCGAATTTATCTTATGTATAACCCCATATTAAAAATGATTTACTTATTAAACTTTGATTTTAACTATTTTAACCCTTCTTTAAATAAATTAATAATAAATGTCCTAATCTAATCCAAGTGGGCCTAAATGGTCATATGTTATTCCTAAGTTTGTTTTTGGTCGAATTACACTTGTCCAATAGAATTAGGACATGTGTTAGGGTAATATTAATATCATATTTACCCTTAGTTACCCTATTTACTATTAACCGCGGTAAAAAAAATAAAAAGCTACTATTCACCAAAAAATTATTTTTATCTCATTGAACCACATTTTACTTACTGATATCAACCGTGTCTGTCGGATTTTCGAAATTCCATTCACAGAAGCGGTAAAATTAAGTTTTATGCAAAATTCAGTTTTTAACTACCACTTAGTAGTTTCACTATTCATCAAAAATTGATGTTTTTCAGAACAATGCCAAAATTTCATCCTAAGCTATATTTCATATTCCGAATTCAAAAATGAAGTCTATTTTACCAAATACATAAAAGTTGCATTAATTAATTTTATAATTAAATCCCGCTGTTAAAACAAATAGCGTGTTTTTAAGAAACAATATCTATCAAA
Organism: Viscum album; assembly: GCA_963277665.1. Lineage (NCBI taxonomy): Eukaryota > Viridiplantae > Streptophyta > Magnoliopsida > Santalales > Viscaceae > Viscum > Viscum album. The sequence continues at coordinate 165,228,609 of OY728158.1, read as the reverse complement.
AGATTGACACTTGATTATGTCTGGTTTAAATGTGAAATTACATCCAATGACCAATATTGTATTAAATTGTAAAAATATATTCTAAATATACTTTAAAACCACTAAAATTAATGATTTATCACTATTAATTATTTCGATTAAAAAAGTTGTTTTTAATTATAATTTAGTAATTTTCACTATTCATCATAAAATAAAAGTTATCTGAAAAGTAACAAAATTTCACCTTTGGCTAAATTCGATACTCCGAATCCAAAAATGAAGTTCATTTTGAAAAATAAGTTCTACAGAATTTCAAAAATTGGTTATTACTATTCATAACGGCTAGTTTTAATAATATTTTAATAGCATATCGTTGTTTAGTGAAACTCGGTATTGCGTATTACACACGCTATCGAGGAAGGTCGCGATTGCGTGTAATGCAAGGAAAGTCAAGGATGTGTGTTGTGCAAGCTCCTTTTGGTGTAGCGTACAACACAAGACATTAAAATTAAAAAGATTATTTTTAATAAAATCTCGGGCTGTTACATTCTACCCCCCTTAAAATGAATTTCGCCCTCGAAATTCGTCGGGGTTATAAATGGTTTACTATTCGAAAGTTTCTTTAATAGAAACCCACATCGTAAAAAGGAATACCAAAACTTGGCTTTAAAAACTAAAGTATGAAATGTAACGATTACCCAAATAAACTAATCACTAGGTTTCCACATAGGTGAAAATATGGATATGGAAGAGAAATCTAACCATCATGTTCTGATGGAGAGTGGTAGAGAACATGGCTATGGAAAAGCCAATAATCACAAATCCATAGATTTGTGATGATATAAGGTACCATTTGATTCATCAGGTATAAGATCACTAGGACAACATTTTTGGTTTTCAAGATCATTTCCCTAAAGTTGAAAATTTGAATTAGAATAAATACTTACTTTATTTTGGTACAATCTCACTATTGTTCGTGCCTTGAACAATTTCCACTTCATCTCTTAAATAAATGAAGTTGAATTTGTTATTCGTGAAGTGTTAGCCGATCATGTGATATAATGATGAGTCATTCCATCTGTCTCAAACAAAAGGTTAGTAAAAATTATATGCATAAGTCGATCTATAGTGAGATTAATCATATATGGTTCCTAAAATGGACTTATACTTCATATATCATACTGCTGAATATAATAAAACTAGTTTCTACTAAACAGGGACTTCCTGTAGGCCAGTGGTAGGCGATAAAGGCCAGTCGCACTTCGGTTGTGGGTTCGATTCCCACAGCCTTGTCCGAAGCGATGGGCTGTCGCATGTCCTGCAGGTTGTCCTTTTTCTAAAACTGCATTACTATAACATCCCATCAATAATATCGAAAAAAGAACTTCTATCCTTAAACAATACTATTTTATGTCCAACATAATCCATTCTAGTCTTTAGGCTTATCCATAATACTGCAGTCCACTTTCATAACATAGTGAAAACGATTACCAGAGATTTAATACCATCGTTGAACCCCATATATCATAAGATATGTTTTGTTATTCAAAGTCCTTAATCATGTATTCTCTTGAATACCCATTGAACCTTATTGAAAACATGAGTGCTGTTAAAAGTTAACTCTTTCCACATACCAAAATCCCCAAAATTCTATATACTCAAACCATGATATCACTTAGTCCTTATATCAATCATGAGCTCATGAATACTATTAAACATTTCATTATCGTCTTATCCATTCATTATGCGCATATCGTATACTTTCCAAAAATACTGGTACCATTCATCACATACTTTCAAAACTTAAGGAAAGACAACAATGTAACAATCCTTAGATGTCTCTTTATCCCATAGTACCATGAGATTACTTATACAACATTACACTTGACAAACATGTAATCATTCCACTACATTCTTAAACCATTGACCGAGCTTCAACAATTTTTTCATCTCACATATCATTTGTAGTCTCATCATCATCATCAACATAAATACTACCCATACGACCATACTGATTTTCTTCATGAGACTTTCCCTTAGGGCATTGGTTTGCATAATTCCCGTACATTCCACATTTAAAACATTTAACCATTGTTGATGTCATAGCAATACCATTATCCTTATCTCTGGTGTTAACTGAACCTTTTCCTTTGCACTTACTGGCTTTGTGTCCTTCTTTTCCACACCCAAAGCATCTTCCAGTTCCTTTGAAACATTCTCCTTGATGCCTCTTCCCACATGATTTACATAGGGGAAATTGAACTTTGTTTCCTCTATGATCATCATGAAACTCCATCTTTCTCTTATTAGCCGAGTCAGGAAACTTACCAAATTTTACTTTATTGATCATATTATGAGATTTCTGATTCGGCATAATACTAATGTTTGGACTTCCAAATCCCATTTCATTTGGTTGCTCATGAAGAATATCATTCCATTGTCCATCATATCCTCCATTATTGTGAATCATCTTGTTTCCAGCCATTTTCTAAAACCCAAACAGAATAGTGTTAGATGCAAAAATCATAATAAAGGGGGAGAAACTTAAATATCTAACATCTTTGGTTTAATCTAATATCGTTACCATAGTTCTAGGACTATATCCTATATGTATACTTATCCTTAGGGGCATCCCTAGACATACCTTAGAAATATCTCCAGGGATCTCACTAACGTTTTCGCATCCTAGTTTCCAAAGGTTGACTAAACCTTTCCTCTGATACCAACTGTAGAGACCCGAAGCTTGACGTACATGGACATTACATTACATTTGCGGAATACTTAGTACATAACAAAAACACACACACAAGGATCGTAATAGTTTAGTGTCTTTGGAAACTCGGAATGTATTCTTCTAATCGTGGTGAAAGATCTTCAATATCTCCCATAAAGATCTTCCCCTTTTTTTTACCTCAAACCATTCTTTATATCCTGGGGAAAAGAAAACATAAAAGGGTGAGCTCAAATGCTCAGTAAGGGTATACAAAAGAAATAAAAATCATATCATATCTTTTTCAAAATCATAACCTGCAAAAGAGATCATAATATCTTAACATGGAACAAATCATAGAAGTGAAAAATGAGATCACCATAATCATAACATGAAACTTGAAACTTTGTGGCATGCACACATAATCATGGAAAATCATTTCTTGTTAGTCATGACTCTTTGCCAAGACTATCTTAGTGGACAAAGTCCCTTTCTGAATCGAGTAACCCTCGTTTCAGTCCTGTTTCACTGAACCGGTATAACCTACCATTCCAGCCATGTCTATCTCATGAGATATAAAATCTTTACCCAATGCATTGGAGGGAGATATAGGTCCCACCCATCTTATAATGAATCCTTTCTTATATGTGCCACATAATCATAAATCATACATCATCGCATAACCCATGTAATAAAAATGGGATTCTTAAACAACATGACATCATAAAACAATTCATATAAGATAAAGGAATTCATGAAAATGATTCCATCAAAACATAACCAAATCCATGTAATAATAGGGATAAAAACAGAACCCTTTTATTATCTTAGATGGAAAATAATTTTGATAAAATACTTGAACTTCATTCTTGAGGAAAATATCCATTCTACTTCAAAAACACTTTTCCTTTCTTAACATGTCATACAATTTTAAACTAAAAGAAGTTGATTAAAAATAAACTTGAATTCTTGTAAAGGAAGCTTCTTGGAAATAATGTTTTAGAAATCCATTCATGTCGTATAAGTTAAAAAAAACATTCTTCGTACTTTTGTTGGAAAAGTCAAAAAGTACCTAATACGAAAAACGACAAAAGATTCCTTTCATACATATTAATAAAAACTCACCGAAGGGTAAAAATGGATTTAAACAATTGTAGGTGGATGGAAATAATATTACATATTGATGAAACATGGATGTGGATGATAAAATACACCCCAGTAAATACTTACAAATAAACAATCTCGGATAAAAATGAGATTGTGATATTTCCCTTACCTTAGGTCTGACTTGCTTTGTAAGTGTCCGAACCTCCTGTATAATGATTTAAATCATGTTATTGACTTATTAAAGAATCATATTCATTGTTATCATATCATATATGGTTCACTTATGACATTATATTACCCGTTCTTTTGTAAATTCCATGTTAAAGAAGCGTTTTGGGTAAAATCGTTTCATTTATCATAGGTGTTTTGACTTGTTGTTCTTGACATTATTATTACTTATATCATGATTTACTTACTTCCAGAATATAAAATATGATTTATATATCATATATATTCAGTATATATATATATAATAGTTAGATAAATGAAATGAAAAACACCGTTCATGGAGACGGCAGTCCGTACGTACGCATGAACGCTGGTTTCCTTTCCTTATTGTCTTGAATGGAAGTAAGTAGATGACATACATATAAATATACATAATTCCAGTATCATTATTATGTCATATATTTCATTAGAACTTATTATATATACTTTATAATCATTCATGAATGGTTAATCATTGAGAATGAATCTCATCGCGTCGTGGAGACGGTAGTCCGTACGTACGCACGAGCGATGATATCATTTCCATAAATATTGAATTGAATTGGAGTGGATTATACAATATATCAGAATCAATATGATGTTTTAATAACTATTTATAGTTATTCTTTACACCATTATACCCATCCTTGTAAGGTGGTGGTGGAAAATAGATTTCACCACGGCGTGGAGACGGTATTCCGTACGTACGCACGCGCGGTGATTTCTTTTTCCGTAGGATGGATAGATGGTGAAATAGGGTTGTTTCATACTTATAATAACATATCATTATATTAGTGATACTGATGTTATTACTTCATAATGAAACAACCTATGAAGAAGAAGTGGAAGAAGAAATAAAGATGAAAGAATTGGTAACGGTAATTACCTCTTCTTTGAAGCGCCTCTTTGAGACCTCCTCTTAGGGCACTAAAATTGGTCTTTGAGGAAGACCAGAACATCTAGGATGTTTCTAGGGAAGTGGAGAAGAGATTTTGGTAGGGTTTGGCCGAGATTGAGTGCTCAAATTGGTGTGAGGAGGAGGGGGAGGAGGTGTCCTTTTATAAGGGAGGAAAGGGGAACCTTAGAAATTCTTAAAAATATTAATTTATAATAAATCTAACCCCACTTAAAAACCTCCAAAAATGACTCATATTCGAAGATTAGATGCGAAAGGGTTGTAATATAATCAACCAATCAAATTTAGACATGTTTGGATATTATCTTAAACCTTATCAATTAGATTTAACTCTAAGTTAAATAATTTAACTTTTACCGTGTCTTTTTGTTTTCTTTCACTATATGGTTAATACACTTACTATAACATGACAAAAGAACCCCAAATTGTTTATTATTAATATATATATCCTTATCTAAGTCATTTGGCCGAACCTTAGATTTTTAGGAATAAAATAACAATTAATAATATAATATTTGATTTAAAAACTATTTTGTGTCAATTTTGACACTATTTGATATATTATTTTTGTGAAAGTCATAACAGAATAATATGTTCGAACCAAGTTGATTAAATAAACATTAATATATCATAGTAACCTAAAAAATTAGTGGAATTCATAAAAAGCCTCAAATTACATTTATTTTGGTGTTTATAACATCAATTATGTCAATATTTCATTAATAAGACAATTACTGCATCATCTTTGTGGCATAAATAAATTATATTATATGATGTCTAAAAATTAAAAATAAAATACCATCATGTAGGAAATCTTTTTAGCTTTCTAATGAATATTTACAATCGAATTTATCTTATGTATAACCCCATATTAAAAATGATTTACTTATTAAACTTTGATTTTAACTATTTTAACCCTTCTTTAAATAAATTAATAATAAATGTCCTAATCTAATCCAAGTGGGCCTAAATGGTCATATTTTATTCCTAAGTTTTTTTTTGGTCGAATTACACTTTTCAAATAGAATTAGGACATGTTTTAGGGTAATATTAATATCATATTTACCCTTAGTTACCCTATTTACTATTAACCGCGGTAAAAAAAATAAAAAGTTACTATTCACCAAAAAATTATTTTTATCTCATTGAACCACATTTTACTTACTGATATCAACTGTGTCTGTCGGATTTTCGAAATTCCATTCACAGAAGCGGTAAAATTAAGTTTTATGCAAAATTCAGTTTTTAACTACCACTTAGTAGTTTCACTATTCATCAAAAATTGATGTTTTTCAGAACAATGCCAAAATTTCATCCTAAGCTATATTTCATATTCCGAATTCAAAAATGAAGTCTATTTTACCAAATTCATAAAAGTTGCATTAATTAATTTTATAATTAAATCCCGCTGTTAAAACAAATAGCGTGTTTTTAAGAAACAATATCTATCAAAAGATTGACACTTGATTATGTTTGGTTTAAATGTGAAATTACATCCAATGACCAATATTGTATTAAATTGTAAAAATATATTCTAAATATAATTTAAAACCACTAAAATTAATGATTTATCACTATTAATTATTTCGATTAAAAAAGTTGTTTTTAATTATAATTTAGTAATTTTCACTATTCATCATAAAATAAAAGTTATCCGAAAAGTACCAAAATTTCACCTTAGGCTAAATTCGATACTCCGAATCCAAAAATGAAGTTCATTTTGAAAAATAAGTTCTACAGAATTTCAAAAATTGGTTATTACTATTCATAACGGGTAGTTTTAATAATATTTTAATAGCATATCGTTGTTTAGTGAAACTCGGTATTGCGTATTACACACGCTATCGAGGAAGGTCGCGATTGCGTGTAATGCAAGGAAAGTCAAGGATGTGTGTTGTGCAAGCTCCTTTTGGTGTAGCGTACAACACAAGACATTAAAATTAAAAAGATTATTTTTAATAAAATCTCGGGCTGTTACATAGACCCTGGCCTCTTTCCGAGCTAAAGAGTAGGATTGCACACTACTGGAATTATTCAAAATGGAAGATGGACCCCCTTGGGAAAGGCTACTATCACATCCTCTTCAGTTCTCAAGATAAACTCGATCAGGTATGGAAGCTCTGTAATCTGCGGATGCAGCCTGGATTTCTTAGAATTTTGGATTGGGACCCTGCATTTAACCCATACACACACAAAAATTTATATGGCACAAGTATGGGTTAGAATTCATGGGCTTAATTGGTTTTATTGGCACCCAATGATTTTAAATGACATTCTGTCTGGCATTGGATCCCCTATTAAAATTGATCATAGAACTTTGAATGGGGATCTGGGCCTTTATGCTAGAATTATGGTTGAAGTAAACTTATCCAATGAACTTCCTTCTAAAATAGGTTTTAATGCCCTTGATCTTAGATTAGAGCTCAGCATTGAGTATGAATAGAAGCCACCCTTCTGTGGAGTATGCAAACTGATTGGGCATAACCTTGCAAACTATAGGGTTTTTAGGAAACAAATGGACCCTCCTATTAATAATGATTGGCATGAGGTCAAGCATGATAAAAAAGGGAAGAATGTCATAGTTAATACTGAACCCCCACAAAAAAAGCAAAATATTTGGGTTAAAAAATCTGGTGACCTTCTATCCCTAGAAGGAAAATCCTGGGGGGATTTGGTTACGGAAGAAGAGCCCCTAAAATACAAAGACAATCCAAATAGTCTACAAAAACCAGTGGTTGAGGGCATTAGAGGTAGTTCAGTTAAGAGCAACCCCTTAACTCTTTACAATTCTCCCAATAATGCCCCTGCCTCTGGTACTTCATGTTTAAATGAGAATATTTGTAGGGACCTGGAAGACTCTTTTCCTTCAGTTCTCATAGAGAATTCTGCTGCTCCTAGAAAGACACAGGGTAAGGTTGTGAACACTGCATATCCAGGTAACTCTGTGCTTTTCACTTCAAATGATAATCCTGTTCCTTCTGTTTCCAATGCCCCTATTATAGAGACTCAAACTGCTAATCCTGCCTCTCATGAAATTACTTCTGCTCACATTTCATCACACACACTTGATTCTGCTTCCATATTTTTTATAGAACCTGTTTCAGTCGACAAGGTGGTGGCCAATACTCCTTTTGACATACAGACATCTGCTCTGTTGCAACACCAGTCTGACAACTCTTCTTCGGTTTCTGTTGAAAAAAATTCTAGTCCTATTAATGAATCTGTCTTAAAAGTGACTAGGATTGATCATGTCATTCACTTGGCCCCCATCATATCACACACCACACTACCTGTCTCTGTTTCAGTCCCTGACTCAATCCATAATCTTGCCTCCTGTTCGATGTTCAACATGGTACCCAGTCCTCCTACTGGAAAGAAGGACTATGTTGCTATTCCTAATTCTGTTTTGGATTCTTTGATACCTGATGCACCTGAAACTATCCAGCCTGAGTCTGGTACATTTTCTCATCCTGTGCAACCTTCTGCTCAGGTTACTGTTCTAGAGATTTTCCAGACAATCCCTACTTTGCCTCCTGCTTCCTCAGAAATTCCCCCTCCTGTACCGACTACCCCACCTCATTTCGCCCCAGATAGTGAGATTATTCTGGTTAGGGATGAGAAAAAGCTCTCATCTGAGCAGGAAACTGTTCATGGACCGGACAGAAATCACACTCTGAATTGTACTGATCTTATGAGTACTCCAGTTACTGCCCCTAATCCAAAATCAGACCTGAAATCTGATTCCTCTCAAAGATCTGAAGCTCGTGAGAGTCAACGAGAGTCTACCTATTCCTCAATGGTTACGAGATCCCAAAATAAGAAGAGATCTGGTAAATCTAAAAAAAAGAAGGGTTCTAACCCAATCCGCAAATAGTAATGAATATCCTTTATTGGAACTGTCAAGGTATAGCCAACAATGACACCTCCACAACACTTAAGAGGATTTCAAACACTCATAAACCCCAAATCTTTTCCATTGCTGAACCTAAAGTCAAATTTAAAATGAACTATATGAGATTTGGCTCTCTCAATTACAATTTTTAGGATCTTGCAAATGTGGTCCTCATTTTGACTCTTTGTGGATCTTTTTCCACAACTCTTTAAAAAATGACAACATTTTTAGAATTTCTGAACAACATATTACCTGTGACTTCTTATGGAATGGTCGGCATATCTTTTGCACTATGGTTTATGCCAAGAATAGATACCAGGATAGGAGATCTTTATGGCATTAACTCCTTGATATGGCGAAACACATTCAAGAATCCTGAGTTGTTTTGGGTGACTTCAATGCCATCCTTTCCCCCTCTAAAAAAATTGGACCCTCACACCTTTCTATATCCTCCAAGGAATTTAATTCTACTATTGATGAATCTAAACTTTTTGAAATCACACTCATTGGTGCAAAATACACTTGGTATAGGATGCATCACAACAAAAACATTGCTAGTAAACTTGACAGAGCTTTTGGCAACATGAAGAATCTTGACAACTGGGACAAAATATCCAGTGTAACCCTTCCGGGACTCAACTCTAATCATCATTCTATCCTTGTTAGCATTATTACGAATGATTGAAAGCCTATCATTCCCTTCAAATTTAATAACTCTCGGTCCTCGAATCCTGATTGTGTCACCTTTATCTATGACACCTGGAACTCCATGAAACACCATAATGATTCTTTTGCCTGTTTACGGAAATTAAAAATTCTCAAGCAGGCCCTTAAAGGTTGGTGTAAAAATAAAAATACTCAAATATATCTTGATATCTCCTATCTTCAAGATGAACTCAATCGTATCCAATCTCATAACACAAATTCAGATTTAAATATGGATCCTCAATTAGAAGATAATATCTCTTCTAAACTTAATTCCCTACTTACTTTTAAGGACAATTTTCGTAAACAAATGTTCAGGACTAAATGGCTGACAGATGGTGATCAAAATACCAAATTCTATAACTGTCTTCAAAGAATTAGAAAGTTCAATCGTCCTCTTACTATGCTCATTAAAAATGACTTGATCATTGATTCTGAAGAATCCAATACGGACCATGTCACCTCGTACTTTTACATCATTTTTAATGGTCCTGATATAAATATTGATCTTAAAACAGATATTATTCCTTTAATGGTGGATGAACAATACAATGAGACTCTTTTAAGCACCCCTCATGATCATGAAATCAAAGACACAATCTTTGGTCTTAATCCTGACAGTGCTCCCAGTCCGGACAAATTCAATAATGGTTTTTCCAAAAACATTGGGATATAATTCACAATGATGTTTGTAACCTTGTTAAGACCTTCTTCACCCATAGATCTCTACCTCATGGAATCAATGCTCAATTTCTAACCTTAATTCCTAAGGTTGATAATGATTCTGAGATCCATCAATTCAGACCAATTGCTTTGATTAACACTATCTATAAAATAATTTCCAAAATTATTGCTAATAGACTTGCTCCTATCTGTAATAGAATCATCTCTTGGAACCAATTTGGTTTTATTAAAGGAAGGTCTATCCAAGACTGTATCTGTGTTGCTTCAGAATGTACCAATAGTTTAAATAGAAGCACAAGAGGGGGCTATGTGGCCATCAAACTAGATATTAGAAAGGCTTTTGACACCATAGACTGGAATTTTATCTTCAAAGTTCTAAAAAACCATGGCTTTAAAGATTCTTTCATTGGTAGAATTAAGACTCTCTTTCGCTCAGCCTATATCTCTATCCTGATTAATGGTACCCCTAGAGGTTTCTTCAATTGCTCAAAGGGTGTCAGGCAGGGTGAGCCACTTTCTGCTATCATTTTCGTTATTGCTGAGGATTACCTAAGTAGACTTGTTAACAAGCTGGTTGATCAAAATATGCTTAAACCTATTCAAGTTTCCAGGAATTTAAATGCCCCTACCCACCTTTTATATTATGATGATATTATTTTATTCATAAAAGGGGATCAAAAAAATATTCATGTTCTCAAGAAAGCGATTTCTCACTATGAACAAATCTCTGGGCAAGCAATTTCTTGGAACAAATCGTATATCTTTTTTGGAAAAAATTTTCCAGTAAGAAGGAAATCTAATATCACCACTTATCTGGGTATTAAAGAGGGTTTTTTACCTTTCAATTATTTGGGTGTTCCAATATTTTGGGTTCGGCCCAAAGCAACCTATTTTGCTAACATCATTGATCAAAACAGAAATCAACTCGCTAGCTGGAAAGGGAAAACCCTCTCCATGGCTGGGAGAATTTGTTTGGTTAAATCGACCATTGTTTCTAAAATGGTATATTCCATTATGGTTTATAAATGGCCCGTCAGCATCTTAAAAAATTTAATACTTATATTAAAAACATCATTTGGTCTGGAAGCATTTTTGAAAAGAATCTTGTTACAATACCATGGATATCTTGTTGTAAACCCATTTTTAATGGTGGTATTGGCATAAAAAATTTAAAATTGTTCGATGATGAACTTCAGGCCTGCCTCACATGGCACATTATTAATTCCACTTCTAAGGCTACTGAATTCCTGAACCATAGATTCCTCTTTAAGCTTTTAAAAGGTAATTTTAATTTCATCAGCTCATCCATCTGGCCCTCTATCCGGGACTCTTATCATAGGATCATGCAAAATTCTAGATGGATAGTCAGTGATGATTCTTCCATAAATTTTTGGTGTGAAAATTGGTGTGGTACCCCTCTGATATCCTTGTTACCCTCTAATAATCCTCCTGAAGATACTAATCAGACTATAAAGAAGGTCTTACAATCTCACCATCATGATCTCCCTGAAAATATTGCACAAATTATTGGCAATCATCTTTTTTCTCCTGATGGTGATTTCCTTGTTTGGGAGCCTTCTACCAATGGCATCCTAGATTCAAAAAATTATTATAAGCATAATTTCTCTGATAATGACTCTAGTTTTCTATGGGTGAATCATTTTAAAAAACCCTGGATTAAACCTTCTAGGCTCACCCTTATTTGGCGCATTGCCCATAATAGATTACCAACAGAAACTTGTCTTCAAGCTTTTGGTTTTCAAATATGTTCTAAGTGTCTCCTGTGTAATCAGCATAGGGAGGATGCCAATCATATTTTTCTATCTTGCACGACGGCCTTTGCTCTATGGAATTATATTTCTGATTTATTTAATTACAAATGGTTCTTTACTGACTCAATTTCCTTGTTATTAAAAAATTGTACTAGATATGATATTTCTCTGCAGATAAAAAATCTTTTCTTGGCGGCAATGGCGGAGATTCTACATGAGATCTGGTACGTTAGAAATGATCTCATTCACAATAATCACCCTCTCAATCTAAATGCAGGGAAAGCTCGGATTCTTCTTGCGGTTCATGAAGCTTCCTCAATACAAAAAGACTGTTGTAACAACTCAGTTGGTGACTTTGTGATTCTTTGACAGCTCCGTGTTCCTAGAATCTACCCAAAGCCCAAACACTCATTTGAAGTGTTATGGAAACCTCCAATGCCAGGATGGACTAAAGTGAACGTCGATGGCACCTCCAAAGGCAACCCAGGACCTGCCAGTTGTGCTGCCATCTTCAGAGACTCAGCTGGGTAGTGTCAGGGCTACTTCTATGTTGGATGTGGTCACTCTTCTTCTCTGGAGGCGAAAATGCTGGGGGTCATTCATGCTGTTGATTTTTCGCTTCAAAGAGGTTGGAGAAAGCTCTGGATAGAAAGTGATTCAACCATTATCATTCATGCCATCTGGAATGGCAACATCCATCTGTCCTGGACACTTACCACACGTTGGATGAATTGTCTAAATTTGCTCCATGGGATGGACTATATTGCTACTCATGCCTACCGTGAGGCGAATGCTGTTGCTGATGCTCTTACCACACGTTGTAATGACATGTCACACCCCTCTCCAAAGGTTGTCCAACTCCATAACAACCCCATAAAATTAATTGGTTCGATGGCCCAGTGACCCAAAGTATATTTAGATGGGTATTCACCCTTCGATACATCACATATATATCATTTTTTATAAATAGATTTATATAATGGATTTAAATACATTTATATAGTTCATATTTATATACATTTATATAATTTATTTAACAATATATCCTTATAAATAAATTTATATAATGTATTTATAATATATTTATATAATTGAATCATATATATATACACACACACAGACACATATATATATCTATATATATAATGTTTATTATATTCTAAAATGTATTAATGAATACTATTATATAATGTATATATATATATATTAATATATATATATACATATTAATATATATATACATACATATTAATATATATATATATATATATATATTTAAACACACACACATTTATATTTATATATGTTTATGTATAAGATTATATATATATATATATATTTATATAAAGTATTTATAAGAATTTATGTAATGTATTTATAAATAATTTTTTATATATTTACACACACACACATTTACATTTGTATTTTATATTTTTAAATCATAAATACATTTATATTTGAATATTTTTTTATGTACATAAACTCTAAACCAACCCCCCATTGAAGGATTTAGTTTCCAAATCAATATTCCCCACCTTCACAAAGTGAGGTAATTGGTTTCACCTAATCACTCACAATTGAGCAGGGTAAAAATTCATTCACCTAGGTCCCCCCACATAGGTAGGAAGGGTAAATCAACATGGGAATAATGTATTTAAATAATAAAACTAAATATTTTTATATATTAAAATTCATAATATATTTAAATACATTTATATATGTATAATGTATTTATATAATGTACTTATTATGTAGTTGGGGTGGTGACCGAGTGGTAAATACCCTATAATTTTTCATTAAAAACCCGAGATCAAATATGGACAAGGGATAATTTTTTATGTTATAGTAACATTAATTTAGTAAACAATATAAAAATATTTTATCAATGGTACAATTCACTCGAATTGAGATTTCAAGATATATAATTGGGCCAATGGGTCACATGGTCTCCAGAAAATCAAAGGTATTCTGGCCACAGGGACTTCAGAACATATGTAGTAAGTATTTTTGGTCAAAAGGATTTCAAACTATCATAAATTTAAAACATGTTACATGGAGGGATAAAATTATAAATATACAACAACATAAATAAAGTTAAACTTAGCGACATACATACTCTACTTGATGTGGGATAGATGAGCATCTTATCGGTTTCATCGTCAGGGGTATATATCGAATGAATGATGTGTGTCCTAGAACCTATCATTCAAACCACTTCCCACAAAGTTCTATTATATAGGATATATGTGTTCTATGCAACATTATGTCACACTAACATGATGCACTGATTCTTGGCAGGGAGGAGATGTTACTTTCAGACAAGTAATGCAGTGTGGTGTGATACTAATGATAGGGGGGGTAGACTGATGGAATGACATGAATCAGGTTACTCATCTAAGGGAAAACCATGTTTCATCCTTTTGGACTATTGGACCTTCAGTCTATGCATATTCTAAGGCCTCTGCGCCTTCATACCATGTATTTTAATAAAATATGATCAGTGAGTGATTGACATTCCTTATGGGGAGGGATAAGACTTTACCCATTGGGGTACTTGGGTGTTTGTTGATTGATTTGTTGTAATATTTTATAATTGTAATAATAATAAGAAGCAAAACCAAAAACAATAAAACAACAACAATAATAACCATAAATTTTCTGGTGGTTACAATCAAATAAAAAAACACACACCTCTGAGCCATTAATGGTTGGACACTACCCCATCAATGGGATGACCCAGTCCATAACAAGCTCATTACATTGATTATCTAGAAGGACATATGTCCATAAAGACATTATATGGGCCTAAACCACTTCATGCATCACTTCAGTGCCACCACCTTGCGTCATTGCCCGTGTCACCACCTCTGTCACCACCTTTATAATAAATCCCCCCAAGGAGGCACAATGTATTGTATTTATTTAATATATTTATATAGTTAAACTCCATATAAATTTATATATGTATATTTATATATAATGGTTATTATAATTTATAATGTATTTATAGAATACATTAACATAATTTAGTTATATAATGTATTCACATAATGTATTTATATACTTATTTGTTAATTATATATTATTATTATCAATTTATAAATACTAATTAGTTATTTTTTATTATAAATTATAAATTATTAATATAATTTTATTAATTTTAAATTTAATTTTTTAAAAAGAAAGTGATAATTACTAATTTTAAATAAATAATAAAAATAAAGATTTTTTACTATTATTATACATTAAAATAAATAAAAAATGATATATTACTCAAGAATAAAAAAAACAACAAAAAAAACAATAAAAAAAGAACAACAACAACAACAACAACAACAAAAAAAACAACAACAACAACAACAACAATAATAATAATATCATTTTTATTAAACTTGATTTTTTGAAATTTAAAAAATTATTTATAGGAAATATTAATGTGTTGCTAAAATAATCAATTAATGATGCTTATTTTAGTGGGGATCATGATCACCCCCTCCAAAAACCATAACTAAATTATTGTTTTTATAGTATCAAATTACAAAGTGATATAAAATATTGTAACCCAACTCGAAAACCCTATTCCATAACCGACCATAATGCTGGATGAACAACACCAAGTCTTCTTAAATTTATCTATTTTTCTCCATAAAAACTTGGATAACCAAAGGAGGACCCTTGATTAGTGCACATAACAAGACATAGGCTATGGAAAACCTCATCATTCTCAGAATGTCCATTAATTGGATCAAAACCACTCTTGTATGGATCAAAATCCTTAGATAAGAGACTCGTTTTAAAATTATGAATTTAGTTTTCATCCTTAGTGTCAATTCTATTTACTTGATTAAACCCACTACATGGAGTGTTTGGAATAGTAGGATTTCAACTAGTTTAGACATTATCCAAAACCTTGAAGGCACAAACTCTTCTATTAAACCACATCACATGGGAAAAACCATGAAACCTAAAATTAACACATATTATTACAGTGAAATTTTAATATAGAAATTGTTTTAAATTTCATATTATATGATATTTTTAATTTATTATTCATAGTTTGAGATAATTTAATATTTTAAAGTTATTTAGAAGTTTGTTAAGTAAATAATCAAAATCCATAAACTGGAAGGACAAGTATTTTTCATGGCTCTCGTTCATGAGAGAAAGATAAGACCATAACCAATTAAAAATGGATGGAATGATGAGATACAAGGAATAAAATTTATTGGAATGTATTTAGACCATTATTCCACATTTTATGTTGATGAAGAAGTTTTTATCACCACATGGTGAAAATATATATGAATATTTATGATGGTGTAATTTTGAGCATTTTTCTTTTGATATGGAAAAAGGTTTGGAATATTTGAAGAAAAAAATGAAAATCCATTGAATCCATGATGTTGTGTTACCTAGTGGCCAGTGGATTTTAATTCAAACAAATAATATTTTACTGTATTTCATGGGATATGGGTGAGACATTTATTATTTTTCTTGGTATATATATTCTTTATTCCATGGTTAACTTCTCTACACCATGGTTTTTTAGATTCTATAGATAAATTTAGTTTATTTTTTTTAAGACAACTTTGATTCTAAAATTTTGAGACATACTTTTCATTTCATAAGACATCCATGAAGTCTTTGTGTTGTTCCTAGGTGAGAGTGATGGGAATTGGGGGGGGGGTGTCTGGGGGGGGTGTATCAGTTCTTATAAAACTTTTTCCACAAATAAAATTTCCTCTATTACTAATTAGTTTGTAAGATTCTCCACATGAACTATTGAATAGTGATGAATAGTAAACAAGAAAAAAAATTATGCACACCTTGTTTTTTACAACTTTTACCATGTCTTTATAGGTGGCTATCCCTCAGTGATCAATTGGTGTTGTCCTAAATTGAAAAATATTTGAGTTATTATCAATAAAGAGTGAATAGAGATAAAATATTACAAAACAACTTTAAAATATTGTTGCTCGTCTATCATAGCATGCTTTCGACATATTAAAATATATTAAAAAATAAAAAGCATTCATTTCTCTCTCAAGAAATATCTATCTGAAATTTTCCCAACTATTTATTCCTTTCTATAAGTGAATAACTAAATATTTAAAGGGATAAAGAAATACTAGAATTAAAAATTAAACTAAGACATAATATTTGGTCAATACCATATTCAAGAATCATGAATGAAATCTATTAACTAACTCTATAAAACTAAGAATTGATTTTCTAAAAATTAATGTTTATATAAACTGCATTATGGTGTAATTTTTGAAACAATGATGTAATCAATATCTTCCTTTAGTAACATGATATAAAATCAGGGCCTTTTAATATTCATGTTTCAAATATATAAAAATCTATGTTATCACTACTAAATAATTTTGGAAACCACAATGTTTCTTTATACACATCAATCCTAGTAGCTTCTCTATTTCTTTACATTCCACATTGATAAATTTCATTATAGCTTAAAAAACCATGGTGTATTCCTAGAAATTATGACATGTATTGGACGATCATCAACTCAAATACCTATAATATTCTTTACTTCAAACCATGCTAAGTGATTATAACATAATTTTAAATATTATGATTTATTTAAAGGATTTATGGTATGATGAATTCCTAGTATCAACTAGATGAACTTTATATCAACTTATTCATTCTACAGAATTTTATAATGTCCCTAGAAATCATCCTAAAAATCATATTTTTAATTATGATTTAATGCTAATGTAATATTTAAACCATGATTGATACTACGTTCATTATTTCTATATTCAATAATATATTTATTTAACCAAAATCCTTAGAAAAATATTATAGTGTATAAAAATACCATTATATCGAGATTGATATGAACTGACCAACTAAGACTCCACTTAGGATATATAACGCTAATCTTTCCACCACATAACCACCTCTAATTGACTATAGATAAGTGACTGGCATCGAGTAGACATATCACAAAACATGGGGAAAATCTCCATTTTTGAAGCTGAAACTGACTCCCCTATCCTCCTCAATTGCCTTCAAGGCATTGAGTCTACTCCTTGGTCGATTGCCTTCATCATCAGAAAATGTCGTGTCATGCTATCCACCAACATTCGAATGGTTCACACACGACGAGAGAGGAATAAAGTAGTGGATCAACTAGCTTCTCTAGAAGATCATAACTACAGAGTTTCATGGTTCTATAATCTGAACTTTTTGAATCGTGAGGGGGTTGACATCATTAGAGGGGATGCCCTTGGTTTGCACTATTTTCGCCCCTAGCTTCTCTTCATTTTCCCTTGATTTTCCCTATAATTTCCTTTTCTGAATAAATAAATAACTCATGATAATGATGATAGACCCCAAAGTAAAGGGGAAAAACATAATCACAATATTTGAAAAAGTAAATAAACATTGTGTTGGGGATTGAACGAGTCTCATAATAATTATTATAAAATTTTAAAGTGACTAAAACCCTTTCCATAGGTTCTCCCATGTAAGAAACATGAAAAAACTTATAAAATGAAATGAATAAATACTATAAATGTGAATACCACTAACCGCATATGCCTATGAATCCTTTTTATCTTCATATAATATGTTTGATAAAGGTCATAGGAGTTGTGTGAAGGAATCCCACCTATGGATGTTCCCATGGGTTGAGTTGAATCATCTGATGTTCAAAAATGATCCAAACTTCCTCCATGACATGATATTACCTCTCAAGGATAAGGAAGAGGATGAAGAGAACTTAATTTTTTCAAGAGATTCTACAAAGCAACGTGCGTACACCCACACACACACATTTAATCACGTGGATGTATCCTTTATATGACCCCAAGAAGGATCCTTGGTGTTTCATGCATTAAATCATGTTTTTATCAAGCATGTTTTAATACATCATCCATCCATGCATCATATGCATATATATAGTGAAATTATATACATTTCTTCTTATGAATCAAATATTTTAATGATATTCAATATAGATGGTTTATGTTTAATTCAGAGACTTTTTAAAATTACACACCCCAAGAATGAAAATTGCAATTTTCATAAGATATAATATATCAAAAATATATCATATATATTTAGGCATTTAAGTAATATCTCCTAAAATATCACACTTTCACTGAATCCTTACCAATTTTGTGACATTCTCACGTTATATTGTATTGTATATAATAAATTGTGAAACCATATCCAAATATACTTTTGCATACCATTTAAAACTCCCTTTTGGAAATCTATACTTAATTTAAAATCGCATCACATCATTTGTAATACCTTGTGAATAATTATAAAAAAATACCATTTGGATTAACTTTAAAAAACTTTTAGACAACTCTTTAAGTCAAACTCAATCCATATTCAGTCAACCACAATGTGTGACCCCATAGGACATTATAGAGTTAATAAAAGACAACATTATTGAGATTCATATATGTAATAAAAGAGAAACCTATTGCAAAGAATCAATGATACTTAATATATAAAGGTATATTTCATGATATCTATAAAAACATGCTTATCTATTCTTGTGTCCAAAAGACTACATCATATGCAATGGTGAATTCTCATATTTTCCTGTTATCCAAGACATTGAGTGAACATGGGAAATAAAGTGTGTCAACCCAAATATCATATTCAAAAGTTCTCAATTATTAAATTATTGTCCAAACTATTCGGTGAATACATCAAAGGCCATTCACCTTTACGGATAAGAACATCACATATCCCTTATCATGATAGATATATTATATATAGGTGAAACTAAAAACTTCAAAATTATATCTCAATCAATGGAATAGATGTTATACTCATCTTATGGGAGGATAAATCCCATATTTTTTATGCTCCAACCAACGACATGATCAAAACATTCCCAACTTACCCTATATTAGCTAAGTCAAGAAATAGACTTATGTAAGTAGGGTATCAAAGTATGAAGGATCTCATGTTAGGTGTCTCATAGAACTCAGAATGTGGGTAATAAAAATGATATCCATGCACCCCTAGTATAACAAAAGACATCTGTATGACACTCTATGTGGTGTATTTAGTGGGTCATCCAATTCCCAGAAAGAATCATATTACTTGTTTTGTGCCTCATGAGCATATTCCATATTTATATACAGGAATATTACTCTAGAAAACTTTAACATTTAAATATAATGTAAATATTTCATGATGAATATCATCTAGGGATTATTCAAAGTCATACTTTATAGGATAATTATCATTAAACTTCATAAAATACATATCAATATATACATATATGCAACCAACATGAAGTAATGATAAAGTGGAGTTTTTATTTCATATATTAAGTTATATTTCATTTTATTAAAAATATTTTAAGAATATATAATCAAACCAACATAAGAACCTCTCTATCATATCATATTTGATAAAATATAAAACCAACTTTATGTATGTTGTACTTTCAAGGTTTTTTATCACATTACATTGTATTTAATTGTTTTCAAATCTCTTTGAGACCATCTGATAAAACAATCCCACTAACTATTTTGTAAGAAACATATTTTAAGTAAGAAAACATGAATAATAGTGTGATTTAGTAATCATATTACTAATTGTTCAACTATTTAAACATATTTAAAATTATTAACTTCATAACATCAAATTTTATGATGTCAAATTCTATTTTATAAATAGAGTTCTATCTAATTTAATCATAATATTTTTTGGAACCCAATTCCATCAAAAAATTTTCATTCATATAATGTAATGACATACATTATTGTTTACCAATACATCCTAAACACTTTTCAGATAAAGTGAGATTTACTTTGTTATGGTAACTAATTTAACTCTTTATATTTACCTTTACCTATATATCAAAAAATATTTTAATATAGATGAATATTAATTTTTCTATAATAACTAATGTAACTATATGAATTTTTATTTGATTCCATACACTAAAATATTTTAGGATATTAAATGTAATTCACTTTATAATTTTACTAGTATAATCCTTCAGGAAATAGTGATATTCACTTTTCAAGATAAGAAAAAGTAACTCATTACATTTTATTTATCATCACCTATACTAAAACACTTTTAGTATTTTATATGAAAAACAAATTAATCTTCCTCTACTATATTCCTTAAATAAAATGATATATTCACTTATTTCTGATAACTAAATGTATCTATTTACATTTTTCATTATTATTACATATCCTAAACTCTTTAGGTTATCAAGTGAAAAAAATTAATAATAGAATAATATAATTCTTTATTTTTTGAGTTTGAATTTATATAAGTTTAAACACACCCCACCAGCTTCTTTGATACTATATTATTTAAATAATAACATGCTAAGAAACAACACAAAACTGTTGTGTTAAAAAATAACATTTCTTTCCTATTAGTAGGAACATTTAATAAATAAAAAATTATTTCCATATCATATATGGTATTCAATGTGTTTGTATTATTTTCCTTGAATAGAATACTATTCATTAACATACACCACTGATTGAAAAGAATCACATTCCATCATATTTTATTAGATAGTTGGATAACCATGTTATCTTATATAAAAAATTCCAATCCATATATTATAAAGACATGTTATAAAAAATGAATCATAAACCATATATAAAAAATTAATAACGTCATGTTATTCATAACAACTCTTTGTTAGCTAATAATTTCTCTTATCATATACAAGAAATGAGATGAAAATAAACATATTTTTATTAGATTCATTTGAGCATGATATATTTATTTATATTCAAATTTGGTGTAACAACTCTTTTCTTTATTATATGAATGTAAACTAAAATCTCAATGAATTATTATTTTATTTTGAAATCCTATATATTTACAACACTTATAAAATATAGAATTGATATCACACAACCTTTAAAATTAAGGAAATTATTTCTATAACACCTATACCTATAATGAAAATTACATAGTGTTTACTAAAACCCACTACTTATCAATACTTATCCCTGAAAACCCATCATATGTAATTAATACATCATATGTAATTATCACTACTTATCCATAAAAACACTAGGTTTTAATTATATTGATTGGATTCTTGAAGAAATCTTTTTGAACTTCTACACAAAATTTTATTTTTTCAGTTTTGACTGTTACCCACTAGTATTGACCATAAATCACTTATAACCTGGAGATAAAATTCCCAGTTAATCTATTCTCAACACTTTCAAAATATTGGGTAAAGGTTTCTTGAATTTATTAAAATTTCTTGAGAATTTATATTTATGAAAATATGATGAATTCCTTAAACATAATTGTCCAATTTATCCCCCTTAAAAATATGTTATAAAATTTTAAAAAAATCATAAACTATATTTATTAAAAATAACCATATCATTTTATTATTTTTTTACATGATATTATCAAGTGAAAAATGAGATAATAAATATCTTATAATTGGTTTATCCAATCTTGGAGCATCCAAGTTATCACTGTAGTAACTCATTTTCTCCAATTCTTCAAGCTCCATTCTTCAATTCTATTCTCTTTCAGTTTGAAAATTTTATTCATTTTATTATGAAAAGGTAACATGGGTAAAAGGGAAAAACATCTTGGAGGATGTAATTGATGAATCCCATGAGTTTCACTACAAATAATATCCTTAAAATTCATAGAAAGAGAGACAAAACTTTGGTATACAATCAATTCCTCCTTCTGAACTCACTTAGAGGATAAGAAATCCACTATGAACTTCCCATTATTATAGGTGTGTATAATCTCCACTCCTTAGTTTTTCATGCCTCTATAGGCTCTGCTAGTATATTTAATTCTCTAGTGGAAAGGGAAGAGCCATAAAAGATACTAAACTAGTAATATTGAGTCTACATTGACTGTGATAACAACATATTCATCAAATATCAAAGAGAAAGTATAGAGAATAAGGTGATGAGAGAATTATAGTTACCATAATATGATGAGAAAGAAAGAATAAAAGATCCCCTAGTGTCTCAAATCAGGACAACTCCATGCATATATCCAAGAACAATAGATATTTAATAGTTTATATAATCTATAATTGAGGATTATTATGAGATCCTTGTATAACGTTTTTTACATGATTATAGGTTGGAATTCACCAAATCAATTGAGATGGTGCACTTTGGAATAAGAACAAGAATAGTAGAAGTAATAACTTGAAGTAGTGGAACACTCTTGAAATAATCCTATACCACCAATATCAAGTCCTTATTATGTAATTGTATGTGAGAATATAGGATCCAAGGAAACCATCAGGGTCAAATACACTATCAGGCTTGACATACTTAATATTTGAAAATATCTATTCCTTTTTTAGGTTGGATTTCAAAAAATAATTTCTATAGACCTCCATTGAAAGCAGGGTATTATGAAAAAAATTATTATCATATTATTTGGTTGATTGAGCCTCTCAGACACCATTATAAGTGCTAGTTAGAGCTCTATAATGTAGGAGTCTACACATGATACAATAGTCTCAATGTCATTGTTGAAAGTGATATATTCAAGTTTTAAATTAAGCTTCCAAATGAACTTTTCTACATTATAGATACTTGAAAAAAATATGTTGTGATTAAATTCTACTAGCCTTCTTATGTGGGTTGTATCTCAAGCCCTCTCTCTTTAGTAATACATATTTATTATAACAGTATATGTTTATTTGATAAATAAAATTAAACATCCTCAACCCATTGATCCTGAATCCTTTCATCAAGCTGACTAATCTCACCCTCAATGACTTCCATGGAAGGGCCATGGTACGGTTAACCATTCACCCATTCAAATATATTTCTCTTTAGTTTGTGCTATTGGTTCTCAAACATAACAGATGCATGAAATTGTGAGGTAGCATTCCATGATCTAACTACTAGAGACGTGAAAGATTTATCCTATATACATATTTATAAGAAATTAAATCTATGAGTATAAACCATAAAAACTTTTATATATATAAGAATAAGAGAATAATTAGATAAGGACCGATCCATATGGTTAAAACCATACACAAAAAATATGTAATTTTACACAAGTTCATCAAATATCTACCCAACCGACTCAATATTCTACTACCTTCGATATTTTTGTCCCACATAATAAATATATCACCATTTTAACCCAAGTACAAGAGGTTATTATGAACCATAAATCCATGTAAATTATTATTCTACTTGATCGACTAAACATAACTTTTTTTATACTGTTCGATAATGGTATCAAAACAAAATCCTATAAATTAGGAAATGGGACTAAGGTTGAAGGAATATAATTCCTACCAGAGTTATTTCATCTCTCATACCTGAGACTTTCCATATATAAATTATAGGAATAAATGTTTCTAGGAGTCACAAAACTTGACAATAATATTATGATAAGAAGAATTAATGAATTTATCCTGAGTCGAGTTATTCCATAAGAGCCAAATGTGATAATTTTTTGAGATCCCATGCATGTAACTATGCATAAAAAAATTGGTAGAATAATTATGGATAGGTTTCATAATATGATTTAATTTTGAAAAATGAAAAGAAATGAAATGAGTTTGCACCCAATATTTTTTGACCAAAAAGTGCATTTTCTATGGTGCTGATAACCCTATAATTTTAATAGAATTTAAAATTATAACCAATAAATCATTAAGTAAACTTCTAGTCTCACCAATTCATCAATCTACTCAATAAATTTGAATAACATTTGGAAAATGCAATCATATTGAGTTTATGTCACTAAAATTACTTAAATTGTTAATGTACCCAACCATATTGAGTAAATGCACGATGACTAAAATTACTTTGGTCATTTTTTGTATAATTATTTTTTAAAACTTATTTAAATCATTATATTATTACATAAACATCTTGATTCATATATTGAAAAACTTCAACACTTGATTAATCAGGAATAAGTATTTATATAACACATATAATATTTATTGTACTGTAAGAACTTTTAAATTTACCTATATAGTTTATGAACTTTTCTTATGTTACCAGAATTTAGAGTAGATTACGTTTATATTTTCATTCTAAGGATTAATCTCATAGTTTAATTTGATGATTATGACTCTTTTCATCCACATCAAAAAAAAATTCATATGAGTATCTTGTTTTATAAACATTTAATAAGGAATTTAGTAAATGATATCCCACTAAAATGATGAATCCTTTTATAAATACATAATATCTATTAGTAATATAAGATCTGTATTTTACTAAAGAAAGAGCCTTCTTTAGAAGTCATCTAACCACATAGCTAGTTAGTTAGTAAATCATCCCAATCATATCATATTTTAATGTTGTATAGTTGAAAAAATATCTCTTTATCCAACCCTAGAGATGGATAAACCCAACTATATTACTTTGACATACTAGACGTTAGGGTTTCTCAGTTAACCATAACCCAAATAAAATTCCAAAAATAAGGTAATAATAAATAATCCAAGGGAACCAATTTAATCTTGAAACTACATGATAAGAAAATCCAGAGTCATTTATTACATTATTTCCTTATTCAAGATAATATAAGGGCACCTAGTTAATCAAAAAACTACCCAGTTGGACGATTGAGGTCATGGAATGTAATGATATGGAAGGAATCTAACACTTAGTATTTGAAGGATATTTAATATCAATATCTAATATCATGTTAATACCTTTATTTATGCACGATTTTAGTGATTTATTTTGGAAACCTATTCCCTATACCAAACCAATATATTCAAACCATATTGACATGTAACTCTTTATATTACCCAAAAGTTTGTGTTACTCACTCAAAAATAGAATTCAAGTATATAGATACATATCCAAATTTATCATATGCATAAGGTACATGAAAAATTTATGTTATGTAATAGAGTTACATGAAACTTAAAATCCATACATGATTACATCCAAAGTGATAAATACCCCACCCATTTTCCTTTTTAGACAAGCCATATGACTCTAGGCCTGTAGGTAGTCTGAACCCAAGTCCCTCTACTAGGTGAGACTTTACACAATATATAATTCGATTCATCATAACTATAAAACCTAATATGCATGAAATATATTCACTAACTAAATTTAAGTTCATAACTTCAATTAAATTCATTTTCATACCTAGCATGTAATGCTGGGATTTATCTTATAGAAGAAGTTGAACATTTAAACTAGAGAATATAACATTCATCATAAAAATAGTTTATACTATGAAATATAACTAAAATAAAATTTAAATAAATAAACAATTCAAATATTTAAACATGAGATATCCATTTCAAAAAATTCATAAATAAAATCTAATTATAAAAATTTTATAATTGTAGCTTTAACATTGAGGAAATTCCAAATTTTTGAATATATACCATTTAAATCCATTGAAATATGAACTCTTTCAAATTCATCAATATATTTCTTTTTTTTAATTTTGTGATATTTTATAAATTGTATGAAATTTATAATCCAATTTCTATTATGTAAACATTTTATATGATATATATATCACATATTTAATGATTATCTAAACCTTTATCATATAAATATTAAAAAATTCCTTTTTTTGGATTAAATAATATCCCAAATAAGACCCTTTAATTTAAAAAATTAAAATTATGTAATTATGAGTAATTTATAAATAAAATATGAACAATTTTATATTTTGGCCTTATTTATGTAATTTATAAACACTTTATATATTAATATTTTTATTTTTAAATAAAAAATTTTATTTCTAGATCACATGACATGCCATATAATTTATTTAAAATGTATTTTAAATATAAAATATTAATATTTAAGTAATATTTAATAATAAACGTTTCATAAACATTTATTAATTAATTATAAACACTTTATAATTAATTAATTAATTAAAATTTTATTAATTAATAAATATACATGAAATAAAGTTTATCATTATTTATAAACAAATTATAAATAATTATATTCAGATTATGATTGAAAATTGAGAAAAAAATAAAATTTACCACTTATCCTTATGCATAAGCCCTATTTTGTATAAGGATAATCACCTTGAACTTTATGCAGAATCATCTACCTAAAGGTACAACAATTCATATAAAAAATTATTTTCATAAAATTTAATTACATTGATTTTTACACAGAACCACTACCATAAAGGTAAATGGGGATTTCCTTTACATATTCCTATTTACATAAAGGTAGATAGTGGATACCTATACATAGAAATTATATGTAAAGGTTTTTTGGGATTACCATTTTGTATACCCTTTATATAAAGGTAATATATGATGACCTTTATATATACAACCTAAATCATGTAAATGTCAACAATTTAAAATTATTTCCTTATTTTTTCATGATTATTTGTTTTCACACATGATTTCATAAAACTAAGATCATGGGTTTCTTTGATACCACTGTTGGGAATTAAACAAGTCTAATCATGATTATTACAACATATAGAAATGATAAAATCACTCTCCTGAGGATATCCCATGAAATAAGTATTAAAAAATACATAAATTAAAATGAATAAATACTATAAATGTGCATACCATTTTCCATAGATGCCTCTAGAACCTTTTTATCTATATCTGATATGATTGATTAATATCGCATTAATGGATTATGAAGGTATTCCACTTTTGGAGTCATCCATGGATTTAGTTAAATAGTCTAATGATCATACAAGATCCAACCGTCCTCAATGGAATGATAGCACCTTTCAAGGATAAGGATGAAGATGGAGTGAGCTTTGGGTTCCTAGGAGATTCATCAAAGCATTATGCAGAAACACACACACACACACCCACCATCTCATAGAATTAGTCTAGGTATAACCCCATGTAATCTACATTGTGATACATGCACTAACTCATTCATTTATAATGCATGAGTTAGTGAATCAACCATCCATGCATCATATTCTAGTATGTAGTAAAATCAAATATCTTTGATCTTATGAAATTGGTCTTTTAATGACAGCCAATATAGATGATTAATGTTGAAGCCACAAAAAACATGAAAAGATACACCACAAGAATGAAAATAATAATTTTTGTAAAATGTAATATAGATTATATATCTCAAATTAATATATGGATTTAGGGAATATATCCTTCACATATAATAACTTTAAATGGAGAAGAATCCTCAATGAAAAAAATCATAATATGTCCACTATCCTATTCCCATGACCTCTGATCACCAGTAAGATCCTACTATATCAATATCATGTCTATGATGATCACCCCCAAACTTCCCATCATCTACATAAGACATGACATATACAGAAAAAATGCCAATGTAGGGATGAGTATATACCTAATAAATAGGATTCCTTGAAAATCAAAAAAGATAAATCAAAAATTCTATTTACTTCAGAACAAAAAATTTAAAGATAAAATAGATATAATTTTAATATCGATAACTAGAGATGTTGGAACATTTATCTCTACACAACCCAACTACACAAAGATCAATCATCACAATTGACCTAAGAAACCAAGCTACCTAAAACATCCAAATCAACATCACCTCTTGGAATCAGTAGTAAGGACTCACATCTTTTGGAGGTA
The DNA here is from genome assembly GCA_963277665.1 of Viscum album. Taxonomy (NCBI): domain Eukaryota; kingdom Viridiplantae; phylum Streptophyta; class Magnoliopsida; order Santalales; family Viscaceae; genus Viscum; species Viscum album. The sequence goes on along the minus strand of OY728158.1, from coordinate 165,200,079 downwards.
CAAAGTTTTGGTAAAGGGAGTAACAACACTATTAGAGATCCCACACCTTATTAATAGAAGTATATTGAATGAGGGAGTACTAGTAACCATATATTGATGACCCCTACCTTGGTATTGGAGGAGTTTCTGACTCTATTAGTCATATAGAGGACCCACACATTACAGACCTATGGGATAACTAAACCCATGATATTATGTATAGGACCCACACCCTAAGTATATAATGGAGTATCAAACTCTATAAATAATGTATAAGACCATATCCTTATCATTATCACATCTCCAAGGCTGTATTACACTCAATTCCTACTCTGATCATCCTGCGCTAACCTCATTATTGGCCTAATAGTGATAAAAACTAAAACATCCCAAAAGGACTCCAATATAGAATCAAATGGATGAATATATCACACTATAATATTCTACCTAGAAAATTATTAAAAAGGGATATTATTTTTTCCATTTCAAAATACATAGACCAATAGACACGAAAATGATATTAAATGACTGATATGAAGCTACCTCCTATAGAGATTCTACTATGTTTTAACACAATGAATATTATTATAACACAATTATCATACCATATAATTCATTTCATAGGTATGAACCCCATGATACATTCAACACATCCTCCCTATATCCCACACTCACATTATAGACATTATGTACTAGGGTAACTGAACAGCTTATCCCAAATGGTGTTATTCTATAAACTAATAAAATATATCAGTAGTCCATTTTAATCATGACACAACATAATTTTTTATGGTATGATTCTCCTTATAAAATAATATGAAATCTGAGAGATTATGAATTTTGGTGGGAAATTCCCTTTTAGGACACAATGTGTCCCTAAGTATCAAAATATTGCTACATTCTTTATCACTCTAGAGTTTCACTTTCCATGTTGTGATTCTACTATCATGCACTATTCAAATTATCCTATATTTTTACTTCTAATAGATTTAATTTGATAAAAAATCAATGGAAAAAAGGGGTGAATAAAAAAATTATGGTTTATGACAGGGTTCATTACACAATATGAAAATTGGAAAAGGGGATCGATTTAATAAATGAGGATTTTCATAGAAATAAAATTGTATTTGAAACCATGAAATGATAAGGTAAATATGAAGCTATAGAAAAAAATATTCTATAAAATGTTGATAATTATATTATTAAATAATGAAGAATAAAATAAGTAATGAGTCCTACCTCAAAATATACTAAATGGTTCAACACAAATCTATACTATGAATGCACTAAGTGATCACTATGTGATCACAAATGATTAATGATACATCCATGTAATGAAGGACAACAAAATTACACCACTGAGTGTATAGAAGTTTATAAGGGGGAAAATAAACCTATATGGGATGGGTTTTGACTGATATTTATGATGAACATCTAGCCCATCATGATCCCAGTGAAAGACAATATATTTCACCAAAATACCTAGACCCAAAACCAAAATTATTGTGCAATTAAGAGTATCACACCACAAATACCCGTAGCTATCTAATTTCTAAAAATACTATAATAGTAATTCTCTTTGTAACTCCCTATTAAACTTAGCCTAATCTCATTTTTTTATGTGGGTTAAATTTATTTTCTTGCAACAAAAGGCGTCACATTTCAATCCTTAAACCTTAAATTATCCCAAGGTGAACCTAATGCATCCTTTATCAACTATTGAAAATTTACTTAATGCAACACCAACCATCATAGTGTAATTACCCTATCTACGATTAAGCAAAAACCACTAAAATGTTTCATGGTATAACCTATTCACCATGGCCCATTAATAACCATCATGGAATAACTTTATATATCACACTAAATATAGATCCTTCAATAAAAAAATTTAAGGAATTCAAATGAAAAATTATATATCATTACATCTTCCCTACCTTAAAGAATTTTCATCCCCCAAAATCATGACTCATTCAAAAAGTGAGGGTACCATGCCCACTTATAACCCTTAGTTTTCCATAAACTCTCTTCAAGGTTCCTATGTTTCCATAGAATATGCACTAAAGATATTTATTGGGCCTAATGGGTCCTCTCCTTATGGTCCTCAATCACCACAAGATACTTCATTAAGGTAGAGTATTCCTCAATTCCTAGCTAACCCCAACCGATAATACGTGATAGATAATGAACAAATTTCATTTGTTGTGACGTAGGGATTAATTTGTGCACCTAGTCAAACTATGATGGAAATATATAAGTGGTATGAAACATTTACTACCCTAAAATGGATCTATAAAGGCTTGGTGAACATTGAGAATAAATTGATTCCTTGACCAAATCTCTAAAAACCACATTTGGATAGGCCTTTAGGAACACATGATCTCTATCATCAAACTCCAAAGGATTTTATCATTAACCCACATAATAAATATGAGCGATATGGGCTATTACTATCCACTACTGGATCAACTAAACCTTATTCATTATCAACAAATCCAAATTAAGCCCCATTAGTGATGATTCACAGATATCCATCTTGCATAGGGGTGACTAGTAGTGTCTCTTTTACATGTTCATGAATAATTCCATTCTAATAGTAGAGTGAAATCTATTTTTTATGTTAAATCCACTAAAGGTATATGATCTTCTCAGCTCGGGTGAAAATTTATTACAACATCTCCTAACAAGTCCTTGAGAACTAGAGTGGTCTTCTCAATATCCCCATCCATCTGATTGTGAAACACTGTAATCAATTAATTCGAGTCCTGAATGCCTTCTATAATCTCTTCCATAACTAAGATTGAATCGAGTTTGGTAGTTGTAAATGTTCATTGATGGTATCCCCTGAAATCAAAAAATATTATATATAAAAAATATTCCCAAGTTTTTTTTCTCTTGAATCAGAAGGAATGGGTCCAACATGGTCATTTGGTCAATGATTAACCTAATAGAAATATAACCTTTTTTTGAATGAGTTGGTACTGTCTGAATTTCATCATTTTTTCATCACTCTTCCACTTTGGAAACTTAAGTGGTTTAGATAAACCTAATAGAAACTAGTGCTAAAAATTCACTTACTAATAGGTGATACACCATGATATGAAGCCAACAATAATATAATTCATACCTGGAATCCAATACTGGAACCAAAGATCTTGCTATATATTTTTCATTATAGGATTTATTAATGATAGAAAAGGGTAAAACTCCCTAAAAAACTCCTCACATATCACAACTGGGACCATTTTCCACCCCTAAAAGTGGATAATGTGCTCCCCACCCTTAAATAATCCATAATGTTAATTACATAAGGATATTTGGTCATGTATGACCTCATAATCAATAACTGTTAGTTTATCCTCCCTTATGCACTAAAGAAGTGGAGCATCCACTACCATCAATCAAAGATAAATGGAACATCCCCCATCTAGAAAGGAAAACTGAATTGAGACTAGAAACATAGACATCTCCTCCATTAACTTAGTATATTATTTCCTACCAAAGTAATAAACTACATTATTTACATTTATAATAGTATTGACAATTTCAATTCCATTTTCTTATAAGAACTCCCACCTTCTCCTCTACCTTAGGTTAAGATCTCCATTATTAAATATATACCCAAGACTACTATGTTTTTTATAGACTATTAAGTACTTTCTAAAAAGGTAAATTCTTAGGGTATTAAAGGAAAAAACTACCATGGAAGGATCCAAATCTTGGGTCACATAGTTATTTTTTTAAGGTCTCAATTTCCTAGACCCATAAGTAATCTTAATCTACCTCTACATTAATGAAAAAAATATTAGCTCTAGAGGCTTCACCAGACACTGCATACTCAAATATTTCCTATAGAAACCTAAGGCAATGACCACTAATTAACCTTTATTTCAACTCCATAAAATAAATTTATCATTTCTTAGACTATAAAAAGGGATTCCTCATTAAGTAAAGGGAACTCCTAGTGGTTGAAATCCTCTCTAAATCTCAATTAATTTCCCCCCTACCCAAGTATGGTTTTCACCTTGAACACTTTCCTATGTAGTTACTAAAAAATAAATTCCTCAATATCTGTAGATTCCATAACTACTCCACCATCTAAGATGAAATACATTAAGAAATGGTCTTCCAGAATACAAAATTGGAACTTCATGAGATTACCATAAACATGGTCATCATAAATAAAATATAAGACATTTAATAGGTTCTTAACTTTCTCATCCCATGATACTTAATATGAGAGGATTCTGATTATCCAATAAAAACATATATTTTAATTACATTTTAATGGTATTAAATGTTCATTTTTGATCTTATGGGCCTGAGTTAGTGCATTTTCATTATGAACATCCATTCTCATCATTTGGCACTTCTTGCCTAATGTACACCAATTTAGGCCCAATGAGTCATCTGATTCTAAGGAATGAAATTATCAATTTTTTTTAATTTGATATTTTGGGAACATTATCTACACTTAAATGTGAACATTTTTCATTCAGGGATCAATGGAGAATTCATGGAAGAAGATGTGGATATTTTGTGATGAAAGGAAGCAATTCTAGAGAAGGAATATTGGACACTAGCCCACTGATGAGATTTTGGGGCCCAACATACAAGCCCAATGAATCCCAAATTTTGTGGGATGCTATAAGACATTCAGAGGAACAAATAAATCTTCATGAGACAATGCTAATTCGGCCTCTATAGTGGTCGTTAATGCTGCCCAAGTTAGAGATACAATTCTGGGCCAGATTCTGCGGCCCAGAAAAATAGTCCACTAATTTTATCATATCCCAGAATCCGTAACTCCAAATGGGACCCAAATTTACAGGAGGTTGGAAGACATTCGGAGATCAATTTTATTCTTCTATGGCCCACTCTGATTCGGCCTTCTCTAAGGTCTTACAGACGCGTCTGTTCGGTGAAGGAAAGCTGGCTCCCACCTCGGGTCAAATGTGGAAAAGTTCAAATTTCACAAGATTTCCACCACCTATGGCCTACCAAAATTAATTGAGATGCTCTGTACTATTTGAGGCTAGACCCAAGGCTCCAAAAATTGCCATTTAAGGCAGTGGTGGTGAAGGAGTTGAGATCTTGGATTCTTTTTTCAATTGTAATGTTACGCTGCATTTTTGTTGCCTCAATTTTGTCGTTCACATGTAAGTTGTTCAATTCACTTTAGTTTCTTAATAAAAGTTCCTCTTCTACTCTTATTCTGTTGTTATTAATATCACATTGATACCGTTGGATCAAGGTGTGAATTTATTCACACCAACCCCTGTGAAATTATTCACACAATGGTGGAGTGATCATTTTATTTTTGTTGTTTTCTTTACTTCTCCATTCCTCCCTCATGAGTCTACTTTCCGCTTCCATTGAAACCATGTGATCAATGGAGGGATAACCCACTTATGGGTTGATCCAAGGGAGTAGAAAGGGGCTGTATTGGATGTTATTTATCACCTAATTAATGTATAATCACTTCTTTAATTGGGATTTTTATTTGATGATTTTTAAACTCCACCGTCCTTGTTGAATTTAAGGCCACACACTTCAAGTACTAATACGATCCTTTACCTTGAAGTGATCAAAATGTTGATCCTTCAAGTGTATAGGTGATTAGTATTAGAGGGTGTAGGCATTAAACCAGTAAGTAATGATGTTGTTTTATCTCCTTAAATGAACCCATCTCAAATTTAAGAAATTGAAATCATTAAAAAGAAAATACGTCCAATCCACCCCGAGCGATAACCTAGGATGAACTCATTATTTTAAATTGAATCCACTTAAATATATTAGATATCTTTAAAACCCATCCAAAACCAATCCATGTTGTCCACTTCATAGCAAAAAATCCATCCCTTAGGTTTTGTATCTTAGGTATCTTCTTAGGTCTCTGTGGAATCGACAACCCAAGCTACACTACAAGGACCGTTCTACCATTCTTCTCTTGGGTAAATTTGGGCATGAACCAGATTCCATCAATCAATAACTTGATGAACCAATCTAATAAAGGATATAATATGTGGTTTATGAAACCCATGAAAACAACTATTGATTTTTTTACAAAAAAATTCATTAATATAAATTCATTATTCGCATAGTGATATCTAAAAGAAGTCTCTAGTATATAATCCTTATGAACTTGAGGTTGGTGATAACCTAGCCTAGTATCAATATTATAAAACAACTTTTCTTCATTCAAATTTTTGAAGAGGTCATCAATCCTCAATAGAGGGTATTTGTTTGTGAATGTATCCTGTTTCGAGTAGTTATAGTCAATATAAAGCCTCAATCTACTATCCACCTTCTTGGTGAAGAACACTGATGTTTCTTAGGGGGACACACATGGTTTAATGAAATCCTTATAAAAAAGGTACTCTAGCTACACCTTTAGCTCACTGAACTTATTTGAGGTCACCTAATATGTGGTGGAAGATATTGGTGTGGTCATATGGAGCTTATTGATATAGAATTTGATCTCTTTGTAATGGGGAAATTCTAGAATATTCGTAATAAATACATCCAAGTACTTCTTCATGGATAGAGGAAGTTGATCATATGAAATGTATGCTACACAAAAATCCAAACCCAACCAAGGATGGGTGTTCGACTATAACTTCCTATAAATAGGCCCTACTCATTTTGAAAAAAAGTGACCACTTTACCAAAAAGTAAAATATAAACCCATTAGATATGTATAAAATCTCCATACAATGGTATAAATTGATCTGGGCTTAGACTAAAGATAGCTAGTTTTTGGAAATGCTGATATTATAGGAATTTATTCTAGTAGGTGTGAGGTCCCACAAAATCCTCTCTCCAATGAGTGTAAAATCACATCATCAGTATATGTGGGTGAGTATGTGATTTCTTATAGTATTAGTCTCTTTTAACATAGGTTGGTCTAGGAGATCCACCTAGATTTGAATCTCATAAATAGAAGATACAAAAAAATAATGGATTATGCTGGTATCGATGAGTATGTTTGCTAGTGTGGAATGAATTTAAATCGTAATTCTAACCATGTTAGATGCAACGTATTAATTATAAAAAACCACAATTTTCATATATAGATATTAAATCTTTTTATAGGAATATTAATTATATAAATTAATGACCCATTCCATAATTGAATAGGTATAGTGCCTTTGGAATATTGGATAAAAAAACATGTTCATATGAGGTCTACATAATCTCCCACTATGTTCTTCATAAATATCACCCGTTTTTTAAATATCATACTTAAAATATTTATTTATAACATGAGGAAAAGGATACATAAGAAAGGGTGAGATAAAATTCCCCATAAGGGTAAGTAAGAGAGAGATTAGTGACCACTTAAGCATAACATGAGCATAAGGGTACAATAATAGAAGCTTAAAATTTGAAAAACCACACCATTCGTATCATAAAACATAATATTGAGTCATTGCTCAAATCTTGGAAGTTCATAGGACACGAATCATAATGAATCAAATAACATAATCCATGTGATAAAAACATTGATACAATATATAGATTTATGGAATATACAAAACCATTGAAAATAATTTTCTTAATAGTCAAAAAAGACTACCAAGAATATCATAGTGGATTGGGTTCACTTCCAATTCTATCATAGCAGTAAAGGTTAACTTCAAAGACTATAATTTTGGATAGAGTCCCTTACTGAACTGGGTTCACTCCCCATTCTAGTCTTATTTATCTCATGAGTTATCCATCCCTACACAATGCATTTGAGGGATATTTAATTTCGGGCCCACCTATCACATAACGAAAATTATAAATATGTGTGACACAATATCATAAATCATTCATCATATCATAACACATGAAAATGAAATGAGTTTCATAAAAATTTCATTATAGCATAACCTGTGTAAAAGAAATGGGTTTCATAAACATTTCAACATTTTATCATATATAAAGCATTGAAAAGAAGAAAGTTTCATAAAAATATTGTCATTATAATCATAAACGATTTCAATAAAGAACAAGGATTTTATAATTTGATAATTTTCACAATATCAATTTAATTAAAATAAAATGATGTTATCTTAGAATAAATATTGCATTAAAAGACTACTTGATGTATGCCTTGAGGAAAATACCTTTTTCACTTTGAAATAAATTATTTAAAATCTAAAAACTTACTAAATATTAAATAAAACATTTTATTTGAAAATAAACCTATAAAACATTAAATTAATATTCATACCATTGAGTGTTAATGATTTTAGGATTTTTTTCATTCTATATAATTTAAAGTAAAACATTAATTTCACACTTTTGTAAAGAAATTCTAAAATTACCTCATTCGAAAAATGACAAGAATATTTTTTTTAAATTTTTTTTAAAATTATATAATGGTTAAAAATTGTTTTAAGAAAATATTATAATATTAAAAACATTATTGAAATCATTTTTATAGTACAAGGATATGGAAGAAATGTTTTTTCGACCGAAGAAAAAAATAAATTTAATTTTCCTTAAAAATGTTCTTTCGGTATGTTGAGTACATAAAATGAGAAATATGAATGGAAAAAATATTTTCTAAAGAAATAAATATATTAGAATAAAATTCATGAGTTTATTGAGAGGTATATGATGAAATTTTATCATGTAGAACTTAATCATAAACAATCCTAATAAACAATGAGACTGTAATATAAAACCTTTACCTCGTGTTCCAAATTACAAGAAAGAAATTCAACCTCATGGATATTTTTTTTAATAATTCAATTAAATGTTATTTTAATTAATTATAATATTATATTTTATCCACTTATAACAATTCATCACCTATTTATAGATAAATCCTGATTAAAATCATTTATTTTTTGTGTTAATTGTATAATTTTTCAATAAAATTTCAATTTAGTAGTTATGTTTTTTTTACTTTGATCATATTTCCATCATATACAGTATTTTAAATATTATATTAATATAATATATATTTATCATATACATATATAGATTCAATCATATAATTTAGAGATACAAAAAGAATTACACCTTTTATAGAGATAGTAGAACTTACATATGCATGGACATTATTTTCATTTTTTAGTGAATGTAATGAAAGAAAGATAAATGGTAATTAAAATCTATAAAATCATTATTATATCATATATATTCATTAAATATATACTTAATACTATCCAAGTAAAATATAAATGAAAAAAAATCACTTTGCTTCGTAGAGGAGGTAGCTCACATGTACGGGTCAACAAAATTATCGTTTTCCAATGGATTGGAAGGTAAGAAGGTAGATGTAATATTATAATTAAATAAGTATAATTATATCACAAATATTATATATAAAATTTAATTCAATCACAATAATATTTCATGAAATATGAGGATGTAAAATTAATTATATCACCATGTGGAGGTGGTTGTCTACACATACAGAAGAGAAATACTTTCACTTCCCATTTGATGAAATAAATGGAGGATATTTATGGTGAAATAAACAAAATAAAATTTAATTATATTTTGGATATTAAATTTATTATTTATTTTAAATACCACAAACTTTGAGGAGGTAAAATAACAAGTAAAAAGAAAGTGATCGGTTAAGTCATTTACCTCTTCTTTGAATGAAATCTTTTAGATCTCCTATTAAGGAGCCTTGGGTTGGTATTTTTGGAGAAAAACCTCTAGAACATGGTTAGGAAATTTTATATTATAATTCAATAGAATTTGGGTGATCCGGAAGTCTCAAATTAGTGAAAAATGATAAGGTAAGTGTGCCCTTTTATAAGTGGGGGAGGGGACACACTTGAAATTTCTTAAAATATTAAAATATAATAAAGGAATTCTAAAGAAAAAATGGTTCCAAATGGATATATATTTGAATTTGGAAATTATTATTTTTAAATACAATCATAAAATAGGATTTAAACAAGTTTAAGTTTCAATATTACCCTTATATCTTGATTAAACCCCCCAGTAAACCTGTTTTAACTTTAATCACCATGCCAAATATTTACTGTTTTCACAATTCATTATGACAAAAAAATGGAAGTGGCCACATTAAAAAATTTATACATAGTCACTATAAATATTAGATCTATTTTATGAAATCTAATTCATATTATAAGTATAAATCAATCTAAAACTAAACCCATAAAATGCGAAAAAAGGTAGTTTTCTAAATAAAATATTTTTTTAAGTATACAGTTTTTTATACCAAAATACAACATAAAAATAATTATAATATACTCAATTAGATTATTGATAGTATAAATGAACCAATTTTACTTTTAAATCATTTTAAAATTGAATGTAACTTTATAAATTCATTAAATGAAAAGATAATTAATAAAAATTAGTATTTTTTACTATTCATTAAAAAATTAATTTTCTAGAAAATTCTCAAAAATTCACTCTAACATAATTTTTACATGTTGATTTAAAAATTAATGCTTAATTTTTAAATTTTCTATAAAATTGTTATAAATTAATTATATGATTTTCTTACAAAAATTCAATGAAAACTATTTTTGAGGAAAGAAAATAGTTTTTTGAAGCATTAAAGGCTTTACTAAAAATTGAGTACTTAATTTATCAATATATTTGAGTTATCTAAAAAATGAATAAATATTTGTAATTTTTTTATTTCTATTCAATCCACCAATTTTATAGATTTATTATATAGATATACTATTTTACTATTCAATTATACTCAGGGCCGCATGTATCACAATAAATCAAAGAAATTAAATTTATTTGAGAGGAATTATAACATAAAATATCAGGGTGTTATATTATAACCCACTTAAATTAATATTTGACCTCAAAATTTAGTTACTATAATACAAAAAAACGAGGATATCTCTATTTCATCAAATCCTTATGTTCCCAAGTAGCTTGTTCAAAATTCCGATTCATCTGAAGAACATTAACTAGATGTCTATTCTTGTTTAATAGAAATTTATCACTATGGTCCAAGATTTATATCGATTATTCTTTATAGGGAATTTTATGATACAATGTTATGAACTATTAGTTCAGTACATGTAAATGATTAGGTATGTATTTCCTTAGGAGATACACATGGAAAACATCATAAACTTAAGAGAGGTTTAGTGGAAGTGCCAAGCAATAAGATACCATTCCTACTTAATCAAAAATCTTGAAGGGAATAATATACATAAGTATTAGATTTAATTTATTTTAAAATATAATATCTTCATCCATGGCTAGATCCATAAAAATACATTTTCACCAACTTCAAATTCAATATTTCACCGATGATTATCAATATAACCTTTCAATCAACTCTGAGATTCCATGATCAAATGGTGAATAGATCTAACTTTCTCTCCCATTTCATTATCTAGCTTGGGTCACAATATAATTATTTCTCTAACTCCATACCATAATGTTGGAGTTCTATATTTATTTCAATAGGTGACCTCATAAGGAACCACCAAAATTCTCAAGTGAAAGATATTATTTTAGGAAAACTTGACTAGAGTAATGTGTTCATCCTACCCAACTTTGAAATATATTGAATAATATATTAGTATATAATCTATTGTTTGAATGGTTCTGTCATAATGACCATCATTCTGAGGAGATAAGAAGTACAGAAAATTAACACTATATCTATATCCCGCTGATTACTTCACAAGTACTTTATGGTAAACCTAGGAACCTGATAATATACCATAGAATGTAGTAATCTATGAACCCATATAACTTAATTAGTGTATATTATGGTAATATAAACAAGATAGGAATATTATATGATAATAATGAAGTGTGATGAATATGTATGGTGATCAATTATAACCCAAATAGAATTATTGACTTTAGATGTTTTGGTGAGTCTGATGAAAAACCCATGGTGATGTTTCCTCATTTCTATTATGGTATGGGAAATGGTTTTAACATCCACTTAGACTTCCATATCTCAGGATTAACTTTATGAAATACCAATAAATTAGTTACATACTCCGCAATATCTCTCTTCATGTTATCCCACCATAAATATGCTTCCATATCTCTACACATCTTCTTACTTCTAGAATGAATAAATATTGATTGACTATGAGCCACACCAACAAATGTTTCTTTAGATATTATATATATGGAACATATACATGATTCTAGAAACTTATCATTCCTTCATAATCAATTTAAAACTTATGAAAATTTATATCTTTCTTCTGAAGTTCTACTTCTTCCTTATATTCCTCTTTAACCCTAACATGGATGTTTGTTGAACACTCATTTGAGAAAGATAATATTTATCCCCTTTCTAGATCCATCCTTTGGAAATAAATAAATATCAAATATTTTTTGATCCTCATCATAGATAATATTGAATGTTCTTTTCGACTTATTGTATCTTTTACCTTTTTCCCTTCCCTGGGGTGGTAATTTATTAAGCAGTCATAATCTTTAATCAACTCCAACCATCATCATTGGTGCATATTAATCTCTTTTTATGTGAATATATATTTTTTAAATTTTATGATTGGTAAAAATATCCCATATTTATCTAAAAGGATAATTCCTCAATATCGTTAATTAAATAATTACATTTCTTATCTCCAAATAATGAGTTGGGTATTTGTTCTCATGAAATCATCAATTTTCATGAGGCATAAGCCATAAATATATCATTATAAATGAGAATACATTCTACTTCTTTCTTTGAAACATAAATATAAATTAAAAACTATTATCCATTATTGGGTAATGTAAGAACATGTTCACTATATAACCTTATCTAAAGTTCCTTGACATTTCCCTCACATTCATAAAAATTAATGGAACTTAGTTCCCTTCTAAGTTAACATGGTGAGTGGATTAGATTACTATGATAAATTCTACACAAAGAATCAATAATATCAAGTGAAACCAAGAAAACTATAGATCTTAGTCACAGTGGTTAGTACGGGCCAACATTCAATAACATCCTTCTTTGATAAATCCACTGATATACATTAAATCAATGAAGATAATAGGGAGACAACTATAAAAAATGGAATTAATATATATTTACAGTGTCTATATCTTGTATAGAATTTTGTCTTGGTAAGATCCCCATTTTGAACCTCAATTCATGTTTAATGTATTTTTTTCCATTTAATACTTTTTAATATTTATAGGAATATTTTTGGATCTAGGTGTTAAGATGAAATTATATTCCATGGCTGTATGAGTCCAAAATTGATATTTTAAAGATATTAAATATATCAATATCACACATGCATAATTTTCCTAAAAGAGTGGAATAATTTCTAAATAGTCTCTCGGAATGGAAATCTGAGACCACCATTGGGCTTAGAATGTGTAGTTTACCCTATATAAAACATAATCATTTTATGTATTGGACATTTGGTTAAAAGTCTTCGTGAGTGTATATAATTAAATAAAAAAATTTAATTTAATTTTTTATTGTGATGATGCAACAACATGGGTTTTCCTCTATAAATATGTTGTTATGAAAAATTTGAGGGGTTAGCCTCATAATCCTTAGAATTGAGAGGATCTGGTTTAGAGGATTTTTTAGAGGATCATTAGAAAATGACATCATATTAGGTTTAGATTTCTGATCATTACACCATTTTATTTCATTAATGTCACCAACGACGACAATGCATGAGTTTTTTCTTCATCAACAACCAATCTAAACTCTAGGTAGTGATTCCTGTGTGTGGGATATTTCCCATTATTGATCTATACAAGATAAAAGTGAATTAATCATCAAAAAAATTAATATACGAATCAATTATTTTATTTATGTAATTGATTTATCATCCTACAGTATAAGAATTGATATTGTGTTTTTCTATTTATTTCTCTTCATTCATATCCCTATGAAAATGAATCATGTCCAACATTAATATTATCCAAGGTTCGTAACTAAGAATTTTTTTTCTGTATTCTATCTCCCTATTCTACATGAATTTATTTTTGGTCCTCCCTTTTGAACTATTATTTGATGAATACTCGGTGAACGATCATTGTGAATTCAGTCGTTGGATGGAAGATCACTGCTACGGGTTTGGGATGAAGATCCAACTTCACAGTTTCACTGTATGAAAATAGTATTAGATCAATGGATGGATTGAGATTTTTTGGTCATGTATTTGGATTTTGGATATGTGATATATCCATGACAATTAAAATGGAAACCATAATTTTGATCGGATATCATTGGTTTCAAAGTAATATTTAGAATATCCCTATAGAGGTGTAGTGATTGATGTTTCTAGCATGGGTGGAAAGAATCTGGCCACCAGGAATGATAGTGTCTGATGTTTGTGAGGACGACAGGGTTCCCATGACTCGAGACATGTTGTTGTGTTATTATTATTCTTAATAATTACAAAAGTATAAAAAAATAATAATCAAAAATCATAAAAAACCCAATGGTTGTGTGTCTTGGGCATTAATAAGTGGGTGGAGGTCCCCTCCCTATATTTATTTTATTTGTTAATACAAATAGGGAATCACAAGGGGGCGATTCCCTATGCGTGTGATAATTGGGATGAGTTCCCTTCCCCTTGTAATTATATTTTATATTCACATTTTAATATAATAATAATAATAATATATACATTATTTTTATTAAATGGGAGAAAGAATCCAAATTAGAAGAGAGAGAATGTTAAGGTGCATGATGATTAGTGTGTGGAGAATTCCTTCCCAGTATGGATACTCTCCCCTCTAGTATATTGACTCTAATTGATAATATAATAATAATAATCAATTATTATTATTTTCATAAAATCTTATTTTCGATGTAACTCTCTCTTATGACATTAGATTTTTGATCCTTATATGCAATAATAATCATGGTATTGAGACAAATGGTTCAATACAAGTGATTTATATTTAATTTAGACTCATGTCACGGATCCACAAAACACTATACATACATGTTATGAGAAAAATAATTTTTTATTGGGCATTCTTTTTGGGATAGTGAATTTCCTATCCTGATCATTTTAAGGACCACATTGGCATGATCCATTTGGTCATTCATCACCATTTGTAGTGAAATATTTTTATATTTGTGTTTTATCCTAAAGGAATGACAACGAGCCTCATACGTTCGTCAAACATGAGGACATACATAGATTTTAGCCCATGAATATTCTATCCTAAGTAGTTTTTTATGTAGAACGTGATGATGACCTTTGTTTTGGTGTTTGAGATACAACACAGATTTATATAAGAGAGACGATTTGATTAATGAATCTTGACCAATATCAGATGTGTACATTCCCTTGGTCCGTTTCTATGAAGGTTTAGTGCAGTATCACATCCTCATCATAGGATGGTGACCCCTCTGTAGCTTCCTATTGATCAGTGCAATGTGGGAGAGTTACCTTATTCTAGAGTGAGTTGTCTTTTACCAGTTTGATTAGAACCCTGAGTGGTTTGGATCTTGTATCCATTTAATCATCCTAAAATGATCCTAATGTCCACCATTATTTCCATAGGTAGGGTTTGTGGAATTTTCATAACCAACACTTACAAGGGAGTTTATCCCCTATCTAGGAGGATGTATCCATTAAGATCTAATGTCCCACTAATAATACTTGTGTTTTATCCCCCTATATGTGCATCAGAGTTCTCAGTTTCCTTTGTCATTTCCCTCGGTAGAGTTTTTTTAATTGGCATGAACAGAACATAAACAGTAGTTGATCCAATATCTAGGAGGATAATTCCAGTAGAGTCTGGTGTCCCCCCAATGATCCCTAGGAATTAAAACCCTATCTATTTATCGATATCTGATCCCTTCAAGAGGCCCGAAGTGATCCTATTTTTCCAATGGGGGTATTAGTCCAATGGAATGCGTATCTCAGATGATCCCAATAAATTTCTTAAGTACTTATTCTGGGATAGGCTTGACATGAATGACCTATGCGATGAGTGTCATCCGTAGAAATATAGATTATGGAGCAGTTCCTCCTGGATGAGCATTATATTGAAACATTGAGTGGATCAATGGATGGAAGTGGTTGAGACCTTTTTTGACTCAGAGTCTTTTATGAGTATATCTAGGATATCCTTGGTTATCACTATTCCTCATATATTATTTCAAATACCTATTTTTGATGATATAACTGCTATTGATGCTTTATTTTTGTTGTTTTATGATTTTCCTACTGGGTATTATTATACTCATCTCTTTATGGGATCTGATCGCACAAATCGTGTCTTACGTAGAAGAAAAATATTTTTACAGAGTCCTTGGAAGACCAGGACAAAGTGGAGCTTAGTTTGGGATATAAATACTAATGTGTATACTGGTGATTTATTTGAAAGTTGTACCATCCTTTTGAGTAGGTCTGAATTTATTTTCTAGTTTTGGGTGGGCTTATATTTTTTTTCCATTTTTCTAATTTATTGTACTTTATGTCATAATATTATTGTGAGAATATAGATGTATGCATGCATTATTATCGGTTATTTTACATTTTAGTATTGTATGGTCATGGATATTTGTGTGTGTATATAGGTACATTAGGGAAAGGCCTCCTATTTTAGATTTTCCTGCTCAATGCTTGTCACTAGACCTTGGGCTATGGTGGTAGGCTTGGGGTAGTTGCAGAATGACCTTCCACTAGCTTAGAAGGCCCCAATGGGTCAGTTCATGAAAGAGTTATATCAAAGGTGGTTTCCTTCATAATATCAGAGTTTGGAATTTTATCTAGATGTGATATTTGTTTTGGGCACAAGGAAAACAATGTTAAATTGTTTCGATTTCATCTTTTAGGATATGAAATCTAGTGTTGGTGTAGCGGCTGGCGTATCCATTCATCAAGACATTGATAACCTCTTTGCTGACACAATATATGTAGCATTGGTTGAAGGAAAACAATGGTACATGCATAATATAGGAATGAGTTTTGGTTTCCATGTCCTTCTTGAGTTAGCTCACAAGATAAACTCATTGACCTCTATGAGTATTATCTTATTTTAGAATGTATTCTTGATAATAGATAGTGACTTTTCTTATTAATCATTTTGTAGAACCACTTCCTATGGTTCAAGTTAATGCATCATGCCAGATTAAGTCATAGATGGATATTTTGGTACTGAATAATGAAATGATGGGTCCAAGTGAATATCATGATCTCTCAAGGCAGGGATCTATTGTAATGCACGTTCACTATAACCCATCAATAATATGCATGTGATATAGGTATCATTACATGAGTCACATTTATTCATGGAGATCTTGAGGACAAATCATTCCACTGAGGCATTATCTTTTCAATTCATGGGATGGGTATGATTTTTTTACATGGGATTGTCTTACCCATCTTTCTATAGTTATAATGGTGGTAAAAAAAAACCTCCCAGTTATAGGAAATTACTAGATTAAAGAGGTTCATTAGGTGTAAGATGTGATAGTGGTGTTGTGGGAGCAGTAGAATGTGGCATTCAATTTTGTTTGATTCTACCAACACCAACCCTAGGTGAAATACTTCAATCTCAATAAGCTGGTGGTCATAATATTATATAGTTATAGGTCATGTAGGATTTTTACTTGGTGGATCCAAGAGTGTTTAGAAGGATGATATGTGTTCCTTATACTATTTTGTAGTATTGTTAGAAATAGGTACAATCAACTTTTTTCCTCCTTTGTTTGAGTCTTTTCTAGGGATATGTGGTGAATCAGTAGGGACCTATCTTAGAGATGATTTTTATGAATTTATACATAAAAAAAAGAAAATTCCACCATTGATACATGATCTCGAGATGTGATAAAAACCCATGTAGGTAAGTTAATGCCACCAAAATTGGATAGTGTTGTAGAGTTCCATTAATTTGTGTGTTTGATGTATTTTTGATGTGATAAGGTTTTAGAATAATCCCTATTTTTGGTGAATAGGTGGGAAAGGGAAAATATGATTTCTAATTAGTAGGAACTAGTAGAGGTATTGTGTTCGTTTAGGGGCACAATGTGTTCCTTCACTACCCCAGTTTTAGTTTCCACATGGAGTCATGAGAAACTTATCTCTGTGCATGTCCCCTGTTCAATACCAAGTGAAATAAGATGATCCTTTTTTCCTAACCATTATGTTGTAGGATCCTACTTAGAGGACTAGTGATTACATGATTCTACCGATAGTGTGACTTGACTTTGGGAGAGAGAGAGAGAGAGCATCACATGAAATCTCTTGGTAGTGGAAGTGAGACCCTATGATGTTTTCTTTAGTATGGATTGATTTCCTACCATCCATGGTTTGTTGATTTCCCCTGGTGAGTGTGGAAATGTTTTCATTTTTTTGGGATGGTGTTTTCCTCCTTTGATAAGGAGTGATACCTAGAAGAGAATGGTAAGATAATGTGTAGGATGTTATGTTCAAAGTCTCTCAGATGGTTATTAATTCTTTTAGCACTATGGATTCTATGAGATTATGTTTTCCTGTAGTAGTAGTGGAGTATGGGAAAAAATTTCCTAAGGATGTTTTGGATTTATTTCCACACAAAAAGTTAGACTTCAACAGGGATTTGAACCCAGGATTGACCATCATTTTTTCAATAGGATATCAGATAGCACCCAATGAGCTCTATAAGGTGAAGGTACATTTGAGAGTTTATATATAAAAGGGGTTTTATAAGACCTATTGTGTTCACCTAGGCATCCCCAGGTACTTCTCCCAAGAGATTAATGAGTTTTGGATGTTGGGTGTAAAATGGAGTCACTTGAACCAGGTGATGCAAGGAAGAGTATCCAATCTCAAGAATCATTGAGTTCTTTGACTAGTGGTTTCTGGTGAAGTGGTTCATAGAGTTTGACCTCAAGAAAAATTATCACTAGCTCTGGTTTTGGAGAGATATATATCGAAAGTGGCTTTCTAAAACCACATTGGATGTTCTGAGCTTGTGGTGATACCCTTCGATGTGTTGTACATCTTAGTATATTTTGTAGACTTGTGGATAATATCCCTAAACCTATATTTATCGGTTCATGTTATTCATCTTAGATAAAATACATGTTTGATCAACATCTAAGTAATAGAATGCAAGACACCTGAGGATGGTGTGGTTTACCTCTAGTAAATAGTTATTACCCCTCCTCTTCTCAAAAGATCTAGGGAAGTCCAACTTAGGGATATCAATTATGAGATGTTGCATGACCAGATTTCCACTCGGTATGTTCCTGATGGATTTTAAAAATGTGTTAATCACATCATCCTTGTTTTAGGATGGGTGGTGACCCCAACCATGCTATGTAAGGAGGTGTTGTAGAGGTTGTTTTCCCTTAATAGTACATCTGGTAGAGTTTAGGATGTACTGAGATCTCTTAGAATCAATTTTTCATCCAAGGGATTTGCAAGAAGTTTTCAATATAATATCTTGTTGTGTCTCCTATTTGAGGGTGATGATATTCAGTGCTTTGTAAAGTGTTTAGGACACTTTTGGGTGTAATAGGTAGTCAAGATTTAGGAAATTCCTCTGAGTTTTTTTGAATATTGTGATACTTAACTCAATACATTATTAGGGATAGGATGTGGGAAGTATTTTGGGACTCTATTTATATAGAGAAATATATTTTACCCTAGTCATCTGGCTAGTTAAAGTGGTCTTTTTAGGTTTCGGTAAATATTATTAGAGTACACATGTTGGTTTTGGTCCATAACTGGGAGGATCATCTAACAAAAGTAGATTTTTCATATCATAATTTTTATCACCCTTCTAGTGAATTTTCCACTTTTTGAGTCCATGTATGAGGTACCTCATAGGTCACTATCATATTGGTTAAAGCCAGTGTTTGACAGTGCTTGAGCTCTAGTTTTTGTGATATAGATGGTTGTAAAGGGGTCGTTAATTCAAGGGATTATGAGGAATTTCTAGAAAAAAACAAGAGTTCTTTATGGACTGACGACGAAGGCATTGAGAGTTCGAGTGATGCAGAGTTTCATCCAGACTGATAGGCTATTTATGGGGTTATTTGGAACCTTATTTTTCCTGATTATATGTAGAGTTAGCACAGTAGGGTTCCACTTAACCTCATATCCTCATTATTTTTGGTTATTTGTTGTTCTCCACTTATCATAGATGATGAGGTATGTGCATGACTCATTTCACGATAATGACTTGGGCTTGCTGGGTCATGAGAGTGGATTTTCCTTTTTCAAAGATCTGGTAGCATTGATGAATGTTAGTAAAAATACCCTCCATGGATAAGTGTTTTCCTTGGGTGGGTATTAGTTAAGAGTACAACAAACCTTTTTGGGATATCATGTGAGTTAGAGACCTAGTTGAGAGATCAATATCCCCACATTTTTTTAGTTTTTTATTTAAGAGGATAAAAAGGCTTGAATACAAGAATAATGTAATGTCATGGTTTTTTTAATTTAAAACTTAGTAATAGTTTTATAAATATTTCTGGAGCTAGGAACTGATAAAATGTGAGATTCCAAGGTCCAGTGATCCCAAAATTTATATTTTAAATATATTAAATATATTAATTTCACATGTGCACATTTTTCCTGAAAAAATGGAATAACTCCTAAATAAATTCTTGGTCCGAAAGTATGAGACCACCATTGAGTTTAGAATGTGGCATTTATCGTATGTGTGACAAAATTTTTGTGAAAATTTGGAATTGCTGAAAATACATTTTCGGGCGTAAAGAATAAAATAAATTGAATAAATTTATTTATTTATTATATTGACACAATGAAATTCATTCTCCATTTTAAATATGTTTTCATGACTAATTCATAGGGTTAGGCTTATAACCCTGATAATTGAGAGGATCTATTGGAGGATCATTGTTGAACGAAATCATATCATATTGTTATCGAGGATTTTTATGACATCAGAGTTCATGAATCTCACAAATGATGACAATATAGGGCCATTATTTTTCAGCAATCAATCTAAAATCTAGTTAGTGATTTTTTTTGTGTGTGGACTTTATCCCGTCTTGATTTAACAATAATGAATGTGAATTAATTATATAACAAATTAATTCATGTATAGATTGTTCAATTTCAGTAATTTATTTATCTTCTAGAATTATAGGAATTTATTTTGTTTTGGTTTATTTATTTATCTTTGTTCTTCATCCCATGAAAACGAATCGAGGCCAACACAAGAATTGTCCAAGGTCCATTACTAAAATTTATTATTTGTGAATTTCCTATCCTCGTTCTATGTATATCCATTATTGGATTTCTCTTTTGTCCTATTATTCCACGAATACATGGTGAAAGGTTATTGGGATTCAATATTTTTCACAAAGAATCGTTACAATGGGTTTGTGATAGAGATCAAACATTACGATTGTGGTGCATGATGATAGAAGTATATCCTTGAATGGATTGTGAGTTTGTGTTTGTAGATTTGGATTTTAGAGATGTGATGGAGGTGTGGTGATTACAAAAAGAATCCAACTTTGGATTGGGTATTAGTGGTTTTCAAGATGGATTGATAGGATATCGTAAGAGGTGTAGTGATAGATGCTTCTGAGCATTGGTGGTTGGATTCCAGGCCACCAATGATGATAGCATCTAGTATTTTTTTAGATGATAGGGTTCCTGTGACCCAGGATGTGCAGGTATGTTATTATTATTTTTTAATAATAATAACATTATTTAAAAAATAGAAAATATAAATCTAATAAAAGCCCAGTTGGGGGGGTGGGGGTGGGGGTGACATGATCATTAATAAGTGGGTTGAGGTACCCTCCCCAAATCTCTTTTATTTTATATTATTATTATTATATAAAATAATAATATTAATACAAACCAAGAATCACATGGGGGTGGAACACTATGCATGTGAGAAGTGGGGTGGATTCCCTTCCCCTTGGAATTATGTTG
Organism: Viscum album; assembly: GCA_963277665.1. NCBI lineage: Eukaryota > Viridiplantae > Streptophyta > Magnoliopsida > Santalales > Viscaceae > Viscum > Viscum album. The sequence continues at coordinate 165,178,279 of OY728158.1, read as the reverse complement.
TGCATTCATATTTTAAAATAATAATATTAATATATACATTATTATTATTAAATTGGAGGATTAATTAAAATTATATGAGAGATAAGTGTGGGGAGAATGATGATTAGTCCATGAAGAATTCTTTCTCTTATGAAGACTCTCCCCTATAGTATCTTACCATAAATTGATAATATAATAATAATAATAGTAAATTATTATTATTATTATTATCATTATCATTATCATTATTGTCATGAAATGTTATTTCAGTTGTAACTCCCTCATGAAACATTGGATTGGTGATCTTTTTGCAGCATCAAGATTCTAGTATTGAGATGGATGGTTCAATATCAGTGACAGATATTTAATTTTGACTCATGGATTGGGCCCATGAAGAGTCGTACATACATGTTATGAAAAAAATGTGTTTTTTATCAAGTGTCTATTTTGGGAAAGTGAATATCCTACCAAGATTGTTTTCCCCTAAGGATCACAATGAAGTGATCTATTTAGTCATTCATGGTCATTTTTGGTGATATGTTAGTAGATTTTCATTGTATCTTAATGAACTAATGACATGCCTCATTCGTTGGTCAGACTTGTGTCCAAACATAGATTTGGGTCTATGAATAGTCTATTTTGAGTAGTTTTCCTCATAGAACATGATGGTGGACTATTTTTGGTGTTAGAGATATGACACAAGGTGATGTAAATTAGACTTTTCTTTTGTAAATGCATGACGAATATTGGTTGAGAATATTACCTTAGTCCATTCCTATGAGGGTTTAGTGAAACATCATGTTATCATCAATGTGTTGTGATTCCTCTACAACATCTTATTTATTTGTGTGGTGTGAGGGATTTAACTTATTATTGAGTGAGTTGTCTCTATCCACTTTAACTAGACCCCTTAGCTGTGTATATCATGTATTGCTTCAAGAGGCCCATAAAAATTCTCATGTCATTAGTTATTTACCTATATAGGGATTGAAGAATTAGTATAACCAACAATTAATAGGAATTAATCCCCTATCTTGGGGGATGGTTCAAGTAGGGTCTAGTGTCCCCCCAATTATTAGAATTAACTCCGATATGTGTATATTGATCTTCAGTTTCATTCATGATTTCCCTAGGAAGGGTTTATAGAATTGGCATGACCAACACTTACATGGGAATAAATATCATATCTTAGAGGATAATTCTAATAGGCTCTAGTTTCCCCTTTGTGAGCCTTGTGTATTGACCCCTATTTGTGTATCGAGATCTTATCACTTCAATAGGCCCTGAGAGATCCTCTTTTTTTCTGATGGGGTATTAGTCTAATGTAGTGTTTATCTCATATTAACCCTATCATTTTAATATGTTCCTATTATTTGATAGTTCAAAAGAGCATGAAATCTGGGTTCAGTGTTATCAATGGTAGTTATCATTATGTCTCATATCTTTTTTGAAATACCTATGTTTAATGAGTAGACTAATCTTGATGATTTATTTTTGTTTTTTAGGGTGTCCTACTGAGTATTTTTATACTCAACCATTCTTTGGATCTGGCCACACAAGTCATGTATTATATGGACAATTGAAATTTTTATGGAGTCCTTGGATGACTTAGATCAGGTTGAGCTTAGTATGGGCTAAACAGAACAAGGTGTATAATGTTTTTTCATTTGTTGGAATCCCCCTACTTCTGATCTGGTCAGACTTTATTTTACTATTTTAGAAGGGTCTGTATTTGGTCCCTTTTTATTATTTATAGTAATTTATGTTATTATTTGATTATGGGATTATAGATGCATGAATACATTTTTATCAATTATTTTACATAGAAACATTTTATAATCTTGGAGATATGTGTGTGTTTATAATTATATTAGTAAAAGGTCTCCCATTTTAGATATTCCATGTCGGTTCTCTTTTCAACCCCTAGACTATAGATATAGGATTTGGGTAGTTATGGTATCACTTTCCATTAGCTAGATAGACCCTGGTGGTTTGGGTCTTAACATGATCATATACAAAATAAATATCAATCCATGAAAATTATTGATCTCTATGAAGATTATTAAAATAGTAATCAATATAAGGAAGAAGATACTTATTATTGATTTTTATCTTATTATGTTCATTATAAAAAATTCATAGATTTTTTTATCCATATTTATTCTTAACAAAAAGAATAGGTGAAACCTAAGGTAACACTCTTGTCCAAATAAATCCCTTGTTAAGATTCTATTAAAGTTTCTTTTTTAATTTATACAACCCAATTAAGGCCTTTTTATGGATTATTTTAAATATATAACACTAGGTATGAGTTCTATTAAGAACTAAACTTCACAATTCTGTAGAAGACTAGGAAACTATTCTTAAAATATGTAAACAAACTCCCACATAATTTGAATATCATATATGTTGAATTTATACCCAAACATATAAGATAAACATATCTTTTGAAAATGAATCATGACCCATATAATGAATTCAATTTCCATAAGAAGTTTTTATTTATCATCATACCAATAGAAAATCATAGGTTGGTTCAGAATATCAAATGTGACTTCCCTTAGAATTTTTTGTGTGATTTAAGTAAATAAATAAAATAAATTTACAAAAATAATATTTAATTCAACATGAGGGAGAATAATTAGATTTTTAGGAAGAAGATTCCAAAATACTTCAATTGGATAATAATCATAAGCTTGTGATGAGATTATCATAACATTAGGGATTTTAATTTTCAATTCAAAATTTAATCATTGAGGTGGTATTGTGAAACTCTTATCAAACTATTCAGATATAAAAGAGTTGGTAGATCCTAAATCAAATAAGATATTATAAGTTCTAGAGTGGATGATAAGAATACCTTTTACCACTTCATTATCATACTCCACATCGGTAATAGTGATCACATGAAATTTTACTTTTTCTATGGTCTTAATAGATTTTTGAAATCTATGATCATCATTTACCTTCAGGTTTAATCACTTGTTACCATAATTACCATAATCCTTGTATTTGAAACACAAGTGTGTGGGTAGTGCATTCTGTGGTGCATTTCCTCTATCATTAGATAACTTCTTCCCATCACTATGATATTTGATAACTTGATGAAATTCCTTTACAAACATAAAACACATACCAATTCCCTTTATAAAATTTACACCATGTTTCCTTCCACACTTGGAGCATAAAGTAAATATCATATTATTCTCTCTAGGATTTTTATAATTTCCTTTGAATTCCATCTTTATTTTCTTATTTGAACTATTAGATGGATGGGTAACTCTAATATCTATTTCCACCTTGAAAGTACATCAAATGATTTATTAATAAATATTAAAGCCTCTAATATATAAATCCATTCAAAGACTTGTTTTTAAGCCACTGGAAAATCAATCAACATAACTTTTGGGTTGGTTGATAATACCAGAAGAAAACCTCTCAAGTATTCTGAAAATTTTCTTCATAAGTAGCAACAAATTCATTATGCTTCTTCTTTATCTCAAGAAACTATTTATCTATTTTTGTATGAAGAATATGAGGAAAGTACTTATTGAAAAACAATAACTTAAACCTATCCCACTCCCTAGAGTCAATTTATTTCCATTGGTTCATGTTCTTGATAAGATTCCACCATTGATATATTTCACATTCCAAATGATAAACAAGAAAAATAATTTTTTATTTTTTTGAATACTAGAGAGTGGAAGATATCTTTTTAGTGTTATTGATATTTTTTCATCAAATAGTGGATCATAAAATATGCTAAAAGAAGGGGGGGGTGGTGTTTACTCATAAAGGTCTCAAAGGAACATTGTTCCCTACTTTTCTCATTTTTAAACTCAATATGATTTATAGCTTGAGAAAATGTCATAAGTATATAAATGATATTTTCATTCCATATCCAATAATATTCGGTTTCTTAGGTGGTTAATAATTTAATTTTCTATAGCATTCCCCATTAAAATAATTCTTTTTGGTTATATTCATTGACTAAAAACAAAAATCAAAGTGCGAGAAAAAATAATCATAGTGTGAAACCACATGATCCTAAAAAAATTATTTATTAGATGCCTAAATAAATAAAAATTATTTTAAATATATGACACCATATTTTTAAGCTATGTTATCCATGATCATTAACGAAACATTATGATTTTATCCAATAATTGTACTCATCCCAAGGTGTTTTACTAAATTTCTCTCATCCTAGTTTCCAAAGGTAATTAATCCTTTCCTTGATACCAACTATAACAACTAATACTTTTCATACATAGATATTACATATTATTTGATGTATAATCATTAAATAACCTAATGATCTATGCCATAATTGTATAGGCCTAGTGTGTTTGAAACCCGAGATATACAAACAACTTGTTCATATGAGGTCAACATCATCTCCCACTACGTTCTTCATAACTAGAACCCATTTTATACATATCATACTCAAAATATTTATTCATGAATCAAGGATAAGGAGACATAATAAATGGAGAGATCAGATGATCAGTAAGGTTATAAAAGGGAGACATCAATGATAACTTAGGTATTACATTATCATAAGGATATGAGAAACTGATCTTAAAATTTGAAAAACCAAACCATGCATGTTAAAGATCATAATCTTGAGTTATGGAACCAATCTTCGAAGCTCATATTACATAAATCCTAAAGGAATCAAAGAACATAATCATTGAGATAATATCATTGGAATAACACATAGATTTCTTTTCATATTTTTAAGCTAGGAAAATAATTTCCTTAAAGGGTAATATCCAAAAATAACATAATGGTTTGGGTTAACTCTCCATTTCATTATAGTAGTCAATGTACACTCCCACGACTATCATAGTGGAAAAAGTCCCTTACTAAAATGGGTATAATCCCCATTATAGTCATGTTTATCTCACAAGATGTCAATATTAATGCAATGAATTAGAGAGGTGTATAATTCTCTAACCACCTATTACAATCATACATATACGTACCCCAACATAAAAACAATTCATCATATCATAACCCATGAAAATAAAACAGGTTTGATAAACATTTCATCATAGAATAACCCATAGAAAAGAAATAGTTTTCATAAGCATTCCATCATTTCATTACAACATAACTAATGGAAAAGAAAAATGTTTCATAAAAATCATGTACTCATAATCATAAGACATCCATATAAAGAATAATGATAATATAATTGGATCATACCCCCAATATAAATTTAAGTAACATCAAAGGATGTCATCACAGATAAAAAATTACATTAATAGATCACTTAAATCATGTATTGATAAAATCACACTTTTCACTTTGAGATCACATATTTAAAATATAGAAATTTCCCAAATATTAAATAAATTTTTTTAATTGAAAATTACCATGTAAAATTATAAAATTATATTCAAAACATTGAGTGGTCAAAATGTTAGTAAATTTCATTCATTCCTCATAAGTTAAAAGAAAACATTCATTTCAAACATTTTTTAAAAATATAAAAAACATCATTTAAAAAATGAAAATAAGAATCTTTTTAAATTTTTTTTTGTAAAAATTCAATCCTTGGTAAAAATTAATTTAAACAATAACAGGAGAATTTAAAAAACATTATTTTTTTAGAAAACAAGGATATGGAAGAAAAAAAATTTCGACAAAAGAAAGAAATAAAGTTGGTTTTCCTTAAAAACATTATTCTGATATCTCGTGTACATAATGTTATGAAATTGAAAGGAAACAATATTCTCCAAAAATAAATAGAGTTGAATAAGAGTCATGTGTTTTTTGAGAGTTATATCATTAAATTTAATCATTAGAATCTTAATCATAAATTATACTAATAAATAATGAGATTGTAACATAATCCATTGCCTCAGGTTACACTTACTTAAAAATCACTCTAATATCTTTTATAATAAATTTAAATTTGTTATAATTCTATACCCAATTCAGGTACATAATTAAAATATCATATATGATCCAATTATTATATTTAAACTCCAATTTATTAATAACACCTAATTAAAATCATTGTTTTCGAGTGTTAACTGTTTTATTTTTCATGAGAATTAAAATTTAGTAGTTCTGGTCATTGTACATGGATCATGGTTCCACATATAAAAAAATTGAATCATGATTTAAATATAATATATATTTATTATATATATATTTAGATTAAACCATAAAAGGTAGTGATAAAAAATGAATTAAACTGTTCATGGAGACAGTAGAACAAACATATGCAATAACACTATTGTCACTTTTTGAAGGATAGAAAAAAAGGTAAATAATAATTCAACTTTATATAATAATTATTATATAAAAAATATCATATATATTCATTAAATCTATTCTTATTACCATATAAGTAAAATTAAAACAAAAAATAGATGATGTCGCATTTTGGAGGTGGTAGTCCACATATACAGATGAGCGATGTTATCATTGTCCAATGAATTGAATGGTAAGAAGGTGGATATGATATTATAATTCAATAAGTATTATTAATTCATAAATATAATATATAAATTTAAACCAATCATAATAATAATTTCTAAAGGTTGGAGATAAAAAATTTATTGTATAGCTACGTGGTGGTGGTAGTCCCCACATACACACGAGAGATAAATTTACTTCCCATTTGATGATATAGATGGTGGGTATTCCTAGATCCATAATCATAATAAATTTTAAATATATTTAGTATACTTATGTTATTATTTTATGATAAATAATATAATGTCCCAGATCCATATGCCACTCAACTGGTGCCCTATACCCAGTTGGCCACATGAACTCAAGTGCATTTCCCCAAACGCTAGAGGCTATTGACTAATAGTGAGGGACTAGGGTATGATAGTGGGGAAACTATTACATAATTAGAAGAGTTTAACACATTGGAATAAATAATAATACAATAGCATAAGTAGTAAACAACATACTACTAAAGTAAACAAAAAAAGATTCATAATAGAAGTAATCAGATATCATAACACACATGAATGATGCTACATGTTAATGTTATAAGAAACAGACAAAATAGGTACACTACAGTGATACAAAATATATGTTCCAAAAGCTCAATAAAAATGGAGAAGCATCACAATCATCATCTTGATCCCATTCCCTCCTTCTCCTAAGCAGCACATTAAGTACCTGTAGGGGGGCACTTTCCTTGATCAACACCTGCAATCATATAAAATGTTTGGGCCCAAAAGAATGACTCAAATAGGGTGTGAGACTAAATCCCAGTAAGAAACCACATAAGGTCTATGCTAATCTGTTAGTGGATATATATAATAGGCAGTTTACAATAGTAAAATTAATCAACTAGAAGGTACTCAAAAGTTAGGACAATAAATGTCCCAAAATACAATGTAACCAAGTACAAGTGAAGACCAAATCCAAGAGTGTGCTTTGGTTTGGAATATGAATCATTAGTCATTCTATTTCATTATTCAATTCTATTATATTATATAAAATTCACTAGTTCCAACCAAGGCCCAACAACCCCCTGTATAAAAGTAACCATCAACTCGTGACATAATAATCAATTAATTATTTTCTAATAGAGCTAATATTGGGTATCCCCTAATGGATCCTTGGTTCGCTTGGAACTTTAAATAAGCCTCAATGAGACAGACCATCCCATTCATGGCTCACTCACAACCTTTATATAGTTAACATCTTAAGTCTTTCCATTGTATTTTAACCGATAAAATGGTTCACCCAAGGTATATAAGGTGCAATTAATCACATGAACCCGACCTTTCCTTTTAACCAAGACTGCAGCACACCCAATTATTATTACCGCCATTTTATCATTTAATTCAATTACACATTCTGTATTAAAAGAAACACATGTGAATTAAACAATAACATTTCCTTAACATAATCAACTGACATGGGAAAAATTTACATAATAACTAATACTTGTAAATTAAATTATTACATGGTTAAACAATGATAAATCACATAGGAAATTTATATAATAAGACCATTATGCAATTTAAAAATTTATAAGGCTTAACATAACAAGTATCTCACATGTGAAATTCATATAATGAGAAATACTTTTTTAACAACCCAAGAATGGGAATTCAAGTCAAGCCTTATAGGAATTCTCATCCAAACGAAAATCCAATGGAAACACACACCTGGGGTGGCCCTAAATCAAGGTTCAAAACCCTAAAAATGATTTTAAATCAAATATTTAAATATTTAATCATCAATAGAAAATAGTAAGGTTTATTATTCCATCAAGAGAAACCATAAAAGTGGGCGCGTGATACTTTGAAATATATAATCAAATCGACAATCAACAAAAGGCACAAGACCACCTACCTCGTGTTCATATGAATTTCCTCGTCTAGTGTCATCTTTTAAATCATCCTAAATTGGAGTAAATCTACAGAAAAGTGAAAAACAGTAAACCCTGAATAAATAGGTCGTGATAAGAAATATGGGAGAGAATCTCAAAATGAACATAGAAATCACCGAGAGGGTTTCAACAGATTCGATGGTGTTCAAATCGGGTTCCAGACGATGAAATGAGTTAAGAATCCCCGTTTGGATTTTTTTGTGGGCGTGCTGCTCGTCAAAAGAGCTCATTTTTTACCATCTTCCAAAAACAACACTACTACCCAATTTAATAAAATGAAATACAAGTACAAAGGAGATACTTGAAACTATACTCTATCTGTATAGTTTTTGGCCATACCATTACATGGTCGTGTACTGGGATTACATGGTGTAAAACCCTCCATACACGATGTGTACCTAAAAGTACATAGAGTGTAGGACCCAGTCACGTCATGTAACAAGACTGCAACCATCCCTTGACCTATTTTACACCATTTTTTTAAGTATAAATTGAAAATGAAATATCCGTACCTCAATGGAAGATTTAGGTTTTTACAAATACCATATATTTAGAAGAGGTAAAAGAAAAAGAAAAAAGTGACCAGTAATGGAGATTACATGATCTTTGAAATAAATCCTTTGGATCACCCCTTATAGACCCTATGGTTGGACTTTTTTGTAGAATAAAACAACAAGAAAGTGTCTAGAGAATTTTATAAATGAATTTGGTATTTTTTTTTATTAGAAGGCTCAGAGTGCTATAAGAATAGAAGGAAGTGGTGTATTTTTATAAGTGTAAGAAATGACACACCCGGATGTTCTTAAAAGATTAAAATATTATAAATCCATTCTCAGAAAAAATGCTTCCAAATTTCCACATATTCATTGATGGGATAGGATGAGGTCAAAATATGTTGATAAAATATGATTGATATGAGTTTAAGTGAAAAACTTAGCCTTATATCTTGTTTTAACCCCTGAAAACCCTTTTTACCTTCTCTGTGATGATTATTTTTCTATTTTTACTCTTCATTATGAAAAATAATAAAGTGGAGTCATTAAATAATTTATATATGATGATTCTAAATATGTAATCCATTTTATGAAATTCACTTCACAGATTTGGTATAATTTAATTTAAAATTATACCCATAAAATGCGATGAAAGACGGTTTTCCAAAAAAATGTTTTCTTAAGTATAAAACGTTTTTATACCAAAATAAAATATAAAATTAATTATTATTAAATTAATTGTATTATTAATCTTATAAATGTAATTATTTTAATTTTAAAACTTTTTTTAAAAAATATATAATATTTTGAATTCTTTAAACGAGAACACAATTAATAAAAATTAGTACTTTTCACTATTCATAGAAAAATTAATATGTTTTAAAAAATATTAAAAATACACTCTAAGATAATTTTTATATGTTGATTTAAATAAAGAAGTTAATTTTTTCAAAAAAATTTTCTCTAAAAGTTGAAAAAATTAATTATTTTACTTTTTCACAAAAACCAATAAAATCCATTTTTGAGTAAAAAAATTTTTTTTTTGAAGCATATAAATACTTTACAAAAAATGTGTGCTTATTTATCAATATAATTTCTTTATATAAAACCTTTATACATATTTTTAAAATTTAGTTATTCATATTCACTTCCAATTTAACAGATAGATTATAATGGTATACCATATTACGGTTCATTTAGAATCAGGGTTGCGTGTATCTCAAGCTATTAAAGAAATTATTTTTTTAAAATAAATATATAATAAAATATTAGGATGTTACAATCATACCACCACATCACCTAAATGTGACTATTTCCTGAATTTCCAACTCTATGGGAGGACCGCATGAAGGTAACAGGGGATGTGGATCATAGTGATGTACACATATATATCCACATCATAGAATTCCACTATCCTATCTCCCTAAAGCTCCACCTCAAGGGTCTCCATGACCACTATGACGAGGCCCCTACTAAAATAACTACCTATCATATAAGTATCCATTTTTTATGGCACTCCTTCTTCCCTCTACTATACATAAGGCTATAAATTTGTGAGCCATATAACTTTACCCTCAACAACCATTGTAAAACCTCTCACCATACTAGTCAGATACCCTATGAAACTCCCCTACCAAAGATCGTAGAGTCTGGGATCCCACAAGTTTATGTCTTTTATTTACAATACATATGATCAAAATCAGGTCACCACAACTGATGACTATTCTCTTGTAAAACTAGTACTAGCTGTTCTAGCTACCAATTCCTCCACTAGTAAGCTCTCTATCACAAGAGGACCCTCTTGTACTCTTGTACAAGTGGGGATGTAGAGAGGGAACAAACCAACTCATATATCTATGATAATTTCATTTTTAAAGTCACAGACTCAAAATAACCCATGACTGATCATATCAATATAGTACCTTATGAGGTAAACAAGCCTCGATGCGTCCTTTATGATAGACATGCAACACTCCTATAGTTTTAATAACTACTTCATGTGTGATATCTGCATTATATCTAGGTAATAATCTTTATGGATGTGGTGATTAAACTTTGAGTATAGAAGAGTTTCCTTATCATGGGTTCAGAATGTCATAGTGCACCAATGAATTGATGTGATGTGGAGACATCTAGATGCTTGGACAATCATTTGATTAGTAGTTGTCTAGACCAAGAGGAACATCCAAGTCACCACCTTATGCTAGTTATCTTCTTTCAAAGGGTCAATATTACCTTAAAAATTAGGTGGTAATTTCCACTAAAACTCATGAAGCATACTTAGTCTACGTGAATCATCATCCCACCCCACTTAAATTATCCACTACTTTGTTTATGGGGTAACATAAACCTACAATATTGGTGGTGGGTCTAGTCACTACAGTAATGGAAGAGTAATTTAACCCTGATTTCCTTATGGGGACATCTTATGATCAAGTACCAATATAGAGGCATTTTTTCTGAGCTGTTCACTGATAGGAGGATCTAATTTTGGTATGGGAATATCATAACACTATCTCCAAATCCGAGCTAGATTTATATAAGGAAAAATAATTGATTTGTTAAGATAAACTATGGTACTGAAATAATATTTGGGTAGATATATGATGAAGGAAATATGAATGAATTACCAACTACAGCATGATTTATATACCATCCTTCTTATTACTTAAAATAAATGATTCATTGTTTTGAGGTGACCACTACATGAATCTCCACACCAACGAATATTTTTCTATCATGAAATGTGAACTCGTGTCCTTATGATATCACTACCCTAAAATTATTTAACCAATCCTCACTGACTCTTAAGCCCAAATTCTGTCCCTAAGATATAACTTTTCAAATAACACTCCAACATGACCAAACCCACCGAGACTTCTCCTAGTATGATAATAATATGGGTTTTCCACCCCAATCTCACATCTAATTGGTTAGGGGATTGTGAGTACCATTGTGTAGACATATCACAAAAAACAAGAAACCTTAGCCTAATGATAACTAAATAAAAAAATATCTCTGCATAGTGTATAATAATAATTCAAGCTAGAAAAACAAATAAAAACTATATATAAATGTATGTGACACATTCTGAATATCTAAATAGTAAAAAAAATCAAGAACCACAAAGTGAAAGGTGAAAAAAATAATCCCCAAATCCCCAAAATTTAAACCGTTCTAGAGTAAATCAAAAGGAGTGGACTTTTTGAAGCATGATTCCTAACATGAACATTATCCCATTCCTGGAACCTTTGAGCAAGAAAAATAAATTTCTCCACTAATAACATGTCCACTATGATCACCAATGAACTACATATTTTTTTAATAACCCGTGAAACATATTGTAATAATTCTCTTTTAGTGGTAAGTATATACATACCTAGTATGACATCTTAAAAACAAAAAAAAATAAATACAAAATTTCAATCATATAAAAACCAAATAGGTAAAGTTAACCAAGATATGATTTAAATATAGATAATTCAATATGTAAAATATTCTTACTCTTCATACCACATATACACTAAGATCTTTCACTATGAGTGACCCAAAAAACCAAACCATGACACCCCACCTATCTTGAGTCATGAATTATTTTAATTTTTTTTCTAAACCATGTCTATTTTTATAGTTTTGGGATATTTAAGGAGTTAAAATTAGTTGAGATCCAGTTTATAGATGTTCGGACTTGGATTAAAATTTGTTACTTTATTCGTGACTCCATCAAGTACCCATTAGTTTGGTACTGGGTACCCAATTTGTAAGATAGAAGAGAGTATCCCTTAGAAAGACATTGGGTGGATGGTGAGCTTGGGAAGGGTACTAGTTAGGTCGTTGGATATTCGATAACAAGATAATGAGTAACCAATGGTCACTTAATCACTTTTTTTGAATATTTTATTTAATTTATTAAATTGGTTAAAATTTTAACATAAATGGGATCCCCTTATCACCCATTTAACTAAGTCTTTAAACATAAGTAACTATCGTATAATCCTCTAACTCTTTCTATAAAATGTAGTTATCTCCCATTATAGATTATATTTTAGTTCCTTTGATCCCAGGGGACCACTTATGGTAAGGATACGACTCCTACTCCCTATATTCTTAGGTTCTATCACCATTTCACCATTTTCAATTTTTTATGAACAAATTTGGGGATTTATGAGAGATTATTTTATATATTCCATGAATTTTCTGTTATTTATATATAATCTCTGAGGAATTATATTAAAATTACAGGGTATTAAGTACCTAACATTATTGATTATTTATAAATGTTTTTGTGAAACATGTGGTATGTGGTCTGACCAATTATGTGTGATTAGCCTAAATTTTATTTGATTTTTTTTTCAATTGTACTTCATGAGTAGGGAAAGGATGTTTGGGTATATGATATAATACTTGATTCGTTTCTCTTTATGAATTAGCCACCAATAGCCACAAGCATTGACGCAAAGTACAAAGAATTTATACTTATAACCTAATGTGTCTTCATTTGGTTATGGTTTGATTTTTTTTGACATTGTTATGTTTCTAAAGACTCCATTGAGTATGGATATGTGCATATATGATGGTGGTTATCCAATATTATAATCATAGCGAGAGTTGCCTAATATCTCCACTCTTTTTCTTATTTTCTTGTATAGTGGTTGTGTTTCCTACTCATTTAGACCAAGTGTTCTTGAAAGGATTAGATAAGGCATATGAATTATAGAATGGGGTTGGTGAGTAAATATTAACATAGTTTGGATTATATAAGTATGGATATTTTCACTAGCCCTAATTGATTTATTACTTTTTTTATAACATAAATTCCATTGGATTTTTATAAGGCGTTTATATTTCTTTGGGGTGAGATCATATAGATAGGGTCCAATTTACCATTAGGATTATATTGATATGTATGAGAAAGATACAAAGGGTGGAGATCATTATAGCCATGGGATTCATTCCCATTGGTTTCGTGTTATGTTGAGCTCATCTAAAGATGACTGAGGGATGAGATCATATTGGTATGAGACACCTTTACCCTTAACTTTATATCACCTTACTATGGTCGAGATGCCTATGAGCTGATAGAAATATTGAAACATGTCCACATTTCCCATTTTCTAGATTTTTTTTGGAGTTTTAGTTAATATTTTTGAGTAATTAGACTAATATAAATGTGAGACTACTTCTCCCATAGCCTTTACATTAGCATACATGGTTTCTGAGATGATGTATTAGCCGAGATCCTTATATTCATTGTAAAATACTACTATTTTGGTATTATGGTATATTATGATATTATCAAAGTGTCCTGATATTGACCAAAGTAGATATGGCCATACCCTGGGTGGATAGTTGAGAACACAATGATGTGAATTTAATTCTAGTTATTGTTGTTGTTGTTATTATTTTGGAATATAACTGTATGCATGTACTTGAATATTTTGGATTTATTTAGTGAATTTTTTTGTGCCCCACTGAGCTGTAATCACACCATTCTAGGGAACCCTATTACCCTAGCTTGATTTTTGGTTCCTTATATTGGTAAGGTAAAGTGCACAATGTTTATGGTTAATCTCTGGTTCATGGTTAGAGTTAAGATATGAGATTGAAAAAGGACTTTTGACTGGTTTTGTGCCATCTCTAGTATTTTTCTTATTTTTAATCTATGCGTTATATGATATTATTATATGAGATTATATTTATATTTGTATGATCATGTGAAATTTCAACTAGTCATTTTATTATATCTTAGGTATTGTTATTTAATTACATTTTTTAATTTGTAGGGATGATCACATTTACTCTGACTTTATACCCTAATCACTACCGTATGTTTCCTATACTATAATTTATGTTTAGAATTACCAGAGATGGTATAATATTCCCATGATATACATAGAACCTTATAGTTATTTAACAATCTTTGGAATACTGTGAGGCATAGTTGAGGCATGTGGAACCTAATTTGATCATAATAGTGGTGAATTGGGCTAAGGAGAATACAAAGTGGCATCCAAGCCTTGTTTTTTATTTTGTCTTATTATTTGGGATATAATAGGCAAGATATAATATTTAGTCATAATTTGAGATAGAACTTATGGACAGGAGTAGAAAACCCACTTATTAGAAAAGTACAGGCTATAAAGTGTGGGAATATTGTTCTAGGAATTATTATTTCATGTTTTCGATAGATATTATGTGTGATTTATAGATTTTTGGGTTTACTATTGACCTAAGGAGAGGAGGGAGTATGTGTTCATGCATCATTTTTGTTACATAATATTCACATAACATTATTGTGTTTCCTTATGGTTGAGTACCTAGATTATGATATAAAGATTAGTTATTTAAAGTATTAGTATAAAACTATATAGAAATTTTATATATAACTTGACGGTGGAATTCTACTTAACTTTTCCATTATTATGTTATGTTTTTTCTAATTAATAATGTGAATCCTATATATATCATGGTTTTTACCCCTCAGAGAGTGGTTATTCATGGATATAGAGAGTTCCCAAGTTATGTGATACCCTAAGTACGCTTGGTTATATTTATAAAATAGTGATATGTTTTTCCTATTACAAATTATCCTCTTTGTGATCTCAACAATTGTGATGGATGTATTTTAGATTCATGTGCCAGACATTGTAGTGACACACCACCACCATGACCGCCTGTTGAGTCCAGGAAGTCAGGGATGCTCATACCCACAATTTATTGATATGGAGTCCCAAGATTTAGTTTTATCTTATATTTATTAGACACCTTTCATGATTTTTATTTAGTTTATTTAGTCCAGTTGACCCTTGGATCCCTGAGCAATGCCTTTAATATTTGATTTGATTAGGGACCTGCAGACTCAACATTCACTAGTGTTTGCTAGAGAGAGTGAAATACAGGCTTCCAAGAAATTATTTGAGTATATTTTCAATATTATCAAATATAATTTGTGTAATATCATGATATTTTAAAAGAAAAATATGTTTGATAGCGCATACAACACGAAACACCGATCTTAAAGGAACTATGAAATATTAATGTTTAAATGTTTTAGTTGACACGGTCTTTAAATTAGAGGATATGAATAGTATTAAACACATTATGAAATATATATAAAGGTACTAATAAATAAAAATTTATTGATTAATTATTTGGAAATAATCAATCAATTTTTAGTGATGTTATTTTGTTCATTAAAAATATGATTTTATCAAAAATGTTTTTGTTGATTTTTGTTAGTAAAAATTATAAGTGTTTCTCATAAATATTATAAATTTTATTTGATAAAAATTATATCATTTTTAATTAAAAATATCTAAATTATATTAGTATTAATTTTTTTATTTTTTCAAATAAGTTTGTTTTTTCAATGAATGGAGCAAAAATAGTGTCTTTTATTAAAAACTGTTTTTTCTTTTTAAGTACTTAAAAAGACACATTTTATTTTGGATTATTTTTAATATTTAATTTGTTAATTTTGATAAAAAACAATCAAATAAATACTATTTTACTCAACATTATTATGGAATTTGGGATAAAAACATTTTTATACTTAAGAGGGCTATTTTCTAGAAAATCACTTTTCATCACATTCTGTGGGTTTAATTTTAAATTTACTAATGTAAATTATTTAAATTGAATTTGATTAAATGGATTCCATATTTATAATTAGAATAATTCATATAAGTTAATAATTACAACTTATGTTTTGGTTAATATGAATAGTAACCATAATATATTTTTTACCAAATTAATGGTAAAATTGGATAATTTGGCTTAAAACTAATGTGATTAGGTTTCAAATTCATTAAAAAAATAACCTAAACTTTATTGTTTGACTCAATTTATTACATAATAATATGAAATTTCAAATGATGACATTTTTCTTCCATTTACCTTTGATTTTAACCATTATAATATTTAAGTAAATGATAAAGTTAAAAATGTCACTTTCTTGCTTTTAATATCTATAATATTTTGCGATGGGGATAAAAATATATTATGGTCATTCATAATTTTTTTTAAATGTTAATGTTTTTTATCAATTTAATTATTTTATATTTTTGGTGAAATAATTACCTCAAATTCTTTTGTGAAGCCGACACAATACTCATGTAAGTAGTAGAAAAATCCTATTAAATGATTTTAAAAAGTCTAAAAGTAATATTTTATAGTGATTTAAAGTTCCCAATTAATTTTTATGATAAATATATCAAATTATATTTTCATGAAATTTATATATTTTAATCCTATTGTTTTTATGTTTTTTTAAAGTCATATTATGTAAATAATTCTTAAAATAAAATTAATAGTATTTCATTTTAAATTTATTTTAATAAATTATTTAAAAATAACAAAAATAAATAAATAGTATAATTAAGATTGTGAATGGTCTAGAATTTCATCTATATTGAATTTATTGTCCAATTTTTACCTTATAAGTAAAATTATAACTCTTTAATTTTGAAAATGTCATTACCATAGTTAAGGTTAAAGTTGGATAACCAAGTAGATAAACCAAAAGATATGGTTTAAAATGAAAACTAAACCTATCTAGATTTTATTAGAGGATTATATTAATAAAATTCCCTCCTTATCTTGGAATAAATCTCATTTTGGAACCATTTTACAAGATTAAGACACATATTATTTTATAATATTTCATGTATTTTCAAAAAATGACATTAATTATATTTTATAATAAAAAATATTTTATTAAGTGATATAAAATTCATAAAAATAATATATTCAAAAAGGTGCGTCTTATATGGTGTAAAATACCAAACATGGTCCATTTATGGATCAATTTTCCTTTTATAATAACTTTATTGACCACTAAATATTAAATATCACTGAAACCATAATTGTTAAAAGGGTTAACAAGGGGTTAAAACTAATAGATAAGGGTATAAACATAAACAAAGCTTGTAAATTTTTATTGGATGATAATATTTAGACTCATACTAATATTATCTTTTGATTATATAATTTTGGACCCATTTTTCCTTTAAAATTAATTTATATTAATTTAATACTTTAATAAATTCCTAGATTTCCCTCCCCTCACTTATAAAAGGCCACCCCCTCTACTCTCCTCTCCACACTTCAGGATACATTCGGTTCAGCTAATACCTACCTGGGGCTGCACAATAATTTCCCGGCGGTGACCTAGGATTCTCTTACTAGGGTTTGTGCTGCCTCCTCTGCACCGACACTCCCGCATGATGCCGGCTTCGTCTCACTCAGATCATGTTCGACACTCCTCGAGAGACCCACTGCTTGTCACCGATGAAGACCCTACAATTCCTCCACATGGTGCTGTCCATCTCCCTCGAACGACATTGTCTGTGACAACGTCAATGCCTCCCTCCTAATTCCCACCACCATGATAATGATACCGTTGAGCATAGCCTTCAGCTCAAAGATCCCGTGTGTGGTATAGAGCGCAGTAGTCTTTAAGATACAACCCCGTTCCAGTGCCTTGTTCCCTTTTTCTAGCATTTTCAGAATTGTCTCTTGATAGATATGTCTATGAAGCCTCATCGGCCGTTCATTCTCCTTTGATGGGGTGATACCTCTATGCAACACATTCTGATTTCATATCTTCTCCCCAATTGGTTGTAGGTTCTCTTGGCCTCTCGGTTCAGCAATACTCTGGTTCTGCTTTGGGGTTCTGTCGACGAAGCCTCTGCCATTTTTCACCTTCCTTTGTTGGTTCTTCCTGTGGGAATCTGCATTCTGGATTGCCTGCATTCTTGGTCTAGTTTTTTTCCCCATGTGGCTTACTGATCTTGTTTCAGATATACTATTCATTATCCCTCCTCTTACCTTATTGCACTGTTCCTCCATGCACGACCCCATACTGGTTAGGCTTGAAGGTTTCATGTCATTTTGGGATGGTGTTGGTGGTTCTAGTGATGGTGGTCTGATCATGGGGTTTGCAACTCATTTTTCTTGTTCGGTTCACACTTATACATAAAGTGATTTCATGTGGTTTGTGTTATTTTCTAGATGGGATTGGTCTTGGAAATCATTCTTTGCCCAACCCATCTATTTCTCATAGTGATGGCTTACTACTTCTCACTTATCCTCAAAGTGATTTTGTACTTATGGGTTCTCACTTAACCAAAAAGTGTTTTCAAAATTCAAAAAATGGATTTTTAGTCTGTCTAATACCTACCCAAATACCATACCAAAATCACTACAAATATTCTATATTTATTATTTTGTTAATAATAGAAAACCTTTTGGGATTAAGGTGTAAAGAAAAGGAGTTTGTCTGAAGAAGAGGTATAACTTTTAACCAAATTGTTTTGTTTTATTTTTTATTCTTACTCATTCAAATATTATGAAATTATTATTAAATAAAAAAATATGTATATTTAATATATTTTTATATTATTATGATAATTTCATAACCTATACTCATCTCCTCTTCTATTTAATGGTAAATGAAACTGTCATTCATGTGTATGACAGACTACCACCTCACGAACAAATGTATTTCATTTTCCATCACTACCTCTTATGACAGTTTATAATAATAGATTTAATTAGTATATATGATATTAATGATATAATTAGTATTCTATAAAGATAAAATTTCTTCTTTTTTTACCTTTCCATCCAACGAAAAATGATAATTTCGTTCGACCGTAGTGTGGATTACCACCTCTAGGAAGCGAAGTATTTCGTTTTTCATAACCACATCACTTGAATGACACATAAAAGGGAATTTAAAAATGATAATATTATATTTATTATATGATCATAATTATTTAAGGGTAAAATAATACTTACCTTTTTTCCATCATGTTCATTTAAAAATAGAAACGTTACTCATGCGTATATACGACCTACTGTATCCATGATAATAAAGTAGTTTATTTTTCATAACCATCATTAATGGTTAGGATTAAAAGTATAATATATGTATAATAATATTAATTTTTTCATTATTATTATTATAGATATAATTTAATAATTACCTTTTGACCATGGTCAACATACCGAATATGTTTTGAAATTATGAACTGAACGTCATCAAGATACCTGATGTGGACTTAACCAACTAAGTAATTAAATATTTCATTAAAATAAACGAAAAAATGGTTTAAGGATAAGTTAATAATCCTATAAAAGGTTCTTAAATAATTAAATAATTGATATAAGTTTATTATATAGGATTTAAAGGGTATAAATGGAAAGTTTGGACTTAAAGTAAGGGATTTTATCTCAACTTCCCTTGATTGATGCATGTTTTAATTTTGATGCACAAACTTTATTTTATATAGTGTATATGATTCCAATTTTACATGTTATATCATAATTCCTTAATATTTAAAGGTATTTTAAATTTCAATAAAAATTACTTCATCCATGTGGACTTGGATTGAATGTTACAAAGTTGTAATGTTTTCATAACTCAACCTTCTTTCAATGGGTTATAACTATTCTTCATTGACCTTATTATGAAATAAATATATATGAATTGACATATAAATTGTTTTATTCTATATTTCAACTTGCTTTATGTGTATCTAGATATTTTCAAATAATCACTTTATGGATTAATTATCACTTTAAAATTCATGATGTTTTCAAGGGGTTTCTTTGTCTCTATCTCATTTTCTTGATACATGTTTCATATATCATACGATGATTTACTTGTGTAGTCTAATTAAGGCCCCATATGAAATTTAACATAATAATTCATGAAATTTTTTTAATTATAAATAAATATTATATTTTTTTTTCATTTAATTTTTATTTCAAATGTTACCAAAGTGGTAAAAGATTTATGTTACAATCTCATTTCCTTTCAGGATTATTTAAGTTTAGGGTTCCTTTAGGGGAAATAATATACTATTATATTATTGAAATAAATATATATTATTATCCTCTTGTTATTAATTTTTTTTACATATTTATTTTCCATTTCATCCCTTATTTGTTAAATAAACATCAAGAATGTTTTTTGTAAGTGATTCTAATCTTGTATATTATTTTAGATTGAGAATATATCTCTTTCATACCTGTGTTTTCAATAATATTTTTAAGAATTTAATTTTATAAAACATAATTGATTTATTAAATTTATTCTACATGATCTTTGACATTATTTTCAAAGGTATAAAAGTTATTTTCTTAACATTCACCATATAGATCACTTTAGACTCTCTTTATAAAATATTGAAAATACTTTTTATTTTTAAAATTTATGTCATGAATATATTTTACTTCCAACATGACCATTATTTACCAGAAATATTCTTTTATAATTTTATTTATTTTTCAAAAAATAACATCCACAATATTTTGTGATTTTTTTTAAAAGTGTTTTCAAAGTGGAAAGTTTATTTTTCTCAGTAATATTTTTAATGATTGTTTAATGGTATTTCTATTCACCAATGATAAGGGACCTTGATGTTACAAATGATTCATTGGTAATGTTTCATAATAACACCATCCAAATTCTTATTTTGGTGTATTATGATTTCCCAAAGATATTTTAATGGAACCCATTTCTTTTCTGTGGGTTAATAATGGTATAAAGGTAATAATGGTTGTTTATATGAGTTTAGGATGAGATAAATTCTATATATACTTTATTCATGTCATGGTTCTTGTAAATTGTTTATAATGTTGATTTGTTTTATTATAAACCAATTATGGATGGTTTCATTATAAACCAAGGGTGGGTAGTTCCATTATAAACCAAGGATTGGTGATTCCATTATAAACCAATTATAGGTGATCGAGATATATCTATCCATCGAAATTTGTATTTATAGGAGTGATATGACAATGATGTTCTAAGACAAATCTTTGATTTCTATGTGATTTAAATGCTTCCTTTGATGAATATTTACTTCATATGGATCATTATAATTTATTATCACAACTCTTTGATTTTTTAAGATTTATACCATGTCATGTGTAAGAACCCATACCTTCTTTTTAGGTATGTTTTTCCTTTTCTGGTTGTTTATGAGAAAAGAGGAAATTCTGGAAATTTTTGAATTACACGTCGTGTACTTTATAAGTACACACCCTGTACTAGGTTACCACGAGTAGCCGTGTGATGGATGTGTAGTGGCAACACACACGACCGCGTGGGGTGACCTGGAGGCCACTTAAAGAGGAGTACAGAAATGGTGAGTACACACTGTGTACATCAAAAGTACACACCGTGTACTTTCATTGTTTTCATTAAACGCAACGAGGTCACGTCTAATCGCCAGAACGCTCTCCTTCTAGGTTTCATTCGAGCGAGAGCTCCGTACAACCGCGGATCTTCATTGAACCCCCAAGAGAGCATCCGTCCTCCGAAACTAACACCATTAATTGCATTGGGAACACCTCGGTAAGATCTCTCTTATGCTTGAGCTTCATTTCATGATTCCTCTTCTTTACCAAGTTATCCTTTTTGAACAGTTTAGATGTTTTTGTAGATCTTCGGTGTTCTAGGATGATTCAAGCTTCGAGGTTCATGTATATCGTTCCTAAAATGATGAGGTAGGTTGTTTGGGCCTTTCCGTTGAATGAATTTGAGTATTATGTGCAATTTTGACCAATACCCTTGAACAGGGTGTTGCGTGTTTACCGTTTTACCCCTATTGATTGCCTGCCAGGCTTTTATGCTTGTGTAGAGTTTAATTGAATATGAATAGGGTTTATTTATATGCTTTGCATGTGTTACCCATGCATGTTTTGTTTACAACTGTTGGATTTCTTAGCCTATTTGGCCACCCTGCCATGTTTCTCCATGCTTAGTAATAAAATGAGGTGATTATTGTTATCTGACATACTTGATATGCTGTAGAATGATTAACCAAGTAGCTTTGTAGGTTTACTTTGAATGTATTTATTTTCTATGATTGTTTGCTTTAAATAGGGCCATGAGAACCTGGTGTAGTAGACTATAAGGTGAATTGACTGAGTGAACTTCCTCAGAGATTCTTTGAGAACTTCAGACTATAAGGGGAATTGATCGAGCGAGCTTTCTCAGAGAGTGTTTGAACCAATTAAGGCTATAAGGGTAGTTGACTGAGTGAGCTTCCTCCGAGAGTCTTTGAACCACTTGAGGATATGAGGGTAATTGACCGAGTGAGCTTCCTCAGAGATTCTTTGAACCACTTGGGTCTATAAGGGAAATTAACCGAGTGACCTTCCTCTGAGAGTCCTTGACCTTGGGGCTATAAAGTGAATTAACCATGTGAGCTTCCTCAGAGAGTCCTTTACTACCATAGACTATAAGGGGAATTGACCATGTGAGCTTTCTCAGAGAGTCTTTAAATATTCTTATAACTGAACCAGAGGGGATAGGTTGTGTGCACTTCCTAGAGGGTTACCGTGCTTGATAAGTTGCTTTTGATATGTGGAATTGTTTTCTGCAGAGTACTTTCTTGTTTACTGATTCTGTACTTTTACCTGCCATATATTCATTGACTGTTTGGCACAATTATTTGGGTGGTTTCCTTATGGGATTTAGTCTCCTACCTTGTTTAGGCCATACTTTTGGGCCCAAATAGATTATATTGCAATAGGTATAGACAAGGGCAAGCACCCTTCTACTTTAGGTTCCTGATCAAGCTATGGCTTGCGATGTTAAGGAGTTGTTTACATTATTTTCTTTTGAATTTTGATTAGTTCTGTCATATTCCAGCATTTTGGTTTGTTTGTCTTCTTTCCAAGACATGTGTATCATGCATCATTAATATATATGGGATTCAGTTTTTGTTATTCCAGTCTTCTGCTATTCCTATTGTTGGTATGTTTACTGCTTCCTCTATTTTTTATTTGTTTCTTTTCCACTGTGTTACTCTACCAATGAGGGCATAGTTTCCCCACTATCACACCCAAGGCCCTCGCTGCTTATCGACACCCTCTGGAGTTTGGGGAAATGCGCTCAAGGCCATATGACCAACCGGGTATGGGGTGCCTCTGGGTGGCTCCTGGAACTGGGACATTACATTATAGGTTTAATGATCCATGTTTTTATGGGTATGAATTATATTATGTTGTTCTTATGTAATTTGTTTATGTCATCATACCCTTATGATAATCTTATTCTCATAGATGACATTCAATTATTATGTCTTATGTTTATCCATATTAATAACATGATCTCAAACTTCTCATATTTACTTTTCCCATGGTTGTGAAGAAATATTTGAGGTATGTTATGCCTAAAAATGTGATTATATGTGACGAAATTAGTGAGAGATGATGTATATTTTTAGGAATCAGTTTTTTATGTATACAAGTTGTTATGTAAGAGTTTTTCCTAATTCCCTAAAACTCTAAACCTAAAAGGTCCTTGAATATGTTAGTGATATAATATTTCCTTTTATTTTTTGTGATTTATATTATAAAAAATGGTCTACATTTACTGTTATCAAATCTAGAAATGTAAATATTATGTTTTAGCAATGGTCTGGGAGTGTGAGTTCGAGGTTATCACCATTGGTATCACATAAAGTTTTAGAAAACTTTGGAGATTGGGATGTTTTAATGTGAGGTTAACTTAATTGTTATTAATACCATAATATCTTTGTAAGTTTACGGTTGATCATAAGTTCAACGGAATAAACACTACATTTTGAGGTCTTAAGTGATGAGATTTTAAGGTGATTTAAAAATTTTACTGGGTTTTAGGAAGAAAAAACTATTTAGTTTTAGATAAACATTTTGTTACATATATTATTTTATGTTTAGTCGATTATGGTCTATTGGATAATGGGATATATATAATCTTTATATTTGAATAATAATCCATTTAAAGTTAATATCTTTAGATATATTTATATTCAAGATAAATATTACCTTTTAGGTTAGTATCTAAATTTGATTCATGATATTTTTAGTGAATTTATATAATTTATAGTGGTTATTAAATGATATTTTGGGAGGTGTTTCATAGGGTTTAGGTGTATGTAATCCTTAGGTTTAAAATGTGATTTAATATGATGGATTATTTAAGAATAATACTATTATGTTTCTAGGGAAGTAAGTTAAAATGTATGAGAGACCCTTTAAGGGTAAAACAGTCTTTAATGTTGATGTTATTGAGGTTAATTTGGATATAAGGATAATTATTTATGGAATGATATAAGTTGAACCTTTTTTGTTATTGTTCAATTTTAGAGATTAATGTATTATTTCTTCATATAAAGGTTTATTAATGTTAGGTATTATCTTAACTTGTTCTAACATTTTTGTTTTGGATAATATCTAAATATAGTAGGAATTACTTGTTATCAATTTGTGGAATTATGTGATCCTTTAGAATATGATTTTAGTGCTCCAGGAATGAAAAGATAATCTTTAATTGTCATCACTTGGAGTAAAAATGAGATAAAGTTGGAAACACACTATAACACACAACAAAAGGATGAAAATTTCATTTACGGTTTTGAAGAAAATAAATTAAGTATATATCATTATGTTCTTAGTTCATATAGTAATGGAGTTTATCAAATCTAGGAAACATATATTAGAATATATGTTTTACCACTCCCTTCATTTCTGATGAATTGATGATCTTTTCCGCACCTTTTTTATAGTTTTGCAATCAATAACTTTCTCATGATCAATAACTTTATTATGATTAATGATCTCTCTCACTCTCTATCATTATTTGAAATTATGTTTTTAATCCATATCCATATTTTCACTTCCCACTAATTTTCTCCAATTTGGAAACCTATATATGTGTTATTACAAATGAACTTCATGTTTCCCTTTCCCTCTTTTAAAGAGGATGTTTTATTAAATCATTTTTACGATTTGGGATTTCAAAAAAAGTATTTACAAATTTCAAAATTTTTATTATTGATATAATTTTTAAATTAAAATGAAGTAATTTATTAGGGGTTGGTGGGAAGAATGAAATATCCTAATATTTTAAAGTGACACTATGTTCGATAATGTATATAACACACAACACCCAACTTAAATGAATCACAGAATTTTAGTATTTAAATGTTATAGTTATAAACTAAGCATTAAATTGAATGTTGGGAATAGGAATAACAAAATTATGAAATATATATAATATTCATTCTCAATAAAAAATTATTAATTGATTCTCATAAATTAAGAACTCAATTTCTCAGTAAATTTATTTAATGCTTTAGAAATATATTTTCTTCAAAAATGGTTTTATTTGTGAGAATATAATTATTAATTTATGTAATGTTTAACAATTTTATTTGATAAAAAATATATTAATTTATAATTTATAATCACAATATTATCTTAGGATGAATTTTTGAGAATTTTATGACAAGTTTGATTTTTCAATGAATAGTGAACAATACCATTTTTTACTGAAAATTGTCATTTATTTTCAAGTACTCACAAAGTCACATTCAATTTTACGTTAGTTATAAAATTTAATTAGTTATGTTTTTTAAAAAATTATTGAATAAATTTTATTAGAGTCAACAATATATTTGAATTTATTATAAAAATATTTTTATACCTAAATAGTATTTTTTTAAGAAAATTGATTTTCATCGTGTTTTGTGATTTTAGTTTTGAATTAAATTCTACAAATCTTGTTAATTTATTTTTTTAGAATTTATTAAATATTTTTAATTAGAATAATAAATCTTATATAAAAAGGTTATATTATATTTTGGTTAATATGAATAGTAACCATAGTTAGTTATAATTACCACAGTAAAGGTAAAATTAGTCTATTAGTGTAAAAACAAATGTGATAAAGATTAAATTTCATTAAAACACTTAAATTAATTTACTTTTATGAGTAGATTTTATCCATAATGATAAAAATTATAAATTATTACTTTTTTTCATTTAGATATTATTTTCACCTTTATAATATTTTAAATAAAGTTAAATTAAAAAATGTCACTTTCTTACATTTAATATCTATAATATTTAGTGATGGAGATTAGAACATATAATGTTCAGTTATAATTTTTTATTTTAAGAATATATGATTTTTTTATCATGATAATTTAGTTTTAATTTTTAGTGATGAAATAATTACATTAAATGCATATGCGACCCTGATAGTGATTGTATAAATAGTAGAAAAATCATTTAAATGATATTAAAAACTCTAGAAGTTATATATTTTTTGATTATTTAAATTTTCCCATAAAATTTTGAAGATAAATATAACATATTAGATATGTGTGAAATTATTATATTCTAATTAAATTTTTTTCATGAGGTTTTTAAATACAAATTATGTGAATTGTTTTTAAAATTATATTAATAGTATTTCATGTTAAATATATTTTATTAAATAATTTAAAAATAATAAAATATATATAAATAAAAAATTAAGATGATATATTTTCTTGAATGTCCTAACTTGGATATTTTGGATCCAATTTTCTCCGTAAAAGTAAAATTGATACTCTTTAATATTGAAAAAAATTCATCACCACAATTAAGGTAAAAATTGGTTTTCTGATGGGTTAAACCAAAATATAAGGTTTAAAATAAAATGTAAACCTACATAAATTTTTTTGGGTGATTATATTAAGAAAAAATCCTTCTAATATTTTAATCTATGTAATTTTTGAATTATTTTACATGATTTTGACATATATTATAATATAATAAATCATGTATTTTCAAAAATGACATTAATGATAATTTATAATTAATAACATTTTATTAAATGATTTTAAATTCATAAAAAAAATATCTTCAACCAATTGAGTGAGATATGATTTAAAATATAAAATAAAGTTCAATTATGTGTTAATTTCCTACTTAGAGAAACTTTATTGACCTCTAAATAGTAAAAAACATTGAAATCACACAAATTATTATATGTGTTAAGTGGGGGGGGGATTAAAACTAAGATATATCGGTAAAAACATAACTTAAACTTATCCAAATTTTATTTTTTGAGAGTGTTTAAACTCATACCCATCTCATATTTCAATTATATCATTCTTGAGTTATTTTCCTTGAAAATTAATTTATATTAATTTAATACTTTAAGTAATTCCAAGAGTGACCATACCCTTACTTATAGAAGGGAAAACCCTCTCCCCTCTTACGTACACTTAAAAATCAGTATTACTTAGACAATAGCCACCTAAATAACTTTATAAAATCACTACCCTTATTATATAGGTTTTTTTGTGGTATAATACCAATTTTATAAATATGTAAAGAAAAAGAGGTTTCCTAAAGAAGAGGTGTATCTTTTAACCGAATATTCTTGGTTTATTTATTCTTATAACTCAGAAAAATATTATTAAAACATGGTGAAATAATATAATATTTATATTTAATATATTTATATTTTATTATGAAAATTTAACAATATATATCCATCTTCTATTACATCAAATGGGAAATGAAAGAATTGTTCGTGTGTGCGATGGACTGCCATCTCGTGAAGCGATGTAAGTTGTTTTCCATAAAAACCTTTTTTGAAAGGTTATAATTATGTATTTAATTTATAAATTTAATATTAATGACATAATTATTATTTTTAAAGATAATATATCATCTACTTTCTTAGATTTCATTCCATTGAAAAATCATAATTTCTTTTATGCGTACGTGTGGATTACCACCTCCATGAAGCGATGTTATTAATTTTTTATAACCACATCACATGGATAATATATATAAGTATTTTTAAAGAAACAATATCATATTTATTATATAATAATAGTTATATAAAATAACACAATGATTCCCTTCTTTCCATCACATTTTTTAAAAAATCGAAACGTTCGCATGCGTACGAACGACCTACTGCCTCCATGATTTTATCATAGTTAATTATTCATAACCATATTTAATGGTTGGAATTAAAAGTTTAATTTAAATATAAAAATTATAAATATCTTATTATTATTATTATTATTTATATAATTTAACAATTATTACTTTTACCTTGGTCAATATACCAATGTCATATTGAAATTATGAAGTAAACATCCTCAAAATACTTGATGTGGACTTAACTAATTAAGTAATTAATTATGTCATTGAATTAAATGAAAAATATTGTTTAATAAAAAAGTAATAATCCTATAAAAGGCTCTTAAATACGTAAATATTTATATAATTTTATTATTCAGGAGTTAAGGGACATAAATGGATGGTCTCGAATCAAGGTAAGATATTTTTTTTTAATTTCCCTTCCTTGAGGAATGTTTTAATGTTATGAACATAATTTATTTTAATTTCAAATTATTTCATGTAAGGGAATTTTACATGAAATGTACCAAGTGGTAAGGATTTTTAACTCAATATTATTTCATTAGGTCATAACTCTTCTTCATTGACCTTTTTATTCCATTAATATGAAATAATTTATCTCTAAATTATTTTATTTTTTATATTAAATCATTTTACATGGATTTATATATGTCCCCTTAATCACTTAATAGATTAATTATCACTTCAAATGTAATGATATTTTCAAGGGTTTTCTTTGTATAAATCTCATTTTCTCGCAACATGTTTCATATATTACACTGTGATTTACTTTTTTCGTGTACTTACATCACTATGAATGAATTTTGGAATATTAATTCATGTAATTCCTGATATTTCAATATCGATATCATATAATATTTTTCATTGATTTTTTATTTTGAAAGTTACCAATGCGGTAAAGGCTTTACGTTATAATCTCATTTCTTTTCAACACTATTTGTATTAAAGGTTCCATTAGGGGAAGTAAAATAATATTATTATCTTAAATAATATATATTTTATTCTCCTCTGGATATTAATGTGTCTTAAATGTTTAGTTTCCTTCATACCTTACTTATTAAAGAGACATCAAAAAGTTTTTTGTAAGTTATTTGAATATTATATCATCTTTTAGATCCAAAATCATTATATTTTATATACACATAATATTTATTGATTTACTAATGTTATTTTATATGATCTTTTACATTATTTTATAGGATATTCAAAGGAAATTTCTCAACAGTTTTAGCATGGCTCACTTTTTTCTCTCTTCGCAAAAGTTTGTAAAGATTGTTTATTTATAAAATTTATATAATTAATGGATTTTACTAGCATAATTACCATTAATTTATCGAATATTATTTCTTAATATTCTAATTTTATTTTCAAATAAAGGTATTTCCAAAATATTATGTGACTTTTTAATTTTTGAAATGTGATTTTCAAAGTTGAAAATGTATTTTCCTCAAGAATGTTTTAATGATGTTTTAATGTTATTTATATTCACCAATGATAATAACCCTTGATATTAAATATTATATACTAGGGATATTCTATAATTATGCAATCCTATTTCTTTCTCTGGATGGATTATGAATGTTTTAGAGAGACTGTCATTGAATCCATTTATTTTCCATGGGTTAATCAAGATATGAATGAAATAATGATTGTTTTTATGAGTTTTATAATAAAATGAAAGATCTAGGTACATTTTTTATGTTATGGTTATCATAAATTGTTTATAATGATGAGTGGTTTATTATAAAATAAAGATGGGTGGTTCTTTTATAAACCAAAGATGGATGCATGAATTATAAACTGAGGAGGGGTGGTTCCATTTTAAACCCAGAATGTATGAGCCCTGTATAGATCTCCAAAGCATTGGGTATTTTTAATATTGATTAAAAGAGTTATAAGATAACTATATTCCAATATAACAACACATTTTATCTATTCATTCTATTTGTTTTCAATAGTTCCTTTGAGTATGATTAACATTAGATGGCTCATGATTGTTGATTCATATGACTCTTTCATTTTTTAATGCATTATTCCATGGAACATGTTTTTTGATCTAGGTTTTTATGGGTAAGGATTTTATTATTTTATTCTTATACACTTTTATTATGTCATTATAAATTTATGCCCATATTATCCTCACTGATGACATTCTATTTTTGATGATTATGTCTACCCTTATTGATCTTTTGATCTCACCCTTCTTATGTTTCCTTTTACTAGGTTATAAAGAAATGTTCTAATCTTGTTAGGCCTAAGAATGTTACTATATATGAATAAATAAGTGATATATGATATAGATTTTCATGAACTAGTTGTTTATGTATCCATGTTTTTATGTAAGAATTTTTCCTAACTATCTAAAACTCTAAACCTAAAAGGTCCTTGTTTATTTAGGAGATCCAATTTTTTATTTGATGTTTTAATTTTTTTGGATGAAATTAGGTCAAATTTATTGGTAACAATTCCAAAAATGTAAAGATAATTTTTTTAGAACTGGAAACCCTAAGATGTTGCGAATATTTTTTTTTGTATTCTTAAAGGGGTAGGGAAACACTGTTGGGATGTCCATGTATAGTTTGATAAATATATGGGGATATATTGATTGGAATTTCAGGAGTTTTTATGAATTTATTCCTTGAGACGATGAGAGTAGATATGGATCAATATTTTGGTTCAAGTGATTATTTTAGAGATGGTCTGTGCCACTCATTTTATAGATTTTATTCAGTTTTAACTTACACTGGTGATTGTAAAGGATTCTAGAATTTTACATTTTGAGTATAGACTAAATAATTTTATTTTCCCTTGTAAACATGCTTATAATTGTATCATTTTCCAGGACCATTGACCAAACCCTTATTACTAAGAGGAATATAGAAAAGGATAAGACTTATTGTTAGTATTGTCCTTATGTCGGGACTTGGATTGGATCCTTAGGATGCTGGATTTAATGTTGATTATTCTTTTTCAAATTATTGATATGTTGGCTAGTTAGTGCTATGACTCATCTTATTCCTGGAACATGAGGAATCCTCTTACTTTTTATCATTGTGGTAGAGTGGAGTATACATGACCACAATTCTATGAAGTTCTTATAAAGTGAAAGAATTATGAGTTTATTGGGAATATATAATGATTTTCTTTTCTATTTTCATTTATATGCATTGGAATTGTTGATGGTTAGTCTTAGGGATCATTAGATGGATCCAATGTTGTACTGTAGAGAGTTATTAAGAGTTCTTCCAGTTTTTTAGGGTATGGATGCAGTAATGGTTCTTAGGGTTAAAATATATAATAGAGTGGTTATCCTTAGGGTAGTTAGGGATTTAGAGAATAGAGAAGAGGCTTAATGATAGGATATATTCATGCTAAATAAGTGGATCCTCAGTGGGGAAATAAAAATAATCCCCATAAAAAAATTAGATATCATCAACTATTATAGAAAGGGGTCTTCGATTAATCATAGTATGATTCCACATGAATATACCCTTATATATTCATTATTTGATAAAGGTGATTCATTTTCATTTATATCTTCATAGTTTTTAGAGTATTTGTGGATTGTTGTATATTATCTTTATGGGGTAATGTTTAATGATATGTACATAGTGGTGTAATATGAGGGTATATAAAGATGTCTAGATTGTGGTATTATGATTAATAGGTACATGTCTCTCTATAATTTATTCAAATTAGAGACTAATGGTTTCTATGTGATACTTGTGATATATTGGTTGAATAATTATCCAGAAAACATTGAATTAAAATAGAAATAAATATCCATCATGTGTATTGAGGTTGATTGTTATGCCCCTTTTAGAGAGTGGGATCTATAGACAGGCCATTTGAAACCTGACCATGGGATGCTGGGAGAAATTCCATTCTAATTAGCTTGTGTTATTCTATATGATGTGGAGAAACATTAAAGGATATTCCTATTATTGAATAGTAATAGGATATATTTCCTTAGTATTTTTATGGGTATCTATCCAATTTATAGGTTAAGTTTATGATCAAGATTTTATCAGGGACAAATTTTATAGCCATTGATCCTTATAATATAGTTCCTAAATAGATTATAGAGATGATGGATTAACTATAAGATCTTGATTTGAAAGGATTATTTACACAAGAACATCCACACAAGGTGATATAATTGTATTTTCCATGACAAGTTGAGGATTATTATATTTATATGTGTATTATAGAAGGTTGAACTAAGTGATTGTCAAGAAACAATATCCTCTTCCATGTATCAATGAACTATTTTAATATCTGTGTAAATTCATGGGGGTCAGAAAGATCAACTTTTATGGGGTCTTCTAATATTCCTCACACTACTTTCAAAAGTATGTATTTCTTTTATGAGTACCTTGTAATTTCACTTGGTTTAATGGACACAATTATAGTATTTATTTCCATGATGAATTGAATCTTCTATCTATATTCTAGAAAATTCAGGGATTCATTAATTAATGATATGATAATATACTCCCAGCTGAGGGAGGATCAGACTCAGTATTTGGATATTTTATTGAGAGCACTAAGATATCCTATACTATATAACAAGATTTCAAAGTGTCATTTATATTAAAATGATGTTTTCTTCTAAGGGAACACATTATTAGAGGTTGGTATATCAGGATAACCTAATAAGGTGTAGTAAATGATTTATTGGGAGTGGAATGGTAATGTATTTTATGTTTATATATTACTAGGTTTGGTAGGATACTATTGGAAATTCATTTAGGAATTCTCTCGATTGGTATCACTAGTGATGACCCTAACCAAGAATGGGGTAATGTTTGAGTGATCTTATACTTATGAGAGATCTTCCAAGAGTTAAAGGGAAGGTATTAATTTGGCCTAATCCCGACCTTACATAAGCTAGGTTATGAGTATACCCTATATTGTTATGTATTAGGGGATAGTTTGTGAGCTATTTTGATGCAAGATAGTAGTGTAGTTTCATGTGGATCTTGATAATTGTTGATGTATGGGTATAATTATTTGACTCATAATTTGGATCTAGTGATATTATTGCACATTCTATGTTGTTGGTGTGACTACTTGTTTGATAAGAGGTTCATAGTGTATACCGACCAAAAGCGTCTCAGAAATAATTTCTCCAAGCATGACCTAAAACCATAGTAAAGAAGGTGTGTAAAGTATTTTTAATTCCTTGAAATTATGATGGTATATACCCTTAAGAAGTGAAATGTTCTGTATATTTGTCTGAGTAGTAATACTTAAGCCTAAGTAGTCCACCTGACTAGTAACTAGTGAAACATGATGAACCTATTCATAAAAATGCTTTTTGATGTCTAGGAGGATTAGGGTAGGGTGAATTTGATATATTGGGATATTACCTCTTCACTCCCAGAGTGTGTGAAGAAGTTTAACTTATTTACCTCAAATATCTTAATAATTAAAGAAAATATATATGGTGGGGATCCACCACTTAATTGATTCTTGTATGAAGATGATATCGTTTTTCATTTGGAGAAATTTTTGTCCCTACGATCTTGTATGAGGAGTTGAAATGGTATTTACATGAATTGATATTCACTATTAATTATGATATTTGTTAGATATACCATGACATGAATTTGTAGTATTGGTGGACCATGATGAATAAGAATATTGTGGAGTTTATTTCATGATTCCTCACTTGTAAATGTTTGAAGGTTGAGAATCAGATACCTATAGAACCTCTTCAACCCTTACATATTACTAAGTGGACTGGGGATGATTTGATGATCTATTTTGTAACCGGGTTGATAAGGTAACACTAAGGTAGGGATTCCATATGTTTTTTAGGTTTTAATAAACTATGATTGGATATTTTCTACTAATCTAGGTGACCCTCCTTATTGATTAGTTTGGAAGGTTGTATGTCTGAGGGATATTATAGCTTTGTGGGAATCATTTTACATGAGGATGACTATTTTATGTATGGATTTTTAAATATTTGTATTAGATTCTTGAATCTTATATTATTTTAAGAACAACATACCATCTAAAGACTGATTGTTAGTTTAAGTGTGCTATCAGGAATTTGGAAGACAATCTAGGGGAATGTGTCAGGAATGTTAGTGATTCATTGGAGAGGTATCATGATTTAACGAAGTCTTCATATAATAATAGTTATCTGGAATTTAGCAGGTTGAAACCCTACTTGTCCTTGTATAAATGTCAAATCCAATCGATTATATGCTTCTTAGTGGTAGGGAAGTCTTCAATTGTTGAGGAAATTCTTATTCAGAAGATGTTGGATAATATCTAGTCAATCATAAATAGGTTCACTAAAGGAATATAGGACTCCTTGAGAGGGGATGAGTGAATCAGGGTGTCAAAATTTTCTAAAAAAGAAATTGATCTTGTTACCATGTTGTTAGAAAATCATTAAACCTATATCATGGATTCAATTAGCAATCAAACATTCAAATGAACAAAGACAACACAACAGTTTTACTTGGTACACCACTATGGTCTAGTCCAAGGATCATACGTCGACTGTGATTCGATCATTCCTAAATCCACTAATCTTCACTAGTTGTGGAATATAGAATTTAGTACATAATAAATCTATTATAGAAACACTTATTTTAAAATAATTTAGGGATAATTCACTACATCCCTCAAAACACTTCCATCGACTCCCCCTAGCTCACTACTTTGAGGGAACTCTAACTCAGTTTAACAACATGATGAACACTTCAATGAATTGACATTGAAACCTTTTCCCCCATCTATAATGAGACTCAAATTTCATCGTAGAACATAGTTGAAGCACTTTGAAAGACATATTCACTAAAAAACTATGATTCAAAATTCCCTTTAGCGAAGCTTCTTCGCAAAGCTCCTTCATTCATGAAGCTCACTACTATCCCTAATCAAAATCTCTTCACAAATCTCACTACATTCACAGATCTAACTACCTTCATGAAGCTCTCTAAGTCAATACAGAATACCCCATCATTATGAAGCACTATTTATTCAAAAGCATTAGCATCCGTTAAGAATAAACTAGTATTTTCATGATGCTCACGCTATCATGGAATTTCAACTTCACAGAGCTCCCCTAGCTTCGTTAAATCAGAGTGATTCATAATTTTCTATAGAAAAATTTGTGTGATGTAAAGAGGGATAGCCTTATATTTATTGGCTAGACATTTGTGATGCTCCACTGCCTCCACTACAATTTCTATATCTACCAAAAATATATTCAATGCACTCCTCCCTTCGCGATGCTCCATTGAAATTTGACTAGTCATGGAGCTCACCATCAACAAATCACGTAGTCACGATGCTCCTATTCTCATATTTTCAAAGATCACCTTCTCTATAAACAATGATTCACATCTTTGTGATCCTTTATCGAGTCTTCATGAAACTCATAAATTTACCATTTTCATAATTTGTTTATTATGAAAAATACCCCTTCAAAATTATAGCGTCTTCATTCATATTTTTAACCCCAAAAATTTGATAAACCCTAGGAAACGACACCACATTCAATATTGTTGTCAGCTTGAACTGTAATATCCCTTTTCTTTTAAATTCCTTGATCTTCCATGTGGAGGATTGAAAAAAAACACAAAACACACACCATTTCCAACAATAAACAACCTTGGTTTCAATATTCACTACTTCCAAAAGTATACATCATTTATATATAGACTATATATTCCATCCTATAGAGTTTTAGGTGAGAAACCAAGTTTTCTTTAGAATGCTACCTCATTTGGGATACCATCATATTTGGAGGTAAGGGAAATTTATACCCAGGTTTGTGAGTCCATTTGAGTTTATTGATAAGATTAGAAATTTTTCTTACCAATTAGTTCTTCTTTATAGACTCCATGTTACGAATAATGTATTTAATTTATCTCATCTCAGGTGATACCACCACGATCCTTTTCATGTGATTAATGTTAATAATGATGATTTAGAGGTTATTGCATCATTATAGGAATGAACCATTTTTACAGTAGAATAAAATGAAAAGAATTTGAATGGGAATATGGTACCTATGGTATAAATAAAATTGTATATTGAGAACATATAGGAGGAGTCTTGGGAATGGGTGGATGATATACAATAACAATGGGTTGATTTTTTACAAGTTACCCTTGATGATGCATCTTAGGGATGAGACATTATATTATGGGAAGGTTGTATCTATTCACCCATCTTGAGGTATAAATAATATTAATTTTATTTCCAAACCATGTGTAATTTGATGGTTTTAGTCTATTATAGGGATCAGTAGAGGCTACGGGTTAGTTTTCAAGAGTTTGAACCTAGTGTGGGAGTTTTCACTTTGTGACAGAATCCATTGTGTACTTGGTGTGCCTGGAAGAAGTTGGTATCTCTTGGAGGGACATTGGATGGAAAAAACCCAAGGGAATGTAACTGGTAGGGAACTATATACTTGGGGGCTGGTGACTAGGTACTCGATGTTCACCACATCACTTTTTTAAAAAAAAAATTAATTAAAATTTTAAATTAGTTATATTTATACCCTAAATGGAATACCTTGATTTCATTTGGTTATATGTTTGACCATAAAGGTTCTTCTATTATTTTCTCACCCGTTGAAGTGTTGTTCTCTTCTATTAAAGCTTGTATTTGAGTGTCTTTTTTCCTAAAAGATTGAATACTATAAGGATACCACTCCTCTTCCCTCTATTAATGGATTCTAACACTAATTTATAATTTTACATAATTTATGATATATTTTTTAATTCAATACTATAAGATTTATTTCATGAGATAATGATTTTCTGGATGAAATTTATCAGGAATACTCCTACCATTACAATGTAGGTGTAACCTAACTATTCCAATTATTTATATGGGTCTTTATGTGATGTGTGGTATGCAGTCTAACCTCTTATGTGTGACTAACATAAATTTAATTTTAATTCATTTCCCTTGGATTATATGAGTAAGGTAAGGATATTTTGGGCCATGTAAGGCCATCTTATTATTATTCCATAATTCCTTGGCTTTTAATCGTTGTGGGATTTGAACTAAAGTAGATAGAATTGACAATCAGAAACCAATTTGGATTCCTTGGGTTATGTTATATATTTTTAGACATATTTAGGTGACTTTAGCCTTAAATAAAATAAGGATATTTTTATATATCATAGTGGTTGTCTTGTATTATACTCTTAGTGAGCATATGAGATACCATAAACACCTTTTTGATTGTTTTCTTGTATAAGGGGTGTTTTACCCTTTCCTTTATATAGAGTGGTCCTAAGGGTATTATACCTTGTGTTTAAATTATAGAATGGTTTTTGTGTGTGAGGAATAACCTATTATAGATTATATAGGTATTGATACTACGCATAACCATAAATAATATGCTATTCTTCTTTTATTGAAAATATTAATAGGTTTTTTTAATTGGTTTAAATACTTAAGGGTTGAAACTGATATAGTCCTTGGACACATTTTCCTAGGGTATTTATGTTCTTATGAGAAGGTACAAGAAAACATAGAGTTGAGATCACTATAGACCAGGCCCCCTCTCCTCAATATACTTACATTGATATGTTCTAGGATCAAGATACCTAAGGGATGAGATCATTCTAGACACGAGAATCTTTTCCACTAGTCTCTATGGTCTAGTTCAGGGGTAGAGAATCCCATTGAGTGGGATCATATAAATAGAGGATGATTTAT
Organism: Viscum album; assembly: GCA_963277665.1. Classification (NCBI taxonomy): domain Eukaryota; kingdom Viridiplantae; phylum Streptophyta; class Magnoliopsida; order Santalales; family Viscaceae; genus Viscum; species Viscum album. The sequence goes on along the minus strand of OY728158.1, from coordinate 165,139,996 downwards.
ACATTTTCATTATATTTATATGTTTGGTTGAGATACCATGGGTTTATATCATTATAGTTATGGGTTGATTTCATATTTTTTTTATTATATTGAGATTGGGTTAAGTTGACCATGTGTTGAGATTATTTAGAGAGAGGATGCATTTACCATTAACCATATATCACCTTAAATTGGTAAAGGTTCCTATGAGATAAGATAGATACCAACATGGGGTTTCCCCTCCCATTGCCCAGTCACTATTATGATCTTTTTTCGACATGTTTGAGTACTGAGACTAATTTAGACATGGGAATGCTTATCTTATGGTCTTTATATTATTATACATGGTGGTAAAAATTCCATATGGGGTGACATACTTACAAGTATGGGAATATAATTCTCCATTGGAGTTATAGTTTATTTTTATATGTTCAGAGGCACGTGGACATTGGCCAAGAATGTTTGGTCATACCCTTCATGGATAGTTTAACACTTGGGTGAATGATTTTCTATTGGGTGATTATTGCTATTATTATTTTAGAATATTACTTTGTAAATGAACCTATATATTCTATATTGTTTTAGGGACAATGTTTATGGTGGGATACTAAATTGTACTCACACCCTGATTGGGTTCCTTGGTACCTTATCATTCATAGTTCATGATGAAATTAGTGACAAGGCCCCTGTATTCTATGGTTTATCTCAAGATCACGGTTAGAGTTAGGATAAATTTATATAAAATGAATAGAGAGAAATTTTTCAATCATCAAAATAATTTTTCTAATTTTTGGTCTATGTGGGATTTGATATTCTCAGGAGATATATTGTTTATATTTTTATAATAGTGTGACATTATTTATATAAATTTTATTATAAAATGGGTTATGTTATTAACATAGATCTATAACATATACATAATATTAAAATTAACATTATTTTATTATTTTATGGTTGTTATTTATTACATATGTTATGATTTTTAGTTATCTTTACTAGAGAGAGTATAGTAAATCAGTGACATGCATACACCCACACTATTGGTTAACTAGATTCAGTAGATGGGGAGTGATAATTGAGGTATGGGCCACCTGTTTTGGTCATAATAATGGTGAATCGGTCTAGGTATGATACACAATCTATCTTGATCTACCAAATCCCCACCACCTCTCAGAATCTGTAGTGGGGGAACCAGAACTCACTAAGGTACATAGTGTTTTCCTAGGGAGTACCAACCTTATTAGGGGACTTGTACCTAATCATTAGGTGAATCCTTTATAATTAGGGAGTAACTAAAATTATAGATAAAGTCTTTTCACTATGGTTGTGGGGGAGTTCCAAAATCCATCAGTCATATGTGGGGCCCACACTATGTTAATCCCAATGGAGTACCAAACCATTTCCCAAATATGAAGGACCCATGCACCGAGTATAAGGGAGACTACAAAACTGTGTGTCTAAGTCTATCATCATTCTAGAACCCCTTCACCAGCCTTATAGAACTAAAATATATACCTACCCAAGTCAATCATCATTACAGAATCCCTTTATCTACCATATAGAGTTAAAATATAAACCTACCCAAAATTCCTCAAGGGTTGATATTATTAGATAAATGGATCACACCATTTTCTTATATGTGTAAAATGATCAAGATAATATATTTGTTTTATTATTTTTGATACATATACCTAGAAATATTATAATTACCTTAAAGGATCATATAAACCCCCCCTCTAGGGATTTGACCACATTGTGGGATAGTGCATAGTATCATGATAGAATGATTAAAAAATAAACTTCACACTATAATAAATAACCTTATTCCACCATAAATTCCTTCTTTCCAAATACCAAACTCACATAAAAGACATGAGATACTATGGTTAAAACATATCTTGGCCCTAACAACTTAGTTCTCTAAACTAATCATATATATTATAGGATTGGGGTGATTAAAGAACTCATCAAATGTTGATGATGTAGTATTATATAATTATTATTTTTTGTTAATGATGATTTTCAATAGATATCAATGATATTTTGATTCTATAGAGGTTGAGGAGGTGAAGTTGGATATAGGTGTTCCATAAGTAACTCCACCTGATGTTTACACTATGGAAGAAGTATCCATAAAAAATGGAGCACCATAGATTCATCATCTACTAGTGGACAATGACATTGAGTATGAAATAATTAAACTATCTGAAATATGGAAGACTCATTTAACTATAAGTATAAAATGGATTTGAATAGTATGTTTCACATGAAGGGAGGATATGTTCAATAAGACTATTGTTGTCTAATCTCATATTTTTCAAGGTACATCCCTCTCTGAGTTTTTTGTTGAACCTATTTAATTTGATTTTTACCTTATTATTTAAACCTTGATGGTGGATCCCATTTTGGGAATGGAGAGAATTTGTATATGAAAATGACTTAGGTTTTGGGATTTATGTTTGTTGGAATTAATGTATTCTGAGTAAGAGTGTCAAAGTAGTACAAGGGTTATTTGATAGTTTGGAATACTTCTGAGGTTGTTTGGGGTTTTCAATAAAAATTGGACTGAGTTTGGTCAGTTGTAAATTTACATGTCGTGAACCTCTTACATGATGTGTAAATGTGGAAATTTATACAATGTAAACTATTTCATGACATGAAATAGTTACACGCCATATACCTATTACACGACGTGTAAATGTGACAAAGCAAACACCATCAACTAGTTCATGATGTGAAATAGTTACATGATGTGGAAATGGTTTACATTGTGTAATGACAAATTGGGGTTATTTTACGTCCAGGGGATGATTTTTTTGGTATAACTCATAAATTGATAAATACGTGATGTAAAAGAATTACACATTGTGTATTAATTAGTATTAACAATTTTATGGAAACTCTGTGCATAAATTTTTTTTCTTATCCACATACATCCATCCTATCTCGACCTCTAGGTGACTTCAGGTGATTTTAGAATTCTTTACATCCTTATAAACATCATGACCAAGATTATAATCCCCAGTTAGTTGTTTTTATTTCGTTTCCCCCTCTCTTATGTTTCTCTTTGTTGTATCTAAGGAATATTTTGACTTTAGTTGTTTTAGGTGTTTATCTTGATCTTGTTGGATCTTGGTTTTCTTCATGATCATCATCACCTTCATCCTTTATTGGAATTACCAATTGTAAGCATTACATTGATCTCAAATTAAAGGTATGTGGTTTAAACCAAACCCAATGGTCTATTTCTATTATTCATGTATGCGTAATATTTTGAGTTTTCACCAATACAACATGGGAAGTAATTAATTGAATAATGGGTGATGATAAATCATATTTCATGTTACTCTTTAGATCCCTTTGGATTCAATAGTATTGAGACCTATATTGCAACTACCCATAAGGTGATACTACCCTTTAATGATAAATAACATATTAATGGATTAAATTATGTTTTAGTATGACATAAAATCTTAGTTGTTCACTTAATATAGTTTAACCTTGTAGAATGGTTTAATAGATTATTGGAAGGCTAGTTGTTATTTGATATAAAATTGTTGTGAAAATTGGTATCGGAACGACATAAGTTATAATGTAATGATTTAATGGGTAATTGAATAACAAATGGAAATTTGATTAATTAAAAATAGTGACTTGTGATATTATAATGTGTTTTTAAATGGTATTGACTTGTTTTTTGTTATTCATAAATGATGTTATCGATGGATTGACCCAATTATTATGAAATAATTATATATAGGGATTATCTTGGTTGTTTAAATGCTTATATATAGGCCTTTCCAAGATTCTAAAATGATTATATAGATGGATTGGACCATATGTTGAAATTATTATATATACGAATTTACTCAGTTATACTGAAATGTTTATGAAAAAGGATTTTATTAGTTATGTGATTATACCATGAACTTTTGATTATGGTTTTCATGGTTTTACTTCATGATCATAGATATTCTAGCATGGTTATGAAGTATATTTATTGATGTATTGTATTAATTGATTAATTAATTCACCATTTTATCCCTTTATTGTAAACAATTATTGTTAGATTCATTTTTGGACAAATTAGTGTCAACCTACTAATTTTTACTCACACTTTACTCAAGTTGTCTTTTGTTACCCTAGAATATAACATGGATACTATTTTGGAAAAGGGAAAGGGACCATGTTTTTTATTCTTACTTGTTGGATGGGTTGGAGTATGGTGACGAGACTGACATGGGGTTTGAGATCATGGTATTTGAGTTATTTGTCTAAAAATGGTCTTTTGTCTGCATTACTTCTAGTTAGAAATTTAGATATATTCCAGCCTATCATTATATGGTTCACTATTTTTTACTTTATTATTTATACTTTTCCTTTAAGATGTATATTATACTGTTCCTACAATTTCCATTACTCTAATATTTATTTTATTATTTATTTCTACAATATCTTAACTATGTACTCAGGGGTATAGTCTCCCCAATATTCTCTTTACACTCCTATGGATACTCGCTAGCCTCTGGCGTATGGGGAGGCATGCTTTATGTCCTAAGACAAACTTGATTTGTCCATGTGAGAGTGTTCCAGATAGGAGGATGTTACAAAGTGTCATCCAAGGAAGCATATTATTATTTTCTATTGATTTAATATTTGGGAAAGGTAGAAATGAAAATTTTATGTGTTGGGACTTGGTAATGAGTTTTTTCATGGGATCAACCGACCCATGTTTGTGGATAAATATGAGTACCCTTGGATAGGATTATTGTACATGATGTTATCATACCATGGTTGATATTATTTCACCTTTGGAGATTCACATGTTATGTGATATTATGGTTTTTTTAGATTTATACTCATGGACTGGCTTGGCACGTGATGATTATTCATGCATCATGACAGTCACATAGGGATATATATTGACATTTATTGTCTATGATCGAGACATATTTAATTCATGTGATATATTTTCTTATATGAAATATGAATTGAGATGATTGATATATCTGATAAATAAAATGAAAGAAACTCTATGTCATTCTAAATCACTTTTTAATAAAGGATTAGAGAGACCATGATCTAATGTTTCTCTATTTTTGTGAACTATAGTGGTTGACCTTTTTGTTATCTAGTATTTTATGTATTAAGTTTTTATTATAGGGAAAATACCTTCCCTTCATCTTCAAAATGAGTTTTAGGAGAGTGGAAATAAAAAACTGCTAACACATACAAACCAAACATTCAAGTATCTCTTTAGGATTAGATAGATGTTAAGATTCTTGAAATATTCCTGAAGGTCATGCGATCCATGAAAATTGATAATATTCACATTTTACCTTCTATGTATAAGACAATGTGGGAGTTTCAGTTCTATCATTTTCCTATGTTCACTTGGTAGGGAGGGCCCCTAGTAGTCATGTTCTGTATTGAGTCTGTCAAAAGATCATTAAGAACCTCAAGGCACCCTTAGATAGGAGGGTGAATCTTACTGTGTACATACTTCCTTATACCTCCAAGAATTGGTGGGAAATTATGGAGAAATATGGGCATTTATAGGAGTTATCCTAGAAGGAATTTAATGTGAAGTTTGTAAGACAATTCTATCCCGAGATACTGAGGGATGAGAAGGATCATGAGATCATGCATCTCACATAAGAGGGAATTTTAGTGATGGACTATGGTGGATGTTTCACTGACTTGCAACACATTATGTCATATAAGGTAGATGATGAGAAATGTAGAGAGATACTTTTTTAGGATGGTATTCACTATGATATTAGGAAATAGGTGAAAAAATTTACATTGAGTAGATTTTCAAATGTTATGAATGAGACACTCATCATAGAGGGGAATCTGAGAGAGGCCCCTAGCAGCGCTAAAGAAATTTTAGTAGCTTGAACTGGGAGCTCTTCTTTTTGTGGAAAGAAGAACCGGTATAGAATTTATTTCCTATGAAATACTGATCATAGTATTCTAGGAAGTGGGTATCCATACCATGACTATATTCTGATGTAGTTATATCAGTGTGAAGGTTTGGCTATGAGTGGCATCAGTGTCCATACCTTGCTTTGTATTTCTATGGTTGAAATAGGCTAGGCCAACTTTCGAGGTTTTGTTGTGGCATAAAATAGCATAGTAGTGGAAGGGGATCAAGGAAGGGATCTGTGTCTAGAAAGGACAACACTACCCCTTAGTAGATAGGTAGTTATAATTCCACTAGTTGTTCAGGTCGAGGTAGGGGATGAGGTACCCATGTGAAAGAGCTACAGTACCATATAGAGTGAATAAAATAGAGGATTCATACAAGAGCCCAAGGTAGATGGGAAATTCAGTTTCACAAAAAATAGTCCACTCTAGAATGTGTAGATATAATAACTTCTTCAATCAAAGATATGATTCTTTTATCATCTACCATTGCTTTCATTTTTTTGATACATGATCATCACATTGTTTTTTATCTTATCTTTTTTAAAACATTTTGGGATTGTTTTTGGAAATATTATATGATATTTTCACCATTAATACGCCGTTGTGAGTGTGGTTATAAAATATCAAACATTAAAAGGCATGTTATCTAGAAATGTGTGGTTACTGTGTATTTTGGAACCATTTGATCTAGAAATGACATGTTTTGATTTAATTCTTGGTATGGATTAGCTAGTTTTATACAAAATTCATATCAACTATTATTGGAGGACAGTTTTAATTATATCTATATAAGGACAAAACTATTTTTACCAGGGTGGGAAAGGTCTTCAGTATGGTCTTACAAGACCAATTCAGTGAAGTTTAGATTGTCTCACGGCTATGATAGCAGGGATTTATCTAGATTATAGTTGAATTTAGTATGATACTTTTCCATTAGTGGTAGTACATTTTCAGGATTTTTTTCTTTATGAGTTTTGTGTCTTACCACCTAAGTAAGAGATCTAGTACACGACTGAGTTGGTTATAGTAGTAGAGCCAATTTAGATTCCACCTTATAGGATACCACCATTAGTACTTTGGGTGTTGAAGGTTTAGTTGGAATATCTCAAAGATAAGGGTTTTATATGTCTAAGTATTTCTCCATGGGGTTCTCCATTTAGTTTTTTCCAAGAAGGCTAATGGGACTTTATGCTTTTTTGTAGACTATTTGAGATTGAATCTGATGATGGCGAAGAAATTTTATCCCCATCCATGCATATAAGGTTTCTTCAATCAAGAGAGTGGTCCTATGATCAAATCCAATATTTGTTTGAGATCAGGATACTCCCAGTTGAGGGTGAGACCATAATTCATACCTTGGATAAATTTTAGGAGAAGCTATGTCTTGAATGAGTTTGTAGTGATGTGATTTAGTCCAACTAAGGCACTGGTTAGATTCATGTAATTAATGAATAAAATATTTCATTCTTTTTTTGGGATCAATTTGTTGTAGTTTTTTTGAGATCAGGATACCCCCAGTTGAGGGTGAGACCATAATTCATACCTTGGATAAATTTTAGGAGCAGTTATGTCTTGAATGAGTTTGTAGTGATGTGATTTAGTCCAACTAAGGCACTGGTTAGATTCATGGAATTAATGAATAAAATATTTCATTCTTTTTTTGGTATCAATTTGTGGTAGTTTTTTTCAACAACATATTAGTCTACCCTCAATCTTTATATGATCATACAGAAGATCTTAACATTTTCTTAAGTACATTGATAGATCATCGATTTTACACAAAGATAACCAAATATAGTTTCTAGATTGATAAGTTGTACTTCTTAAGCCATGAAATCTTAGAGGACAGAGTGTCAGTGGACCTAGAGAAGGTTTCAGTTGTGTTGTCTTGGGAGAATCCCAAGAATGTATTCTAGATTCATAGTTCTTTGGGTTTAATAGGTTAAAATTGGCATTTTATTAAGGACTTATCTCGTATGAAAGTACCGATGTCCAGGATAACCAAGAAAGGAGTGAATTTTGTTTGGTTAGATGGTTTGGAGAGATTTTTTCAGGATATGAACAATAGGATGAACTCAGTACCTATCATGACTACACCTATGCCATGTATGGCATATACTATGAAATATGACACATATAGAGTTTGACCAGAGTAGTTTTAATAGAGGGGGATCAAGTGGTTTATTATGGATCTAGACAGTTAATAACACATTATAATAATTTTCCTACACATGATCTGAAGTTATCTAAAGTGGTATATTCCCTAAGATGATAGAGAAACTATATTTTGGGTGATAGGATTGTAGTGCAAAAAAACCACAAGAGTATCATGTACATATTTTTTCACCAGTACGTGAACCTTTGACATAGGAGGTGTGTCGAGTATCTATAGTCTTTCATACTTTATTTGGATTATACACCGAGAAAGGGAAAATTAATTGTCAATTACTCAAGATAGAAGATATATAAAGAGGTAGTGTGAGAATCTTGTGATGGGTGGCATTTAATGGAATGTTTTACAGACATGAATCTAGATATTATAGAGACCTAGGGATAAATAGTTCCAATGTCAACATATTTTTTATCCTTGAGTTTAGAAATAATAAATATTTCGCAGTTATCTAATCTGAATGGCCTAGTTTTGAGAGAATTATATGGTAGGGTTCTATGAGATATATGGTCTCTTGGTAGTGAGAATTATATTCTATTATGTGGCCAAGTATGGGTTTCTACGAGATTGAATGAGGATTTGATGAGAGATTTTAATGCTTCTATATTGGAGATACATCTTGGTTTGACAAATATATATAATAATATCAATAAATAGTTATGGTGTACACAAATGAATAAGGAGGTAGTGTAATTGGTGGCGAGTTGTTTCCCTAGTCAACAGGTGAAATCCTTGTATCAGAGTCCTTCTAGACTATTGAAACATCTACTCATTACATAATGGAAGGGGGATGGGGTCACTATGGATTTTGTGATAAGATTTATCAGGACTTCTCATAAGAACTATGTAGTATGGGTGATCATATATTGACTGGAAAAGGCATCCAACTTCTTACCTATTGGGTATACCTTCTATGTGGATGATATCTATACTCTTTATGTGAGATAGATTGTTTGACTACATAGTGTTCCAAGGAGTATTGTTTCTGATAGTGATCCTCATTTCACATATCAATTTTTGAAGGGCCTTTAGAAGGCTCTGGGACTGTAGGTTCATATGAGAAATGCCAATCATCCATAGATTAATAGTCAATCTAAGTGGACTATCGAGATTATGGAGGATATATTATGAGCTTATGTTTTATATTTTTGTAGTTTATGGGAGAAGCATATGGAACTAATTTATATAAATTACTATAATATATTACATGCATTTATCCAAATGGATATTTTCAATTATTTCTATGGTATTCCATTTTGTTTGACTCTCTGTTGGTTGGAGTTATGTGAGTTAGTTTTGGTTGGACTTAGTCTAATTCATGAGATGTTTAATAAAGTTCAGTTGATCTAGAATTAGTTGGTGATTGCGAAATGTAGGAAAAAATATTATAATGACCATCATATATGATCTATAGATTTTTTAGTTAGTCATTGTGATTTTTTTCGGGTGTCACCTAGGTTGGGGAAATGACGTATCAGAAAACATGGGAATCTAACACCTAGTTATGGTCCATTTAAGATAGTGGAAAGGGTCATTCCATTGGCATACCAATTATCTCTTCCATAATTATACAGTTTCATGAACAACATGTTAAATGTGTCGTAGCTTTAGATATATCATCCCGATCCTTATAATGTGGTATATTTTGATGATGTTGATCTTGGTTTAGATGCATCCTTGAGAGAGTATTGATATGGATTGTGGACCACATTGAGAAGTATATTTGGGGAAAGACTATAAATTTAGTTTCAGTTCATTGGAAACATGGGTGTGTTCAAGATGATACTTGGGAGAGAGAATATGATAGGTGAGAACAATGGATAGACTTGTTCGCTGAGACCCCATACTTATTCTTAGATAAGCTCAGGGATGAGCTGTTATATGGTAGGAAGGTTGTAAAATCTCATCCATTTTCTAGGTACATACCTCTTTGAGTTTTGGGTTGTACCTATTTTGTTTGAGTTTTTCATGCTTCTTTAAACCTCAATAGTTTATTTCCTTTTTGGTAATAGAGATAAATTTTCATGGAAAATTAACCAAAGTTTATAGATTTATGTTTTTATGAATTAAGGGAGTTTCAGTAAGCATGTTAAGGGATTACAAGGTTTCTCTATGAGTTTGTATTGCTTCATAAGTGGTTCATTTTTTTCATAAAAAATAGAATGAGTGCTGTATTATATAAATTTACAAATCATGAACCTATTACTTGACATTTAAATGTGGCCAGGTAGATGTTGTGAACTAGTTCTTGATGTGAAATTGTTACACTCTATGAACCTGTTACATGATGTGTAAATGTGGATAGGAAGAGGTCATGAACTGGTTCATTATGTGAAATAGTTATACATTGTAGAACTAGTTCATGGCACATAATGTTCGATTGGGGTTATTTTAAACATAGGTGATATGGTTTTTGGCATAACTCATAAATTGATAAATACATATTGTGAAAAGATAACACAATGTGTATTTCTCAAGCTCAGTGGTTTTAAGGCCATGCTATGCATATAATCCTTTTCTCATCCATGTGTATACCTCATCTCTCAAGCCCTACGGGACTATAGGGAATTTTGGAGTGTTTTCCTCTATTATAGATATCTCAATAAAGTGTTTGATCCCTATTTAGTTGTTTTTATTTAGTTTTCCCCTCTTTTACATTTTTCCCTATTGTAGACATGGAATCTCTTAATCACATTTGTTTTGGGTTTTGATCTTGATCTTGTTTGATCTAGGTTTTCTCTGTGATCATTATTGACTTTTTCCTCTAATGAACTTACCTATTGGAAGCATTTAATTGACATTTGGTTAATGTAATGTGTTCTAAAACCAAACCCAATGGTTTTTTTCTATTATTAAAGTATGTGATATGTTATGAGATTGCATTGACACAAAATGTACATCAAATAATTGAATAATGGGTGACGATAAATCATATGCTAGATTAAATTTTGTATCCCTTTGTATTCAACAATATTGAGACCTATCTTATAGATACCCATAGGGTGAGCCTACGCTTGAATAATAAAGAACTGGCTAATAGATTAATGTATGTTTTAGCCTGACAAGAAATCCCAATTGTTTTATTTTTATAGTTTCACCTAGGAAAATATTTTAAGGGTTGATTGAATGAATGGTTGTTATTTTATATAAAATAGGTTAGAAAATTGGAATGGAGACCAGTTTAGATATAATGTAATTATTGGATGGATAATTTAAATTCAAAGAGCAATTAGATGAATTGACCATTATGGATTTTGATATTATGATTTGTTTTCATGTCATATTGACTCAAGATGTCTTATGCTAATATGATTATATAGAGGTCTTGGACTGATTATGATAAAATTATTATATATAGGGATTGGCCTGAATGCTGAAATGATTATATAGAGGTCTTGGCCTAGATTCCAAATTGCTTATATAGAGGTCTTGGGCCAGCTGCTGAAATTCTTATATAGACTGAATGACTAGGTTATGATGAAATTGATATACAGAGGGATTTTTCTATTTTTTTGGTCATACCATAGACTTGTGGTTATGATCGGCATGGTTGTGCTGCATGCTCAAAGATATTCTAAAATGGTGCAGAAGTAGGTTGATTGTAATATTTGATTGACTTATTAATTAATACAACAATTTACTTCTTTATTACATGCACTTATTATCAGAATGATATTTTTTAGTCATGGTGGTTTATAATCTAGATTCATATATACATTTTGGATTTATTTATTTCTTTATTACTCATGCTTTATTCAATAATATACTGGGTTATTTTTTTAAAGGAATAGGAAATCAAGAATCTTGGAAGGCCTTGATAAAAAATCATAAAAGTCATCGTTACACATTGTGAATATGAAGTACGTGATGTATACACCTCTAGAAGAGCACCTTCCATCCAAAGTCCAGTCCATGAATCCAAATCAATAGGCACGAACCAAGTACAAAATGTGAATCTAGATTACACATCACGAAAGACTCAAATTTCAAACATGAATAAGATGCACAACGTGAAATCAATAAAAAATATGCAATGTTGAAAACCAAAATCAATCCAAAGATTCAAGCTATAAAATCTGCAAGATCCAAAATATTCAGAGATTATTTTAGATACCAATTACACTATGGGAAACCAAATTACTCACCATGAAATCTCTGGCCGCCTAAATCACATACCGAATGCGAACCATTTTCACATCATGTAACTTTTTATGTTTATAAATACCCAGTGACCTCTACTCATAGAATAAATTTAACATAAAAACATATTATTCTATACTCTTCTTAGATTACTCTTCTTAGATTCTTTCCTATTTACTTTCTAGTTTGTTTCCATTTCATTCTTCTATTTTTTATCAATTCAATTATTTCCACTTTCTTTTCCAAGACTCATTTGTTCCTTTTTTCATTTTGACTTCTGAATCCATTCCCATTTTCATTAAAATATCGATTACCATTTCATTCTTCATTGTTTCTTTATTAAATTTAGTATTTTATTACTTTAATATGTTTTAAATTATGGATTAAATTGATTTGATTCATTTATTTATTATGTAAATTAGGTTTCCGTATGTTTCTCTACTTTTATTTAATACTCTCATGAACAACTAATCCACTTAGGGTTAGGGGTTGAGAGTATGGATGGATTTAAATGTAAGTAATTTATGAATCAAAACATGGTACCCCTAGGGACAGAAATTATGTTAAAAGCAACTGTTAAATGTCATTTTTTATAACTATACTAACCACAAGAGGTGGAAAACGAGGGGCCCTTGACCTAATTAGAGTTGAGTAGTCTAGTACCAATAGCCTATGATTATTTATACCTATAAGGTAATATTCCTAAAATTTAGTTGTTGGTATATATAGAGCATGGAGTAGTTTCTATCTCAGGTATATCCAATTTTTCTTACCAAGATCAATTTGTGACCTTCGCACTGATTTGTAGAAAAATCCATATGTCTGTCCAAAGAGAGACTTAGGATTATTTTTTCCTAAACCTTGAAATTCACCATGAAACCTTATTTTAATATTATCAAATCCCAATCTATTTTGTTTTAGAAAAACTGAAACTTGAAAGATATTGTGAAGAATGTATCCAAAAAGGTTCTTTCCACTATTTTGGTTTCCATAAAATTATCTCTATGGTTTGACCTTAGACTGTCACTTTAATATGCCTTTGTAGATGAGTGTAGTTTTTGAAATATAAATTTCAGTCAAATAAATTATTATGAATAAAAAATAGCACCATTTGGGCCACTCAAATTTTGATGTCATTATTGAGGATAATTTTTCTTAGGTATGGTGACCTAGGGTATGAACCTAGTGTTACCTCAACCCATTCTTATTTATTCCTTATAATTTTATTTTAATATTTTTTCATGCATGGAATAGAATCTGTGTCCCATTTTCATTAGCTTAGTGAATAAACCAGGGTCTCTTAAGTCATTTTATAATCATGGAAGCACCATAATTGGAATCTTTCTATACTAGAATTGAAAGATTTATTTTTTCTCCCTGATTATTCACAATGTATGAAGTAAATAATCTTTCACCACCTAAACTCCAATATGTGCCACATGAATATCAGGATGATCGAACAATATTGAAGGAGTATACCATTATTGAATAAAACTTTTTTTCCATTAGTGGTGCGACACCCAACATTTTTCACCCCTATTTAGGTTCACTCATTTTAAATAAAACCCAAACTCATCCATATGATCTAAAACATGGGTTTGTTTGGTGGAATACAAATTGAAGATCCACATGATCATATTTATAATTTTATAGAGTTTTTTAATACTTTTCTCAACTAAGGAGTATAATCTAATTACAACTAACTAGGATTATTCTCAGTCTCCTTGTGCAAAAAATACAGGGATTGATATAAAAGTTACGAACCTGATTCCACCATGTCTTGAGATGATTTATCCATAAAATTTCTAGATAAATATTTATAACTGATATAAACTTAGAAGATATGGAATGAAATCCAAAATATGAACAAGGTGGATAGAGAAACATCTTGTGATGTCTGGGACCATTTCAAGGAGCTAACTCATAAATTACCACGTCCTAGATTCGATATATGGATTCAATTCAAAACATTATAACTAAACTCCAATCGACTGCACACACAGTTGTTGACAATACCACTGATGTTGGGCTCCTTCTCAGCACCCCTAAAGTCAGGAGAATATTATTGGATGATATTTACCATAATAAAAGACTATAGTAAATTTATATATGATATTTCTAGCATTGAATCCATCAGGTGGAAGAGAATACCTACCTCACAGCCAAGGTTGAATCCCAGATAAGAAATATAGAGTCTTTCCAGCTTCTTGATCCACCATCACCACATCTTTCCCCTATTATTGATATACAATCATGTGAAATTTTTGTAGGACCACACACATATCAGGACTTCTAAGTAGGGATAGAGGAACCTCATATCCAATATTTTAATTAGGTTTCTTACAATCAATAAATTTATAGTATCGTCAACCCCATCCATATCATCATTAGTACTATCAGTAAAGGCCAAATCAACTACAACAGTAGACAAACCATTGTTATTTTCAACAGAGGAGTGGTCAATCACCACAATAGAATTAGGGAGCACCTTGGGACACACATTAAATTCTATCTCCTCAGCTATAAAAATAATTCAAATGTTATTTTCCAAGATCTCAATACTTTCCACCTACTCAACAACAACAGTATTAAAAATATGTGATATGACCATCACAAAATCCAAACCTCTTTAATCCAATCTTGAAAACCTGCTGACTATCATTGTTCAAAAAGTAGATCAGATGTTAAATACCCAAGTGAAAAAATGAAAAACTAAAGGTATTCTCTATGAAACCCTGAGTATTATGTTTGGAAAATCTCAAAAACACAATCAAACCGATTACTGGGTATGCTACCCAATATTACTGAGACACATCCAAGAGAGGAGACTAAGGATTCAGTTCTTAGGAGTGGAATAATGGTATATTAATAGAATCCATTTAGATATGAGGAAAAAAGTTTTTAGTACCTATAAAAATTGATTCAATCATCATCATGTTCAATAATGCTAGAAAAAATAAAGTGGGTCTAGAAAATGATCTAGAGTTAGATCCAGCTAAAAGTGATCCAGTATAAGAGAAACCTGAAAAAGAATAAGTTTATGTAAAACCACCACCATAAAACCCCATCTTCCCTTTCCAGCGAGTATGTGACAATCTAAAATAGAGGGACAACTGAAAGAGCGTTGTCGCACGCGCTCTCAAAAGAACTTCAAAAGTGAGTTACGTTGGATAAAACTCCAAGCACAACACTCTATGAAGCTAATGTTTAGTTTACTTGGTGTAGCATAGGGGGCTAACCAAGGTCGTCTCTCAAAGGAGGAAGTGAATTAAAACATCTTATTAGAGGTATTCTAAAAATAAAATAAAAGAGAATAAAAACAATACTAGAAAAGGATGGGGGTTGTTTATAGTTTATGAATCTAGAAGAAGTTTGCTGGAAGAAGATTGTATTTTTTTTGTTTTTAGTTTTGAAATGAATTCCGATTAAAATAACACAACAAGAAGATATTTTTTTTAGAAAATATTTTAAAAGGCGTAATCGATCTAACTCTACCTCTTCATTTACATATTAATAATTATCATTTAAATGAATATCCACTTAATTATGATCCTCTAATTTGTTAACCCTCGAACCCTACAAGAGTTAACTTAACCACAAAGATGGAATTACTTAAACCCTAGGCTAGCTTCGGAACATGCAATCGCAGAACCCTGCTTTGATTGTTGTTCTAAGGTTAGCTTATGGTCAGTGGTTAATTAGAGCACAAATCCATTCTGGAACTGAGGATGAGTTGTGTTTAGGGATTATATTTGAACTCTACAAATTTATCCCAAGTGGTCTTGTATTACCGATTAAGCTCGCACTCTCACAATTTACACAAAATCTCGACCTCGCGTGTTTTTGTATTAATAGTTCAATTGCTTGCTTAGTTTCTTAAAATTTAAAAACATAATTCATGGATCATATTAAGTGAATTACAGTAGGCTCAATGATTCAAAATAATTAAATGAAGAGGGTAGAAGATATATCGATCACTAAAAATTACTCTTCCATGGGTGGCGTAATCATCGTAGAAGCGTTTTGCATTTGCAAAGGTTTATAATGGGTATAACCCAATATCGCTTCTACTCAAGAATTCCAGCCCCAAGAGGAAGATTAAGAGAAGAATAAATTTAAATAAAACATAGGAAAAGAGAAGAAATAAAAGAAGAACAAAGAAGTTTATTACACAAACAAAACAATTACAACATGAAAGAGAGAAGGAGGCTTCGATGAGAGGATCCTTGCTTCAAGAGCTACCTCTCTTACAATGGTTGGATAATTTGGTTGAAACCAATTCTCCTCTGCCTCCAATCTCCCAATGAACTAACCAGCCTCTCCAAATGAGAAAATCACTAATTTATAGAGTGGAGGGGAGGCTAGGTTTAAAGTGGTTTCAAGTGTGAATGCAAAATCTCGGCCAAATATTTTAATGAAACTTGCACCGCCCATTTGACCTCCAAAACGCGTGAATTGACCGGCCTTCCAGCAGGATGATTTGTGCCACATCATGTCCCCGAGCTTTCCTCAAACTTTGGGCTCCATCCAAGCCCGTATGTAAAGGATATGGCCCAAATACAGAACCTTCTCCATTCTGGCGAGCCCAGCCCAACTTTGACTTCATGGCCCAATTTCAACAACCAATTTAACTCTTTAGCATTAGTGTCCTGAATAAAAGTTGTAGATAATTAAGTTAGGAACACTGTTAAAAAATTTCAAATTCAAATAATAAATATAAAAATATTTATCTTCGAAATAATACAGTGCACTATTAAGGGTAAAACTGGAATTTTCACCAAATTTTCAAATGAATGATCAAATCCCAAATATTTTATAAATAACCATATTTAACACAATGTGAGGAAATTATATCATTTATTATCAATAAAATATTCAATAAAATAGTGTTTTATCAACTCCCCCACACTTACCCTTTTGCACACCTGGGCAAAACCTCATATCAAGTAAACATCAATATCAAATCAAAACCAATTTTAAAACACATATCTTTAAGATCAATCAATTTCACACCAAGAATAAAAAAGATATCATGCCTCATAAAAAACCTTATTTTAGGTTCTCCATTTATATCATTCAATATATTTCCACTTCATTTATCAACCCATGCACAAAACACTTACCTCGCTTGAATTTTCTCTCATCACTCAAATATCAATTTTTTTTGCAATGTCTTTCTCATCCAAACTCATACAAGGGTCACCATAGGCTTGATAGATTCCTACATCGCTACCCGATGTGAGTCAAGGACATATGATTATCATGAGGACTTTTCAGGGTTGTTCTGTGGCTTTCGGTTGGTAGGATTAAGATGTGAAAAACTCTGAGGCTGAATGAGGAGGGCTTCACTCTTTTAAAGCAAAATTGCATTAATCTAATTTTCACTTAAATATGGTCTTCTCTTCAATCCCCATAGTATCAATTCAGCTCCATCGTCATGAAAAGTCATGAAAGGTTTACACCATTCATCATTTCAGCATAAAAAATGTCAATCTTCTAAAACATGATTTTCTTGAAAGCTCCAGATGGGCACAGCTTTCCACCTCAATTAGAAGCTCCAGAAAAGGCACAGCTTCACTTGTCATGAAAGCTCCAGAAAAGGCACAGTTTTCAATATAATGACTTTCTTTAGCAGCAGACACATCTCTTCAGAATTTAATTTTCCACCCAAAGTATCACATAATGTGGTGGCAAAACACAAGACAGCTTCCCCCACACTTAAGCTCAACTAGATTATGCAATTTCACTTCAAGAGTTGGTTGGATAGGGAAAATTGGCTTGTAATGTGGCTTAACCTAACAGGCTGTGCATGGCTTCTAAGGGCTACAAGGATTAAATATTCAAGGTAGGCCATTATAAAAAAGGATTATTTGAAATAGGGGTTTTAATACCAAACAAATGCCTCAATCATTTAAACACAAGTACCTCAAACCCTCAAGTTTTGACAGGAATAGATCAAATTCTGGTTAAATCAAGTATGGTTTGGCTCTCTCAAGAAGTGAGGTGAATGTAAAGAATATGAAAAAAATGGTTTAGAAGCCTCACCGTAAAGTGATTTCAAATATAAAGACAGTGAGATTGGCATGGGATTCAAAATTCAGCGTACTTTGCATGAAATTACTAAATATTTGAACTTAAAACAAAGTCATTTCAGCATTCATTTAAGCTTAGTTTCAAGGGGTAAATTGTTTCACTTATTGATATGGATTTAAAAATGGTGATGAGAATCATTTCAGCTCAAAAGTTTCAAAAACACACAGAAAATTGTAAAATAAACACACAAATTTTGAAAAACACACAATTTTTTTTTGGTTTTTTTTAACAGGAAAACAATTGAAATTACTAAACTAAAAGGTTCCCTCCCCCACACTTAAAATATTGCATTGTCCTCAATGTGAACCTGTGAGATGATATATGCACATGAAATGCAGAATTTTTAAATAGGACAAATAATATAAAAGTGAAAGGGTTAGGAACAGCCTGATGTGATCAAGTGATGATGGGGTCATGCAGTGTGATAAAATCCACTGCATCAGTAGGATGTCCCTCAATGTATCTCTTCAAACGTTGCCCATTGACTGTAAAGCTCCTTCCATTGTCCTCTTGTGTGATCTCCACTACACCATAAGGAAAAACATTAGACACAATATAAGGACCTAACCATCTGGAATGCAACTTACCAGGAATCAACTTCAGTCGTGAACTATAGAGAAGGAATTTCTCTCCAATATGAAACTCCCTTTGTTGGATCATTTTGTCATGAGCTTCTTTTGATCTTTCCTTGTAGAGCCTTGAGCTCTCATATGATTACAGGCGAATCTCCTCAAGCTCTTGAATTTGCAACTTCCTTTGAATTCCAGCTTGGGCCAAATCCATGTTACATTTCTTTATAGCCCAATATGCCCGATGCTCTACTTCCACGGGGAGATGACACGCTTTCCCAAAAACAATCCGAAATGGGGACATACCAATGGGGGTCTTGTATGCTGTCCTATAATCCCACAATGCATCATCCAAGCGCTTGCTCCAATCCTTCCTATTTGGCTGCACGGTTTTCTCCAAGATTTGTTTCAACTCACGATTTGAAACCTCAGCCTGGCCATTTGTTTGGGGGTGGTATGGTGTTGATGTTTTGTGTGTCACCCCATACTTCCGAAGGAGGGAAGCAAAATTCCTATTGCCAAAGTGTGTCCCTTGGTCACTGATGATGGCCTTTGGTACTCCAAACCTGCAAAAAATCTGTGCTTTGACAAAATCCACAACAACATGAGAATCGTCAGTCCTGGTGGCCTTGGCCTCCAACCATTTACTCACATAATCGACAGCAACAAGGATATACAAGAAACCAAATGAACTAGGAAAAGCTCCCATAAAATCAATTCCCCAAACGTCAAAAATCTCACAAAATAAAATGGGTTGTTGGGGCATCTCGTGTCTTCTTGAAATGTTTCCAGTGTGTTGGCAACGAGAGCATGACTTACAAAATACATGGGAATCATGGAATAAACTAGGCCAATATAATCCTGAGTCTAAAACCTTCCTAGCTGTCCGTTGGGGTCCAAAGTGTCCACCACAAGCAAGTGTATGACAGAAATGCAAAACAGACTCAAACTCATGATCGGGAACACACCTCCTAATGACTTGGTCACTACACATGCGCCAGAGGTATGGATCATCCCACACATAATACCTAGACTCACTTTTTAATTTTTGGACTTGATGCTTCTTCAAATTTACTGGGATTTCAGAGACAACAATGTAATTAACTAAATCAGCATACCAAGGATGCTTACCTGAGATGGTATAGAGATGCTCATCGGGGAAAGTGTCCCGAAGTGGTACCTGGTCCAAGGTGTCACCCTCTAGTGTGTGAGTAAGCATACTCATGTGGTCTGCTACCAAATTCTCTGACCCCTTCTGGTCCTTTATATCAAGGTCAAACTCTTGAAGAAGTAGCATCAAACGGATAAGTCGTGGCTTTGCATCTGGCTTCTTTAGGAGGTACCTCAAAGCTGCATGGTCAGAAAAAACAACTACTTTAGAGCCCAATAAATATGAACGAAATTTATCTAATGCAAATATAACAGCAATAAACTCCTTTTCTGTTGTGGTGTAGTTTGATTGGGATGAATCTAGTGTCCTCGATGCATAGGTGATCACATGTGAACGTCCCTCCACCCTCTGAGATAAGACAGCTCCAACCGCGAAGTTGGAGGCGTCACACATAAGCTCAAAAGGAATCTGCCACCGTGGGGGATGTATGATCGGTGGAGTGGTCAGACACTTCTTTAGCTCATCAAATGATACCCTGCATGAATCATCAAAATTGAAGTCAATATCTTTTTGAAGCAATCGAGATAAGGGTAGAGCGATCTTACTAAAATCTCTGATGAAGCGTCGATAAAATCCAGCATTTCCAAGGAATGATCGAACATCACACACACATGAAGGGTAGGGTAAGGATGAAATGATGTCTACCTTAGATCTATCAACCTCTATCCCATATTTTGACACTACATGCCCTAAGACAATGCCATGCTCTACCATGAAATGACACTTTTCAAAGTTCAGGACTAGATTCTTCTCAATACAACGATTCAACACATTTTCCAAACTACTTAGACATTCATCAAATGAAGATCCATACACTGTAAAATCATCCATAAATACCTCCATGCAGGTCTCAATAAAATCAGAAAAAATACTCACCATAAATCTCTGGAAGGTACCTGGGGCATTGCAAAGTCCAAATGGCATCCTCCGATAGGCAAATGTCCCAAAGGGACAGGTGAATGTAGTCTTCTCCTGATCCTCCGGAGCTATAGGAACCTGAAAATATCCAGAAAATCCATCCAAGAAACAATAGTGTGTCTTCCCAGCTAGTCTCTCAAGCATCTGATCAATAAATGGGAGGGGGAAATGATCTTTGCGAGTGGAATGATTTAGTTTCCTATAATCAATACACACGCGCCAACTGTTTTGTACCCTCATTGGAACTAACTCATCTTTCTCATTTTTAACAACAGTAACACCACTTTTCTTAGGCACAAACTGAATAGGACTTACCCACTGAGAATCTGAAATGGGATAGATTATACCTGCCTCGAGCAATTTTTCAACCTCTTTTTTAACAACCTCCAGAAGGGTTGGATTGAGTCTCCTTTGTGGTTGCCTCACCAGTTTAGCTCCATCTTCCAAAAGAATCCTATGCATGCAAATGGAGGGGCCAATACCTGATATGTCAGCCAAGGTCCACCCGATTGCCCTGATGTTCTCCCTCAAAAGATTCAAAATTTTTTCTTCATGTTCAAAAGAGAGATTGTTAGAAATGATAACAGGTAATTTTTCACCACTTAACAAGTATGAGTATTTGAGATTTGGTGGCAATGGCTTTAGTTCCAGTGATGGTGGCTGCTGAATGGATGGAAGCATGAGTGGCGTAGACATCTGTGCACAATCATACATATCATCTGAATGATAGAACAATGCATCAAATCCATCAGAAAAATTAGCAGCCATATCATAATCAGAGTATACATGCTCAGAATTCGAATATGATTGGACAAATGAACCAATCCCAAGATCAGAAAGATCATGAATTAAAGGGGATGAAGTAGAATGAGACATCAAGTTGGACCCAATACTCATTATTTCATTAAGAAGTGAATAGTCCCCAAGAGATTGGGAATCAAAAATAGAGGGACTATCACATGGAGACTCAGAATGAGAGAGAAAGAATGCTGAGTGTTCCTCTGGTGGGTCCTTCATAGAATCCAGGATTTTAAACCTCACGATTTCATCCCCGAATTCCATGGAAAGAGTACCCTCATGAACATTGATAATGGTCTTAGCAGTTTTGAGGAAGGGTCTACCAAGAATGATAGGGGAATGAGAACTTACCTGGTCATCTTCCATGTTTAGTACATAGAAATCAGCAGGGAAGATCATGTCCTTTACCTTTACCAACACATCTTCAAGGACACCAGCCGGATATGCTGTAGCTCTATTCGCTAGCTGCACCACTACCCTTGTAGGCTTGAGCTCACCAATCTGCAATGAAGAGAAAACAGAGTGAGGCATCACATTTATTGAAGCTCCTAAATCACAAAGAGCATCAGAGAAGTGAAACTCCCCTATGGTGCATGGGATGGTGAATGTCCCGGGATCCTTGCACTTTGTTGGCATTCCTAGAGTTGGTGTAATGAGTGCTGAGACATTCCTTCCAAGGTTGATCCTCTCATTTCCCTTGAGCCCTCTTCGATTGGTACAAAGTTCTTTTAAGAATTTGGCATACCTTGGGATTTGCTTAATGGCTTCGAGTAGAGGAATGTTGATCTCCACATGCTTGAATGTGTCCAAAACCTCCTTTTGCATTGCTTCTTCAGCCATCTTCATGGTTTGAACAACCCTGTTTGGAAAAGGAAGTGGTTTAGGAGGAACATCATCAATCTTTTTCTTACCTTTATCTTTCTCCTTGGATTGTTCATCAGTTGGTATGGAATGCGGCTTCTCTGAAGTTGAGGTGAATCCCGGTGGAATGGTAGGTACAGCTGTTTCGTTCATTTGCTTCCCACTTCTCAATGTTATGGCACTAACATTCCCCTTTGGATTTGGAGTGGGTTGGGAAGGTAGATTTCCAGAATTCTTACTTACAAGTTCATGGAGGGCGGTGGCAATCTGGCTCATTTGAGTCTTCAACTCCCTCAGCTACGAACCTTGACTTTTCAGCTCATTCTGTTGATTAAGAACAATTTGTTTCAAAAGATCATCAGTGTTAGAGTCTACCTTGGGTTGGAGATTCCCTTGTTGCTGACTTGTTGATGTTTGAGCTTCAAATCTCCTTTGGGGTTGTTGGAAACCCTGTTGGTAAGGTGGAGGCTGCTGGATGTTTTGTTGAAAGGGGGGCCTTTGTTGTTGTCCAGAGCCATACCTCATGTCCAGATGATCTTTCCACCCTTGGTTGAATGTTGGATCGAACTTCTTCTGGGGATATGGTTGTTGCTGCTGCTGCTGATATGGTCTCCCAGGGAACACTGCTGCACAATCTTCTGTTTCTTGGAGTTGTGGGCAACAGTCAGTTGGGTGGCTTGTCTCAGTGCAAATACCACAAGGCCTTGAAGGAGGAGTTAAAGATGTCTTTTGTGCCAAAGCAATCTGCCTTACCATAGTTTTCAATTCTTCTAACTTGGTATCAATCAAATGACTCTCAAGAGAAGAAGGACTTACCTGATGTACTCCCCTGACATGTAGTGTACCTCTATCGCCAAATTGTTGGGAGTTTTGGGCCATCTTGTCAATCAATGCACGTGCGGATATTGGTGTCTTGTCCACCAATGCCCCTCCAGCTGCGGCATCCACCATGCTTCTCTCCATAGCTGTGAGTCCTTCATAGAAGTACTGAATGAGGAGTTGCTCACTGATTTGGTGATGTGGACAGCTTGCACACAACTTCTTGAATCGCTCCCAATACTCATACATGGACTCCCCTTATGCTTGCTTGATCCCCGAGATCTCCTTACGAATGGAAGTGGTCCTCGATGCTGGAAAAAATCTCTGCAAGAAAAGACGTTTCAAATCGTTCCAACAAGTTACATCTTCAGGTTGTAAATAATACATCCAATCTTTTGCAGCTCCATCAAGTGAGAATGGGAATGCTCTTAGTTTGATTTGATCTTCAGAGACATTTTTAGGTTTTAGGGTTGAGAAAACCACATTAAATTCTTTCAAATGTTTATTCGGATCCTCACCAGAGAGGCCATGAAACTTTGGAAGTAAGTGAATTAACCCTGATTTTAGTTCAAAGTCCGATTCGAGATTTGGGTATGCAATACAATTTGGTTGATAGTTAATATCAGGTGCAGCCAATTCTCGAATGGTTCTATTAAGTTCATTTCCATTATTATCAGCCATTGGTTCCTCTTTTATGTTTGAATTTGAATTGCTTCCAATTTCAATGTTCTGATATTGGAGTAATTCTCCAACTGGTTGAATGTTGAAACTTCCCGTAGACCGAGAATGTCTGATTCATGCCCTAAGGCTACGTTCAATCTCAGGGTCAAGATCTAAGAGATCTTCGGGATTAGTTCGTGTCATAGATCAAATAAAAATGAAAAGAAAGAAGGTGGACCATAGTAAAATAAAAATGAGAAGTTTGAGTTGATGGTCCACAAAGAAGTAGGAGAAAATAAAAGAAGAGGATGAAAAATCAGATTGGGTAAAGAAGGAAGAAAGAAGAGAGGAAAATAATAAAATGTAAAATAAAATAAATACCTCTAGTTGGTTGAAATAATTACTTGCCTCCCTGGAAACAGCGCCAATTTGAAAGAGCGTTGTCGCACGCGCTCTCAAAAGAACTTCAAAAGTGAGTTACGTTGGATAAAACTCCAAGCACAACACTCTATGAAGCTAATGTTTAGTTTACTTGGTGTAGCATAGGGGGCTAACCAAGGTTGTCTCTCAAAGGAGGAGGTGAATTAAAACATCTTATTAGAGGTATTCTAAAAATAAAATAAAAGAGAATAAAAACACTACTAGAAAAGGATGGGGGTTGTTTATAGTTTATGAATCTAGAAGAAGTTTGCTCGAAGAAGATTGTATTTTTTTTGTTTTTAGTTTTGAAATGAATTCCGATTAAAATAACACAACAAGAAGATGTTTTTTTTAGAAAATATTTTAAAAGGCGTAATCGATCTAACTCTACCTCTTCATTTACATATTAATCATTATCATTTAAATGAATATCCACTTAATTATGATCCTCTAATTTGTTAACCCTCGAACCCTACAAGAGTTAACTTAACCACAAAGATGGAATTACTTAAACCCTAGGCTAGCTTCGGAACATGCAATCACAGAACCCTGCTTTGATTGTTGTTCTAAGGTTAGCTTATGGTCAGTGGTTAATTAGAGCACAAATCCATTCTGGAAATGAGGATGAGTTGTGTTTAGGGATTATATTTGAACTCTACAAATTTATCCCAAGTGGTCTTGTATTACCGATTAAGCTCGCACTCTCACAATTTACACAAAATCTCGACCTCGCGTGTTTTTGTATTAATTGTTCAATTGCTTGCTTAGTTTCTTAAAATTTAAAAACATAATTCATGGATCATATTAATTGAATTACAGTAGGCTCAATGATTCAAAATAATTAAATGAAGAGGGTAGAAGATAGATCGATCACTAAAAATTACTCTTCTATGGGTGGCGTAATAATCGTAGAAGCGTTTTGCATGTGCCAAGGTTTATAATGGGTATAACCCAATATCGCTTCTACTCAAGAATTCCAGCCCCAAGAGGAAGATTAAGAGAAGAATAAATTTAAATAAAACAGAGGAAAAGAGAAGAAATAAAAGAAGAACAATTAAGTTTATTACACAAACAAAACAATTACAACATGAAGGAGAGAAGGAGGCTTCGATGAGAGGATCCTTGCTTCAAGAGCTACCTCTCTTACAATGGTTGGAGAATTTGGTTGAAACCAATTCTCCTCTGCCTCCAATATCCCAATGCACTAACCAGCCTCTCCAAATGAGAAAATCACTAATTTATAGAGTGGAGGGGAGGCTAGGTTTAAAGTGGTTTCAAGTGTGAATGCAAAATCACGGCCAAATATTTTAATGAAACCTGAACCGCCCATTTGACCTCCAAAACGCATGAATGGACCGGCCTTCCAGAAGGATGATTTGTGCCACATCATGTCCCCGAGCCTTCCTCAAACTGTGGGCTCCATCCAAGCCCGTATGTAAAGGATATGGCCCAAATACAAAACCTTCTCCATTCTGGCGAACCCAGCCCAACTTTGATTTCATGGCCCAATTTCAACAACCAATTTAACTCTTTAGCATTAGTGTCCTGAATAAAAGTTGTAGATAATTAAGTTAGGAACACTGTTACAAAATTTCAAATTCAAATAATAAATATAAAAATATTTATCTTCGAAATAATACAGTGCACTATTAATGGTAAAACTGGAATTTTCACCAAATTTTCAAATGAATGATCAAATCCCAAATATTTTATAAATAACCATATTTAACACAATGTGAGGAAATTATATAATTTATTATCAATAAAATATTCAATAAAATAGTGTTTTATCAACAACATAGATTTTTATTAGATCTATTTAAATAATTACACATCAATATCCGATTTTCAAAGACCATTGAAAAAATTCCCTATTACACCAGGTTTTTGAAAGGTTTTATTTTCAGCAGGAATGAAATGGAAGGATTAGTATTAATATCCCTAAATTAAGAATGCTCCACAAATTTTCAGTAGAAATTCACCCAAAAAACAAGAGACCTTAGAAGTTTCTCAATTCACTTCACTATAGGGACATGTAATTTTTAAAGAGCCTTATGAGATTGTGGCACAAGTATCAATTTCTGCCTATGAGTGTACTAAAAGAAGCGCGGGATTAAGGAATTGAAACCAATAATATTATCACTCTAACTTTCTGAATGATCAATCAAACACCCTTGAGGACTACTCGAGGATGCCTTAGAAAAGGTTGGAAAATTCATCTTTCCCACTAATTTCCTTATATTGGATATGGAAGAAGAAGGTAACATTACATAATTATAGGGAGACCATTTAATATAATTAGGAAGAATGTAATTTATGTAAACCAGGGAAGGTTAATTTTAAAAGTCAGTTAAGAGAAATTTGGTTTTTATTTAATAAAAGATACCAACGATCTCTTTTTTATTTAATAAAAGATACCAAGGAAATTAGTGATTCCATGGAATATTATTAAATATCTCTTACTGAGAAGAAAGATGATTATTTGACCTCTAATGGAAATAGAAAGAAACTACCTTCTGATGAAAATGGACAAAAGGTTCGAAATGATGTGAATTACACTTCACTTCTAATGAGGATTGTTGAACCTCCATTTGTACAATCTGTTTTCAAAAAACATTCCATGAGGAGTGTCTCCTTATGTGAAAATTCATCTGAATTGAATAATATCTTCCTCTCAGGAATAAATGATGAAATTTATGGGACATAACCTTGGGATGGTTAGATTATATTTTCTAAAAATTAAGGATTTTTGATAATGATGGAGATGATTTAGATGTGTTCTTTTAACAATTTTAAAAATTTAAAATTTAAAATTAAAAAATTCACATTGTGTAAAATAAAAACATGATGTGAAAGTGGCAGGATCAAAAAAATAAAAATTTGGAGTTCATCATGACATCTTTTAAATACATGATGGGAACTCATTGATACATATTTAAATGCTATGAACCCTAGGTTCACTCATGATCCCTACCCTCTACTCCACTATCATGTTACCCCCCTATGACGACCCCCATCTTTCCAATCTTCAACTGCCGACCACCCACATCCCATCCACTACTCTTCTTCAAAATCAACCATCCCCTTAATCATCCATCCTTATTCTTTGATACCTATGCACAATGGACCACACTAAAAATTTGAAGAGTGCATACCAATATGTAAAAACTCCACTCCCAACCAAGTGTCCAATGTTGGCACCTCCGTAGCCACCTAATGATCCCATCCCACCACCTTTGGTATAATTTACATCCACCCCCTTAGTTTCTACGGAATCACTGTCCATCCAACTAGTCTTAGGGTCATGCACCATATCCAAACATGTACCCATTATTTCATTTTTACATCCCCAAGCATCATATTTGATTGGTCCATCTCTAGGACAAGCCAACGAGGTCGAACAAGATGTTGGACATACCAATACTTGAGTATGTTCAATCACATAAGGAGGTCCTTGATCTACTGGGCTCGATGCACCTCTCCAACATCACATAGGTCCAAGAGGAGTTTTTTTTCCGAGATATTCTTTAGGATTTTGGCCACATTGGAGCTCAATGTTGCACATGTAACCTTCCTCCTTGGTGGTACTCCTTTAGATCTCACCTTGAATGATTTTGGTTTCAAACTCGGTGTATACATGGAGAATTTCATTGATTCCTCAACCAATGATACTATTCATCTAGATCCATCTAATATAGATGTAGAGAGGAGTTGTAAATTGATTTCATGGGATCAAAAGAGATTACATGACCCTTGTATAGTGAAGAGAACCCATCTAAAGGGTACCACCTTATAGTTTCCACATCGGGCTTTTGATAATGCCTGAATAGCTTGAGGAGACACCCATAATAGCATCATCTAGATCGAGGTAATCATCATGGAACATTAAATTGGAGGCCCATCACTCAATATGGATATAAATTTAATCTTATACTATGAGACCCAGGTGCGGAGGGCGCATGGTACTCTGATGGGAAGAAGTTTAATCTCCCATATTTCATGTTATATCGACCTCTTCACTAAAGCTTATCCACTTTCTTCTATTGGGAAGACGAAGTTGATAAACCTCCTCGTTCTCCATAGTATGGTGTTCTTGAGGAAGGTCAAGGGGGACTACCAATGTGCCCCTGAGTACTTGCTTGATCTTGCTAAGGCTTCAGCTCAGCCCGCCCCAGCCCTAGCCTCACCAACCCAATCCCCAAAACCTACCCCATATCCCAACACCAATCTATATGCAAACATTTCACCACCACCACTTGTCACATATGAACCCACAACACCCTTACAACCAGATGTATGGTATATTCTATAGTGTATACTAGAGAACTAGAGGTAGATCTTCAATTACCTCAGCATCTACTTCAAAGATCCATCCCATTTCAATACCACCACCCCACCACTAATACTATGATCTTCCAAACCACCCCTACCTATAAAACCCACCAATACCTATATTCCTACCCCATAGACCACCCATATTGACCTCCTTTCATAGTTCATGGACTCTACCGCTCAACTAGAGTTTCTAGGAGTGCATGCCAGATGGTATAAGGACCCTGACCATCCATATAACTATGAGGTTCCTATGATTGATCTATCAACTAGATGTATGACCCCAATAGAGATCATCACCCCCACCCCCTCTATCCTTGACCGATCATGCTACCATCACCCCATAATATCCTACAATAGTTTATTACTATGCCTGCAACACCATTTTTGAGATATATAGGATGGGGAATATCTAGAGACCAACAGTCTAGGAGGGGACTACTGGTGCAGATAGCAGTGATACTGTATACACTATCTAGTTTTTTCTACTTCCCATCCCCTATTGTACTCTATTTCTGGGTGTTTGTTTTTTGTATTCTCATTATATTATTTATTACTTGAAGTATCATTTCAATATCTACAGATGTGACATTTTTATTATTGCATGGATTTATTATTTTTATATTTTACTTCTACATTACTTTATCCATATCTGGATCTTATGTATCCTCTATGGAAATTGATGAGACTTTTAGGCCACTATCTGGCCTTCCACATGACATGTATCCACATATGGATGACATATAGAGAAAACATGAGGAACTTCAGCTCCATAACAATACTCACTAGGAGCCTCATACACATTTTTAATGGAATCTATTACTTCCACCTGATCATTTTGGTAGACCCATTATTGAGGTGGTTAACCACACTAAGAGATCCTCTGAGCTCAATAACACCAATACTAGTTCCTGAAGGAGGAAGAAGACACATGAGTCGATGAAAGACACGGAATGAATCTTTTTTTCCATCTATATAACTGATTACTTCATAGTCAAAAATTTATGGGAAGCAACTCATATTTTTTATTTATTATCATTTTATGTTTAGGGCCATTATTTTTTCTTTTCTTGCATTTTCTATTTTTTGGTCATCGGGAAATCCATTATAGTCATTTCTTTCACTAATTAAATATTTATATCCTACTACTAACTACGTAAAACTTCCCATATTTATTATAAAATATTGATTAACCCCCACGTACTAATAGTTTATCTAGTCCAGGTATTTTGATTCTAGTAAATTTTGACGATATCATAATTTACCATAACTATCAAAGAATTTCCCCCATGGCATGAATTTCATTATAGGGAGATCTCTATTATCAATTTTCAATTCATAATTTCCATTTAATTTTTTTCTATTCTTCTATTTATATCACTTCCATGAAAAATTCTAGTATAGTGTATACACCGTATCATTTTAAGTGTGGGGGAGTCTTTATTGATCTTTATTATAAATACACTTAGATGGTTTCTTGTTTTCATTGTTCAAGGAGATATTATTTCATTAAAATCATGATTCGACATGAAATCTCATTACAACTATGTAAATAAAAGAAAAAAGTTAGGTCATAGATTATTGAAATCTATTTTTATCCCTATTTATATTTTTAGCATGATTGTTGATTTGAGTAATATAATTCTAATAATATAATCATGAAATTATTTTTTATTGACTTATTATTAGTTACTATGACCTGAGTGATTTCCATTTTTATATTCTTATTCTCGAGAGGATTCTATACCTATATTTTCATATTTATTTTTTATGATCACATTTATTTATAGATACTTCGGGCATGTAAACCTATAAGAACTCACATTAGAATATTATTGAGGTTATGAATGAACAAATAAAATTATAAAATGATTGAGGCAATATTTATTGAGATAATTATCTTGGAAACCACTAGTATGTCTATCATTATTTAGTCTTTAGTATCCATGAATAACCTTGATATGATGAAGCCTTTTCATTTCAATTAAACCTTCCTACCATACTCTTACTACTATGCATGATTTTATTTTAAAAAACTATGGGTTTTTTTCATCAATTCTATATAAAGTATGTTGTTATTGAGGAGATGTGTGATGACATTTTAATTAGAATATTTTTTCTTGGTTTATTATTACTTTTGTCATTTTCTACACTTATAAAATTACTTTGAAAAAAAAATATAAAAAAGGGTTGTGTATTAGGAAGTTCAAAAATCATCATTACTAAACTGATGAATTTTGTGATGGATCGTATATGGTTTAGAGATGGATGTGTGATCTGGCCTATACATGACTTTTAAAAAATAAATAAAATGAAAAATAGAACGGAATGGGGAAAATTATCAATGTTTTCCTAACATATTCATGGAACCAGTTTTAACTATTTGGAGTATGGAGACATTTTTATGTAGGATTTACTTCATAGCATAGTTATCATGCATTATACTTTAGTGTTTACCCTCCTTTTTATGCTAGATTTTTTTAACTTCTACCAACATTCCCATAGCTTGGAATATATTTGAACCTTACTACTTAATCCCTCATGAATAATTTTTTATTTTTCATTATGAAGTGGAGATGTTACAACCAATTTAAGGATATGGTTAGGAGAATGTTCTCGATATATGATTACTACTCCAATTTTATTTTACCTTGTGTGATGATAGAAAATGTTTTACAAGGTAAGTTTCAAACTTGGTATAGATTATAAGAAACAATTATAAAATTGTAATTAAATAAAGAAATAATCTAGATAAATAACTTAACTATGATATACAATTGATTTTATCTGTAGGATTGATTCTAGAGGACCTACTTTTTTCTATTTCACATAGTTTTATTTCCCTTGTTGCAATGCATATTTCCTAACTGAAAATGGTTTCACTTAGAATCCCAGTTAAGATGAATTTTTCTTTAGGATAATAAATTGTTCATGTGTGGGGGAATTTGAGAAGTTTAATTCATATATACATTTTGAATTTATTTATTTAAGAATTAATCACAATTTATTCAATAATACACTATGTTTTGGATTTTTTTATTTCAAGTAAGAGGAATTAAGTAATCAAAGAAGAACATGCTAAAAAATTAGGAAAATCATAATTACACAACATGAATCTGTTGTACATGACCATTACTCCTTCAGTATAGGACCTTCCATCCAAATCCCAATATGTTAATCCAAAGTACAAGGCCTAAACCAAGTACACGACATGAATTCATATAAAACATCATGAAAGACTTGAATTTCAAACCTAATGAAGATGCATGACAAACAATATATACACAGTGTGAAAAGTTTAAAACCAAAAATCTTGTTGAAGAGTCAAGCCTTGAAATATGTGAGATACAAAATATTTATAGACTATTGTGAAAATTAAGTACATGATATTAAAGACTCAATGCATAATCTATTAAAGTAATATACATGATGTGAAACATTTACACATTTTGAAACATTATATGTCTATATATACCCAACAACCTAACACACACCATAACCATGATTTCCAAAATTCTTTTTCTATAATCTTATAATTCACCTTCCCTTTTTGTTTCCCATTTATTTTCTATTTATTTATTTTATTTTTAATCGATTATATTGTTGCTGCTTTTGATTATGAGACTCATTCATTTCTTGTTTGTTGTTCCTGTATATCTTAGTCTAATCTCGTTTGTCGTGCAATATTTATTGCCATTGCATTACTTGTTCTTTCTTTATTCGACTAATTATTTTATTTCATTCATAATATTTCAATTATGTATTTATTTAATTTAAATGGTTTGATTTTTATGTCAATAATGATACCTTCTATTTCTATTCTTTCATTTAATACTGTCATATGAAACTAATCTTCTTAGGGGTAGGGGTAAAGAGTAAAGGTGTATTTAAACATAATAAATCTATGAATAAAAATTTGGAACTCTATGGATAGTAATTAGGTTTAAAATAACTATTAAATATCATTATTTTTCAGTAAACTTGACCAATATAGTTGAAAAAATGGGGGATCCATGACCTAATTAGAGTTGAGAAGGATTTGAAAAATAGCCTATGATTCATTTAACCTAAAAGATAATATTCTTAAACAAAGGTACTTGACTATCTCTAGACCAAGGATTTGTTTTCAAATTAGGTAGTTCTAATTGTTTGGCCCAAGATCAATTAGTGAAATTTTCACCTCTTTTTAGCCAAATCCATAGGTTTATCCCAAGAGAGATATAAGATTATCTTTTGCGCAAACCCTTAAATATTCCCAGAACCCTTATTTTAATGAGATTAAATCCCAAGATATATAGTTTTAGAAAAAAAAACCCTAATAGAGATCGTGATTACTACTTCCCAAAAGGTTATTACCCCCATTTTTCTTTACTATAAGTTTTCCCTATACCTTTGATCCCATAATACCACTTTACTACACCGTAGTAGCTGAGTGCTGTTTGGAAAATATACATTTTAATCTGATCAATTCCCATATGCAATCAATGATATTGTGTGGTTAGGTTAGTGGTTTCGACCTAATGAGTTTTACTCACACCCTATTTGGGCCTCTATTTGGTACCCAAGAAAATTACATGGATGTAGGTTTGTAAAAGGAAAATGGACCTTGTTGTTGATTGTCGCATGTTGGATGGGTTAGAGAATAGAGGTGGGATTGACATGGGGTTTAGAACCAGAGTCCTTGAGTTATTGTTTTCAGCATGGTATTTTATTAATAGTAATTTTGTTTGACATTTAGATTCATTTAAAACCTGTCATCACATGCTTCACTATTATTTGGTTTATTAGGTTTTTCCTTAACCTTCTTGTTGTATATTTTATTATTTATGATATTTTCATTACTTTATTATTTATTTTATTATTTATTTCCTCTATAATGTAAATTTTTACCAAGGGGTATAGTCTCCACTATATTCTCTTTACACCTACAATGATAGTCGAAAACCTCTGGCATACGGGAAGGCATGATTGAGGTTTCGTAACCAACCGAATTTGGACACATAAGAGAGTGGAAGATTGGGGGATGTTATAATTACATTTGAAATAAATTCAAATATCTAATAATTACTAAACTATTCTTCAAGAGGAATATGAAGTGTATAAGTCCAAAGATGTTGTGTCCACAATAAGTACATAGAGAGAATGGTCAAGGGGTTATTGTAAAGATCCCACTGTAAAGTGAAGCAAAAGAACAAGGAGATTGATGACCAAATTATAATAGTTGAATATATGATTTAGATATTATTGAAAAGAGTTGACTAAAATCTAGATCATTTAATTTTAGAGTAGTAACAGTTGGATTGATTATAACTCCCTAAGAATTTGGAATATATTTTGTCTAATTATCACCATGTTCGATCTCTTGCTCTACATTTCACACCAAACTAAAAAGAGTTGAAAAATGGTAAGCAAATATTCTTATGAAAAATAAGAAAAATAAAACCTTTATTAAATAAAAATAAAATAATATATTATAAATTCATAATAATTTGGATTATGAACACTTAATGTAATAAAATGAAATTTTTCAACAAAATCAGTATTTAACTTATATATTATGTTTTCATTTTAAAGATAAATTTATAAATTTTTTAAATTTAAATTTTTAAAATGATATTCAGTTTTTGAGTTAAGCATTTCAAAATTATCTTAGTGAGATTTTTCATGATTTTTATTTAATAATTTATTCTTAGGTTAATAGTAGAAACATAATGATTTTTCTAATTCCATCACTTTTATAAAGTTATTATAATAAAATAATTATTATGTTTTGAAACATTATATAAATAAATATTTATATTTATAAATTGAAATAATGAATTTAAAGAGACTATGTTGAATTCATAAAACCCATGCATATCGTTTTGGAAACTTAAGGAATATTTTACTCTAAAAACTGTTTGTATTCTCTTATATTAAAAATTTGTTTTCATGAATTGTAGAAATTTAATATAACAAAATGGATTTCATATTTTAGATCAACCTGATCATGTTATGTAATAAGGTCAATTTCATTTAGTGTCATAAAAGTATGTTTACTATGCTTAAATTTAATGATCATGATAATGGTGAAACATTTTTTTGTAAATAATTGTTAATTAATATTGTGTAATTTTCATATAATTAATGAAATTTATATATTTTATAGAATTAATTTGATATTATATTTACACTTGTATAAAAATTAATTATTACTCATTTAATGGGTAATGAATGTTATATAAGATTAAGAATACTTATTGGAGAAAACAACATCTTTTTATACAAATAAATTTCCATATGTTAAATGTTTTAATATAAAATATTATATTAAATTTTCTATAAATTAAGTTATATGATATAAAACATAAATATTATTTTATAATATCAAATTTTTATATGTTTGTTCTTATATATTTAATAAAATATAAACTACTAGGGTAAAAACTTGTTACCATAGTAAAGACCAGAATGATAAAAGGTAAAACAAAAGTCATAAGAGGCTTGAAAAATGTTTAAAACGTGATTAGTATAGGATTTAAAGTCCTAATATACCCTAAAAATCCATTATTTATAACTTTTAGATCCCTTTATTATGGAATAGTTTCATTCCTTTATTTAAAAATAATTGGTATTCATAAAAGTTCCCTTTTCTTCACTTATAATAAGGGATGAAATAACCCATTGTGTTCTACACCTATAAATTATAATTTATCCGAAAAATATTCAAATTATATATATATATAATCCACTATAATTTGAAAATTATATTCTCTCAATCAGATAGCATGTGGCCTCTATTTTGATGGATATTTCTAAGAGAAATCTCAAGTTCAAAACCTGATTATTTCAGACTCCTTAGTATTTTCTTCTTAATATTCCTTTTATAAACTTCCTATATCCACCATAATATAATTTTAATTATATTATTAATATTTTTAATTTTATTATATTAATTTATAAACCATGATTTAATCCCTTTCAACCTCTAAGAAAAAAATAAAAAACATTTATCATACATACGAGTGGACTACTGTCGCGACAAAGCGATACAATTCATTTTTCATCACAACATATAATATTTGGTAAAAAGAATATATTTTAGGAATGAGTGTTTTTTAATATCTTAAAATTATAATTCTGAAATGACAACTTATCATAATCTTCATTATTTCCTTTTTTTGGGAAATGGAATTGCTAATTGTACGTACATGCGTACTACCACATCCACAAATGAAGAATTTAATTTTTCATCACCTAAAAATATGGTTGGTTATATGAATGAATTTAAAGAAGTTAAATGATATTAAGGACTTATTTAATCTTATTTTCATGTTATATTAATGTTATAAAAGAATTTCTTTAATCATTAAATCATTATAATACGCTCTTGTTTCTGTTAGTTTTTACCAACCAGATGATTGATATTATATTGTTTAACCCTTGAATTATTGTGTAATGTTATATAATATAATTTATTAATAATTTATTTAATATTTTCTTAATAATTTAACACATTTTTATTAATATTTAATATATTTATTAATATACCACCCTTTAATTTTTATAGACACTATAACTAGTTCATCATAATTTAATTTTTCAAGAACCGTATACATGTATTTAACCTAATAAAATGGGACTTAGGGAATAATTGATGATAAGAAAATTATTATTCTATATTAAATAGTCTATTAATGACGAAATGTGGGATAATAATTAAGAATAACACCACTTATACCAAACAAGTTGAAAATGGCCAAGATTACTGATAGTCGATATCGAAAATAGAAAATAAATAACTTATATAGTTATAGATATTAATTAAAAACGGTGTTTATAAATGGTTATAGATTAGAATAAGGTTTTAAAATTAGTGAATAATAAATTTAGGTTTATTATAAAGTATGTTAGAGTGATTTCAATTAAGAAGGAAAATAAGGCAAGAGGTTCTTCATCTCAAATTTAATTTCTTGATACATATTTCATATCATGCCCCATAATATCCTTGATGTGGCATGACTAAAAACTAATAGACTTATTTTTCCATTTTCACGTGTTTCATGGGGTTTTAATTTCCATACAATGTTCTTTATTTAATTGGATTTTGATTCAAAAGATACCAAGGTTGTAAAGGACTTTTTTAAACTCTACTCATTTAATTGGGTTATAATACTTCTTATTGAACTTATTTCTTCCAAAATAATTTGATTACAATGTAATGTTTTATTTCATGATACTATATCATTATATTTAGTGTAAAATTAACTTTTAATTCAAATAATTTACTATGATTAATTCTTTACCCAAAACTTATATTATGGTTAAGAATAATTCCCATCCTCTTTAACAAGGTTTCCCCTCTATTTTCATATTTTCCTTTACAAAAAATCTTATCCATTATATTTTTAAACCATATTATGTGTTATATCATGTTACCTTAAAATTTATCTAATCCTATTATAAAAGGAATATTTTTATACTTTTTTTACAATGTGAGTTTTCAATCAATTTATTTCAAAATATTAAAAAAGTTTTCCATCCTTTCAAAACCAAATGTTTTATTTTCGACTATAAATTTATTTTTAAAAACATTATTTCATTTCAAGGATATATTATTTATGTTTAATTTTAAAAATTAATTATTTTATAATGTTTTCACTTCACCAATTTTAAACCATTATGTATTTTTCAATTATCCATTGTTGAAGATCTTTTTATGAAGTAAAAGTTTTCAAAATGTTCTCACTTTAATTTTTTTAAAACCTTTATATATTATCAAGTTTTAGTTGTTGAGATTCATTTCCAAATATTAATTTTTAAATTATATACTTTTAAATTTATTAAAAGAGTCTCTTCATAATATGACTTTTCAAACAGACTATAACATCATCTTTTATGACAAAGATAAACATGTTTTATAAAAAAATCACATTATTTAACTAACATATCATCTTTATATCTAAAGGTTTTTTTAGAAATTATTTTTCATGAATCACCATATAAATGTTATTATAAAAAAATATTTTTTGGTAATTTAATTTTAGGTTTCAACTATTTACATTATTGAGGTCATTTTGGTTGATACCATTTATAAATGATATTAAATATATTTTCTTGTGTACATAATATTAGGATATTATATTTATTTTTACATCGAAAAAATGTGTTTGTATTATAATTATGTGATGTTTTGGTACATAAAAATCACTAAGATTGTCTCATTCCCATAATTCACTGATATATTTTGGGTTCATTAAATCCCTCAAACAGATTCATTAAAGTTATATATCTCATGAGATAATGAATTCGATAAATACATGGAATTGTTCCCAACATAAAGGGTGAGACTTCCTAGATACATTGAAAGCATAAAGTGTGAGACTTGATGGATAAAAACACAACATAAATTGTGAGACCACTTGGATACACTCACAAAAATGAGCCAGACTTCTTTGATATGATTACAATATAAAGGGAAATCTTTCTTTGATACATTCACAACATAAAGGGTAATTCTTATTAGATAAAATCACAACATAAAGGGTGATACTTATTGGATATTATTATAATATAAAGATTAATAATTATTGGATACACTCATAATATAAAGGTTTATCCTTCTTGGATATTCTCACAACATAAAGGGTGATAATTCTTGGATATTCTCACTACCAATTGACTCAGTGTGAATGTGTTTTGTATCATTATTTATTTCAATTCATTATTTCAATGAAACAAAATATTTCTATATTGTATACCGATGATTATAACCCATGACTAATGTTTACCATATCACACTCTTATTCCATGGGAAATTTTTGTTCATTTGAGATTACATGTCCCTATATCATGACTTATGGACAAATAATTTTGTTTCTTATTCTTTTTAAAAAGATATTTCTGCACTTCTCATGATTTCTCATGATTTAACCCTTAATGACATGATGATATATTTTCTCTTATAGAGTTCCTGATATTAAACATTTCTTAATTTTCCATTCCCTAGGTTTTAGTGATGATATTAACTTATGAGAAGTTTAGAAGGGAGTATAGTGTTGTTAAATTATAGATAAATTTTTACTAGAGTCATAAAATAATTTAGTGATACTCAAAGAGACTAAACCATGTATTCATAGAGTTGTTTTATGATTATATGATGTAATGTTTAATATTTAGAAATATATTCATATATGTCTTAGATAATA
The DNA here is from genome assembly GCA_963277665.1 of Viscum album. Classification (NCBI taxonomy): domain Eukaryota; kingdom Viridiplantae; phylum Streptophyta; class Magnoliopsida; order Santalales; family Viscaceae; genus Viscum; species Viscum album. Next base: position 165,100,948 of record OY728158.1, on the reverse strand, counting down.
TCACTTTATATTAAAGGTAATATTTTATAGAATGTTTTTTCAGAAGAAATATTAGATTCTAGGTCCGGGGTTCCTTAGTTGGAATTATATAAGGTTTTAATTATTTTAGAGGATTAGTTTAGTTATTTTTTGCATTAGGTTAGTTATTTTTAGTGATACTAATAATAAATTTTTTGGATAAATATTGCGGATAAGTATAATGGTTTGGTTGAAACATTTAAAAAAAATATAGTTTGATTAAAGTTTTGTGTATGTGGTTTTACAGGAAATTACATATTTGTATATGTGCGGGTAAGTGAACATAGATATAGAACAAATACACTTAGAGGTAATCACCTTGAAGAAGGTGAGTTGGGTATAAACTCAATATTTACTCCAACACACGAAGAGTGGGGATAATACTCCACACCTAGATATACACTCCAAAGGGATGTGATATATTTAATCACATTATATTTACAATCCATTATAAAGGATTTATTATTTTAATTAATTATTTTAAAAAGTTTGAGAGAACCAAAACTAAAAAAACCATGATTGATCCAAGATTAATTTAGGTTGAACTAAATTATAATATTATAATTTTGAAGAGTAATACATTTTAGAGTTGATTTTTTTTCTTATAATAATTCATTATGGTGTTACTTTTTTTATCACTCATATTAACTCAGTTTGGTTTTTGAAATTATTGGTGATAGGGGGAACCAAGATAAATATGGGTTTTATGGACAATATAGTAATCATCTTAATAATTAACCAAGTGGTAAATAATTTTGTCTTTAAAATATTGTGTTTATAGTCACCCAACTATCTTGATTTATGATTAAGAACATGGATCTTTCCAAAAATTGAGACAAACAATATCATTAGATGATGTAGTTTCATAAAAGTTTTTGTGATGAAGATGGGTAAGGAAAGAAGATTAAAATTACCATATATGGTATGAATCACACATGGTAATTTCTCAATAGAATAACAAAATGTTTTAAGTGTGTAAGGATTGGCCATCGAGAGTGTAACAGTCAAGGTGGGGTGAATAATCTAATCAATCCAATGAGTAGGAAGAATGTAAAATGCCTAGATTATAAGGAGTTTGATAATTATTCAAATTAACACCTAATAAAATGTATAACAAGGATAATAAACCTCAATAACCACCTTAATCAAGAGTGTAAGGTTAATAAATAAACACTATATAAATTACCAAAACAAGGAAATCATATTTCAACCCAACCTATAATTATCTATTAGTAAAAAATTATTTATTTTTTTGTACTTTTTTTTGTTATAGTAGACACGATCCATAATTATAGGGGTCTTTTAGCATAAAGTATTAGTGGAGAAATTTATGTTTAGAATAATATATTTCTGGGAAAAAATAAATGTTCTATAAGTTTGTAAGGTTGATATTTATCTATAAATTATAACTTGACTCACAAATACATTTTTTATACCCTTATTTATTTTCATTAGTTTTTGATAGTTAATCTTTTTTGAACATAATGTATTTAGGGGGGATGTAATACCTTGGGATTTTGGAATATATTTTCACTAAATTAATACTATGTTTGATATCTTGATCGAAAAGGAACACCAAACTGAAATGATCCACATTATATTATATGAATATCATTAAGATAATTTAAGAATAATAAAAACTCTAGTAAATAAAAGGAATATTTTTTATAATAAATTCTTACTAAATAGGATTAAGATCACTTAATGTTCTAAAATAAAAGATTTCAATAAAGGCGATATTTTATTTTCGTTTAAAATAAACATTTATAAATTTTAGAAATTTAATTTTTTTAGATGAAATCCATTTTTTGAGTTTAGAATTTCAAAATTAGGTTTGGGTGAATTTTCAGGATTCTTCTAAAATAATTGATTTTTAGGTGAATAGATAAAAAATACCAATTTTACCAATACCTTCACTTTTATGATATTATCATAACTGTAACATCTTATCACAAGTTCTGATATTTTTTATTTTTAATATTTGTACTTTGGGTTTGTAGGGTGTTGGAGGTAGTTTGGTGTTTTCTACAGAACCTATTCTAGGCATTGGTTGCAGGATAAATTCATGCCATGAATATGATTAATGACATGAATATGACACTGGGAAGACACCACAAAAAATAGTTCAGATCCTGAAATATCATAAGTAATAAATTTTTTACACATCATTAAAGTGTGTATTGGGAGTAATTTAGCTCGAGGTGACTCATTTTTGGGTGTATTTGTAATTCATAGAATTCATGCCGTCGAATGGAATGATGAAATTAATTGGTGGAGTTGAGTGATTTTTATTATGTTGTATGCCTGAATATTTCCTTTTTATTCATGTAGGCCTCCATCTCAAACCCTATGTATATTTGGGTTGATCTCTCTACTTTCAGATCACTCTATTGGGTGTTTGATCTCTGTGGCAGTTTCATATCTTCCCCTTAGTAGGTGGTCTTTCTGCTTATTCATTTCCACTGACCATGAAAATGATATAGAAAGTATTTTTAGATCATATTTTGTTTCCTATAAATCCTTTGTTGTTTTTTCTCATGAATTGTCTTTATGAGGTCTATGTTCTTGTTTCAAATCTCTTTTGATGAAAGAAATTATGTACCCTTGGTTCTTGAAGTAGGTTTCTCTATACAGGTGGTTGACGTACACCTGCCATGGGGTGTGGAAAAAACAATTATTTTCTATGTTAAAATATATTATAGTAGTTAACCTAAGTTGTCTCCAGAGAGGAGCACACAACAATCATGTTTGTCACTTTGTATTTGAATTTGTTTCATTTTGAAAACAATGAAACAACACTAAAGAAAGAAAAAAATTATAAGATTTAATACAAATTGAAAAGTAATGTGATTAAAAATAGTGATAATTATGGGGTGATCAGGTCAGGGTTGTTTTTACAATTGCAATGTTATCATAGTTCTTATTTATTCATTCCTTTTTTATTAAATCGATTAAAATGATATTTCACAATCGCCTCATCTCACTTATTTGTTTAATGATGTTGGAGAGATTAAACCTTACAAAAATATTAGTTTGGTCTAATCTCTATAATTTTGTGAAAGAGTTGTAGATAATAACCACAATTGATTAAGTCAATTCCCAATCGGGGCTTGTTAATCCCAAACAATCTTGAATATTCAGTACAAATCTCACACGTACTGACGATGGACAAGTACTTCACCACTATGTTCTGATATATTCCATCATATATAGACTAGAACCTAGTGAGGGATATAATTATCATTAAACAAATCAATAATAAAAACAGAATATAAAATCAAATACAATCGTACAAGATAATATAAGCTGTTATTACAATTGAAACCAACTTCATAATAGAGAAAACAATTTATAACATTAAGCACATGAACTCATAAATTAAAAAATGCAAAACCTAACCTTCCCAAATCACTCATAAGATTTACCCCACCATGGTAAGGGTAATTTAGTAGAAGGGGGATGATTATTAAATTACAAAACTAAAAAGAACAAAAGAATGATAAGAAAGAACCAAAAGTTTCTCCTCCAGAATCTATCCTCCAGAAGTTCAGCTTCATTTAACCCACCATATGATCGAATCAGGCTGAGGTACCTTATTATAGGAAGTGAGTAATGGAGTTGGCCATCCACCCATGAATTTTTTGTTCAATTGGAGCCATGTGGAAGGAGTTATGGCCGCCTAAATGGAAGATACTTTTTCTGGCCGCCAAACACTATTCCACCACCCCTTATTTGACCATTGAATTAGAAGCCTTAATGAATTAATTTATTCTTGATATTTTGTGATCCTTTGACCCTTATAGTAATATTTCTAAACCAGTTTTAATTACTTCATTTGGAGGTCTTTTTTATGAGATATGATTCTTTGAAGGAGCCATGGTCCATTCTGCCGACCATAATAACTTTTCACATTGACCGAAATTTTTGGGCATGTAGAAATTCGAATTGGAACTTGGTCCAGAAGAATAATATGTATAAACCAAACCATTTAATCCTAAAAAAGGAATATCATTAATTGGATCAAATTTTTAGGATTGATGATCAAAATACAGAGGCATCAAAAAACTATTAAATGTCCAGAATTAACCACTTTTGACATTTAAGCTCAAAACTCACCAAAAGTCATAAAATGATGAAAATAAGATCAAATTGATTAATGGGAAGAGATTAAATCATTTAAAAACATATGTATAAATATGAAAATATGAGCTTTTTCAATTCCCCACACGTAGAACTTGGACTCCTGGACAAGTAAACATCGATATTAAATCAAAGTAAATTCTAAAACACATATCCTTGAGGTCCAACAATTTATCACCAAGAAACAAAAAATATCATGCCTCATAAAAAAACAATATTCCAAGTTCTAAATTCAGTTCATTAAATATATTTCCTCATAATTTATTCTCCCATACACACAAAACACTTACCTATCATGCATTTTCTCTCCTCACACAAATATCAGTTTTTCAGTAATGTCTTTCTCATCCAATACTGATGCAAGGGTGACCACAGGCTTGATAAATTTCTACATCTCCACCCGATTTGAGTCATGGTAATATGTTTATCAAGAGGACTTGTAAAGGTTGTTCTATGGCTTCATTTTGGTAGGATTACGATGTGAAAAATTCTAAGGTTTAATAAGAAGGTTTTGACTCTTTTTTTGAAGAAAAATTGCATTATTCTATTTTTTACTCAAGTGTAGTCTCCTCCTCACTCCCCTTAAGAGTAAATCAGATCCTATAGCATGAAAAATCAGTGAAATTTCACACCATTCATCATTTCAGCATAAATATTTTCAATCATTTCAAACATGATTTTTTTGAAAGCTCCAGATAGGCACAACTTTTTTCTCCATTGGAAGCTCTAGAAAGGCACAACTTCTCATACATGAAAGCTCCAGAAAAGAAATAAATTTAAAGTGAATGATTTTTTTTCAGAAATATGAAAAAATATTCAACATTTCAGTTTCCACATGAATTATCCCCAAATGAGGTATTACAACACAAGTCAACCTCTCCCCACACTTATGTTCAACTAGATTATACAATTTCACGTCAAGAGTTGGTTGGATAGGGAAAATTGGATTGTAATGTGGCTAACCTAAAAGACTGTTTGTGTTTTCTATGGGATACAAGGATTAAATGTACAAGGTGGGAAATTATAAAAAATATTATTTTGAAAAGGGGGATTTAATAACAATGAAATGTTCCAATCATTTAAAACACATGTACCTCAAACCCTCAAGTTTTTATAGGAATAAATCAAATTCTAGTTAAATATAGAATGGTATGGTTTTCTCAAGAAGTGAGGTGAATGAAAATAATATGAAAATTATGTTTAGAAGCCTCATAGGAGAGTGATTTAAAATAAAAAGACAGTGAATTTTGGCATGAGATTCAAAAATCAGAGTACTTTTCATTAAAGTTCCAAATATTTGATCTTGAAACAAAGTCATTTTCAGTATTCATTTTAGCATAGTTTCATGGGATAAATTGTTTTACACATTGACATGGGTTTTAAAAATGGTGATGATATTCATTTTATCTCAAAAGATTTCAAAACACACAAAAATTTAAAAAACACACATTTTTTTAAATAATTGAAAATAATAAACTACAAAGGTTCCCTCCCCCACACTTAAATGATGCAGTGTCCACAATTCATTCAAATTGATTTAACATGTAATTATAGTTTAAATTCAATCACAAAAATCAAACAAGAGATGTGGAAAGGTATAACCTAACTTATTGGTAGTGCAATGTTGAGTTAAGCTCCTAAGTGCTACACATAGAAAAAACTACAATCAAAGGTAGGTAATAAAAAATAATAAATTTATTGGAAGTAAAGAAAATAAAAATATAGTGAGAATAGAAGGATAGATCTTGGTTTAATCCCCCAAGTGGGCTCTGGATTTTGATTGCCTCCAGATGGGCAGTTTCAGTTGGTTATCCCCAATCCGATGGTGGGTAGAGTTTCTTTGATATGAACCACCAATAATTCTTCTTTCTATCTTGAACTTCAACCTTTTTATGGAGGTATACATGGATATGGTAAAAAAAAATCCACCCCCATGAAAATGATATGGATATTGTATGGTGGGGTTAGGATAATGAATGAGTCCTCATTCTTTTTCTCCACTTGCACAACTTCATCATCATTCTTCAGTGGTTGCTCAAAGTATGCTACATCAAAATAATAGTCAATGGTAGAATCAGAGTGCAATTCTAGTTGAATAATATTAAAACAGGATGAATCGATATCAAGATATTCCCTTTCAAAGTAAGTATCTTGTGTCTCTTTTTCTTCATGGAAATCCACTTTTGTCTCCTCTTGAAATTCCTCCAATAAATTTTCATCTAGTTCAGGGAGCCCCATATTTTCCTTATGATGTGTATCTTCTTTTTCTTCCTCAGCCACCAAGACAATACAATTGTTATCCAATTCTGAAAATTTATAACAAGGGAAGGTGATACTCAATTCAGATTCTATATAATTATGATTAAAAGAGTTAAAGAAAAATATTATCTCCCTTATGTGTATTGAATTCAATTGCTTCTTTAATTGGAGCTGCCTCTTGTAGTTGAATTTCACAAGATAGAGGTAGGTAGTCAGACTCCTCCATCTTTTCTTCAAATTCTACCAATTTAGTGGTATCTTCCTTCAATGGTTTTAGATCTTCTACTTTGTAATGAATATGTGGATCAAGTAGTTCTTCACACTCATTCCGAAATTCATCTATATCTTTTTTCTCTCCCACATATATCTCAATAGGTAATTCTTCCTTCTTGTCTTCCTCGGGTTCATTCATAGGTTATGGTTTTTCCATCATTGCATAGACATATTCAAATGCATGTTCTAATTTGTTCTCTAGTTTTGTGATGTTATTTTTAAGTTCTTGCATCTGAAATATATCATAACCATCTTCATCTAATTTTTCTAAATGTGGGTAGTTGTTACATGAAATAAAGAAATAATCATTTTAAAACATCATGTAAAAATATTTTTTATGTTTTTTTTTGAAAAGTGTTAAATATTTATAATGAGATTGTGGAACTACCACCCTGGAAATAGTGCCAAGTTTTGACACGTGCCTGTCATGGGGTGTGGAAAAAACAATTATTTACTATGTTATAATATAGTATAGTAGTTAACCTAAGTTGTCTCCAGAGAGGAGCGCACAACAATCATGTTTGTCACTTTGTATTTGAATTTGTTTGATTTTAAAAACAATGAAACAAAACTAAATAAAGAAATAAAGTATAAAATTTAAAACAAATTGAAAATTAATGTGATTAAAAATTGTGATAATTATTGGGTTATCTGGTTGGGGTTGGTTTTCCAATTGCAATGTTATCATAGTTCTTATTTATTCATTCCTTTTTTATTAAATCGATTAAAATGAGATTTCACAATCGCTTCATCTCACTAATTTGTTTAATGATGTTGGATAGATTAAACATTACTAAAATATTAGTTTGGTCTAACCTCTATCCTTTTGTTAAATAGTTTTAGATAATACCCTCAATTTATTAAGGCAATTCCCAATCGGGTCTTGTTAATCCCAAACAATCTCGAATATTCAGTACAAATCTCACACGTACTGACGATGGGCAAGTACTTCACCACTAAGTTCTAATATATTCCATCGTATATAGACCAGAACCTATTGAGGGATATAATTATCATTAAACAAATCAATAATAACAATAGAATATAAAATCAAATACAATCGCACAAGATAATATAAGCTATTATTACAATTGAGACCAACTTCATAATAGAGAAATCATTTTATAACATTAATCTCATGAACTCATACATTAAAAAATGGAAAACCTAACCTTCCCCAATCACTCATAAGATTTACCCCACCATAGTAATTTTAATTGAGTAGAACGGGGAAGATTAATACATTAAAAAACTAAAAATAACAGAGGAAAGAAAAGAAAGAACCAAAAGTTTCCCCTCCAAAATCTGTCCACCAGAGGTTCAGCTTCAGTTCTACCACCACCTGATAGAATCAGGCTGAGGTAAATTCTTATAGGAGGTGAGGAATGGAGTTCTCCATCCACACACGATGTTTTAATGCATTTGGATCCGTGTAGAAGGAGTTATGGCCCCCTAAATTGAAGAGACCTTTCCTGGCCGCCAAACACTATTCCACCAACCCTTCTTTGACCATTGAATTGGCGGCCTTAACGAATTAATTTATTTTTGATATTTTTTGATCCTTTAAAAAATTTAGTAACCTTTCGAACCCATCTGTAATTACTTCATTTGGAGGTCGGTTGGATGAGATATGATTCTTTGAAGGAGTCATGGTCCATTCTACCGGCAAAAATAACTTTTCACATTGACCGAACTTTTTGGGCATGTAGAAATTCGAATTGGAACTTGGTCAAGAAGAATAATATGTAGCCATAAAACCATATAATCCTAAAAACTAGGAATAACATTAATTGGATCCAAATTTTACTATTTATGATCGAAATACAGAGGCATCATAAAGCTGTTAAATGTCCAGAATTAACCACTTTTGACATTTAAGCTCAAAACTCACCAAAAGTCATAAAATGATGAAAATAAGATCAAATTGATTAATGGTAAGGGATTAAATCATTTAAAAACATATGTATAAATATGAAAATATGAGCTTTTTTGGTGGTTAATTACTGAATTATTATATCTTATTTTCAATTCCTATAGGATATTTAATGAAAAATAATGATTTGAAATTGCAATGATTTTTTTGATGAGATACATGTTTTAAGGGGTTTTTTATAAATGGATTTGTGCACCCCAAGTGTTCGTTTAAATTATTTAAATGACGGTTTTTATTTTGAATGGATCTTTAGGAATGGAAGTAGGAAGTACTTGATATTAATTTTTTTTAAATGTGATCATCATTTTTAAATATATTTAGGCAAAATTATCACATTCAGTATCATTAGGTGTGATGGGAATATACTTATTACTCTTTGTGTGAGTAATTACATGAGAGGTTTTATGTCACTTCAGTGTGTATATTTACACTATAGGTTATACTTATTGGTATAACATTAGGCATAGATTGGGTCTTTTCTTTCATTTCTTGCATGTATTCCCACTGGTTAGAGCCCAAATAGTGTGATTTTAATTTTATTATTTTCTTATAAATTGATGGTATTTTCATGTTTATTTTTTCACATGCTTATCATATAATGTATCCATGTTTGGTTTTACCTATTCTTAACTATTTTATTTTACACCTAAAATATTCCTGTATCTGGTGAATATATTATTCTTTTCTTCAAACCAAAGGAATGGTTTAAAAAATGGCTTTATTTTATGAATTTTTTTTAAACTAATTTTTTTTCAAGTTAGAGATAATTAATTCATGATATTATAACTTGTATATATTCTTTGGTTATATCCTACTAAGCATTGTTCTCACACCCTAATTTTTCATTTCAATGATTTTTGATGTTTTTTATGGGATTGGTTAAAGGGAAGGGTATTATATAATACTTTGGTTTCTCTTATTGGTTGTGTGCTTCATATAGGGATGGTTTAGTGGCGACTAATGGTCACATGGAGATATGTATAGTCCCGTATGGTTTTATCTTTGGGGTTATCTGATCTGTCTTGGATCTGCATGTCTCAAGGATATGTTCTATTGATATCAATATATTCCTTATAGGGTTTCCTTGTTAAAGTTATATATGAGAGATGTTGCATCCTTTTTATTACACTTAACCATTTGGAAGAAAACATTTGATGTTTTGTTTATATGACCTAGTTTGGTTAATTAAAAATTGGTATCCCATAAAATAACTAGCTTGAAGTGTTTTGAAACTTCCAGGGTTTGGTTTAGAGTCTTTGGTAGACTCAAGATAGGACTATTAGAATTCAGATAGTAAGTACATAAAGGGGTCTGGCTAGCTCACTTTTACGACTGAACCCGATTTACAATGGGTTGTTAGGAATTACTTAAAACCTTTAAACTTGGTGGTTGGGGTTATTTAAATGAACGAAATATGGGGATTATTTAAATGGAAACATTCCGTCCTTTTTATTAAAAATTTTATTAATAAAATCCATAACAACCTTAAAATATTTTCATTTGAAATCATTGATATGTATGTTCGAAGTTGATCTTATGATTTGGGAATTTTCTTAGGACTGATTGGGGTTTTAACTTGTGTTTGTTAGAAAATGACTCATACAAGAGATCATTTTAATCTGAGTAAGGAATATATGATACAGGTTCTATAGAAAAATCTTCTTGTTGAACCTTCTTTGGTGGAAGTTGTAACGCACAATATTTATACTATGGGTCAAGAGAGCATTGGGAACCCAAGATAAGTGGTGGACCATGACTCAAAATTTTCTAAGTAGAATCCACCTATATTATATTGTCAAAAGGACAACCTAGAATATGAGGAGTGGATTGGGTGGATTGAGAGGATATTTATCTTTAGGAATAATCTTGAGGACTCTGAGGTGGATTTTCCTATGTACCTTCCTGAGGGAATGCGAAGGAGACGGTGAGACTATATTATACATACTATGTTTCATGGGGATCTTACCTAGGGTTCCTTTAAGAAAGTATTTGACTAGTAGTTTTATCCAGAGGTATTACATATGGAAGATACCCAAGAGTTTATGGCGTTAGATAAAGGGGATCATTCAATTATGGAGTATTTCACTCGCTTTTCCAAGTTGGTGCACTTGGAACCAGATCTTGTTAAAAATGATTATATAAAATCTCAGAGGGTTGAGATGGGGATGGGGGAATATATTTTGTAAATGATGGTTCTTATAATCCTTTTATGTTTTTTGTAGGTGGGAGATAAATTTTCCATGGTGGAGGAAGACTTAGTTAGTAGAACAAACTTAGGTGGAGTTTTGTTTGGTGTTGTTGTTATCCATTTGTGTATGTTTCCTAGAAAAATAAATGCAAAGGTGGAAAGTTTTCTTCAGAACCAATTTCAGGAGATTAATTAGGATAACTGAAGGTTTTCTTATATCAGTGTGGAATTATTGGTCATAATAATCTTAATTACATATATTCTCCCATGAATTGTCATCATTTTAGGAAATTTGTCCATTAGAGGCATTTTTGTGCAATGATGTCCCATGGAAGTAAGGTTAGATCCAATTATCCAAGGGTTTGTAGGTTCATTCTGAAGATTCTAAGGGTTTTGGGTCTTATACTCAGATAAATAGGGATATCCATGTGCATAATATATATTAGGGAGGAGATAAGACTAAATGTATTTATGTGGCAGAGTATACACCAAAGGAATATAAAGCAAGGACAATTGTTTGTAGAGGTGTGTTTTTTATTTCATCTTATATGGCGATAGATTTTTTTGATATAGGTTACACTCATTATTTTATATCATCAAATTTAGTTTACTTATTTTTATTTCATTTGGATATTATATTTTTCTTATTGGATCTTTCCACACCTTTGGAAAAGTGGTTCAAAAAAGGTTTTAAATGTCCCGCATGTCAGGTGACGACAACTGAATTCGAGGTGTGGTGGAACTTCTTAGTGCGCGATCTTAATATCTTTGACTAGATTTTTATCATGGATTGTATGGTCAATATTATATATTTTATTGACCTCTATTGTCATCAAGTTTAGTTTTTATCTCCATATGAATCAAATCACATCTTTTAGGATGAGTGTGATTCTAGGTTTGAAAGAGTGCGGCATGTTATTCCATATGCTTGGGTGATATCATGTCATTTTTAGAGATATTAATTGATAATTTTGATCATTGTTTGATAATTATTCATCCTTTGGTTGTGCGTGAATACCCCGAGGTCTTTCTAGATGTTTTTAGTTTTCCTCCCTAGAGAGAGGTTGATTTTACCACTGACCTACTACCTATTAAGATGCCTATTTCTATGACGTACTATCATAATACACCTATTTAGTTATATAAACTTAAGGTATAACTTGATAATCTAAAGGAAAGGAGATTTATTCATCCCAGTGTGTCACCATGGTCTTCACGTGTCATATTTTCTAAGAAGGAAGACAAGCGCCTTAATATTTGTGTGAATTTTCAAAAGTTAATTCATGTGTTTGTTATGAAAAAATTTCACTTTGATATTATTGATGATCTATTTTATTAGCTTGGGGTGGGGGTTTAATTGGTCTTTAAAGATTTAATTTTGGTCTGGGAACCACTATTAATGATTTCGAGAAGAGGATATACACACTTGTGTAAAAAATGGCTTTAAAATCACAGAAATGATGTCGGTTTTTTATAAACTGATGAAAAATGATTGTTTGGGAGGTTTTTAACATTGGTTTTACTAAATAAAGATGTGGAGAAGTTCTCATATATGGTTTTTGGCATCGGGTTTATGAAAAAAGGATGCCCAAAACCACTGATGAATCTATTTAGGGCATTGTTTTTTAAGAAAACTGATTGCATAAACAAAAAAAGTATAAGTCGGTTTTTATAAAAATGATACCAATTTTTTTTCTTAGACTCTTCAGTATCAGTTTTTGTAATAACTAACACTAAAAAACCTTTTAAAATTATTTATGATTAGGAAACCCTTATTTGTTTTATATTTATGAAACCTCTCTACTGACTCACAATGACTCCCTCTTGACTCATGTCGACTCCAAAGGTGATCCAATTATCCCCAACGGACATTGTTGTTGATTTTATTCGATTTTCATGATTTTTGGTCTCTATTATTCATCCAATACCAATGTTCCATCATCCAACAAATTATTTTTTACTTGAAAACCTAATTCCTACTGACATTCTTCCATGGATTCATTTTATTGTTTTGTTTATCTTTATTGTTTGTTTTTACAATCATTTTTTATAAAGATCTTGTAGTGTTTAATATTCCAATGAATTCAAGGAAGTGATGTTCGGATTAAGGATCCATTTTCCTTGTTGAACTCTGAATTTTTTATATTTAAAAAAATTAAGATAAATTATCTATAATTTAATTATATTTTTGATTTGTTTCAATTATTAGTTTTTAGTTTATTGTGATTTATAAATGTTATTTTAATTTTTTTTTATTTTTAAAAAAAATTATTTTCTAAAATTATCAAATGGTATTGATGATATTATGAAATGAACATTGATATATGGTGTCATTATTCATTAATAATATGGGCATCACATGTAATGAATTGATATTTTCACCTGATATTAATACAATCTTCAATACTTTTGACACACACAACATGAAAATAATATAAAAAATATGTAAAATTAACTAATAAATGTTAGATGATTGAAAATAATTAAATTATAATATCAATAAAACACATGTATATAATATGAAAATAAAAAGTTTACTATTTGTAAATGTGTTTCATTTGATATGTTTTCTATCTGATTATCAATAGTTTTTATTAAAAATATTTCTATTTACAATTTAATTGTTTATATATATACATATTTAAATGATTATATGTTTTAATATATTCACAGATTATATTGAGATATCAAGTATTGAATGAATTTCTATTAAATAAATTTATGAAAAACCACCAGGGAATATGATAAAGGAGTTGACAAATTATTGTAATTTGCTAAAATATATCTTCAAACCATTGATTTTATTTTTTATCCATGTGTGAAATTTTTGAATATGAGAAAGTTAAACTCCATAGAAATCAAGTATTATCTCATTTGTTAGGGTTTTAGCCTTAATTATACACGTTGGATCTGACATGGTGAAAGAACTCATAATTCAACATTTAATGTTGATGAAAATAATCATAATGAGGCAGAGGATCATATTGAAGAATTAATTCATGATTTAGGAGTTGAAACCATTGAAAAAATAGCAACTTTTGAATTATTGTAAGGAGATTCTGAGAAAACATTATTCAAAAGTTATAGTAAATATACAGTGTTTTCAGCAGTTTTGGGATTGGATAATTAGAAATCATGAAATGGCCGAAGTGATAAAAGTTTCTCCTGCTTAATTGAAGTTTTAAAAGAACTACTTCCAGAAGGAAAAGGGCTTCTAGATTACAATAACGAGGTGAAAAAATACTATTACCAGTGGGACTAGGGTATAAAAAGATACCTGTTTTCCCCAGAAATTCTGTGTTCTATAGGAAATAAAATGAATATTTATCAAGATGTCCTAGATGTGGGTCATCACGCTATAAGTTGGATGAAAAAGTCATCTCAGATTCATTATCAGGTACTGACATCTAACCTAACAAAAAATCAATTGTTTTAATTTCTAATGATATCATCCAATTATTATTTCATTCAATTATGAAAATTCAACTAATTAAATATTAGGTACCAGAATCACATATCCTACTAAATAAATTTGGTACCTTCCAATAATTTATCATTTTATGCATCTATTTGAAAATTCAATTTATGAAAAAAAAGGTTAATATGGAATTCAGATGAGCAAATCTCTGATGGTTACTTATCTCACCCTACTGATTCACCATAGTGAAAGATATTTGAATTTGTTTTTTGAGATTTTGGAAGTGAATTTAGAAATATAAAAATGGAATTTTGTACTGATGGAATGAATCCACATCAAAGTATATGTAGCTAACATAGTTCATGGCCTGTTTTGGTGGTATTTTACACCTTTTCCCCACATATATGTATGATGAAGATATATTTTACGATGATATTGATGATTTTTGAAAGAGAACCTCAGAGAAATGATATTGATATGTGTATTTGACCATTTATTGGTGATTTGAAACTATTATGGGGGAAAAGTGTAAGGGTTTTCGATGCATACAAAAAATATTATTTTGTTTTTCACTCTATGATAATGTTCACTATGAAAGACTTTCCTTCATATGGAAACTTATTTGGATACAGTGTTAAGACACATAAATCATACCCAATTTGTGAATAGGAGAATTTTTATTATCAATTTAACAATGGAAGAAACACAGTGTACATGGTACATTGAAGATTTTTTTCCAATTGTTCATCCTTATCATAGATTAAAAAAACCATTCAATATTTTATAGGAATACAACCTTCTACCTTGACCATTATCAGTTGATGAATTTTGTGATAGTGTAGAAAATATTTAATTGACATTTAGAAAGAAAATAAGTCTTGGTATTCAAAAAATATTTGTAAGAAACAAACTATCCTTTTCAAACTACCTTATTGGAGATATTTATAGGTGAAAAATAACATTGATGTTATAAATGTTGAGAAAAAATTATGTGATAGTTTGATTGGAACTTTTTTTGACATAAAAATAAATAGAAAAATATGGATTTCATGCTAGATTGTATTTGATATCAATGGGAATACATTTTGAGTTAGCACCCACTATAAAAGGAAACAAAACAAATTTACCTCCAGTTTATCACACATTAAGGAAGATTGAGAAGATGATTTTTAAGTGTCTTCATGGTATTAAAGTACCCATTGGTTATTCTTAAAATGTGAATAATTTGGTATCATTTAAGGATTCTAAATTAATAGGTATGAAATCATAGGATTTTCATGTATTGATGCAAAAAATTCGACCAATATCCCTGCGTGGTATATTGATGACAACTATTAGGAATACTATCATCATGTTATAATTTTTTTAAATCCATCAGTAGAAAAGTTATTGATCCAAATTTTTTAGATTTGTTGGATAACGAATCAACTCTTATTCTTTTTCGACTATAAATGTTTTTTCGACGTACATTTTTTTGATATAATGGTTCATCTAGTGATTCATTTGATGCGTGAGATAAGAATATGTGGGTATGTTTATTTAAGATGGATATATCCTTTTGAAAGATATATGAAATTTTGAAGGGATATGTTAAAAATCCTTATCAACCAGGGTTATCTATTATTCAGAAATATGTATCAGAAGAGGTGATTGGGTTCTCTACTGATTATTTGTATAAATAGCAGAATGTTCTTTTCCCTCTATGTTGACATGTGATAGTTGATAATTATGGTTGAGGGATTCAAGGCTTAAGGGTAAATATCATTCCACATGATAAAGTGATGCATGCACATTTATACATTTTTAACAACACAGATGAGGTTCTATCATATATATCATCAAATATTGGAGAATTAAAATTATGATATTTGAAAAGAAATTAAATGTGGTTGGTTATTGAGCATAAAAATACATTTGTTTCATGGTTTAAAGAGAAATGCATCACATATATATCTACATAGAAAACATTGAAATGATTGGAAGGGGGGACATCTCTTATTGTGATCATATGGGCTGGTTTTTATATTAATGGGTACAAATTTTACACAAAGAAGCTGGATGGAAAGAGTACCATTCCAAATAGTGGAGTAATGGCCATCACTGAAGTGAGGTATTTTTCGAGCGCAAAAGATAAAAACCCAATTTCTACGTCAACACCATATTTTAGTATTCTTGAAGACATGGGAAATTGATTATATTATATTTTTAGTTACTTTGTTTAAGTGTAATTGGGTTTTAAGTAATAGTGGTGTTAAGAATGATGAACATGGGATTAAACTGGTTGATTTGAAAATCATTAGTTGCAATAAGGAACTTTTTATCATGGACACACATGCAAAGAAAATATTTTAGGTCATGATCAATCGAATGGCTAGTGGACCATCATTTTTCAAGGGAAAAGAATCCATTTGTATAATGAGGATAATGATGATGTTATTGATTTATGTGAGGCTTCTTTGTCTATTACACAATTTTTGGATAACAATGAGTATAACGCAGACATAGTGAATGCAATAAAAAATGATCACACAGAAGGGATATGGGAAAATAAGAAATTACTATCCTAATTATTCTATTAATTATTTAATTTATATTTATTTTATAAAATTTACATGAGTAAAAACTGTATTATTCAATAACTAGTGGATATTTAAATTTATATATTTGAATATTTACTTAATTTTTTGGGTTAAATTTTGATATTCCACAGTTATGGTTAATTTTTTTTCATTGAAACACGTGACGTACAATATTATATTTTGGTTTAATTTACGCATATGATAACACCTTTTCAAACTTTGATATATAAAATTTTAAATGTTTATTTCCTTTAGAAGTAATGTTTATATTTAATAGTTCACCTTGAAATTTTTTTGGTGAGGAATCCTATTTATTTGAAAACTTACACATGTGTGCCACTATTGTTACTTACATATATCTATTTTCAGGTTTTCTAATTGATGAATTGTCTAATAATATTCAGGTACACTAGAATTTCAGTGCATTTTCCCATTACAATGACATATATATATATATATATATAAAGAGACAGATGAGAATCCATGAGGTATTTATATTTTCTCATATTATTAAATATCTAGTAATATAATTAGATAATTAAATCTAACTTTTAATTTATAAAAGAATAATTGTAGGCCTACTAATGAGACATTAGCGAGGGATTCTTCTGCATTTAGTATTCAAAAATCGAATCCCTAAGTTTGTAAATGTGTCATTAAATGTTTACCAAAACTATTACTTTCTCATGGAGAGGAGCAATAAGATATTCATTTTTATGATAATAATAATGAAGCAAGCCTAAAAGCAACACAATGTATTAGCTATATCGGCATGAAGAGCCATTGCAGGATAAGAATTGTTTATCCTGATTAGAAGTTTGTCGAAAAGATAATGATATATCAGCTTCAAGAGGCTGTAAAGGTAAAATATATCAATTTATTTATTTTATCTCATTTTTTTAATATGATATAGTTTAAATCACTAATATTTATGTTATGTAACAATAGATGAGATTCAATTTCAAATAAAAATGTAGTTAAGAAATGATGACTTATTTTAGTGGTGGTTTGAAGGAGGGATTTAAAAATGAAGTTGACAAGAAATTATGTTATTAGAAGGAGATAAAATGAAATCCCATTCCTCAAGTATCTATTTTTAGATGAAGATTCATGGAATAAATTTGTTTCCACCTAACATGATGAAAAATTTTCAGGTATGATAATTATATTATTTTATATTTTAAAATTTATTATATATTCACCTAATTTATTATTACTTTACATTTTATATAATAGGACTCTAGGGAATCCAATCAAGACATTCAGTTGTAGAATGTTTACCCTCATACTTTATCACGTTGAGGGTATCATTTATTAGAGAAAAAAATGACTGAGGAAATGTTTGAAGCACTAAGAGATCACTCCACTAGTGTTTCTTATGAGGTCTAATATGGTATTTATCTCCACTGACCTACCATGAGAAATGGAAAAGTGAAAGAAAAAGAAAAATTAAAAAGTATCTTATAGAGAAACTAAGGAAGTAGCTAAAATAATTGAATGTAAATAATTTTTATTTTTCATGATTTTTATAATTTACAAATTAACAATAGTAATATAAAATTTTCATTTTTTATTTCATGATAAAATTTAGGGGAAATCTACACCGGTCACTTTTATCCCTGAGGGTAGGAAGGAAATCCTAAGCACTACATTAGGAAAGCCCGAACACTCTGGACGCATAAGAGGATATGTGGCAGGTGTTAGTATTCAAAAAGTTTTTGGTCATCAAAGTAAATAATCAAGAGACCCAAAAATTGAATCCTTATAAGATCAGGTGGAAGATATAAAATAGTCCATGGATGAAGAAATTCAATTTTCCATGAAATAGGATATGTTTTAACAAATGATGAGACAATTACAGTTTATGTTTCCTTCCCATCTTTCCTACTCAGATCCTCCACCTCCTCACTCAGACCTAACCTTATACAATGAGTTGTATAGAAGAGATCCTAATTTACTTATTGTATCATTTGACGTTGTGAATTTTTGGGGGATAATATACATCACTAGCCTATTCATATGGGTTAAGTAAGAGTATTGATACATAATATTATTGATCATACTTCTCTACTACTATTCCCTACTATAGAGATTACCATAGTTGGGATTGTATGAGACATTTTTTACATTGTTCATATAGCCTTCTTCATCGTATTTCATATGAGGTATCTCTTTTTTAAATATTAATTACATTTGATTGAAAATTACTTGTAATTTTTTCTAACATTTAACATATATATAAGTATCTAAAATCCAGTTAAATGGCACAAAGGAAACGAAAGGTTCATGAATAAACAACTGTAGATACTTCAAATATTTCTTATGGGATAGAAATATTATCTCAGGTTTCTTCTTGGATAATTTCTATTAGTTTTGGATGTCATCTTATATATGTGTAAGAGACTATCCATTGAGAATATTTCACAATGTTATCATGGATCTAATTTATTTTAAAGTGATCACTATTAATGTGATACATTAGTTTCCCATGTAAGTAAATTGAACTTTCAGTTTTTATTTTTTTAAGTTAAATATGATTTAAATTGAATAACTATATTACTTTTTTAATTTGGTATCTATAAAAAATACTTATTCAAAATGAAAAAATAAGTGTTTATGGTTTTATAGATCAAAAATATATTTCAAATGATGTGCAATTTTAGTCGATTGAAAATAGAGTGGCATTTATACGTGAGAGGTTATCAGTGACGAATATTGGGTATTGGTTTATGCAATTTCTTGATGGGTAATAGAAAAAACATAATTATGAACTAATGTTCATTATAATGTCATTAAATGTTAAATTTTAATATTTTAGGGGGTATTGGATGTTAGGCGTATTCTTTCCAAGTGAAAACACATTATATTGGGTTTTCACTTTATTAGCTGTTTGTAGAAATTTTTCCATCTTGTTAGACATGTAAGTTTTTTATATGCTCATTATGTTTAATTATCATTGTTTATACATGTATTATTAGTTTTTATGTAAGAAAATGTAAACCATGGAAAAAATTTAACAACAATCACTTGTCAATATAGATTCAAAATGCAATCAAATATGTGAAAGTAAAGGTAATTTTTTATATTAGATATTATTTTTATTTTTGGATATATATATATATATATTTATATGATTATATATTGGTTTTTATTAACAAGTTACTCTTTTATTAACCGTAGTTTGATCGTCAACATGGATGCGTAGAATGTGGTTTTTATGTTCTATGATTCATTTATGAGGTAATCACAAATAGAGAAATGACTAATTATAATGAGGTTAGTTATATTAATTTTTTTATATTTTCTATTATAGTATTTTAGTTTTTAATCTTATATGATTCATCATCATTGTAGACATACAATGATGTCGATACGTACATGAAAAAAGATCTTAACATTCTTCATTTTATGTTTGTGAACTATTTATTTAGAATAATTAAGATTTAAGTTATGTATATACTTATGTTTCTAATTACTATTTCATTTTCCTAATAAAATATGTTCAAAAAATTTATAATTATTATTTCATTATAGGTGTTTGAAAGTAATGATATCAAACAACTACTTCAAAAAATAACCAACAATCATCATGTTGTAAATTTTAGCTTTATATTTTTTAATTTTACTTTATAATAAAAATGCATAGATAATTTTTTTATTAACTAGATAAAACAATCTATTTTTTTTTGGAATTTTAGTCAATGTTACATGATGTTTGATTGTTGTATACTGGTTTAAAAAAAAGATTTTGATTATTATGGGGATGTAATATTCAATATTTTTTAATTTTTATTAAATTTCCACATTAGTTTTTATAAAAACCGATTCTGAATCATTAAAATAAAATAACACAGTTTTAAGAATCAGTTTTTGTGGAAACATATGATAAAAACCGGTTTGGAATCCTTTTTATAAGAAACCAATGCTGAAAACCAAACTGAAAACTATTTTAAGAATTGGTTTATGCATAAAATGACATTGAAAACTAAGAACACTATCATTTTCAATGTTATTTTTAAAAAAAATTATGCCAAAAACCTTATTTTTTACGCCGCCTATATAAACGATGATTAAAAAATGACATCTAAATTAAAAAAACCGATGTTAAATTGTCTTTTTTTGCACCTGTGACCTAAGACAATGTTTAGTAGTAGGTATGGGAATTTAATGTTTTCGGTTATTATATTTGGTCTCATTAATTCTATCAAGGTATTTGTGGATTTTATGGACTGAATCATTTAATGGTTCTTGGAATCTTTTGTTTTTATATTTATGATGATAATTTGGTGTACTCCAAGCCGGAGGAGGATAACATGGATTGTTTGGACATCATTCTTTGAAACTTTTGGTAATAGAATATTCCTTGTAGGATTTATAATATCGAGTTATTGATTAAAGAATTAATATGTTTGGGGTAGTTTATCTTAGATAGATTCATCTCAGTGAATTCAATGAAGATATAAATCGTGATGTACTGGGACAACACTATAAATGCGACTGAGATCCATAGTTTCTTGGGTTTGATTTTTTATTAAAGGCGGTCCATTCAAGATTTCTCCACACTAGAATCTATGATGATAGCTTTAACCCATAATAGTGTAGAGTTTGAGTTTAATTTTGAATTATAGAGTCTTTTGAGGAACTAAATGTTAATTCGACTTCAACTATAGTTTTTATTATTCCAAAACATTTTTAGGTTGTTATGTTTTCTGATATGCTTCTAGTATGAGTT
Source organism: Viscum album (assembly GCA_963277665.1). Classification (NCBI taxonomy): domain Eukaryota; kingdom Viridiplantae; phylum Streptophyta; class Magnoliopsida; order Santalales; family Viscaceae; genus Viscum; species Viscum album. The sequence continues at coordinate 165,079,408 of OY728158.1, read as the reverse complement.
TGGGGTGTGTCTTATGGTAGGGGAAACATGTAGTCGCCTATGACTCTCGCCAGTTATACTCTCATGATAAGAACTAGCCTACCTAGGATTTTGAGTTGGTAGTTACTATGAATGCACTCAAAATTTAGAATCACTACATATTTTGATAGTGGTTTATATTATATTCTGATTATAAAATCCTAAAGTATATTTTCACACAGAGGGATCTAAACTTGAGATAAATATTCTGGGTTGAGTATCTGTAAAATTTTGATTTTAATATTTCTTGTACTCATGAGAAATGGAATATAGTTTTTGAAGTGTTGAGTAGGAAATTACCCACTCATTTCATGAAGGAATTAGGTGAGGAGTGGTCTCTGATGATTTTGTTTGCTGAGATGAGCTTAGGAGTAGAAGAAGTTGTTGGGAAAGTGTTCTTGCCTTCAATAAAAGAAGAATAATCATTTTATTAGTTGTTTTAGATTGAGGAGTGTAACACCCCAATGGTCTAGGGATTTTTTAAAATAAATTTAACATCTTCTATAGCTTGTGTTACACTTAATGCCATGTTTTAAGAAACCAAGTAATAATTTTAATATTATTATTTAAACATGACCGTTATAACATATCCCTTAAACTTAGTAGTATGAATAAGAATAAAAACTTTATAAATATTAAGTATAATGTTTTTATATAAATAAAAACGATTGATAAAATTCACTTAATTTTTTATAAAGTCTTTAGATGTTTCAAAAGTACTATTTCCTCAAAAAAAAATTTAAAATAATAAATGTTATTTTGGAATTTTTTAGAAGATATATTTGAAAATATCAACATAATTTTTGAAATCTACATCTCAAAATTATATTTTAACTATTTTTTTATAATTTTTTGGAAATATTAATTTCTTGATGAATAATAAAACAAATATTTTCTATAATTTGTAAATTTCTCTTCATTTAAATAATTTACAAGTTCATTTTAATTTTAAAAAGGTTTTAAAAGTAAATTATGTTCACGTATATATCATTGGATCCAATTTAGTGCATTTTTACCAAATTTATATTGATTTCTATGTTTTAAAACATTCTATACTTATGAAAAGTTTCTCTTTGGAAAACCTCTTTTCATCGCGTCTACGGGTTTAATTTTAAATTAAAATTTCTCACTTATATGAATATAATATGGAAAAATGGTTTTCATATCTGTATCAGTATAATTAATGTTATATATTAAGGAAAAATTATTTTTTGATAATAATTAATAGTAAAAACAGTAAAGATCAATTAGAGTGGTTAAGCTTACAATTTTACCATAGGGATAAACTAAAAAGTTATGCGTTAAAATTTCCAAAAAACTTGTTAAAATAAAATTTAATGGCCATATTTAAACCTTATCACTTATAAGGGTTGATAATGAACCATTTTATATCGTTTTGGATTGTGAAAAACATTGTTACATTTTATTATTTCCAAAACGTCCCAGTGCATCCTCTCCCCCACTCATAAAAGGCCACCCCTCTCCCCTCATATTGACACTTCCAAAACCCTCCGGTTCATCCAATACATAAACACCTATCTTCTTATATTCCCTAAAATAATATTAGAGGCCTTATTTTCATTAGAAAACCCTTCTATGAAGGGTTTACATATAAAACTAAAGAGGATCTCTAAAGAATACGTAAAATTATAAATCATGGGGTTTTTTATATTTATTCTTATAACATAATAAAAATATTATTAAAACATGAGGATATAATAAAATAACTAAAAAAATATACTGATATGTTATTATGTTAATTTAATAACCTATATCTATCTCTTATTCTATCATGTTGCAATCGAGATCTTCGATCGTTTGTACAGTGGACTACTGTCTCACGAACTGTTTTAATTCATTTTCCATCACCACCTCTCATGGATGGATATAATGATGGATTTAAAAAATTTATATAAAATTAATGACTTCATTATACTTCTATAATTATAATATCACATATAACGTCTTACTTTCCTTTTTATGGGAATATGATAACGTCGATCGTGTGTACGGTGGACTACCTCCATGCGAAGCGATGTGATTCGTTATTCAATAATGATTTATATGGAAGGTAATGATGATATTTTTAATAAAATATGTGATATATATGATATAAAAATGATTATATAAATTTGATATATTATTTAACTTTGTTTTATTTTATCCATTCAGTAAATGGAAACAACGTTCATGCGTATGTGCGGCCTACCGTCTCCATGAACAGTGTAATTAAATTTCCATCTCTAACTTTATTGGATTAATATAAATACATAATTAATTAATATATATTTTATTTATATCATGGTTAAAATTATGGGTATTATTGAACCTATATCAAAGTAAAAGGATGAAAAATACCAAACAAAAACATACATGAGGGAACAAAGCAAAGATTACCAAAAACCTGATTTTAATAGGGAATTGTTAATAAATAGTTAATCAAAGGTCATATGTAAATCATATATGGAATGATAAAAATGATTGTGATTTTTAATACATTTATAATTAAATTTTAATTATTATACAATACATTCTAATGTGTAAAAAGGAAGTGGAGGCATAATTTAAGGGATTTTCACCTCAGTTTTATTTTTGTGGGACACATGCCTTATTCACCACTTGTTTCTTTTATGTGGTGTATATAACTCCAATGAATGTATTTTATGATACTTATCATGATAATTAATATAAAAAGACAATATTTTGTGATATTTATTCTCTTAAATAAATTCAATTACTTTAATAGCTTGTGTTGCACGCAACACTGAGTTTAATCAAATCACGATATACTATAAAATATTATTATTTTAACACGACTCTTATAAAAAAGCTATTAAACTGGAGGGAATTAATAGTATTAAGAAAATTATGAAACTATTATATTATATATTCAATATTTTTTTTAACATTCATCTAATATATTTTAAATACATAAGATAAGAATAATTCCAATTTTACGTATAAAAGCTATATTTTTCTAAATGCAATTTTTCCACCTTTTAACGACACACTATTTTCAAATCTAAATTTGGAAACTTTTAAAAATTATATTTGAAAAAATAAAATTAATTTCTAAAATTGGAAAATAAAAATTATCTTAGATGGAATTTTTAGTATTTTTTAGAAAATATTTATTTTACAATGAATAGTGAAAATACCGATTTTCATAAAATTTTCAATTTCATTATATTGAAGCATATTTATGATTTGAAATAGATATAAATTTAACAAAAGAAATATTTATTTATAAATAATATAAACCTTTTAATTTCAATCATACTTTTATATTATTTTTTTATAAGTACATATTAGACTTGAAAATACTATTTTCAAGAAAACTGTTTTTCGCTGTGTTTTGTGGGATTAATTTTACTTTAAATTCTAGAAATTATATGATTTAATTTTTGAAAAATGTTTTCCATATTTTTAAAATGATGTAAAAATTTATTAAATATGATAAGGATTATAAAATTACCCTACAACTTTCAAAAAAATATTATTTTAATATTTATATTATCCCCTTAAATTAAAAGGGTGTTGTTAGAGTTATTTAATGGACACTTTATATATAAAATGACTTTGATATTATTTAAATTAAATGAAATCATAAAAATGTCACTTTCTTTGTATTAAACATCTTTTAATTGTACAAATGATGAGAAAGGTTGGTTATGAACGATTATAAGTGTCCTTTTTAACTTAATAAACGTATTTTCGTGATATAAATTTATTTATGATTTTTGGGGATGATTTGGTTCAGGTTATGATATTTATAATATTTTATTTAAAGAAAAGACCAAGATGTCACATTCACATTTTAAAAAATATATTTTTTGAATATGGTTTTATTCTTGATGTATATTATTCTATTGATAATATTTTGAAATATAAATAGTTTAATAGATCATGGAATTTTATTTTAAATTTCTAGTGAATAAATAATTACCTTTAATAATTATAAAACGATGATGTAGTAATTATATTATTAATGAAAGAAAAAATATTAAAATAAATAAAATTTGAATTAATTAATGTGATACAAGAAATTTATGGATTGCTATGACATATTAGTGGTTTGTTAATTTTTTTTAAGTTATCTTGTTATCTTTGTTTTCTTAATGTCAAAGCAATGAATAATGTCAAAATCGACACTAATAATAATTTGTCAATATAATATTTTAATAAATTATTTAAAAATCATAAAAAAATAATTATAAATAAGTATTGATTATTATTTTGTCTAAAATTTTATAATTTTTTCATTTTTGGTCCAATTGACATTTTATAAGTATAAATTACCACCTTTTAATATTTTAAAGTTTTTTACTATAATTAAAATTTAAACAGGTTAATTAAATTCAATCAAAATGATAAGGATTAAACTAAAACCAAAACATGTAAATTTTTTATTTTATAATGATATTGAAACCCTATATAATATTATATAATAATACATGGCCATTTTGAGGTATTTTTTTAGAAAAATAAGTAACTATAATTAAATATTTTGAGGATTTCCTAGGCTGCCCCTCACCTCAATTATAAATTGGGACTCCTTCCTTCATTTTATTTCACCACCATTTTCCTTATATATCAAAAATAATATGTAAATTTGTTTTATAAGAATCCTTATTTATGTTCATGAGGTTCTGGTCCTTCCAAAATACAAACCCTAAATCCCTTTAGAAGAGATTAAAAGAAGTCTTCCGAAGATGAGATAATTGTCTTTATCGATTCTATCAAGTTTATCTATTATTCCACTCCCAATACATGTGTAGTTTTTATGATATTATAAAATGTATAGTATCATAAATATGATGATATGTTATTTTGATTATGTTATAACCATGTTCCACCTTTTATCCATCCTACAAAAAATAAATGCACCGCGCGGGCGTACATACGACTTACCGTCTCCACATTGTTGTGCAATGTTTTTATCACGAAAATTATTGGATGGTTATAAAGATATAAATAATTGATATATATTAAAAATATGACATAATAGTGGTTTTGGGAAAATTTATATACCATCCAGTTCCTTTCCATTCATTATTAGGGGAATGATACTATCGCTCATGCGTATATACGACCCATCGTCTTCAAGATGTGATATGATTCATTTTCCATGTTCACCATTATATAATGATTATAAAAATATATATAATGAATAAATTTTATATCTATGACCATAATATCATTCTATAGATGATTTAACTACATACTATTCACAAAAACTAGAACTTAAATGACAAAACATGCATAAGAAAATAAAGGAGTTAACACCCAAAAAAAGGGAAGTAACAAAATATTATTAACGAAACAGTGATAAAATTATATAATAGGATCATATATTATATAATAAACATTAATATATTTCTTTTTTATATTACTAACATGCATTAAATCATTATACATTAGATTTAAGTACATTTAACCAAAAGGAAACATAAAGTAAGAGACTTCGTCTCAATTTATATTTCATTTAGACTTACATGATGTTATGCATTTAATAATTTTTATGTGGTGCATCTAATACCATTTTGAGAAAAATTTCCATTTTAAATTATATTTATCTTAAATAATTATATTATTTATAACATGGTTATTATTATTTCTTAATCCATATACTATTTTAACATATGATGTTAACTTTGAATGTTATTTGATTAACTGGTGGAATATTGATAAATCTGCATCCTCTACTCAATAAAGATATTCAATGATAAGGAATTTTATTGAAAAATTTAATGTATTATTAGATATATAAATAATTCTTTGTACTTGTAGTTATGGGATGATCTTGACATTTTATATCCCCATAGTGCATCAACAAGTCTCATGAGAAAAAACAATTTTCCAAATTAAAATGGTTTTTTCCTATATTTTTAAATCATCCTATGAAAGGTCTTTATGATAGTATTATCATGTTCTAGATACATTCTGTTTGATTATTCAAAATTCCCTTCATTTATATTTATTTATTACAATCCATTAAATTTTAACTATGAAAAAATCTTTAATTGTAATTATTTATCAGGTTATTGATTAAATGGCATGTGTGTCTGGTTATTTAACTTTCGATGTGTATTATGAATTATTGAATATGTTTCACTTATTACTGATTTATGATTAAATTTTAAGTAACCTTAATGAGTTTTTTATCTCACCCTTTTATTTGTTTCACTTCCCTAGGTTATGAAGGTTAAATCCTTGAATAAGTGTCAAGGAGGAAATTTATTTTCCTTTATTTTTTTGTATGACTAATTACCAATGTAATAAGTTAACCATTTTTGTTTTTAGTTCTTCAATGCTAATTAACTGATCAATCCTCGATGATGTGATCCCCTGTATCTATTCCATTTTAATAAAGTAAGGCCTCGACTCTAGGCCACTGGGGTTGGGGTGGTTATATTCGGTTACAGATAAGGTTTAATAGAAACCTTAAGAACTAAATGTTAAATAGAACAAGAGATTTATAATAATTTCTTATAGTGAGATTTTTTACTCATTAATCACAATGATTTTGAGCTAAATCAATGTGTACCATTATTTAGTGATGACACCAAATAGAATGAAAGGAATAAATACCAACAGACAATGTAGGGATATACCCATCCGGAATGTCAACATTGTTAGTGTTGGAGATGAGCATATCATGACCATATTTGGAAATATTACATAGGAAATGATGAATAACTTTGCTACACCTTTGTTGGATAGTTTCATGAGACAGAAGACCCCATATTTTAGGGGGACTACTAATCCAGTGGTAGCTGAGTAATGGATGAAATCCATTGAAAATATATTTATGGCATTGGGATGTGATTAAAGGGAAAAGGTAGTGCTAGTGCTATATTTATTAAAGAGAGATTCCAATCAATTGTGGTCATTGATCAAGACTACTATGGAGGAAGATGAAATATAAGACATTGAATTGAGAACTTTTAATGAAACATTAGTAAGAAAAAATTTCCTCTACGAGCAACAAACTGAAATTAAGAGAAAATTACCAAGCTCAAAGAAAAATAAAGTGAGTGTTGCATAGTATGAGGCTACCTTCACAGGACTAGTTATATATGCTATAGATTATGTATGTGTTACAGAAAACAAGTCAGATCATTTCTTTTTAAGGTCTTACGGAAAGTCTTCAGAGGTCACTGGCTTCTAAAATGTTTTCATAATATATTTATTAGTATTATGAACCACCAAAATGGAAAAGGTATTTTATAGATCATGTTTGTTAAATGGAAATCAAGAGAATAAGAGGTTATATGATATCTATGAAAAAGGTAAAGCATCAAAGAAGAATAGTGGAACAATGAAATTCCCATTATGCAAAAATTGGAGAAAACATTATCCTGGTAAATGATTGAAATTAATTGTAGTTTTTTATAAGTACGCTGGAAAGGGTGATCGATAAAATGAATGAAATAGGAAGAAACAAATAAATGATGTTCAAGACTTTAACTATAAATAAATGCGGCATTATTAAAATAAATTTCACAAGTGTCAGGGGATTCCACCAAAGAAGACGAAAATGGGAGACGGACAAGATTATGCAATCACTACAAGTGAAGTAAAAGTACCCAATGACGTGGTGAAAGGTACATTAATCCTATCTTAAAATTTAGAAAATTCTATATTAGCTCACTATTTTATATCTACACAATTTTAATTAAAATTAGATATTTACCTTTTATTTAATGAGTTATTTGTTATTCAGAAATCCAAATGGGAGTTTCCTTGAAAAAGAATTTGTTAGGTAGTCCCCATTATGACACACAAACATCCTTTATTTTCTAACCATATAATCATTATTGTGGTTAGATTTGATATTATCAACAGTATGGACTAGGTTTCAAATTATGTTTTGAAATTTTTTTCCAAGAAAAAAGAAATTGTGATTTGTGAGGAAGATGTATAATTCATTATATTTAGAGTTGAAAATTCATTATCTGATTCTTATCTAGATCCACCATTAGTATCTCTTCTGATTGAAATTATGGGGGAGGTAGAGAAAAAAAATATTAGGATGAAGAATGTAATTATCAAAGTTAGAATGTACCTATTGTATGAGAACACATTAATGTATTTCAAACAGAATTTCCTAGACACCCCCAGAGCATGAATTTGATTTTACCATTGATTTAATCCTTGCTGAAAAATCAATATAAATGTATTCTCATTGAATGTCCACTGTGGAAAAGTGAAGCCGAAGAGACAACTATCGGATTTTATTAATAAAGGATTTAATCACCTTGGTGTTTCTCCATGGGGATCCCATATTCTTTTATTAAGAATAATGATTGACCCATGAGGATGTGCAGTAATTATAGAGATATTAGTGCTATTAGGACAAAGAAAAAGTATCCAATTATTCTCATTGATGATTTATTTGATAAAATTCAAGGAGATAAATATTTTTTAAAGATTGATATTCTTTCTGTGAACCATTAATTTTGAGTAAACAAGGAAGACATTCTAAAGAAAACCTTTTAGATGAGGTATGGATATTACGAGTTTACATTAATGTTGTTTGGATTGACTAATGAACATTCAATTTTTAGAGATCTAATGAATATATTATTCAAGTAATATCTTGATTTTTTTGGTATTAATTTATGATATCTTGGGGTATTATAAAATATATAAAATCCATGAGAATCGTTGGTTGATCATTCTTGAGGCTCTTAGAATGAAAGAGTAATATGAAAAGTTTATAAATTTTGAATTCTGGCTTTAGGAAATCTCTTTTATTCTCTATATTGTCTCTAAGGATGGAATCATAGTTAATCCTATAAATACAATGGAAATTCAATAATATCTGAAATTAATGAAAATTACCAAGGTGTGTAGTTCCATTAGTTTAACAGGTTACTATTTTAATTTTGTTTAGAAATTTTTTTGATTGGCTATCACATTAACAAACCTCACAAGTAGAGGTGTTAAGTTCGCATGGAAAAAAGAATGTGAATAAGTTTTTGAATAATTGAAGAGAATATTGGTTATTTCTAATATTTTAAATCTATTATTTGGAAATGATGGGTTTGGGATATACGCTGATGCATCGAACCAATGATTGGGTTGTGTCCTTAGAAAAAATGAAAAGTTATTGAATATTAATCAAGACACTGGAAGACACATGAAAAAAATTATATAACTCACAATCTTGAGTTAGAAGCTATAATATTTCTCTGAAGATATAGAGAAAATATCTCCATGGTGAAAGATGTTAGATATATATAGATCAAAAGAGTTTAAAATACATATTCTCATAAAAAGAACTCAAGATGTGGAAAATATGATGGCTTGAGTTACTCAAGGATTATTATTGTTAAATACTCTACCAACTAAGAAAATCAAATAAGGTAGAAAATTCATTATCCAGGAAAGAACATGGAGTTCTGACCCTAATGAGGATTGAGTGATATCTTATGTTAAAAGATTTAGTAAAATTTGATATAGTAATTAATAAATACGGTTAAAACCACCTGTTTTTCAAATTATTTCAAAGCCATATTTGTTATAAAATATAATGAGTTCTTAGTATGACGATGAGAATCTTTATAATATAATTAAAGCTATAAATGATGGAAAATTGGATGGTTTTTATTACAAAGACGGTGTTCTGAAATTTGAGAAGAGGTTATGTGTTCCATCCATAACTATGCTAAAAAGGGAACTAATTTATGATGATTATACCTCAAATTTCTCTATATATCATGATAGTACCGGGATGTATAGAGATATGAAGAAACATTTTTGGTGGGATAATATGTAGCAAGAAATTGTGGACTATGTGTCATGATTCCTAGTTTTTCAAAAATTTAAGCCTAAGAGAAATTTTTCTATAGTATTTGTGCAACCTCATTCTATACTTTTGTGAAAATAGTATGGAATTATGGTATAATTTTTCATAATACTATCAATGAAACCTAAAAATAATGACACAATATGGGTTATTGTTGATCACTTTACTAAATAGACACATTTTCTTCCTATAAGATAAGATTTACCACATGAGCACCTAGAAAGAATCCATATTAATGATGTTTTAAGCATTCATTGTTCACCTTGATCAGTTGTTCCTAATTGAGATCCCTATTTTACAAAAAAATATTGGAAGAATCTTCATAAGGCTCTATATACTAATCTTTATTTCAGCACCACCTACCATCCTCACACTGATATACAATATAAAATGACTATTAAAAAATTTGAATACATATTGAGATCATGATCACATGAGTTTCATTGTATGTGGGATTAATTTTTACCTTTGGTAGAGTTTTCCTACAAAAATAGTTTCCATTCAAGTATTGAAATGGCACCCTGTGATGCATTTTATGGAAAGAGATGCCACACTCCAACTTATTGGTGTGATTTTGTTGAAAGGAAACTTATATAACAAAAAATTATTTAAGAGACAATGAAAAAGGTAAAGACTATTCAATTTCATATTAAAGCATATAAAAGTATGCCAAATATTTATTCTTACAAACAGAGAAAGTTTTTTTAATTTCATTTGGGAAATCATGTCTTTCTGAAAGTATCTCTGTAGAACGGAGTCATAAGGTTTAGTAAGAAAGTGAAACTAAGACCCCGGTAACTTGGACCATTTTAAATTATATAAATAATTTTAGCTATTTATTTCAGCATTATGATTCCATATAGTCTCTCGAAAGTTCATGATGTGTTCCACATAACATAATTAAGGAAGTACAAGAAAAATCCAATGCATGTAACCCCCTATGAAGAAATAGAACTTGAACCTAATCTATCTTACAATGAAGAGCCTATAGAGATTCTTGAAATTAGAGATCCAATGTTGGGGAATCATAAGACTCAATTGGTAAAGGTTCTTTGGAGAAAATATAAAATGGATGAAGTAATGTGGGAACTTGAGGTTGTTATGAAGATGAATCACCCTCATCTATATATTTGTTAATATTCCTTTTCATTTTGCGGATGATTTTTTTTGAAGGAGGTAAGAATATGATGACACAATATTTTATAATATTTATTTTCTTAAATAAATTAAATTACTTAAATATATTACTTTTTATACAACACCGAGTTTAAACAAGCCGTGAAATAGTATTAAATATTATTATTTGAACATGACTATTTTAAAATAGCCATTAAATTGGAAGGAATGAATATTATTAAAAAATTTAGGAAATTAATATATTATATATACAATAAATTTTTTCAAAAATCATCTATTATATTTTAAATATATAATATAAGAATAAATCTAGTTTTATGCATAAAAAGGTATATTTTTCTAAATATATTTTTACGGCCTTTTATTGACACACTTATTTTAAATCTAAATATTGAAACATTTATAGATTAAATTTTACAAAATAAAATTCAATTTTAAAATAATAATGTAAAAATTATCTTAGGTTTAATTTTTTTTATTTATCCGAAAGTATTTATTTCAGTATGAATAGTGAAAAATACAGATTTTTATAAAATTTTCTATTTCATTATATTAAAGACACTTTATTAATTGAACATGATATAAAGGGAAATGAAGAAATTTTTATTTATAAATAATCTATTACATTTTATTTTAATTATCTATATATCTTATTTCGGTATAAGTACATTTTTGGGTATAAAAATACATTTTTTAAGAAAATTATTTTTCATTGTATTTTTCAAGATCAATTTTAGATAAAATTATGAAACTTATATGTTTTGAATTTTGATTTTTTTCCATATTTGGATCCATAAAGTCCAAATTTAGTTAATAATTCCCTTATAATTTTCTCCAATATGAATTTTAACCAAGGTAATTTTTAAGACCACAGTAAAGGATAAATTGAGTAATTTAAGATAAAAATAATATGATAAGCATTATAAAATTACCCTAGAACTTTATAAAATATTATTGGATGAATTATATTTAATCCTTAATAACTAATGTTTAAATTTTAGTTATTTAATGTACACTTGTACATGAAAATGACATTGATATTATTTAAATTAAATAAAATCAGAAAATGTCACTTTCTTTGACTTAAACTTCTCTTATGTGTCTAAAAGGGGAGAAACATTATTTATGAATTAATTTAAGTGTTAATTTTTAATTTAATAATATTATATTTATTATATAAATTTATTTATTATTTTTTCGGACCATTTGGATGCAGTTATGATATTTATAATATTTTATTTAAAGAAAAGACCTAGAAGTCACATTAATATTTTTATAACTATTTTTTAATATGGTGTCACTAAGAATATATATTCAAATATAGATATCATTTATTATGATAAAATATTTATCTATATAATGGTATTTTATTTTAAATATTTAGTGAATAAATAATTATCTTAAATAATTATAAAATCGTGATAAAGTAATTATTTTTTTAATGAAACAATAAAATATATGATATTAAAAATATTAAATTGAATAATTTTAATTAATTAATGTGCTAAAAAAATTTTATGGATTATTTTGACATATTAGGATTATATTAATTTTTTTTGATGTTATCCTATTTTCTTGAATTTATTTATGTCAAAGTAATGAACAATGTCAACATTGTCTTGAATTATATTTTATCTAAATAATATATTATTAAATTATTTAGAAATTATAAAAATATTTAAAAATAAATATTTACTATTATCTTGTAAACAAATTTCATAAATGAGCCATTTGTCTTCTAATTGACATTTTATAAGTAAAAATTAACACCTTTTAATATTAAATAAATTGTAACCATAATTACATTTAAGATAGGTTAATTAAATTCAATATAAATGATACAGTTTAAAATAAAACCAAATCATATAAATTTTTTGTTTTTTATGAGATTAAAACTTTATCTCATATTATATATGAATCCATGTCCATTTTTGGGTATTTTTATTGAAAATTGATTTATTTGGTTTAATATTTTTAGAATTTCCAATGCTTCCCCACATATCTATTATAAAAGGGAAAACCTTCCATATTTTAATTTCACCACCTTGGGACTTTTATATGCACCAAAATCTATCCATTTATATTTTAAACATACTTATTTATGTTCTTGAGGTTTTTATACTTCCAAAATACCAACCCTAAATCCATTAATAAAATATCAAAGGAAGTTCGTCGAAGAAGAGGTAATTGTCTTTATCGATTCTCTCAACTATATTTATTCTTCCACTTCTTATTCACATGTCATTTAAATGATGAGTTAATAACTCTAGTATCATATATATGATGATATTTTATTATGATTATGGTACAACCATTTTACAGATTTTATCCATCCTATGAAAATAAATGCATCGCACATGCATACGTTCGACTTACCGTCTCCACACTATGGTGTAATATGGTTTTCATCACCACAATTTTTAGATGGACATAATGTTGGAAATAATGTATATATATTATAATTATGAAATAATATTGATTTTGGAAAATTTTATATACAATCCACTTCCTTATCCTTTCACTATTAAGGGAATGATACGATCGGTCCTGTGAATGTTCGACCTATCATCTCCCCAATGTGATGCGATTCATTTTCCATTTTCACCTTTCAAGAATTATTATAACTATATCTATATATATATAATTAATAAATATGACATATATAACCTTAATATCATTCTATAGATGACAGAACTACATCCTTTGCACACAAACAATGACTTACATGAGAAACATGCATAGAAAAATGATGCAGTTAACATGAAAAAGCAGGGCAATAATGAAATAATATAAAGAAAATAGTGATAACACTACTAGAATATTGGGCTTTGAGGCCCCCTGACATGGTAGGTACCCAATAACGACTGCCATTGGCAGTCACTTCCCTTTGTAAAATAAATTTATGGCTTCGACACCCCCCTGTCGCCGCCCTCCTCCGCCCTCCCCGCACGCCCTCCCCCGCCGCCCTGCCTCGCCATGCGCCCCGCCACCCTCCCACGCTCGACGCCATTTCCACCCTCCACCCTCGTCGGCCTCTGTCCTCTATACGCCCTCCGCCCTCTGCCCTCCCACTCCGGCCGCCCTCCAGCCATCCTCCACTCCCCTCCGACATCCCTCCGCCCTCTGGCCTCTTCCCCCTCCATCTCCTACCCCTCTGCCCTACTCCCTCCGCCCTCAGCCCTCCACCCCTCGGCCCTCCCCACCACCCTGGACAGCCCCCCCCCCCCCCCCGCACCCCGAACAGCCCCCCCCCCCCCCCCCCGCACCCTAAACTCCCCCCACACCCCAGACAAGCCCCCCCCCCCCCCCCCCCCGCCCCGTACAGGCCCCCCCGCACCCCGAACGCACCCCCCCCCCGGACCCCGGACCCCCCCGTACCTTGGAAAGCCCCCTCGCATCTCGGAAATCCCCCCACTCCGAACATCCCCCCACACCCTGAACAGCCCCCCCACACCCCGAACAACCCCCCTCACCCCAGACACCCCCACACAAAACATCCCCCCCCCCCCCCCCGCTGCCCATCCCCCCGTCCCCTCACTGCCTCCTCTCCTCCGACTCCCCGCTGCCGCCGCCCGTCCCCTCCCTCTCCGCACCACCTTTGGCTCTGGATCCCCTTCGCTGCCTCTCCTCTCCCTCACAGCACCACCTTTGGCTCCCCTCCCTTCTAGGTTTGTAGCACAATCAGGTATGACAGGGACATTCCCTTACATTATTATTTTATCAATGGTTCATAAACAAATGATTTGTATTTATTTTAAATAAAGTTGATTTGAAAAATGAAATTGTAATAAGTATTGTGTAAATGTTTGTTATACAGATACTATTATGGATAAGAGTTGGATTGATCTTCCAAATCAAACGTCTAGAGAATATTTCAATGGCATTATGAAATTTATTAACTTCACCAGAGGATTTTAAAGTGACTATATTAGTTGTCCACGTAGCAAATGTGCTAACAGATATCAATTCACACGAGATATTATTTGGGAGCACCTATTCTTTAATGGATTTCTGAAAAATTATATGTGTTGCACTCGTCATGGAGAAGAATCTGTTCGTTTTCAAAATACAGATGCAGCTCAGATGGATGTTAACGCATGGATGAATGATTCAATGCCTGAAATGCTTACTAAAATAGTACGTGGGTTTGATCCTGAAGGCATTGACATCCAGAATCTTGAGACTGGTGAGATAAATCTTCACTCTGGTGTAGATCGTGATTCGAGGAGATTTTATGAAGCACTTGATGATGCAAATATAGAATTATATCCTGGATGTACTTCTTACAATAAACTGTCATTTATCGTGGAGTTGTTGCATTTGAAGACTTTGAATAATTCGTCAGACACATCATTCGACATGCTTTTAGTGTTATTGAAAAAGGTTCTTCCTGTCGATGCTAAGATTCCCGAGTCGTATTACAACGCTCATAAGTTGACAGAGAACTTAGGTTTTATATATGAGACCATAAATGCATGTGAAAACAAAAGTATGTTGTTTAGAAAGGAAATTTCCCATTTGGATATTTGTACGGTTTGTGGTGCTTCCAGGTGGAAAGAGAATAGGGGAAATGAGACTCATCAAAGTCAGATTGCGATACAGGGGAAACTGATTTCCATAAAGAAAATGCTTTACTTTCCCCTTAAACCGAGGTTGAAAAGATTTTTTAGGTCATCTAAAGATTCTAATTTAATGATATTCCATGTAGAAAGAGTTCATGAAAGTGATATGTTAACCCACCCGGCAGACTCTCAAGCATGGAAGGATTTTAATAGGAGACATCTCAACTTTGATAAATATGTTTTTAATGTATGATTGTGGTTGGCAGTAGATGGTTTCAATCCATTCAAGTCTATGGTTGGTGCAACTCATAGCACATGGCCTGTGGTGTTGGTTCCATATAATCTCCCTCTGTGGCTTTGTATGAAGAAAAAATTTATATTAATTTCCACTCTTATTGATGGACCTAAAAGTCCGAGGGACAAGATTGATGTTTAACTTCAACCATTGATTGATGATTTGAATGAATTTTGGGGCGATGGTGTGATGACTTATGACTACGAAACGAATGAAATGTTCAAACTGTAGGCTGCTTTATTATGGACAATCAATGACTTCCCAGCTTATGAAAATTTGTCAGGCTGGAGTAAGAAAGAGGAATTTGCATTCCCGTGTTTCAATAAAAGTAAAAAATATGTATGGATTAAACATTCCAAAAAATGGGCATACATGGGTCACAAACGTTTTCTCCCCCTTTAGCACAGGTTCAGAAAGGACAGAGTGGCATTTGATGGTTCTAGAGAGTTCATCCCAACACCAAATATCATGAGAGGAGTTGAAATGTTATCGCAAATTGAGGAAGAAAACATCCACACAGTATATGAAATTTAGGATTTGGTGGCTCCTCAAGTACGTAATATTCATGCTGCGGGTAGGCAGTGTAGTCACAATTGGAAGAAGAAAAGTATTTATTATAGTCTTTTATTTTGGAAAACTAACATGCTGAGGCATAATTTGGATGTCGTGTACATTGAAAAAAATGGTTGTGATAACATATTGTGGACCATTTTAGGTGTCAGCGGAAAATCAAAGGACCATGTTAATGGACGCAGTGATTTTAAAGAAATGCGTTTAAGGAAACAATTTCATTTACAGTCAGCTGAGGAAAACAAGGAATATATGCCTACTGCAGAGTATACGATGACTGCAAAGGAAAAAAAGACGTTTCTTTCCATTTTGAAGATGGTCAAGGTGCCTAATGCTTACTCTTCTAATATTTCAAAGTGTGTGAATCTTATGAGAATGACATTGCAAGGGTTTAAATGTCATGACAATCACATACCACTTCAGCAGTTGATTCCAATCACAATTTGTGATTGTTTATCCCCCAATGTTGTTCAGTCGTTGATTGAGATGAGTAATTTTTTAGACAGCTTTGTTTAAGAAATCAATGAATAAATGATTCAAAAATTTTGTAGGACTGAATTGTACTTACGCTTTCTCACTTTGAGAAAATTTTCCCCCCTCATTTTTCTATGTTATTGTCCACTTGACAGTGCACCTAACTGATGAAGTAATGGCTGCTAGTCCAGTGCAATTCAGGTGGATGTATCCTGTTGAACGGTATTAGAGTACATTGAAAATATTTTTATGCAACAGATCTCGTCTCGAGGCATCAATAGACAATGGTTATTGGATAGATGAGTGTACTAATTTTTGTGCAGAATATCTTACGGATCTTGAAACAAAATTAGATAAGCCCTCTCGGATTCACGATGGTCCAGTTAGAGAAGGAACCACATTTGATATGGACAACATCAAGTGGATACAAGAACATTGATATATCTTGTTCAATAATCCATCAGTTTCACCATCAATGCAGTAAGTATCATATGACAACAACTTCGGTGTGAATTGTGAAATGGTCGGATAGATGACACGTCAATCGGAGGTGCCGTTTGATAGCGGTGACCGAAAACGCTTTTCTGGAGTCATAAAACACCAAAACGGAATTTCATGGATGAATTTAGAGAAAAAATGCTCTGAATGACCTGAAACCACACGAGAATGATCGGAATATTATTCTTGAGATGCAGGAGGAGATGGCATGTCCATCGGACGTGCGGCGCGCGCGGTACGACCGAATGTGTCATTTTCAGCAGTTCGACGCGCTCTTAAAGGGCGCGCTGGGTGTTCAAAACCACCCGAACGACCTTGGAATGCCACAAAATCATACGACAACAACCGTGGTGTGAATTGTAAAATGGTCAGATAGACAACACGTCAATCGGAGGTGTCGTTTGACCGCGGTGACTGGAAATGCATTTCCAGAGTCATAAAACACCAAAACGGCGTGTCACCGTCGAATTCACAGAAAACGTACTATGAATGACCTGAAAATTCACGAGAACAATAGGAATATTATACGTGATATGAAGGAGGATAGGGCACATCCATCAGATGTGCGGTGTGCATGGTACGACCGAATTTATCATTTTCAGCAGTTCGACGCGCTCTTAAAGGGCGCACTAGGTGGTTAAAACCACCTAAACGACCTCAAAATGCCACGAAATCATACGACAACAAACTGTGATGTAAATTTTGAAATGGTAGGATAGAAGGAATGTCAATCAGAGGTGTTTTTTGACTGTGGTGACCGAAAACACTTTTCTGGAGTCATAAAACACCAAAACGGCGTGTCACAGTAGAATTCAGAGAAAACGTGCTCCGAATGACATGAAACCGCACAAGAACAACATGAATATTATTCTTGAGATACCGGAGAAGACAGAACATCCATCGGACATGTGGTGCATGTGGTACGACCGAATGTGTCATTTTTAGCAGTTCAGCGCGCTCTTAAAAGGTGCGTTGGGTGGTCAAAACCACCAGAACGACCTCAGAATGCCACAAAATCAATCGAAAACAACTGCAGTGTGAATTGTGAAATGGTAAGATAGAAGACATGTCAATCGGAGGTGTCGTTTGACCACGGTGACCAGAAATACGTTTCCAGAGTCATAAAACAACAAAAGGGTGTGTCACGATCGAATTTAGAGAAAATGTGCTATGAATGACCTGAAAATGCATGAGATTTATAGGAATATTATTCGTGAGATGCAGGAGGAGACGACACATCAATCAGATGTCTGACGCGTGCGGTACGACTGAATGTGTCGTTTTCAGCAGTTCGGTGCACTCTTAAAAGGCGAGTTGGGTGGTGAAAACCACCCAAATGACCTCGGAATGCCACGAAATCCTACGACAACAACCGCGGTGTGAATTGCGAAATTTTACAATAGACGGCACGTCAATCAGAGGTGGCTTTTGACCGCGGTGACCAGAAACGCATTTCTGGAGTCATAAAACACCAAAACGGCATGTCACGATCGAATTTAGAGAAAACATGCTCCAAATGACCTGAAACCGCATGAGAACAATAGCAATATTATTCGTGAGATGAAGGAGGAGACAGAATTTCCATAAGACGTGCAACACACACTGTATGACCGAATGTGTCGTTTTCAGCAGTTTGACGCGCTTTTAAAGGGCGCGATGAGTGGTCAAAACCACCCAAAAGACCTCAGAATTCCACAAACTCATACTACAACAACCGAGGTGTGAATTTTGAAATGGTCAGACAGAAGGAACGTCAATCGGAGTTACTGTTTGACCACGGTGACCGGAAACGCGTTTCTAGAGTCATAAATCACCAAAACTGCGTGTCACGGTCGAATTCAGAAAAAACATGATCCGAATGACCTAAAACTGCACAAGAATGATAGGAATGTTATTCGTGAGATGCTGGAGGAGACGACACATCCATCAAACGTGCGGCGTGCGTGGTACGATCGAATGTGTCATTTTCAGCAGTTCGGCGCGCTCTTAAAGGGCGCACTGGGTGGTCAAACCCACCCAAACGACCTCGGAATGCAACGAAACCATACGACAAAAACCATGGTCTGAATTGTTAAATGGTCAGATAGACGACACGTCAATCGGAGGTGCTGTTTGACCATGGTGACTGGAAACGTGTTTCTGAAGTCATAAAACACCAAAACGGAATGTCACTGTCGAATTCAGAGTAAACATATTCCGAATGACCTAAAACCGCATGATAACGATAAGAATATAATTCCTGATATGCAGGAGGAGACATAACATCCATCGGACGTGCAGTGCGTGCGATACGACCAAATGTGTCGTTTTCAGCAGTTCGTCGCGCTCTTAAAGGGCGCACGGGGTGGTCAAAACCACCCAAACAACCTCGGAATGCCATGAAATCATACGAAAACAACCGCAATGTGAATTGTGAAATGGTCGGATAGATGGGACATCAATCGGAGGTGTCGTCTGACCGCGGTGACTGAAACACGTTTCCGGGGTCATAAAACATCAAAACGGCGTGTCACGACCGAATTCAGAGCAAACATACTCCGAATGACCTGAAACTGCATGAGAACGATACAATTATTATTAGTGAGATGCAAGAGGAGACGAAACGTCCATATGACATGCGATGCACATGGTACTTCTGAATGTGTCATTTTCAGCAGTTCGACGTGCTCTTAAAAGGCGCTCTCGGGGGTCAAAACCACCCGACGACCTTAGAATGCCACGAAATCATATGACAATAACCGCAGTGTGAATTGTGAAATGGTCAGATAGAAGGCACGTCAATCGGATGTGCAGTTTGACCTCGGTGACCGGAAACACGTTTCCAAATTCATAAAACACCAAAATGGACTTTCATGGTCGAATTCAGAAAAAACATTCTATTAATGACCTGAAACCGCACGAGCATGATAGGAATATTATTCGTGAGATGCAGGAGGAGAAAAAACGTCCATCAGACATGTAGCGCATGCGGTACGACCGAATGTGTCATTTTCAGCAGTTCAGCGCGCTCTTAAAAGGCGCACTGGGTGGTCAAAACCACCCGAATGACCTCATAATGTCACAAAATCATACGACAACAACCGCAATGGGATTTGTGAAATGGTTGGATAAAAGTCATGTCAATCGGATGTGCTATTTGACCGCGGAGACTGGAAACACATTTCCGGAGTCATAAAACGCCAAAACGACATGTCACGGTCGAATTCAGAGAAAACGTGCTCTGAATGACTTGAAACCACTTGAGAACGATATGAATATTATTAGTGAGATGCAGGAGGAGACGGCACGTCAATCGGACATGCGGCGTGCGTGGTACGACTGAATGTGTTGTTTTTAGCAGTTCGACGTGCTTTTAAAGGGCGCGGTGGGTGGTCAAAACCACCCAAACGACCTCGGAATACCACAAAATCATACAAAAATAAATGCAGTGTGAATTTTAAAAATGGTCGGATAGACGAAATGTCAATCGGAGGTGCTGTTTGACCGCGGTGACCAAATACGCGTTTCCAGAGTCATAAAACACCAAAACAGCATGTCACGGTCGAATTCAGAGTAAACATTCTCCGAATGACTTGAAACCGCACGAGAATGATAGTAATATTATTCGTGAGCTATAGGAGGATGAGGAACATCTATCGGAAGTGCGGTGTGTTCGATACAACTGAATGTGTTGCTTTCAGCAGTTCGACCCGCTCTTAAAGGGCGCGCTGGGTGGTCAAAACCACCTGAACGACCTCGGAATGCCACAAAATCATACGAAAACAACCTCGGTGTGAATTTTGAAATGGTTGGATAGACGACATGTCAATCGGAGGTTCCATTTGACTGCGGTGACCGGAAATGCATTTCAAGAGTCATTAAACACCAAAACGGCGTGTCACGGTCAAATTCAGAGCAAACATGCTCTGAATGACCTGAAACTGCACGAGAATGATAAGAATATTATTTGTGAGATGCCGGAGGAGACGAAACATACATCGAACATGCGGTGCATGCATAAAAAATTCATTTTAATACAATAAAAAACACATTCCTATACTAAAGCAAAGACTCGAAAATAAGAAAAACAAATTCAAAAATGATATCATTTCTTAAATTGGTGGTTTTAAATTATTATAGTTCCCATGAGATGTCAGATTTCATCTAATTATATGTATATAGTAACTGAATAATGATGTCAAATTTACATTTATTTTGTTTAGTTTTCTTTGTATCTTATTGTATGTTTTTAAAGTAGATGGTTGTGGATCGTTGAAGCACATCTATCTTTTATTTTTTATAATGATCTTGATGTTTATTGTGTTTGGATTTGTTTTTCATTTTTTATGATTTACATGCTTTTTTTATTCTGTACCATGAAATTTGTTTTAATTTTTTTTTCTAGTGTATCGACCTCCATTGGGGGTCACTATAGGCCGAAGTCTCAGCCACCTTTAGCGATCACCATTGGCGGTCTCTTTAGACCAGAATTCTGGCCGGCTTCAGTGACCGCTGTGGTCGCTGGGCGGTCTCTACAGGCCAATAGCGACCGCCAATGGCAGTCGCTATAAGTGGAATTTTTAGTAGTGCAAGATGATATTAGAGGATCATATATGACATTATAAATATTAATATGGTTTTAATGTAAATTAATAACATGATTTATATCATTATATATGGGTTTAAACCATGTTAAACCAAAGATAAACATAAGGAAAGGGACTTCATCTCAATCTCAATTTCATTGATTCTTACTTGGTATTGTGTGCCGAATAATTTTTATGTGGTGTATGTACTACCCGTTTTAGATCATTTTTCACTTGAAATTATATTTCTATTAAATATCCATATTATTTATACCATGGTTATGGTAGTTTCTTAAATCATATTCCATTTTTACATATAGTGTTTACTTTTAATGTTATTTGATTAACTAGAGAAATATTGATAAATATGTACCCTCTAAACAATATTGATATTTAATGACAAGTCATACTATTCATGAATTAAATTTATTATTAAATATATGAATAATTCTTTGGACATGAAGTGATTGGCAGGGACTTTCATTATATACTCCCTCCATGCATCAATAGGTCTCCCGAGACAAAACCATTTTCAAAATTAAACAGGTTTCTAACTATAGTTTTAAACCATCTTGTGAAAAGTCTTGATGGTATTTGAATCATGTTTGAGATACATGAAGTCTAATAATTAATCATTTCTTTCATTCAGATTTAGTTATTACTCTTTATGATATTTTGAAGATGAAAAAATCTTTAAAATCATTTCATTTTATAGTTATTTATTAAATGGAATGCGTGTTTAATAATTTGCCATTCCATGTGTATTATTCTTTATTGAATATGTATCACTTATTATTGGTTCAACATTATTCAATAAGTATCCCTACTGAGCATTTGTTCTCACCTTTTTATTTTTTTCCTTCCCAGGTTATGAATATGAAATTATTTAATAAGTGTTAAGCATGTAGTTTATTATACTTTTTTTTGTTGTATGTTTAATTATCTATGTAATAAGGTAACCACGTTTGTATTTTTTTTCTTCAAGAATACTAAACTAATTGATCCTTATTGAAGAAATTTTTTGTATCTATGCCATTGTACTAAAGTAAGGCACCAGATCTGGGATATTGGGGATAGAGTGGTTACGATTATGTGATAAACATATCTATATAGTGTTCATGATTTTTTGGAGCATAAGATTAAAGATATACAAAAATGTTAAAGGTTTAATGTTACAATATCACTGTTTAACAATATTTTCTATGACATGCTTACAATGATGAGTTCTTATAATATACCTCTCAAGGAACTCATTTATTTTATTATCCACTATTTATTTCTATAAAATAGATTTTTTCCTTTCATTTTCCACATTTAAAGGATTAAATATATCAAAATAATTTTTTATGATAAATCATATTTATTTATCTCTTCAGTCAAAAGCCTGTTTTCTTTCATATACATGTTTTATTAAAATGTTTGAAAGAGAGTTTTTACTATCATCTATTAATTCTCTAAAGAAATTATTACTCATGTTTTATTTTTTTAAAAAATGGTTTAAAGAGGAATATTCAGGTCATTTTACAAACAAGTACCTTTTAGATTTTATCGTAATGTGAAAGGAATCATTCTTTTAATGTTTATGACATGAAGAATTGTTTTTCTATCATTAATGATCAATGATTTAAATCATACTTTATGGATGATCAATGATTCCTTTCACATTTTGATCAGATATGTAACACTTGAGTCAAGACCAATGAGTCTTCTCTGAGTTATTACTCCTAGGAACATCTATTCTAGAACCAAATCTACTTTCAGTAACTAAAAAAGAATGTATTTTCTAGGAAAACTGAACTCCTTTATTTACCATATCTTAGGAAGTTTTCTTATACATAGAGTTATCCTAAGGTTTATCACTAAGGTTTTCTCATTCGAGTTTCCAAATATTAACTGGACCTTTTCACTTAATGAAATTATAATGACCTAGTATTTTTATACAAAAATATCACAGATTTCTAGATGAATATTCAATACATTTCACAAATACTCACCAGAGGACCATAATGGTGTAGTGACTTTGGTGACTAGATACATAAAAATATTATTTAAATAAATATCTTTAACATCTCCCACAAAGATCATCCCCAATTTTTATCTTCATAAGAATACCATAATGGTTTAGGATATATATTTTGGGTATCATATTATCATAATATCTTCCCATATTTTAATCTATAAAAAGATCTACAAAATAATACACCACAAACTCTCTAATAATTATAATGCCAGGAGTATGACAATTATGCCAACTAGTGCACATATCATGAATGTTTTTGATGATAAATTTCAACATTCATGTATTCCCACATATAATGAGAAATATCATATGATCATTATTTTTGAAATGGGTTTCGAGAATTACATGGTGAAATGTAAACTTATCACCCACTCTAGAACGGATAATGTCTTATTTGATTCTGGATCTAACTACTCTTTTATATCGAAGTAACTTTCAAAGGGTACTGAATTACGGGCTCAAAAATTTGATGTCGAGTTGTTAATGAAAACCCCTAATGAAATTATGGTCTCATCACAAGTATTTATTTTCACTCTAATTGAATATTGTGGGAACATGCTTCCTAAAAATCTTATGATTATTCCATTATTTGAATTTGATGTTATTCGAAGATTGTATTTCCTTTATTTATATATATTCCATATCAATTTATGTTGAAGGGAAGTAAATTTTTAACATTACAAAGGAAACCATTCTCACTTATAGGTGTAAGGATAAATAAACACTTCTAATAATAATTACTTCAACCTTTTGGGGCTTAATTCCTATCCATCAGACATGCAACGCGTGCGGTACGACCGAATGTGTCGTTTTCAGCAGTTCAGCGCGCTCTTAAAGGGTGCAATGGGTGGTCAAAACCACCCGAATGACCTCATAATGTCACAAAATCATAAAAAAACAACTGAAATGTGATTTTTGAAATGGTTGGATAAAAGTCATGTCAATCGGATGTGCTGTTTGACCGCGGAGACTGGAAACACGTTTCCGGAGTCATAAAACACCAAAACGACATGTCACGGTCAAATTCAGAGAAAATGTGCTCTGAATTACTTGAACCCACTTGAGAAATATATGAATATTATTCTTGAGATTCAGGAGGAGACGGCACATCCATCGGACGTGCGGCATGCGCGGTACGACTGAATGTGTCATTTTCAGCAGTTCGACGCGCTTTTAAAGGGCGCGCTGGGTGGTCAAAACCACCCAAACAACCTCGAAATACCACAAAATCATACAAAAATAAACGCAGTGTGAATTTTAAAATGGTCGGACAGACAACATGTCAATCGGAGGTTTCGTTTGACCGCGATGACCGAATACGCGTTTCCGGAGTCATAAAACACCAAAACAGCATGTCACAGTCGAATTCAGAGTAAATGTGCTCTAAATGACTTGAAACCGCACGAGAATGATAGTAATATTATTCGTGAGATGTAGGCGTATGAGGAACATCTATCAGACGTGCGGTGCACGCGATACGACCAAATTTGTCGTTTTCAGTAGTTCGACCCGCTCTTAAAGGGCGCGCTGGGTGGTCAAAACCACCTGAACAACCTCGGAATGCCACAAAATCATACGACAACAACCTCAGTGTGAATTTTGAAATGGTTGGACAGAAGACACATCAATCGGAGGATCCATTTGACCACGGTGACCACAAATGTGTTTCTAGAGTCATTAAACACCAAAACGGCATGTCCCGGTCAAATTTAGAGCAAACATGCTCTGAATGACCTGAAACTGCACGAGAATGATAGGAATATTATTTGTGAGATGCAGGAGGGGACGACACATCCATCGTACATGCAGTGCATGTGGAAAACATTCATTTTAAGACAATAAAAAACACTTTCCTATAATAAATCAAAGACTCGAAAATAAAAAAACAAATTCAAAAATGATAACATTTCTTAAATTCGTGGTTTTAAATTATTATAGTTCCCATGAGATTTCAGATTTCATCTAATTATATGTATATAGTAACTGAATAAAGACGTCAAATTTACGTTTGTTTTGTTTAGTTTTCTTCGTATCTTATTGTATGTTTTTAAAGTAGATGGTTGTGGATCGTTGAAGCACATCTATATTTTATTTTTTATGATGATCTTGATGTTTATTGTGTTTGGATTTGTTTTTCATTTTTTATGATTTATATGCTTTTTTTATTCAATACCATGAAATTTGTTTTAATTTTTTTCTATTTTAGTGACCGCCATTGGTGGTCTCTATAGGCCGAAGTCTCATCCACCTTCATCGACCGTCATTGGCGGTCTATTTAGACCGGAATTCTGGCCGGCTTCAGTGACCGCTGTGGTCGCTGTGTGGTCTCTACAGGCCAATAGCGACTGCCAATGGCAGTCGCTATAAGTGGAATTGTTAGTAGTGCAAGATGATATTAGAGGATCATATATGACATTATAAATATTAATATGGTTTTAGTGTAAATGAATAACATGATTTATGTCATTATATATGGGTTTAAACCATGTTAAACCAAAGATAAGCATAAGGAAAGGGACTTTATCTCAATCTCAATTTCATTGATTCTTACATGGTATTGTGTGCCTAATAATTTTTATGTGGTGTGTGTACTACCCGTTTTAGATCATTTTTCACTTGAAATTATATTTCTATTAAATATTCATATTATTTATACCATGGTTATGGTAGTTTCTTAAATCATATTCCATTTTTACATATAGTGTTTACTTTTAATGTTATTTGATTAACTAGAGAAATATTGATAAATATGTACCCTCTAAACAATATTGATATTTAATGACAAGTCATACTATTCATAAATTAAATTTATTATTAAATATATGAATAATTCTTTGGACATGCAGTGATGGGCAAGGAGTGTCATTATATAGTCCCTCCATGCATCAATAGGTCTCCCGAGACAAAACTATTTTCCAAATTAAACGGGTTTCTAACTATAGTTTTAAACCATATTATGAAAAGTCTTGATGGTATTTGAATCATGTTTGAGATACATGAAGTCTAATAATTAATCATTTCCTTCATTCAGATATAATTATTACTCTTTATGATATTTTGAAGATGAAAAAATCTTTAAAATCATTTCATTTTATAGTTATTTATTAAATGGAATGCGTGTTTAATAATTTACCATTCCATGTGTATTATTATTTATTGAATATGTATCAATTATTATTGGTTCAACATTATTCTATAAGTATCCCTACTAAGCATTTCTGCTCACCTTTTTATTTTTTTCCTTCCGAGGTTATGGATATGAAATTGTTTAATAAGTGTTAAGCATATAGTTTAATATACTTATTTTTGTTCTATGTTTAATTATCTATGTAATAAGGTAAACATGTTTGTATTTTTTTTCTTCAAGAATACTAAACTAATTGATCCTTATTGAAGAAATTTCTTGTATCTATGCCATTGTAATAAAGTAAGGCACCAGATCTGGGCTATTGGGGACAGAGTGGTTACGATTATGTGACAAACATATCTATATAGTGTTCATGATTTTTTGGAGCATAAGATTCAAGATATACAAAAATTTTAAAGGTTTAATGTTACAATATCACTATTTAACAAGATTTTCTATGACATGATTACAATGACGAGTTCTTATGATATACCTCTCAGGGAACTCATTTATTTTATTATCCACTATTTATTTCTATAAAATAGATGTTTTACTTTCATTTTCCACTTTTAAAGGATTAAATATATCAAAATAATTTTTTATGATAAATCATATTTATTTACCTCTTCAGTCAAAAGCCTATTTTCTTTCATATACATGTTTTATTAAAATGTCTGAAAGAGAGTTTTTACTATCATCTATTAATTCTCTAAAGACATTATTACTCATGTTTTATTTTTTTTAAAAATGGTTTAAAGAGGAATATTCAGGTCATTTTACAGACAAGTACCTTTTGGATTTTATTGTAATGTGAAAGGAATCATTCTTTTAATGTTTATGACATGAAGAATTTTTTTTTCTATCATTAATGATCAATGATTTAAATCTTACTTTATGGATGATCAATGATTCCTTTCACATTTCGATTAGATATGTAACACTTGAGTTAAGACCAATGAGTCTTCTCTGAGTTGTTACTCCTACAAACATCTATTCTAGAACCAAATCTACTTTCAGTAACTAAAAAAGAATGTATTTATAGGAAAAATGAACTCCTTTATTTACCATAGCTTAGTAAGTTCTCCTATACATAGAATTATTCTAAGGTTTATCACTAAGGTTTTCTCATTCGAGTTTCCAAATATTAACTGGACCTTTTCTCTTAATGAAATTATAATGACCTAGTATTTTTATACAAAAAAATCACATATTTCTAGATGAATATTCAATATATTTCACAAATACTCACCAGAGGACCATAATGGTTTAGTGACTTTGGTGACTAGATACATAAAAATATTATTTAAATAAATATATTTAACATCTACCACAAAGATCATACCCAATTTTTATCTTCATAAGAATACCATAATGGTTTAGGATATATATTTTGGGTATCATATTATCATAATATCTTCCCATATTTTAATATATAAAAAGAGCTACAAAATAATACACCACCAACTCTCTAATAATTCTAATGCCAGTAGTATAAGAATTATGCCAACTAATGCACATATCATGAATGTTTTTTATTATAAATTTCAACATTCATGTATTCCCAAATATAATGAGAAATATAATATGATCATGATTTTTGAAATGGGTTTCGATAATTGCATGGTGAAATGTAAACTTATCACCCACTCTAGAACTAATAATGTATTATTTGATTCTGGATCTAACTACTCTCTTATATCGAAGTAACTTTCAAAGGGTACTGAATTACTGGCTCAACAATTTGATGTCGAGTTGTTAATGAAAACCCCTAATGGAATTATGGTCTCATCACAAGTCTTTAGTTTCTCTCTAATTGAATATTGTGGGAACATGCTTCCTAAAAATCTTATGATTATTCTATTATTTGAATTTGATGTTATTCTAAGATTGTATTTCCTTTATTTATATATATTCCATATCAATTTATGTTGAAGGGAAGTAAATGTTTACATTACAAAGGAACCCATTATCACTTATAGGTGTAAGGATAAATAAACGCTTCTAATAATAATTACTTCAACCTTGTGGGGATTAATTCCTATCCATGAAGTCTATTTATATCATAAGGTTTGGGAGAATCTCCAAATGCAAATTTGTTTATTTTTTTGGGAGTTTGTTAATGACTTTAGGGAATAATTTCCTATTCTTCCATCAAATCATGTTTTTTAGTTCTCAATAGGGATCATACCTTGAGTTTCAACCCTTTCAAAGAGTCCATATAGAATGGAATTGATTTAGTTGCAAGAATTCAATAAGAAACTGAAAGATAATATTTATGAAGGATTTATACTCCCTAGTGAATCACCATGGGGGTGAACATATTCTATTAATTGTAAATTAACATGGATCTATGTGAATATGAATTTATTATCATGTTTTGTATAAGTTTATAATCAATAACAAGTATCCTTTACCCCATATTAATGACTTTCTTGATCAAAAAATAGATCACAATACGTTTTTAAGATTGACCTTCATTCTAGATATCATCAATTAAATTTCAATAAGGGGATATTCACAATACAACATTACATTGAAGGTATGTACATTATGAGTTTATATTTATTCCATTTAGTCTTACTAATTCCCACACTATAATCATAGATTTAATTAATAGATTTATTAGTGATTACCTTGATCAATTTTTGGTAGTCTCTATAATTGATATTTTTATCTATATAATGAGTAAGTAAGAGTATGAATATCATTTGATAATTGTGTTGAATACCCTAAGGGGGGTAAAAATGTATGTAAAATTTATTATGTTTTAATTTTGATTATAAAAGGATGAATTTTTGGGTCATATAATCTCAAGTGAGGGTGTATCAGTGGATCCATCAAAGATGAAGGCCATTGAAAGTCATACTATACCAACCATGGTAACTAATATCTAATTTTTTCTTAGTTTGGATGAATATTATTGATGATTTGTGGATTATTTATCAATAATATATTACCCACTCACCAAGTTCACTCAGAAGGGTGCGAAGTTCATTTGGATGGATGAATGTGTGGAAAATTTCAAGGAACTAAATAGAAGATATGTCAGTTCATTTTTTTTTCTTACATTACCCAATAGTGGAGAAGAGTTTTTAATCTATAGTTATTAATTAAAAAAGGGATTGTTATGTGTTATCATGTAGAATGAAATGTTTATAGCTTATGCCTCCGGGAAATTGAAGGTTCATGAGTAAAATTACCAAACTCATTATTTGAAGTTAGCTGTTGTGATTTAGTGTATTAATGATTTTGAAGAATTATCTTTATGGGGAATTGTCTGATATATATACTGATCAAAAAATTTTAATGTATATATTCACATATAAGGAGTTGATCATGAACCATATAATATGGTTATATCCGATTAAATATTATGAATGATCAATACATCATCACCCTGGTAAATTGAACACAGAGGGAGATAATTTGAGTAAAAAATATTATGCTAACTTATTCATGAAGATGATCACAAAAGATACAATATTTATGTATTTTCAAAGGATTTATATGGAAATACTAAAGTAAGGGGATAAATCTTATATTTCCCAAATTAATTTTATACCATATTTCTAAGTAAAGATTAAAGAGGCACTGAAGTGTGATGCAGAGATATAGAAGAAGGTGGGAAATGTTCTTGAGTTCAACCTTGATTACGATGGAATGATAAGGTTCAGGAATAGTGTATGTGCTTCATCCTTACTAGATTTGAAGGAGCTATTATAAGAGGCTCATAGTTCTTCATTATCTATTCATCCTAAAAGTACAATGATTTATAGATATTTGGATGATTATTTTTTTGGGATGATATGAAGATAGATATCGTAGAGTTTCTATCATGATTCTTGGTTTATAAACAAGTTAAGTATATGATACAAAAGTATTTGTATATTTTACAATAATTACCCATACCAAGAGGGAAATTATAAAACATAACTAAGGAATCAATAATCATACTCCCCAAAATATATAAAGGGGACAATGATATTTGGGTTTTTGTCAATATCCTTACAAATCGAAAACACTTCATTGCTATTAGTGTAGATTTATATCTTGATAAGCTTTATAGGATATACATTATAGATGTGGTAAGGTTATGTGTAGTACCACTATAGTGTCTAATGGATATTGCAATCACACTAGGTGGGGTGGGGGGGTGAATCAGGTGTGACCTATTTCACTAAATTAATTTTCACATTTTAATTCAAACCTCTATCACTTATTAATATGATAAAATCATGAATGCAATGTAAAAGGAAAATGAAACATAGAACATAATATTTTTACAAGGTTTGGGACTAATAACTATTACTTTCTATGTTGGTTAGGATTAAAAACATATATTATACACTATTTTTTTTATAAATTACAATAGTTCAGGTAGCAACTAGTTATACACCCCAGTATTTGATCCTCTTGTTTATCATTGTTATACACCCTAAAAACAAACTCTTCTTCCTTGGTTGGTTAGACACCCCAACTGTTCGACTGGTTAGAAACCCTGATCTCTAAAACATCTTCAGCAACTAGATATACTCCCCTAGTAAGATGACCCTACTTTTACTTTAGAAGATCATATCCACTAATAGAATGATCTATTGATTTTTCTCCATGAGCCCGCTAGATCACACTAGATTTTGTACAGTTCAAGAACATTTTCATAGATACCCTCAATAATTTTGATCATCTATAGATGGTCAACTACCTCAATACAACACTACTCAAACAAATATTCTTTTTTCTAAAAAATACCCGGTCTCACTAAAAAATGAAAAATTTGGATATGAATTCCTTCTAAAGCTTTGATTGAATTCTACCTTGGCTTTAGTATCAATACACTACACACTACACATTAATCATGAAATGTGTATTGCCTTTTATTTTTAAAAACCTCATACATGTAAAATAAAATGCATGGATATATTCCATGTAATATGTGGAACAAATAATTGCACAATCTCTTCACTTCTTATGAATGCATTATTTTAATGTTCATGCACACTGACTCATGCATGAATATTTTCAGGAATTATTCTTCTCATATACTTCATGTAATTAACTGATTAACAAAATAACTTTACTATTTATCTTCACAATCTCTTGGAACAATAATATAGTGAAAAAATGTCACACAAAATCAAACATTAGTTCACATAAAACCTATGATGTCATTGTATCTTCATGTAGGAAAGGTATGAAACACCGACACTAGTTCTCTTAAAATGAACATGCATTACATAAATGGATCACATGATCCGAATCTCACACCATCACTTCTCTTAAGAAAAATGTGCTACCCTACTATGTATTTTCATAAAAAAGGTATACATGAGTTATCTTATCTTTTCTCCTCAATGAAAATTATTTTGAATGTAGACACTGGTTCATTGAAATCGAAACCACATCATGAAAACATGAAGGTCTAGAATGAAGCTACACAAATTCATGGAAAATATTACTTCCTAAATAGATATCACTCGTTTCTCACTTGACTATATCAAATATGAAATTATCTCATAGTTGAAAATGAGACTCTTGGAGGTATTTATAAAAAAATACTGCACCAAACTAGATTCTGCACACTTCCACACATTAAGTGCATTGAATCAGTTTAAATGACAATAAAAAAACTCTATATTTGTATATCTATTATACTCCACACTGCATCTCATAGATTTTATTTTCATTTCATACTTGAAAATGATGTTTCATGTGAATTAAATAATATTTGAATAATTAGTTGATCGAATACTACTCAAAAACCTTTAATTGATCCAATGGAGGTGCAACCTGTATAAAACATGATGAATAGAAGGTCTTAGATGAGTTCAATGTAGAAGATGACCAAAATTCCAATCAGAGTGTGATTATTCAATATATTAGATGGCTAGAGTTATTTTTATATATTTAATGAATATTTAAGAGTGACCAAGAATTGAAAGTTCCACATTGATTTCTAATTTTATTTCATGCTCCCTTTTATAACAAAGTTCTTCCTAAACTGACTAGAATCCTGGAACACAATTTGGTACCAACTCCCATAGGCACCACCACATGCCAAAATCCTCCACTTCTACTATGCCTCCCAATATAGTGGATATTATATGCTCCATACACCTTTGAGGTAACACCATGTAAACCTTTTACTGAAATGCTGGTTGGCTATGCTATAGTTGATCATAATGCTCACCACAGTAGTGTTTCCACAAGGATCCCCTGACTTGCTGGTTGGAAGGATAATTTTTTAATATAAAAACCATTAAGAAACACATATACATATGTCATATAAAGTCCCAATACAAATTAAATCTATTACTCCTTCTCAAACATTCATTTATTTATTGTGGAGATCAATGTTTCATCATAAAAAACACTTGACACATGTCTTCATAATTTAGACCATATCTACAATCATCAAAATTAAGAACTCAATGATTTTTATCTTCTCAACATGTTGAAAAAAATTCAAATTCAATAAAATAATTGGGCTCTCTAATCTCCCCATTTTTTTTCCAATACCTATTTTATTTTAAAATTCAATGACTTCTTGTCCATCTAATTGGAATTAAAACCAATGATATTTGAATGGGAAGTAATTATCATCTCCATAATTGAAACATAATAATATCTTCTCTAGATTTTACACTTACAGTTTGATTTACTTATAAGAATGATGTAATCACCACTAACATTGCAATGAGATAAAATTAACAAAATCTAAGTCTACGTGAGCAATTCAACGGTAAAAAAATAGAAGTGATCAAATATAACATCAAAGATTTCACTAAATGTTGGACATATGATTCCAACATTGAAACCTTTTATCTAGAGTTTTGAAAATCTTTTCAACCAATCTTTTGCATACATATTAGGAAAAAATCAGAAGCATTCTAGTAAAAAATGTGCTTAAAAATTTAAGGATAATTATCCTTTTATCATTATGTAATCAATATTACCCATTTAGAATTTATTTTTCGTCATAAAAATAGGGAAACATAACCATATAACTCAATTATGACAAGCTTAAATTTCCATAAATTAATTATTTAAAATTATTAGATTTATGAGTCACCATAACATATGATATTCATAAGATACTAAATGAATTGAGGTATCTTATGGTTGTTATTTTGTGATCCCCCTAAAAATAGTCACTGAATAGTTATTTATCATGACTTTATTTATTCATGAATAAACTCCAAGAATCTTATGATATTATTTGAGATGTTTCAAAAATATTGCATGGTTTCAATATTATTCCATGTTAGATAACATTCTAGCTTTATGTTTTTCAAAAAACATATCAAATTCTGGTATCCCCATGAATTCAGGCTTCACCTTCAATTCCCTACTTGAAAAAATACAATGTCTATGTAAGAGTTAGGTGTTTATTAAATTCCCCTCAGTTATAAAAATTGGTATGAGAGTTTCTTCCTCAAACCAATAATATTATTTGACTATAAAGTCTTCTTAAATTTTACTAAAAAATATAATTCATTTTTCTCTACCTGTTAAATATTTCTTTCCTCTTCCAACTCATTTGGCCAAGTGATCCAGAATTATTTAGGGTCATCCTCAGAAGTCACTTTGTGTGTAGACTTATTTTTTCCAACACTAGAAGTCACAAGTGATTTTTATATCTTCTTCAAAAAAATTATTTAACAGGAAACCATATAAAATATTTTTTTCATGTATGTCTAAAATTTTTACACCATTCACACACAACTTTATCATTCATAAAGTTACCCTTTTTAGGTAACTTATCATATTTTTCATTATATATTTATTTCACTAAATAAATCATGTCATTTATCTTCTAGGTTGACTCTTTTTATAAAAACATATTTCTGTAGTTAGTATTGATGTTAAAGGAAAATTTCCAATGGTCCATGATGTTACCGTTTCTCCACAATAAAATAATCTTTTCTTAGGTGTGATAGTCTTCACATAATTTTTCAAAAAATTCTTATATGTTTTTTGTTTACCAATACTCTTCTTTTGTATACATCCCAAGGTTGACCTGTCATCTTATTTTATTACTTTATTATATTTTATTGTATTCTATTCATGGTAATGGATAATTTGTGCATTATTGGTATATATCAACACTCATAATAACAATTACTACTTCATTTGAAATAATCACATAAATTTTAAAGTAATCATATATTTTCTTGATAGAATGGTTCTCTTTATGTGAGTTCCACTTTAGTTGTGTTGGTTTTCACTTCTATTTAGATTTTCTCAGACTAAATACAAGCATTATATAATTTTCATGCAATGAAATATTATTTAAACAATTAATTTATTGATTCCCAAGACTCCAATATCACCTAATATACCCAAAAAATATTTATTTCTTTTTTTATGACTAATCATGACTGTATTTAATATTTTTTTTCTTTTGGTTAGATAATTTATTCATCTGTGATTTACATGGGGAACAAGTATTTTTATTATCCTACCCATAAATTTTGAATACGAAATGGATTCTTGAGAATATTTGTTCACCCATATTTTCCTTTATTTGGAATATATACTAATAATAAAAAAAGAATTAGTAAAAAAATATTTATCAGGAAAAATGGTTTCCTTCTTCAATGTGTATAAATTTGATTTATCCTTGGATAATTTCAGACACTTATTTCCATTAGATTTAGTCATTTCAAAAACATGAATATTATATAATGATTTTGTATAAAAAATTCTATTCTCAACAGCTTTAAAAGTATCATCTAGTATCTCTTATATGTTTCTCAGTTTCACTCCTAATTTAAAACATTTTAAGTTGAGGATAATATTCTCAACTTCAACAAAATTTCATGACTTCTTCCCACTGAATCTTTATACTCTAAATATAAAGATAATACATCTCATTTTACTTTAATAACAAACTATTAATCTCATTTATTAGTTCTTATTTAACATTCATAGATGTATTATTCATCTTTTCTACCATATGGATAACTTCTATAACGACCATTTCAAAAACATTTTTCTCCCAAACATTAATTTTTAATTCATCAATATCTCCATGATATATTTATTTTAAAAGATATACTGTTTCTTTCTTTTTTGTCACAAAATTTTTGGGAGTGTTGGATATTATAACCTTTTAAGTAGTGATTATTCAATATAATTAGACCCTTATTCTATCTTTAAATTTCCATCCTGATGTTCCTTCAAAACTATGATCATATATGTGAGATATTATTTGGGAAATTTCTTTAGATGCTCTCAGTTTTCATAATTGGTCATATATTCATCAAATCTATAACTTTATTCACCATAATTATATTTAACTAATTTCTCTAAAAAATTACCCCTTAGAGTGCCTTTATCTACTATTTGATCTTCATTTATCTTTGAATTATTCTTCATCTTATTTTCCACTATTTTATTCCTTTTTTATTATGATTCTTGAATAAAACTTTAACATTTCTAACAATTGGAGAAAATATATTCTTTTCCATCTAAATAACTTCTGAATTTTCTTCAAAATAAAATATTTACTTCATATACTTACAATATAAAAAAATGGGAATGTAAGTATATTTAACCAAAGGGGGACTTTGATATGATACCAATTAAAGTGTCCATTGGATCATGCAATCAATCTAATAGATAGGTGAACAAAGTGCGACCTATTTTATTGAATTCTTTTTCACCTTAGCATTCAAACCTTTTTTAGTTGTTAAGATGAGTGGATACCTTTTGTGAATAAGAAATTTAATGAAATAAAACACACAATATTTTTAAAAGGCTTGGTTTTAATACTCTTTTCCCTGTTGGTTAGACCCCCAACATAGATTCTCTACTATAATCTCGTTATCAATTAAAATGGTTTAGAATTAAATGGTTTATACAACCCAATAGTTTATTCTCATGTAGATCCTATTTATATCCCACAATAATCCAACTCTTCTGCCTTAGTTAGTTAGACACCCCAACCATTTGATTTTTTAGACCCCCTAGTCTCTCAAGCCTCTTCAGGATTGGGTTAGAACCCCTGTCACATGCTAATTATCCTACTTCAAGAGATCAAATCCAATGATAAGATGATATCTTGATCATCCTCTATAATCTTTTAGGAACAAACTAGCTTGTGTATAATTCAAGAACATTTTCTCAAATTATACTTTTGCTCAATAATTATGATTACCTATAGATGGTCAATTTCCTCAGTATATCACTTCTCATGAAAATATTTATTTTATACTGAAGGCCTGGCCTCTCTGAATACTAAAAAATAAGATATGAATTCCTTCTAAAATGTTGATTGAAATTCCATCTCGGCTTTAGTCTCAATACACTAATCACCAAACAGTAATCATGTAATGTATATTGCATATTTTTTTTATAGACCTCATGATTGAAAAATAAAACATGGGGAATTATTCAATGTATTATGTGAAATAAAAAAAATTCATTATCTTCTCACTTATTATGAATGTATTATTTTAATGTGAACATAGATTGCCTCATGCATGAATTTTTATGCATTTTTTTCATATACTTCAATCAATACATTGATAAAATTATACCTCACAGTTTATCTTCACTGTATCTTGGAATTAGAATATCATTAAAAAATGTATCACAACTTCAAATATTCCATCATGCAACACACATAATGTCACCATATATTCACAAAGAAAATTCATGCAGCACTGACACTAGTTCACTTCATAGGAACCTTCTTTGTGTAAATTGATCACATAATCAGTGTCTCGCAACGTCAATTCATGCAAGAAAACTGTTCTACCCCACTATGTATTCATGTAACAATTGAATCTAAAATCTATATTCAATTTTCTGCTTCAAAAATATCAGTTTAAATGTAGACACTGGTTATGAAAAATCATAACCACACCATGAAAATGTGAACGTCTATAAATTCACTACAAGAATGCATGAAAACTTTTTATTTTCAAATATAGAGTGATTTTTTTACACTCCACTCTCTCAAATTTGAAATCATATCATACTAGTAAATGATATCCTCAAGGGTTTTTATAGATGAATACTCTACAGAACTAGCTCAAGCGCACCAGCTCATTCAAGTTCATTGACTTAGTTTACAAAAAAAACACCATATTCATAAAACTATTTTAGTCTACACTACATCTCATTATTTTCATATTCATTTTATACATTCATATGAAGTTTCATGTGAGGTATATAATATTCAAATAATTAGTTGATCAAATAATTCTCAGAATCCTCATCTTGATCAATCAAAGGTCCGACCTACAAAAAAATTGATGAACAAAATATCTTGGATGAGCTCTCGGTAGAATATAACCATGGTTTCAATCATATGGTGATCTTTATATAGATATAACAACTGGGTTTATTTCAATATATTTAATTATGAATAAAATTTAATGACATATTGAGAGTCCCACATCGATCCGTCATTCTATTCAGAACTCCATTTTATAAAAAAGTGTTTTCTAAGATGGAAGGAAGTGTGAAACAAGGTGCACTCGAGGATCCCTCTAGCACTACCCCATAATGACATCATCCTCCACTATAATACCCCATTTCATGGTGGATCCTCTCTGCTTCATGAAACATTATAGGCATACCATGTAGTCCTTCTAAAAAAATTTTGGCTAGTAATGCTATAGTTGATCCTATTTCCCACCTCAGTAGTGGTTCCACATGGATTCCATGGATTTCTGGTTGGAACAACTTTTTTTTATTATACAAACCATTAAAAACCACTTACCAATATTTTATATAATTTCAAATTTCAAATTCAATCACCACTTACTTCTGTAACATTATTCATTTATTTCTTGATGAGATCAACGTGTCATCATCAAAAACACTTAGCGAATATCTTCAAATTTAAGTCCAATTCTACAATTTACACAATTAATAACTCATGGAAATTTTATATCCACAACTTATTGATAAAATTTCAAATTCAATAAACTATTTGGTTTGTTCCACCATATTCTATTGTGTTCAATTGGAATTGAAGGTTTACCTCGAATTATTCTTGAATTACTTAGCTAGAACTGGATAAAATGTCCAGTATCAACATTATGTATCATCCTCAAATAGATGGAAAATCTGAGAGAATAATTCAAAACTAAGAGGATATTTATATACCTTTTTCTATGTATTTATAAGATGTTTGGGATTGTAAACTTCTTCTAGTGGATTTTTCTTAGAATAATAGATTTCACTTGAGCATTCAGATAGATCTTTATGAATCCCTTTATGAAAATAAGTATTGAACTATAAAATTTTGGATTTAATTTATAAGTAAAGAAATATATTGGGACTAGAGATAGTGGAAAAAATGATAGAAAATTCTAGATCCATTTAATACCACATTAGGGTGGAATAAAGTTGATAGTAAAGTTACAGTGACAATCATCGATGTGATTTGGAATCTGATGTTGGTGATTTTTTTCTAAGAATCTATTTATGGAAGAGGTTAATGAGATTTGGAAAGAAGAGAAAACTATTTCCTTAGTATATCACCCAATTTGTAATTATTGAACATATCAGGACCATATCCTAACAATTGAAACTTCCATCGAACCTATTTCAGGTTCATGATATGAGGAAGTACATTCCTCATCCATCACATGTACTGAAATCAATGGTTACTCCATTGAATTATGAAATTTCTTATGAGGAATAACTCGTGGACATTTTTGTTTGTGGAGAGAAAGTTCTATGAAATACGACTAATTACCTAGTCAAAATATTGTGGCCAAACTACACGATTGGGGAAGATATTTGGGGACCTAAGGATGCAGTGAGGAAGCCATATCATTAATTATTTTTGCCAATGGGATGAAATATCACATTTTAAATTAATTTTAATGGGTGTATAATGTAACACCCTTTTATTTTATGTTTTTTTTAAATAAATTTTATTTCTTTTATAGCTTGCATTATACACAACAATGAGTTTTAATGAACCATACTATACTATTAATATTATTATATAATCATGACCATTATAACATAGTCATTTAACATTGTGGTATAAATAGGTATAGAATTTTTTTAAATATTAATTATAATAGATTAATATAAAGAAAATACATTTATGAAAAGTAAATAATTTTTCGTAAAGTCTTCATATGTTTTTGAAATACTATTTTCTCAAAAAGTGTTTTTTATTATTTTTGTGAACAAAAAATAAAAGTTATTTTTTGTGATTTTAGAGTTTTTTTTGAAAAAAAAATTCATTTTATAATATAAATGTCAAAATTATCTTTGAGTAAATTGTTTATAATTTTTTGAAATGATTAATTTTTTGATGAATTTTAAAAAATATAGATTTTTATTAAAAACTACCGTTTCATTTAAAGAATTTACATGATCCATTTTATTTTCAGCTGTTTTTAAAAGTTAAATTAGCTAAATTATATATATATTAATATAATTTTGGTTAATTAATCAATTTTATAGTGATCTCATATTTTAAAACATTCAATACTTATGAAAATTTTCTCTTTGGAAAATGGATTACCAATTACCGCTATGGGTTTAATTTTCAATAAAAATTTTACACTTATATGAATGGAATTTGGAAAATAAATTCCATCTTTTGTATCATAATAATTAATATTATATAATAATTTGAATTTAATTTTATTGTTAAAATTAATAGTGAAAACTGTAAAAATTAATTACCACGATTAAGGTTAAAATTGATTTAACCGGGGGTTAAACTAAAATGATATTATATAAAATGACATAAAAACATGTAAAAATAAAATTTAATGGAAATAGTTTTACCTTATAACCTCTGAGGTTTTATAAATATCCATTTTTTATCCATTTTTTAGGTTAAAAACATGGGTTCACTTTATTCTTTTAAAACAATTACATGTGTGTCCTCTCACCCACTTATAAAAGGACACACCATCTTCTCTCCTCTTAACACTTTCAAAACCATTTGGTTGTTAAAATACCTAACAAAATATATTCATTATTTCCCTCAAAAAATCCTTAAGGCATTATTTTTATTAGGAATACCTCATAGGAATGACTTAGGTACAAACCTGAAGAGGTTCTTCAAATAAGATGTAAAATCATTAAACTTGTGTTTTTATTTTATTTCATCCTATAAATAATTAAATTATTCTTCAACTAGGATGGTATATTGAAATTAGTATATTTAATATTCTTATATTATATTATCTTAATGTAATTAACAACATCTTTCTCCTCTTCTATCAATTGGGAAATGAAACCATTGATTGTGTTTATAGTGGACTATCGCATCACGAACAGATATAATTATTTTTCCATCACTACCTCTCATTTGAGGATATATTGAGAGGATTAATATATTTTTATGATATAATTTATTTAATTATACTAAAATAATTATAATATCCCATGTATAATCTTTCATTCTATTTTTGGGAATATGATAATGATGTTCAAGTGTGTGGCGTGTTACTCCCTCACGAAGTGATGTGATTATTTCTTCACTTAAGATTTAAATGGAAGGTAATACAGATATTTTAATTTAAATATGTGATATATATTAAATAATAATAATTATTTAAATTTAATATGTTATTTAACTTTCTTTAGTTTCATCCATTGACAAAATGGAAACAACGTTCATGCATATGTATGATATACCATCTCCATGAACGATGGGATTTTATTTTATATGTATAACATTATTAGATTAGTATAAATACATATTAAATTAATTTCTATGTTATTTATATCATTTTTAATATTTCGGTTATTATGAAACCATGATAAAAAATAAAATTACCAAAAATACTGAACCAAATCATTTATGGAAAACAAAGCTGTAATTACCCGAAACATAATTTTAACAAGGAATTGTTAATAAATAGGTAATAAAAATTCATAAGTAAATCATATATAGAATGATAAATATTATTATGGCTATTTAATTTATTTAAAATAAAATAATATTTGTTATACATGAGATTATAACATGTAAGTTGGAAGTCGATACTTAAGGTGAGAGATTTTCATCTCACTTTTATTTAAGTGAGAGACATGACTTATACACCACTTGCTTATTTTTTGTGGTTTATATACCACCCATGATTTTTTTATTATCCTTATCATGATAATTATGGTATATAAATATCTATAAATTTTTATTTCTTTCATGGGGCTTAGGATTCAAGAGATACCAAAGTGGTAAATGTTTAATGTTTCAATATCATCATTTAACATGATTTTTTATGATATACTTCCAATGATGAGAAATTATGTTCTTCCTCTCAAAAAACTCATATATTTTATTATAATTTAGTTATTTAATTAAAATATAAGATTTCATTTCACTTTACTCTCTTAAAGGATTTAAGGGACCAAAATAATGTATTTATGAAAAATCATTTTATTTCCTCCTTCAGTCAAAACCCCCTTTTCATCCATATAAATATTTTCTAAAAATTTTTTAAATAAATTTTTTTATACTATCCAATAATTTTTAAAGTAAATTTTACCATTTTTTGAAATTTTATATAACATTTTAAAAATTAAGCTTTATTTCATTTTCCAAAGAAGACCCTTTTGAATTTTATGGAAATGTGAAAGGAATCCTGGTTTTAACATGCACGACATGATTTTTTTATCTGATGTCAAGATTAATGAATGATTTAATGATTCCTTTATAAGTTTACAAGGTTACTTTTAAATAATTTTTCGTTAAAATGTTTTGTTAAATTTTATATTTAAAAAATTATTTTCAATGTGGAAGTGCTATTTTCCTCAATTAATGTTCCCAATGATCATTCAAAATAGATTTCCATCCAATAATAAATCCTTTGATTTTAATTATTCATGACAGGTGATTTGATGAAATTTTACCATTCTTATTCATTTTTCTAGATGGTTTATGATTATTATGAAGATATGTTTATAAAACCCCTTATTTTTTCATCGGTTATACTATTATGAATTGTCCAGATGATTATGAAACTCATTTAATTTATATAGGCTATTCCATGATGGAATGTTTATGAGATTCCTTTCTCTTCATGGGTAATGACATGCTTAATGTTTTAATATTGTGTGATATATTTATGTATGGTTTTCCATATGTGATAGTGGTTACATTATAACTAGGGATGGTGTTAATGTTAAAAACAAGGAGGATGGTTATGTTACAACTAATTATGGTGGTAATGTTATGACCAAGGTTGGATAATACCAATATATACCTCTAATGAATTGGGAATATCTTTTTATCTCATGAGGTAATTTATCCACAATGGAAACAAGATTGATTGATTTGATCTATAATGGGAAATATGTGATAAAGCCTGATCCAATATGTTTTATGGTATTGTTTGTTTACATTATAAAATTAAATGGGTTCCATACCTATGTTAGTGCCAAAACATTCAAACATGAGCTTATGGTTCATGGATTATGATGATTTCACACTCTTGTGGATCATGCCCTTTATAATGATAATGTTTTATTCCATGACTCATGTTTATAATATATGATAGGTTTGGTATGAATTTTTTAATATATTTTCATGATATCATACCCTTATTATTGTCTTATTCTCTTATATGATCATTTAATGATATCACTCATATTTAACTTTATCGAGTATCTAAGCTCACCCTTTCTTATGTTTCCTTTCCCCATATTATAAATAAAGGTTTTAAGTAGGTTATTTTTATGAAGAGTATAAAAGTGAAATATATTTACAGGATATGTTGAAGATATTTCATTAAATTAGAAGATTAAATATCTAGTATCCAAGGATAGTAAACAGTTGTGGTATAAAAATGTGTATTATGAACATTATTATATATGAATATAAAATGATGTGATATTTATGTTTGAAAATCCTAGGTCACTATAAGAAGGTAACATATATTAATTTTTAGCACTTTATTAAAATCATAAATGGTGGGGAGACCAAGGGTGAGTGGTCTTGGTCTCCTGTTGGCTCTTTTAATTTTTGAAGTAGGTTGGTTATTCCTTTTTCTATGAGGCAGGAGTTTATGGATAGTTAACACAATTATTATTTTTCCATTAAACCTGAGACTACCAATATTTATCATGATTTGAAAAATTGGTATTGGTGTTTGAGGATGATAAGATCGATAATTGATTTTTTATTAGGATGTCTTACATGTCATAGAATTTAGGTGGACCATTGGATACTGATAGGTTCGTTCTAGTCCATAACCCATCCAGTAAAGAATTGGGATGATAATTCAATAGACCGTGTTACTAGTTTAACACATACTCTTAATGGTAAG
This sequence comes from Viscum album, assembly GCA_963277665.1. Classification (NCBI taxonomy): domain Eukaryota; kingdom Viridiplantae; phylum Streptophyta; class Magnoliopsida; order Santalales; family Viscaceae; genus Viscum; species Viscum album. The sequence continues at coordinate 165,035,067 of OY728158.1, read as the reverse complement.
TACACAGTTTGGGTGGTAATTTATCAACTCATGAAAATTGTGTATTTCCACCTTATCAAGGAGATGATGATGGTAGAATAGCTCGGGGAATTGTATGTTTGAGAGGTTGTGATAATTCATGGGGTTCCCTATATGATTCTTTTTATAGGTATCCATGTTTAACATCTAGTTTTTTTAAAGGTTTTTTCAAGAGGATATGGTATCCTAGTTGAAATTGATCGTACAATATCATCCATATATGGATGAACAGATAGAGAGGGATATACAGGTTCTTGAAGATATGCTTTGGGAATGTGTGATTTATTTAAGTGGTTGTTGGGGAAAACATCTTCCTCTGGTTGAGCTTTACTATAAATATATTTATCAGGATTTGATTAATTTTGATCCCTTTGAGGTGTTGTATGGGAGACCTTTAATATCTCCCTTATATTAGAATGATCTAGGTAAACAATCTTTGATTGGTAACAGTATTGTACAAAAGTCAAAAAAGGCGCAGTTGATCCATAATATTTTGATCACAATAAAATATCATCATAAATCCTATGTGGACCACCTTCATTAGCCACTAGAGTTTTAGGTTGGATATCAGGTTGTTATTAGTGTATCACCTCTATTAGGACACCATCGGTTGGGTAATCAAGGTAAGTTGGCACCGAGGCTCACTGTCACCCTTGATATCATTGGATGAATTGGAAAAGTGGTGTATCAGTTAAAATTATCATATCTTTTGACCTCTATTACTGATGTGTTTCATGTTTTGCAGTTATGGAGGTATCAAATATATTCATCCCATTTTATTGAGTGGGATGAGGTTGATCTTGATCCCAACACCACTATAGTTGATGAATCAGTTAGAATTATAGATCATTGAGAGAAGATACTGTATAGTAAAATAATTCCTTTAATTTTTGTGAGATCATGTATTGTTAATTAGGAAGTAATGGTCTTCACATTTTGTGAGTACAAGATCTTAAGGAATTTATAGGGGTAGAAAAAATGTTTTTTTGGGTATAATTGTAACATCATGGTTTAAGGTATTATCTTTTTGATTTTTTAGAGTTGTACTTTGGATTCGTAAGTAATTGTATGTTGTTTAGTGTTTTCTACAATTTTTTTTCGAAGTGGTGGATATCAAAAAAATTGACACTGTGAATATAATTCATGAAATGAATCTATCATTATGAATATGAAATAAAAATGTATTAGAGCATAAAAAATTAAAATCCATGAAAATATTACTCATTATAAAAATTCCAATAGTGGGTAATTTATCTTGAGGAGACTCTTTTTTCAACATATTTTCAATTTGTGGAACTCAACCTGTGAATGTGATTAATTTCATGAAATGTTCAGGTCTAATTAATTTTATTTCTCTTCATTCTTGAATATTTTTTGATTCGATGTATACGCCTCCCTATAAAACCCTAAGGGGGTTTTGGTTGATGTATCTGCTTTATAATTTGTTTTGATGTTTGATTTATGTGGTGGTTGCATTAATTCTCCCTATTTAGAAGTCTTTATACTTCTTCATTTACATTGGTAGAGGTAAGGGGACTGGCTGTGTTTAAGAATCATATTGTGATTTTTTTTATTTTTTATCAATCCTTTACATTTTTCCATTTATCCATATCTTTTGTAGGATTATATTCTTATTTACAATATATATTATCGAAGTCGGTTATGTGTCTTCTATTCTTGTAGTAGGTGTATAATAACCCATTCATATAAAGATCATATCCTTTTAGATAGAAATTTAATCGATTTTGAAAATACATGCCTGAAGAATGTATTGGTTTAGTGTAATTTGAGTATAGATACATACTCTTCTTAGTTAATAAAATATAGTTAACATATCCCATAAAGATATTCCCTGTTTTCACTCTACATAAACACACCCTACTTAAAAACTTTCTTCATAACCTAGGTAAAAGAAACATAAGAATGGGTTATATCATATTCTCAATAAGGGTAAATATGAGAAATATAAAGAAATGATCATATGAAATCATAATATAATAATAATTGTATGAGATCATGAACATAACTTATAAGGATTTTACATAGCCTATCATAGATCATAAATAAGATCCATAGAATAAAACATTATCATTCCAAAATTCATGATCCATAAGAGTGTGAAACAATGATAATTCATGAACCATGCGATCATTTCATAAAATTTTGGAACCAAAATAGGAATTAAAACCATATCATTTTTCAATGATAACTACTAAGACCATCAAACATAATGGATCATGCCTCATAAACTATTTCCCATTATTGATCAATCCCATCAATCTGTTTCATATTGTGGATCAAGCGATTGAATTTTTACCATTTTATCTCATGATATATAATGTTTTACCCAATTCATTAGAGTTAGAAATATTTACCACCTTTCATTGTCTAAAATGTTACCACCATACTTGGTTATAATGTAATAACCATCCTTGGTTATAATATAACCACCGTCCTTGGTTATAATAAAACTATCATCCTTGGTTATAATGTAACCACCATAAAAAAAATGAAAACCAAATATAATTATTCCACAATATCATAAAACATTAATCATAACATAACCCATGAAAATATAATCGTCTCATAAATATTCCATCACAACATAACCCATTAAAGGAAAGGGGTATAAAAATCATCTCACAGATTCATCATATCATTGCCCATGGAAATGGAATGAGTTAAATAAAAATAAAATCATTATGATCACCAAACATATAAATAATGGGTAATGATTGTTAAATTTTATCATATCCTTATTAAAGCATAATTAACATCAAAGGATTTCATCTTATATGGAAAATCATTTTTAAATATCACTTGGATCATTTCTTGATAAAAATAACCTTTCCATTTTGAGAATCACTTTTTAAAACTAAAATATCACCTATTTTTCCAAAAAATAATTTTGTTTTAAAATAACCTTTGAATCTAATAAAGTAATATTTACATCAGTATTCATCCATTATGGTGGAAAATTTTGTTCAATTCATATAAATTAAATAGATATTCCTTTCACATTACAGATAAATCCAAAAGGGCCTTTTATAAAAAAATGATGATTCATTTTAAATTTTTTTTTAGAAAATAAATCATTGGTAAAAAATTATTTTAATTTTATTATAATATTAAAAACTTTCTTTAAAACCATTTTAGATAACATGAAGATGTAATAAAAAGTGTTTTCTACTTATGAGATATATAGAGATGATTTTTCTTAAAAATATAATTTTTTTTGTATTTAATCATTTAAGAGAGGAAAAAAATGAAAAAAATATATTTTCATGAAATAAAAATACGAGATAAAAATAATTTATTTTATTGATAGGTATATCATAATGTCTAATAATTTGAATAATATTATAAAAAATCACGCTAAACAATGAGATTATAACGTTAAAGCTTTAACACATTGTTATCTTTTGAATCATAATACCCATGAAAGAAATTAAATTATATGTTTTTTTGTATCCCATAATCATCATGATAATAATTATAAAATAAAATATTGGTTATTATATACAATATAAAAAGATACAATTGGTGTATAAGGCTTGTGTCCCACTGAAATAAAAGTGAGACAAAAATCCCTTACCTAAAGTATCAACTTCTTTCAAACACATATTAATCTCATATATAATATATATAATATTATAATAAATATATTAAATAAAAATTTTCATATATATAATTCAATATATGATTTTCTTTTAACATTTTATTACATGTTTTTTAATTATTCCTTGTTAAAATCATGTTACAGGTATTATATGCTTTGCTTCTAATGTATGTTTTGATTTTGTATTTTTAGTAATATTACTTTGATCATGTTTACATAATATAAAAAATGTGAAAAATGATATAAATATAATATATAGTCATTATATATATATTTTTAATAATCCAATAATTTAATAGATAGAAAATGAATTACACTATTCATGGAGAGGGTTGGATGTACGTACGCATGAATGCTATTTACATTTTATCGATGAATGAAAAGAAATAAAGTTAAAAAATATATTAAATTTAAATAATATTTTTATGTCATATAGATCAAATATTTTCATTAAAACTATATTTATTACCTTCCATGTAAATCATATGTGATGAATGAATCACATCACTTCATGAGGTGGTAGTCTTCTACACACATGAGTGACATTATCTAATTCCCATGAAATTGAAATTATGAAGGTATATGTGATATTATAAATCCATAAGTGTACTTTTCAAATAAATATAATATAAATATGTTAAATGCATCATTATATCATGTTCTGAGTGGTGGTGAGGGAAACAAATTACATTAGTTGACGAAGCAGTAGTCCATCATACACATGATCGATGGATTCATTACCCACTTTATGGAAGTGGATATAAATTTAGGTCATTAAATTAAAATAATAACATCTAAATATTAATTTTATTATATCATAAATTTTATATAATGTTTAAATTATTTACTTGAAGAAATACAACAAAAATATAAGTTTAAGAAATGTACCTCTTCTTTAGAGAATATCTTTAGGTCTATACCTAAAGTATTATTAAGAGGATTTTTTAATGAAAATATGAAATATATGATGTGGTTAAGTAATTAAGGAAGATATTTTGGTAGATAATTTATGAACCAATCGTTTTTAGATATGTGAATAGGAGAGGAGAGGGGGAAGCCTTTGAAAAGTGGGGAATAAGACACACATGAATTTTTTGAAAAGAATAAACTGTACACATAATTTTCACTTGATACAAGGAACCAAAATGGATCATTATAAAATATGTGGACGTTATAAGGTCTAAATATGGATATAAAATGGTATTTGGACAAGGTTTTAGATAATTTTTAAAATTATTTTTTTGTTTAACCCTTTGGTAAACCCATTAAACCATAATTGCATTAATTAATATTTAATGTCTTTAATATTAATTTTGACAAAAATTTTAGATGAAAATATTATATATAATTAATTATAATTAATCTAAATATTTAATCCAATTTTATAAATTCAATTCCATAAGTGGAAAAATTGTATTTAAATTTAAACTTACAAACATGATGAAAAAGTTGTTTTCTGAAGAGAAAACTTTCATTATTATAGAAAGTTTTAATATCAAAATTCTATATGAAATTCATTAAAATGAACTAATATTAGATAATAAATATATAATTGAACTAATTTTACTTTTTAAACGATATTAAAATAAAATTTATCTTTTAAATTTATTAAATGAAAAGACAGTTTTAAAAAAATCTCTATTTTTTACTATTCATTGAAAAATTAATCTTTTCAGAAAATTCTAAAAAATTTAAAAAAAGTTAATTTTGATATGTAGATTTCAAAAATGAAGTTTTTTTTTGAAATAATTTGTTTCTATAAGTGTAATAAATTGCATTTATTATTTTTTCAGAAAAACCGGTAAAAACATTTTCTGATAAAATAGTATTTTTGAAACATATAAAGACCTTACTAAAAATTAAGTAGTTTTTTGTCAATGTATTTTATTCATATAAAAAAAATCATATTTAATATTTAATATTTCTTAATTTCTATTTGTATATCTAATTTTAATTGCTAGGTTATAATAGTATTGTTTAAATAATAAAAATAATAGTATATCATAGTTCATTAAGATTCGATGTTGCGTTCAACAAAAGGTAATGAGGAAATTAAATATTTTAAAAAGTATTTTATAAAAATCTCCAGGTGTTACATTCCAATCCCCTTAAAAATTAGTTTACAACTCATAATTCATCAATTTTATATAATAAAATGAGGATACTTCTGTTTCATCTTATCCTTAGGTTCACATGTTGCATCTTTAAATTGGTGGTTTCACAAAAATAAATTAACCAAGTGAGTGGTTTTATTTTAAATCACTTTGTCTCTATGATATTAAATATCCACTAGTTTTTCCTTATAAGAAAGATCATTCTAAAATGGCATGAACCGTTATTTCATTACATGTGATGGATCGTGTATATATGTTCTCATGAGAGATATATGAAACACATCCTAAACCTGAGTGTGATTTAGTAGATGCGCCGAAAGATAAGCCAATGTCCCGATATGATCAAGAATTTCAAAGTGACCCAAATATAAAGGGGATAAACAAAACCTTAAATCATAAGCACAATTTTATCCTTTGGCTGTACTTTGATCAATTTCTACTTCACATCTTACTCCATGAAATGAATACTCAAAATGATTTTTTGTCATTACCAAAACACTAAAATCATCATAATTTCGAGAAATTATTCCATTAGCTACTAAATATTTACTATAACCAAAATGGTTATCCTTTGTTTTAGAATGACATCCAATGTTTTCATTAATCCATTATATAAATAGTAAAAATTAAGGCTCCTCCAAAATAATTATAAACAAAATTTAATCCAAAATATAGGAATGAGTTGATCCCATATCCATCAATGATCAACTTAAAAGTAATAAAGTATTATACAAAAAATGTATAAACCCTAATCATTTTGAAAAATATCATAGTAAAACCATATATTTTTCCAAAAGATAAATTACAATTTATTATTTAAATAAGATATTATCTTAGATAAAAAATCCTTTTTAAACAAAAGTTCATCCATACACCGATAAAAAATCATAAGTTGATTTAGAATATAAAATGTGACTTCTATATTCTATAATCTTTGTATAAAGAGATAATAAATGCTCAGAATCACATCAGTTTTCCCAAAAGGATGCTTAATAATATTTTCATAGAGATTATTAATAAATAATAATATATAAAATTTCCCAAAAATAGTATTCCCAAATTATCTTGATTCTATTAAGTTGTTATGATTTATTAATAGTTCCATTTATCCTTTTTCTTCAAAGTTTTTTTTAATCTTATCGCACTCATTATTCTATGGATTATAGAAATGATTTTCATAATGAACAAACTCATTTAATTTAATACACTGGATTGTGGGTGTTTAATTATGTTTTTCTCTCTCTCCATTCATTTCATTGAGTGAAATCTTATCGTCACTTCTATATTTTTTTTATTGACATCCAAGTTTGACACACTTATAATAATATATTTTTCATTTCAGGGATTCACTTGATTACTTTCCCCTATATTTATAGCACATATATGACTATAATTTCTTTCCCCCATGTGATTGATTTTATTTCTCAATAGAATCAATCTTCCTTTTCTTATCAAAACCAGAGGAATGGTTGTAATCTCCAATTTCAATTTATAACTTTGGTGCTCATTAAAGGAATTCTATATAGCTACTAAAGTTTCTTATAGCCAATATATTTCAAATAATTGTATTTAGGACTATAAATAATGAATCAATCTTACTTTTTGGGTTGTTGATTAAACTAAAAGTGTACCTTATAAGTCTTGTATATTTATCTTCACAGGTACCAATAAGTTCACTAAACTTCACTATGAGCCTAAGAAATTCCTTATACATTGTTATTTGTAGAATATGAGAGATGTAATTATATAAAAGTATCCTATTTATCTCATCCCACTAAATGGAGTCAATTTCCTCATCTTGACTCATACTATTAAAAAGGTTCCACCATTTATTTTCTTTACATTCCAAAATATTGACAGTAAAAATTAATTTTTTTTCACTCTAGACACTGGAGAATGGAAAAAATATTTTCAGTGGTACTGATCCACTAGTCAGTGACTAATGTATCCATGGACCCCCTGAAATAAAGTGGATTTTGACTCATTAAGTACTCAAAAAAATGTTTTTCCCTCATTACCTCATCTAGATATTCAGCATAATTAAAAACATGAGAATGTTTTATGCGCATAAAAATGATATTTCTAATTCTATCTCCCTTAAAATTTGGTTACTCAAGAGTAAAATCAATTCATTTTCCATTATATTCATCATTAATATGATACCTTTAGGTTCCATCCATTGAATAAAATCAGAAGAAAAGTGTGAGAAACTTTAATCATAATGGGAAAATACAAAGCCATGAAAAAGAATTTATTTGATGTCTAAATCATGATACCTTCATTTCAATATATGACACATTAGGTTTATCCAAGGTAGTCCACAATTATAATATATTAAAATCCATCATAACAGTTCATAAATAAAATTTGGATTAACCAAATAATATCTTCTAAGAGATTCAAAACAAGTCTACATTAAGGGTACACTCACCATGCACTAGAATGATGGTCAAGATATACTCAACCAACTAATTTTGGGGTTGTATAACCTTGATGCATCTGTACCAAAACCATGTCTACTTGTAGTATCCAGATAGGTTGATAAGTTTTCCATTATTAAAAATTTGAGTTCACACATTACTTATGTTTCCCTTCCATAGGTTATGAATATGTTTATAACTTATGAGAAGTTTAGAAAGGACTCCAATGTGGTTCAATTATTAAGAAATGTTCACAAATGTTCTAAAATAAGTTTCTGATCCCTAAAGACACTGAAAATTCCATTCTTGGGATTTTATGATGATTATGATACGTAATTATTAAAATTTTTAAACATATGTTTTTATATCTTGGGTTACCTTAACTTTCACCAAAGATAATGTTTTAAAGAAAATGATTTTATCTCAAGATTTGAGAGAGATGGTCCAGGGTGCCTCATGGATATAATGAATCTAAATGAGAGAAATAATTAAGTGTAATGTAATCTAAGATACATCCATCAAAGAAAAATAAAAATAAAATAAAATAAAAATAATAAATTGGAATATCTATAGAGGATAAGGATTCTTAGTAAGTATAGATTTTTGAGATGACTTAAAGGATCAAAGGAAAGTTACATAATTTAATTCTGAAATATATTATATTTGAGGGTAGCCAATTTTAATTCAAGGAGATTTGATTTCATGATTAAGGTAATTGGAAAATGTAATAAGGAAGGATGGTTCAAAAAGATTAAGAAGAAAATTCTAAATAATGTATAATCTATAAATCCATTACAATTTGAAGCATAGACAACTATGATACAAGTCAAAATACTAGATGAAAAGGTTCCAAGAAAGAGTTCAAATCAACTTTCAATCATGGTCATAAAACCAAGTATGTGTTGAAGCGTCAAAATTTCTATGAGTTATACATGTTAATGTCCTTGTGAAATGATAAGATTAATTTTCAATTGGGTGAAAGAATAACTATCTTGTTTGGTGATTGAAAATGTGGAATTCTATATGCATGGAAAATAAAACCATCAAAAGTTAGAGGCAGAGTGTTAAAAAGTGGTAAGGATATTAAGAGGTGAGCTAATTAAAAGAATAATTCTTAATCCCAATTTCAAATCATATAAAGGTGCAATCAATAAGTGATCATCGAAAGCATGAGAATCTTTTCTGATAATGTTTGAAGTACCAAAGGCCATAAAATAATGATCGGATGGATTAAAAGTAGCTTGTTAAATTTTATAGAAGTTAATTAAACAGAAGATGCTGAAACTAATTTTCATTCATGAAAAGTCATAACTATTATTTCAACGATGGGATGAAAATTCAATGTTCAATTTTTATGAAATAATATTTTTTGATTCAATCCAAGATCTATGTTAGATCTGATGAATGTTAATGTAGAGTTTTGAAGATGAATTATGTTGTCAAAATCATATATCTTTATAAGTATTGAAATCATTTGACCAAATATTTTATGTTATTGAGTTTTTTTAATTGAAGCTCATGTGTTCCTAGCATTTATTGGAGGACTATATGATGTTAAATGGGGAATTCCATTCTAGGAAAGTGATTTGTTTATTTGATAGGAGAATCTAAGAAATAATAATATTTAAAATATTTGGAGTTCCTTGCCCAATATTTATTATAAGCACATCTCCATCAAGGTTTTGAGTATTCTAAAACTTATAGTTTCAAGGAAGAAAATCTAATTATCTAGATTCAATATATTTTAAGTTTTTTCTAGAAAAATTTCAATTTGTGACTTACAAATATACTAGGAATTGAAGTACTATAGTGAGAGTCCCAAAGATAAGTTACCAAAATGAGAGATATGTTGATGTTCATGATGATTTTAGTAGAAGATAAATATTAGGTAAAGTTATACCAATGATGATGTTTGTTAAGAATATTTGATGTTCAGTGGTTTGAGTATAAAAAATGACACCATTCCTACTTGTAGGTAGAATAATATTCTCATAAAATAGATAAAGGACATGTGAAATATTATGGTTTAAGAGTTCAGGTGGAATATTACTTGTGGGTTAAATTATAGCTATGATTTATCCCTCTTTAATTTTTATCTTATATATTTCCATTTATAAAGGGAATATGTGAGGATAAATCATAGCTATAATTTTAACTTTATTAGATGAAAAATATATTTTACAAGAAGATATAAAAGTGAAAACCCCTAAAAAATCTTGTAAAAGTAAAAGAATGGTTTATTCATGTTTGAAATGAAATGTTTTAAATAGTCTTGGAATAATTTTGAATAAGTATATGTGAGAAAGGTATAGGTTGGAATGTTTTTTTGTAAGTTTTACATTCATTGAAAAATACTATTTATGTTAGGGACTCTCTATTGAAACTTAAATAAAGAAGGATAAGAGAGATTAAAAAACATTTTCGAAATGAGAGTAAAATTCATAAAGAGAACCTTCAAAAGGTAACATCTAAATGTGAAGACAATAAAATATTCCATGAAGATTAGAAAAGTTCTAGGAGATTAAATTGAAAAAATAAAATCTAATCAAGTTAAACCTTCACATAAATCATAGAGAAGTTCAATTATTAGAATTTCTAAATGAAATATTACTTTAAATTTGACTCAATCTAGTGATAGAAGAATTTTATAGTGAAAAGAAGATGCAACTTTTTATGAATCGAGAAATAAGGAAAAACCTTTATCTAATAAAGATTTATGAACAAATTATGAAACCTTTAAATGTACATGTTATAGTTTCATACGAAAATGGGTGAAGAAATGTGATGAGAAACCCCCATATCTATAAATTTGGAGGAAATAAGAACACCATGACATCAAATACCAGAATAATATAAAAATTTATGAAAGGTAAAGAAGGAAAAGTCTAAGGGGTGAATAACTATGGTTTTAAGGAATTAAACTAACTAAAACTAACCCTCAAGGGGAAATGAAAATCATTTTACATCTAATAGATTTGAAAATATCCTATATTTTTATAGAAGGTGTGAAACAAGTGGTCAATGATTAGTGTTTTTTACATATAACAATAATAATAGAGTTATATCCAATGGAAGAATTTTAAAAAAGGTGAATAAAATGGAACTAAATAAATACTATAAGTTTTACTTAGAGTGAAATTAATCAGAATTTACCAATATGAACACACCGATGAAGAAAGTAATTGAAGACGTCAAGCCTAAGAAAATATTTTATTTCTATGGAAGAAAAGGGAACCTCATGTAAAATTTTAACCCCACCTTTAATGTTCAAGTAAATGGAATAAATATAAATAAACAAAGTGAATAAATTGAATAAATATAAAAGAATTTCAGTAGAGGTGAAGATAGCCCCAATAAAGAAGTTTAAATTCACTAAAATTTTCATAAAAGGATAACTCAGTGGATGTAAATAGTCTAGGTGGAATGTTTGAGAAGGATGGTCACACTCATGATAATTTCATGAAAATATTACCAAGATAGTATAGTTTGGTAAATAAGAACAAACATTTAATGGAATATGCAATATTGCTAAGAAATAAAAACCTCAAGAGAAATAGAAAGATAGAATTGTCTTAATGTTTTGTATGACAGTTTACCATGATTCTCTAGAATAATATTGTGAAATAGAAGTAATAAAAAAATGAAGGTTTCTTGTTTTTGGACGATAATAAGAAACCCTCGTAAAAAATTAGAATTAAAATTTAAATGAAGAAGTCTATTCCACCCAAAAAGTCTAGTGATAAAAAAATCAAATGTGAAAGAATGAGGTAAAATGGGCTTGAGTTGAATGAAGTTTCTAGTTGATAAATAATTTGTAGGTCCATTTTTCTAATAAAGAATAGTTTAAGGCCCATTTTTTCTTTCTTGGTTTAAATGAATTTTTAAAAAATGGAAATCAATGACGATGAAATCCATGGGAAGACCTACAGTAAAACCTGAGAATTTTTTATAGATAATAAAAGAAATACAATATGAAATAAATTATCCCAAGTTGGTATCAATCATGATGAATAATTAAGATAATCATAACCCCTTTAGGGGGAGTTAATTCCAGGATTGTATTTATAATGAATTAACTTTCGATGGCTCTTATGACATTGAGAATGTAGAACTTATAATGTATTATAAAAATTTGATAATTTTAGAATGAATTTGTTTAAATAATTAAAGTGATTAAATTTGATAAATAAGGATCCGAGTAAAAAAATAAAAAAGTTCTATTTTCATTTAAAAATTTTAGTTCTCGAAGAAGATTATCTAGATGATGGTGAATAAGTTTTGAAGTTTGAAAATCTAGAGAATGAATTTGTTTTCAGCTATATGGAACATTATCTATACTCTCTCATAGTCCTATGGAAACTGATGTTTAAATGAGAAAAATTAAAAATGATTTTTTATGAAAAATTATTAATATTCTTATAAAGGTGGTGAAGCATATCATTTTGGGATGGATGTTTGTAATTCATTTGTCTATTTAGAATATAGGTTTCTTTTAAAATTCTTTAAACTTATATCATAAATAAAAAAATTCACTAGTTTTTATTACTTGATTATTCTATTAATATATGTAGTGTCTATAATTAATCACCCTTATTTTTTAAACTAAGTATAGATTACATGAACTTAATGTTGGTGGATTTATGGATCATTTCTTTAAAAAAGACAATTCCATCATTCTCCTATGCAATTCAATAATTAATATTTTTTAAATGGAATACATGGGGAGAAAATGAAAAATTATAATAAATGTTCTAACCTCACCTCATGAGGTCAATAAAGGGTATTGTAATTTTTATTGGATAAAGGGGAGAGAAAAATGATGAAGGTACCTCACGTGGAAGAAGGAGATAGAAGTGACTATGAATTTATTATCAATAAGGGGATAAATATCGTTGACTTTAGTTTTGAATAGGTGTTGAAGAAATCCAATGGGGGTGATTAAATAACCCATTAGATAGTGGTGATGAAGTATTCATTAAATATTATATTTGTCAATAATGATGATTTTTAGTGAATTTCAATTATATTTAGATTCAATAGAGACTGAGGAGGTTAAGTTTCTTATGGGTGTTTTAGATTTAAATACACTGAATGTTTACACTCTAAATGGAGGAACCATTGGAAGCAGTATCAATATAGATGCATATTCAACTACTTAAAAATGAATCTAAGGATAAGCATAGTGAATTATCCATAAGATGTAAGATTCATATCATCAAAAGTAGGTAAGGGATAAAAATACTTTGATTATGGTGGGAGAAGGATAAATTCTTGGAGACTATTCTCTTTGAAAGTTTCTCATACATTAGAAGAATGTTGAACTACTCTTCTAGAGAAATACAAATTGATGAATGTGAAAGAATAAATTTATAAAACATTATTTGGAGTAAAATTTTAATGAGATATTTCCAAAAACCCATTAAATGGTGAATCAAGTAGATGATAAGATCGATGGATAAATTAGTGAAGTTAAAAATCTGAGTTAAATATGGTTTAAATGAGTTGAATCAACATTACACTATATACTTTGGGTGTTAGAAAACTACTTGGATTTTATGTACTTGAAAAATGGAAATCATGAATTGATGTATAGTCCATGTTATATACACGAAAAAATAATCACTTAATGATACACTAAATATAATAAGCTGGATGATCTTAAAAATACAAAGCTATTAAGTTAGTATAGATTTCCATATTTACTTAATATATCAAGGATAATCTATTCAAAGAAGTAATATAGTAAATTACATTGGAAAAATACTAATTTTGATTCAAGTAGAGTCTATCGCATGATTATTTCAATTGGAAGAGGGAATATGGAAGTACAATGATAAAATAGATAGAAGATATCAATAAAGAATGTAAAATATATGAATCTCATGGAAGTTAAAGAATTGGAAATAATGATAGAAGTTAGAGCCCTGGAAGAAGAGCTTCCTAAAAATATCACAAAGTAGAGGTCAATTAGTTAGAGGATTGACCATGATGTTATGAACCCGAATTTTACAGAGTCAAAAATGCTAAGGACTCTGCATGATGATAGACCTATGTTTCAAAGGGATTAAAGAACAATTTCCTTATTTAGAGAAAGAAAATTAATAAGTACAGATGTTTAAAAGATAAAATCATCATAAGTATAAGGATAATGTTTAACAAGTGGTAATAAAATCTTGAGAAGGGTCATTTAAAAAAATAATATGAAAGATTAATTTTAAATTAGATAGTGGGTAAAAAGATAGGATACCACAAGAAGTAAATGAATCATAACATAGGATGTTAGAAGTATTGGAGTCTATAGAAGATTGATTGGATGAAAAGGAAAGACCATAAGGTGGTGATTAAATTCTATGAAAGTTCATTTATCAGAATATACCAAGGTACTTTTCATTAATAAGAAGTCATAACCACTATGATGTTGCTGAGTTAGATGTTAAAAGTGTTATAAACATAAAGTAATGTTTATGTTTCAATTAATGTTTTGTGAAATAGATGAAGAATTTTTATGAAAATTTTTATAGAGGATTTTATGAATTCATACTCTGATATCTTTGGAAGCATTAAAGGTAGTTGAATGGGGAAATTTTAGTTAGTTGGAGATTGAAATTTAATATTGTGTGTTCCCCAAATATATTAATGGAAGTATTTTTATATAAATTTTGAGCACCATTTCAGAAATTTCGGTTAATTATTTTAGTGGAGAATAATTGGAAGTAGGAAGAGATAAAAGAGTGGTTGTCTCTAAAATACATTCATAATAAGTACATCTTCATCAATGTTTTAAGTCGACCAAAACATCTTATTATAATGAAATAGGGTGAGATATATTAAATTTTATGATTAGATGTTTAGAGCTTGACCATTGTCAAATAGTGGTCTATATGAGCTCCAAATACTAAAGTTCTACAATGATAGCTCCAAAATTAAGTTATCTGAAAAATGGGCATGGTGACGCGATTTATGAGTGGATTGATATACATATAGAAGTTGATATTTATTTTTTAGGAAGTTTATAAAGATCCTTTGAAGAATAATGGTTTTAGTATAAAAAATACCAATATTCCTATATAAAGGTTGAATGATATTTTTATGAGATAGCTCAACCAAATTTGCTACATTTTGGTATTGAGTTTTAGGTTAAATATTTCTCTTGGGTTAAAGGATAATAACTTTTCCTATTGTAACATTTATGATATTTTCGAAAATATAAGTATCGTGATAATAACTAATCTTTGAGAAGTTTTCCCATAATGGCACTAAACATTATAAAAGTACATTTATAAGGTTTCCCTCACATTATCTTTATTTTATGAGATAATATATGTTAAAATCATATAAAAATTATTCAAACATACAAGAAAATAATTGAGGTTCAATCCACTTAAATAAAGAACAAGTTTAAGCTTCATTTAATTAGTAAAATTTGGACACTCCTGATTCAACCCCCTCTCAGAGTGAATTTGTAGTCCACTGGGACTCATTATAATCATAGTGAAATTAGATGTGTTATAACATGATCTTACTTATCAAAGATTAAAACATTTCTGAATCCATGAGTTGAATCATGAAATGCCCTATCATAATGCATTATGACTCTAAAAATCTCAATTTCTCTACTATCATCACCAATCCAACACTAGTCTTTAAATTCCATGATTACAATAGCACTAACTATAACTATTATCCTACATCATTAGGGATGATGAATTTCAGTTGATCAAAATACTGATAAAAAGGTATAATGACCCATTTTTTTAAAAAATGGATTATTTTAAAAATATACAACATAATAGTTATAGAATCCTAGATCCAAAGGTATAGTGACTTGGGAAAATTAGGCTCATAAAACACTTGTTCATAATAAAACTTAATCAATATTTAAATACTTATTATTAATCCTTCAAAATTTCTCATGATTTTATTAGTATATGAAGTCACCTAAGGATATCCATAAAATAAAGGGTATAAATAAGTGTTAGGAGAACCAATTTAAATAATCTGAGGTGCAAGGGTGGTTGAATTAGTGTATGAAATATTTAAACAACTGTCCCTTTTGGATATTTTTTCATCATTAAACAAAAATCTCTTATATATCTTTCTCATAGAACAAAAATAATTGATATTAAAACACTAATAGGATACAATATTTTTAATTTGTTCACCCTCAATGGGATGTATACAAGGATTATAAAATAAAAATTTCACAATGTATCAGATCCATTAAATTTCTCTAATGTTATAAGGTTTGGAGTAGACTCACTGTCCCTTTTGTTTTACAACCATTCAAAATTTGAAAGCTTGTTACTCTCTTTGGTGAGGTAAATGCATTGATCCTCTAGTATAAACTTATGAGAATTAGTTCTGAGTTTATCCACACTTGAGTGTGTATTTATGATTTTTATTCACCAACGAGATGAAAACCACCTTTGCGAAATATTTCTCCTCTATGAGCATGTAATCCCTATGAAATAACACATCATGAGACCCCTATACAAGACCTCTCCACGAGACCTCTCCCTGAGGCTCCTCCAGGATAAATCTACATGATACTCCTCTATGAGGCCTCACTATAACATTCCTTAGTGTTAACTTATTATGATTATGTGGATCATGAGTCTTTTTTCAATTCATGTGGACTGAGAGACTTTGGTCTATTCATGTAGATCACACGACTTTGTTTTGTTTACGGAGACCACATGACTCTGGAATGAGGCCTTGTTTTGGTTATGTAGATCTTGACATATAAATGGGTTTGGATATGCAGTCAAACACCTAGTGTGTACTTCACTTTCCGAGACTCCATCACGAGGTCCTTTCTCAAGACATCCTATTGATTATATGGGTCACATGATTCCGATGCAAGAGTTTGTTATACTTATGTGAAATACTTTTACTTTGAATCAAACCCCTTAAGAAAACATACCCCTTATTAAGGATATGTAATAGGTATTTATAGTTATAAATCCAACACCTTAACTCTAAAAATATCAATTACCCATTCGTTCCTCCACATCAACACTCAGCCATATAGACTTTGTGTGATCACTTTGCATGATCGCCTACTATAAGTCACAAGTTATTCCTGTGATCACCTATATAATATTTTAGAATTATTTATTATTCCATCATGTTATCAATTGAAAAGCATGGATGATTTTAATGATCCCAACATGATATCTAAAGGAAATTATATGGCTAGATCCATTTTCTACTAGTGTGTTGAAGGATCCCATTATGAGATCCAAATACAATCATAAAATCATGTGATTCGAATGAATAAAAGAGGAATCTGTAATTTACATCCTTTTTCTATTCATGAACTTCACGTGATCTCTTCAAAATATTGACTGAAAATAATGTTCATTTCACATTATCACTCCATGATATCCTAAAAGATTCTTGTAGTTCTTAGCGTGATTACTTCACATGATTAGTTCGAACATTTTCACCTCGCTTGATTTGTGCTAACATTCTCTCTCTGTGTGATTAGTTATAACATTCATGATCTATGTGATTAGTTATTACATTCTACCTAACCCTTCATTCCTATTTTAACCACCAATATTTTTCATAAAAATGATGAATTTTCAACAAATAAAATAATACCAAAGAATAATCAGGAAGGCTTTTTTCCAAAAATATCCCCCATTGGTCTTGTTTACAACACTTATAAACTTTCATGAACTGGCTTATCATTTACTATTCATGCATATGGGAAACCATTTTCATTCTGCAACCCAAAATAGTGATCACGGAATCCCATAACATGAACTTTTACCCCACATGACTGAAGTTCAGTGTGAGAAACATGAGTATGATTTAAATTTCATAGATGCATAAATAATTTCATTATCCTAACTCAAGAATCTTTCTGAGCACCAAAGGATAAAACAATCCTAGCCCTTGAGATCACTTCTTTACATATACGTGTCAACATTTTTTAATGATAAATAAAAATCAATCTTCTTTTCATGATTCTTCTTTATTGATATACCAACTTTAGAATTTTCATTTTTTCTACTACCCCTATTTCAATGCCTCCTTATTAGCTCATATTATCCCCTATCATGAAAAAGAAATTTTTTCCCATTTTTAAATAAATCCAAAGGTTACTCCTTTATGATCTACAACATGTAAAAGAGAACATAGCAGTACATTGAAAAAACACACCAAACCATGGGGAGAGAAGGTCCCACATCCACAATATTCAGCTGTGGGGAGTCAACTGAAATCTAAAGGCCAATCAATACCATTTAAACACTTATTTTGGCTTCAACACCATTATGATGTTTGGAACTCATAGTTCTATAGAAACAGACTCCATCTTCACATGGCCATGTTTCGATTTCTCCTTAATAATGTGATATTTGATTTCATTGTCATTTTCCATTAAGGGTTGGACTTTTTTTTTAAATATTTATAGAAATTGAATTACAATAACTTATTCTGATCAAAGACTTCACTTCAAATCCCATATATTTAGGGAAATGATTCATCCATTGTAATTGCATGCAATATTGGATTTTTATAATGTATTCAACTTCAGTGGTTCTAAAATAAATGTAATATTTTTTATTTCTCATAAAAAAATATTACACAAAGATAGAATGCACCACATGATATTGAATTTTGATCATCTACGGAACTATCCCAATCTGTATCAGTAATACCCAATATATATTGCAGAGATTTTTTAGTATATATTAAACCAAAATCAACCATACCCTTGATATAATCAATTATGATTTCCACTGCATGAAAATGGATTTATTTTGGATTAATTTTACATTGTGTTTCCTAGAATGTTGAAGAACCATATTAGGTTATGCCTCTATTATGTAAAATATTTTTCCAAATGATTTTCCTATATTATGTGATATTTAATTCTTTTCCTTCGTTATCCCTTGACAATTTCATCCACGTTGCAACCAAAGTTTTCATTTTTTTGAATTTCCATCACAAATATTTAAAAAACCCCCTTGTCATATTTTTATTGAGAAATGAATGTTTCATGTATTCCTTATGATACATATAAATTAAGGAAAAATAATATTTCAGTAAGTATTGACATTTCAGACTCACATTTCATGAATAC
Source organism: Viscum album (assembly GCA_963277665.1). NCBI lineage: Eukaryota > Viridiplantae > Streptophyta > Magnoliopsida > Santalales > Viscaceae > Viscum > Viscum album. Next base: position 165,015,801 of record OY728158.1, on the reverse strand, counting down.
TTCAAACTATTTTCACTATGCTTCATTTGATCTATTGGAGATTATGTCATTACATATAATAGTACCATCATCCTTTTATTTCTCTCTTTATTAATATAGAGATTATAATCAACTTCACCATAATGGAAACAGATCTTATTAAAATATTGATAAAGTAGTGAATACCAAGCACTTAGTGCCTACTTAAATCAGTATTTTGCCTTTTATAAATGATAAAAAATTCTTATATTTATGGAGTAGAAAGCTATTTGGATTTTCTATATAAACTTATTATTGTAGAAACCTATACATAAATGATGACTTGAAATAATTTTGGATAACTATGAACTTTTATTTCACTGTTATGGCTAAGAATACACCACTAGTTTCTTGACTTTAAACAGATAAAAATGTCTCAGAAACATCGATTCCTTCGATCTAGGACTTTCCCTTACAGACAATCCATGATTTCTTAAAATAAACAAAACATATTCAATATGTTTTTTCTAGAAGACCCATTTTGTCCCAATTAAATTATTATCAACCGTATTCAATAAAATCTCCCATATTTGGTAATTTTTAATTTAGCCAAACTATTTGTTCATATATTAAACCCAATATTCATCCCAATATGGTAATTCAAAAAAATGTCTCTTTCTATGATAGAAAGAATGTTTTTTGTAGAGATTTCATTCTTCATGTTTGAAATGGAGATATCTATTCCCCTAGGATGTTTCACCTATCAATTTCATCTGGAATTTAAGGATTCTATATATATACAAATTTGAAATATTCTTTAACATTATATGTATCTTCTTTTGAATTAGTATTTTTGACTTCCAATACCCACGAGTTTCTTTCCTCCTCATCACTATCATTAGGAAACAATTCACTATGTTTTTGGAGATTCTATTCATTTTTTACAATAGTGACATCATTATTTTCAACCATTTTTTACAGTATCTTGTTAAATAATATTTATTATTTTATTTTCCTAGATTAACCATAAAATATCCACTGATCTCCATGATATTAAAACTTCATGTTATTCTCTATATTAAAGATAAAAAACTTGATTCCAAATATTTGAAAGTATTTTAATGTTGCATTACTTCTGTAGGACAACTCATATGGAGTATTTTTTTATTTTCGATACAACAAGGATCTGTTGGATATGTAGACTTATGTAAAAACAACTTCCTTACATAATTTTCAAGAAGTTCCTTTTCAATACTCATATTTTCATTCTATGTTTTTTATGTTCCAATTTATCCTCTGAGACACTCCATTTATCTATGGTGTTACTATGAAAAAACATGGTTTCTAATCCCATGTTTCTTAAGAAAATATTTCATTTGGATGTTTCTAAATTATACACCATTTTATGTTTATATATTCAACATTTCTTATCCAAGCATCTATTTTGCTTCCCTATGATATTGTTTTATACAACCAATATAGCATCCCACCTTTTTATCACATAAACTTTCATTACATTATACAAAACTGAGGATCTTTAAGCTTTGGTGTCTTGGAAACCAGGAACTTAAAACATGAAAACATTAAACATTCTTCTAAAAGACTTGAAAGGATTCTCCTCATGTTCATCCTAGGTTCATTACGGCATCACATAACCAGGGAGCATACATCAAAAGAAAGGGTGAGCAGAAGGCCCAGTAAGGGAAACAAGGGAAACATTTAACATGTGAACTTGAGATACATCAACTATGTCATGAACAAGAACTTTAAGGCATGATAAAAAAATCATGTGGCATATCATAATAAAAATAACATTTTCATAACTTGAAGATGTGTCTACATCATTTAACATAGACAATCATTAACATATCACCAAGGTCCATCCCTAAGGTGTCATTTGAAAATTACCAAGGTTATTCACCAAGGTATCGTGAAAATTGTAATCTCTAGTGGTTACATCATTACCCAATGCATTGGAGAGCTATCACGGCGCACCCTTAAATTTGCCTTTATTATCATGTGAGCCACATATATCATCATCAAACATTTCATAAATAACCCACATAGCATAAAATAAATGGGTTTCATTTCATAATCATAACGTTTTAAAAACTGCTTTAAAGACATGATCTTTACGTCACTTTAAACCCACAGAAAGGGAAAGCGGGTCTCATGTATGTAAATCCCAGAATTTAAAATAGAACATTTTGATATATATGTGAATACCCTTGTATAAATAAGATCTTTGAGTATTCACTTTATAACATAAAATAATTTTGAGAAAAGAGGGAGGCATTTTGAGACGAAAATTCTGCAGCATAACGGCTATGTTACAAGGTCTTAGAAAACATTGAAAAGAGAGGGGACATGGGTCACCGACTCATAAATGATCCATAAACAGTAGGGTGATATAATAAGAAGGATATATGGACATGGTAATTAAATTTTAAGGACATACCATTTGAAATGAAAAACATGGAAGGAAGACAAAAATTAGATTTCTCTTATGAAAGTTCGGCAGCCCAACAGCGTTACTTAAACTTCAACAAAAATGATTTGAAAAGATCAAATAGGGTCTCTCATCATGTGAAAATAAGAGTTAAGTATGATAAATATATAGACAATGCCCCAACATATTTAAAAGGAGCTTGAAAGACTTGACATGAAGGTAGAACTTTGAAAAGAATGAGAAGGGTGAAAGAATCACCTAAAAAATTCGGCAGCCTAACGGCGCCACTTAAAACTTCAAAATACTGAATTGAAGAGATAAAATGGGGTCTCTCATCATATGAACATAAGATTACAGTATGATATATATAGAGATCATACCCCAACATAAAAAAAGTAACTTGAAATAATTGACATGAAAGTAGAACTTCAAAACGAGAAGGGTGGAGAACCACTTAAAAATTCGGCAGCCTAACGGCGCCACTTAAAACTTCAAAATACTGAATTGAAGGGATCAAATGGGGTCTCTCATAATATGAACATAAGAGTCCAGTATGTTAGATATAGAGATCATACCCCAACATAACAGAAATGAACTTGAAAGAATTGACATGAAAGTAGAACTTCAAAACGAGAAGGGTGAAGAACCACTAAAAAATTTGGTAGCCTAACGGCGCCACTTAAAATTTCAAAATACTGAATTGAAGAGATCAAATGGGGTCTCTCATCATATGAACATAAGAGTCCAGTATGATATATATAGAGATCATACCCCAACATAACAAAAAGGAACTTGAAAGAATTTACATGAAAGTAGAACTTCAAAACGAGAAGGGTGAAGAACCACTTAAAAATTCGGCAGCCTAACGGCGCCACTTAAAACTTCAAAATACTGAATTGAAGAGATAAAATGGGGTCTCTCATCATATGAACATAGGAGTCCAGTATGATAGATATAGATATCATACCCCAACATAACAAAAAGGAACTTGAAAGAATTGACATGAAAGTAGAACTTCAAAACGAGAAGGGTGAAGAACCACTTAAAAATTCGGCAGCCTAACGGCGCCACTTAAAACTTAAAAATACTGAATTGAAGAGATCAAATGGGGTCTCTCATCATATGAACATAAGATTACAGTATGTTATATATATAGATCATACCCCAACATAATAAAAGGGAACTTGAAATTCTCTACATGAAAATAGATCTTGAAAAAATGAGAAGGGAGAAAGGATCTGTTACAAAAATTTCGGCAGCCTAATGACGCCACTTTAAAACTTCATAAAACGAAATAATGAGAGTAAGAGGGGATCTCTCATTATATGAACATAAAAAGGGATGTAATAGGATTATAAAAGAACATCCTCCAACATAAGAACATGTATCATAAAAGGAATGACATAAAAGAGATTACTTGAAATGAAAGAGAGAGGTCGGATCCCTTACCTTAAAATGTAACTCTTAAACCTCAAAGGCTGGGACCTTGAGGGATTGGGGGCACCTTGGGAGGACTCCTTGGGAGGTAATGAGACCATAAATTCGTTGGGGAAGAGTGAGGAGTCGAAATATATGAGAGTATGGGTTGGTATTTATAGGGAAAGTGAGGGGACAAGCCATTAATGGCCAAGGGACACCTCACATGTGCTTTTCTCAAACCCATGTGCTCTCCCTTGGAATTTATCATGGAGTTAGGCCAAATGGGGCCCCCAAAACAATAATTCATCACCTTTGGCCGGCCAACCCTTAAAAGATCCCATGAAATCATCATGACATAGTTATGATGTCATTAAACATACCGAAATCCTAAAACTGTATTTTTACTATTCACTGAAAAATCAACTTTCTCAGAAAAATCCCAAAATTTCACCTTTGCCAAATATCAGTGATCTGATTTCAAAAATGAACTCCATTTTATAAAAATAATTTTCTATGTATTTTTAATTTATTTTTTAAATAAATACACTATTCACCGAAAATTCATTATTTTTAGAAAAAACCCCAAAAAATTCCATAACATAATATCGGTGCTCTGAGTTCAAAAATGAAATCCATTTTATAAAAATAATTTTCTAAATATTTTTAATTTAATTTTTAATTAAAAAACACTATTCACCCGAAAAAACTAATACTTGAATTATAATTTATGAAACCGTTATTTAACCATTTTATTGAATCACATTACTTAGTCAAGGTGCCTAGATTATTTTAAAACTTTCTTTAAGTGAGATTAATAATCCATTTGGTCATATTACTAATCCTAAGCGTAAAATCACTATTCACAATTTACTATTCATCAAAAATCAAGTTGATCTTATTAGACTCTAAATTTCATACTGGACGTAATTGTAGAAGACCATTTTTTGAAAATCATTACACATTTTAAATTATTTAAAGTTTACATAAACATTTTTTTAAAATATCCTTTTGAAAATTCATCAAAAATATGCATACTATTTTTATCCGGTCATTTGAAAATTCATAAACTTCATCATAATAAGAAATCCCAATTTTTATTTAAAACAATGATTACACAAGGCAGTTACGGTCTCATTACATAGCCCCTTATAATACCAGCATAGGACCTAAGAGTAAGGTGTGCTAGGGTGATAGAATCTTGGGGCGGCTCAGTCAACATTTCCCGAGTAGTAATTTCTATCAGTTTGAACTTCTCGCGAAGGCGATTCCGTTCTAGCTTCAAATGATGAAGTTCGGCTTGGATTTGGTCCAGAGCAAAGCCCAATGGTGCTACCTCCTTCCCAAGATCTGTTAGATGGGCTTCGATCGGTCCAAGACTACTAGGTGACGCCATCAAATCTTCATTCTATAATAATTAACCAAGATTACTTATATTTAGAGACAATAATCAAAACATTTTGTTCACATCAGTCATATTGACCGATGGTCATATAACAGTCAAAACCCATTGGTCTCATTTTAATTATAATCATGTTTATCACATAAAACATTTTTGTTGAGTATAAAAATAAAATAAAATAACACATGAAATTAGGAAATAAGATTTATTCAAAATTTCAGGCCGTTACAATCTTCCCCCCTTAAGAAATTGCGTCCTCGCAATTTTTAAAATTGGGTTTTGAAATTTCATTGAAAGTCCCACATCGAAAAAAGAGTCAGTAACACCATTACTTTAAAAGAAAGAAAAGGAAGTACAAAGGCCACCCGAGTTTACTCATACTAGGATTCCAGGTAGAAAACATGGACATGGAGGAGAAAACAAAGGGTCACGTTCTAAAGGAGAGTGATAGAAAACATGATTAGGAGGAAGTTAACCACCAGAAAATCCCAAAATTATGATGTGTGTAACCGGTCTTTGATTACCCAGTAGGAAACGTAAACCAAAAACGTTTTTGTTTTACGTTCCTTTTCATAACTTTGAGGAATTCATTTACAACATAGAACAAAAACATAAGGAAATATATCTATCTTCATGTAGAGTTTCATACTTTAAAAAGTTTATACCAAAACTAATTTTTTCTCTAAACAATGAGCATTCAAAACTACTTGGTCTCATAAAAACACAAGAATCATCTTCTAGAGAATCACATAATCCACAAAAGATCAACTATCTATTTCTTCTATCTTTAAACATTATCCCAAAAAAGAAAGGGTAAGGTAAAACAACTCTTCAAAAAGAATCCCATAGGAATGGAAACTACTTTTAAATCTTCAAAGTTCCATGGTACTACCCAAAGTTCATCATAGACCATTCCGTAAATAATGGTCCTTAAGATTCCTCAAAATAAACCAAACTAAGATTGAAACCCAAATAGAAGACAGATTTGACAACATAGTCTTCCAAAATAGACTCCATTGTTCATCTTCAAACAACATCAACCACTCCTAATATCTTATAACAAAAGTAGCTAACCTAAACATATTTTACCCAAGATAGGTTAATCATTCTCGTAAGTAACCTAAATTACTATAAGTCCACCTTAAATTCATCGATTCTTCAAAATATAAGTCAACCTTACTCCTCAATGAAAATACCATAGTAATCTATTTACCTCGATCAAATATGGTTCCCTAAAATAATGAACGTCTTCCAAAATAAAAATCATATTTTAATCCCCCAATCATCTCTGTCATATTAATACGGCAATCGTAGCATTTCCTATCACATTGGTTTTTGAGACATGTTCTTCCATTTCCAGCCATTAACTAAGAAAAGAAACTATAATTAGGGGCTTAAATACTTAGCCAATAATCATGAAAAGAAACTTAAAGCATATAAGCATAACTTGTAGTTGAAAAGTATACCCTAACTTGTGATCCCCTAGGTTCCCATCTAAGTTATCCATGATCATATATTCTTTTGTGAATCTTTATTTTATTTTATCTTTGTTCCTTTAAAAATGGTTCATACCAAGCTTATGAATTTACCAAAGCATATCCCCCGGGAGTGTCGTAACCAAGAGTGCAGCAAGGCCCGTTGTCATGTACCAGTTCCCGTTCGAGTCTAGCTCAAAGCGGTGTTTTCAGGTTTTACCCCTATGTACATCTGTGCCAGATCCACCACTACCTGCTCGTATCTAGACATGGATGTATTTTCTTGGCAACCCCTTACTCAATACTCACCAAAATACCAGGAATATTTCCTATATTTAAACTTTTCTATAGGGTTCTTCCTAGAGTTTTCATATCCTAATTTCCACAAATAACTAAACCATCCTTTGATACCAACTATTTCATCCCACCTTTTTATCACATAAACTTTCATTACATTATACAAAACTGAGGATCTTTAAGGTTTAGTGTCTTGGAAACCAGGAACATAAAACATGAAAACATAAAACATTCTTCTAAAAGACTTGAAAGGCTTATCCTCATGTTCATCCTAGGTTCATTACGGCATCACATAACCTCGGAGCATACATCAAAATAAAGGGTGAGCAGAAGGCCCAGTAAGGGAAACAAGGGAAATATTTAACATGTGAACTTGAGATACATCAACTATGTCATGAACAAGAACTTTAAGGCATGATAACAAAAATCATGTGGCATATCATAATAAAAATAAAATTTTCATAACTTGAAGATGTGGCTACATCATTTAACATAGACAATCATGAACATATCACCAATGTCCATCCCCAAGGTGTCATTTGAAAATTACCAAGGTTATTCACCAAGGAATCGTGAAAATTGTAATCTCTAGTGGTTACATCATTACCCAATGCATTGGAGCGCTATCAGGGCGCACTCTTAAATTTGCCTTTATTATCATGTGAGCCACATATATCATCATCAAACATTTCATAAATAACCCACATAGCATAAAATAAATGGGTTTCATTTCATAATCATAACGTTTTAAAAACTACTTTAAAGACATGATCTTTACGTCACTTTAAACCCACGGAAAGGGAAAGCGGGTCTCTTGTATGTAAATCCCAGAATTTAAAATAGAAAATTTTGATATATATGTGAATACCCTTGTAGAAATAAGAGCTTTGAGTATTCACTTTATAACATAAAATAATTTTGAGAAAAGAGGGATGCATTTTGAGACGAAAATTCTGCAGCATAACGGCTATGTTACAAGGTTTTAGAAAACATTGAAAAGAGAGGGGACATGGGTCACCCACTCATAAATGATCCATAAACAGTAGGGTGATAGAATAAGAAGGATATATGGACATGGTAATGAAATTTTAAGGACATACCATTTGAAATGAAAAACATGGAAGGAAGACAAAAATTAGATTTCTCTTATGAAAGTTCGGCAGCCCAACGGCGTTACTTAAACTTCAACAAAAATGATTTGAAAAGATCAAATAGGGTAACTAATCATGTGAACATAAGAGTTCAGTATGATAAATATATATACAATGCCCCAACATAATTAAAAAGGAGCTTGAAAGACTTGACATGAAGGTAGAACTTTGAAAAGAATGAGAAGGGTGAAAGAATCACCTAAAAAATTCGGCAGCCTAACGGCGCCACTTAAAACTTAAAAATACTGAATTGAAGAGATCAAATGGGGTCTCTCATCATATGAACATAAGAGTACAGTATGATAGATATAGAGATCATACCCCAATATAACAAAAAGGAACTTGAAAGAATTGACATGAAAGTAGAACTTCAAAACGAGAAGGGTGGAGAACCACTTAAAAATTCGGCAGCCTAACGGCGCCACTTAAAACTTCAAAATACTAAATTGAAGAGATCAAATGGGGTCTCTCATCATATGAACATAAGATTCCATTATGTTATATATATAGATCATACCCCAACATAACAAATATGAACTTGAAAGAATTGACATGAAAGTAGAACTTCAAAACGAGAAGGGTGAAGAACCACTTAAAAATTCGGCAGCCTAACGGCGCCATTTAAAACTTCAAAATACTGAATTGAAGAGATCAAATGGGGTATCTCTTCATATGAACATAAGAGTCCAGTATGATTGATATAGAGATCATACCCCAACATAACAAAAAGTAACTTGAATTAATTGACATGAAAGTAGAACTTCCAAACGAGAAGGGTGAAGAACCACTTAAAAATTCGGCAGCCTAACAGCGCCACTTAAAACATCAAAATACTGAATTGAAGAGATCAAATGGGGTATCTCATGATATGAACATAAGAGTCAAGTATGATAGATATATAGATCATACCCCAACATAACAAAAAGGAACTTTAAAGAATTGACATGAAAGTAGAACTTCAAAACGAGAAGGGTGAAGAACCACTTAAAAATTCGGCAGCCTAACGGCGCCACTTAAAACATTAAAATACTGAATTGAAGAGATCAAATGGGGTCTCTCATCATATGATCATAAAGGATCAGTATGATAAATTTAGAGATCATACCCCAACATAATAAAAGGGAACTTGAAATTCTTTACATGAAAATAGATCTTGAAAAAATGAGAAGGGAGAAAGGATCCGTTACAAAAATTTCGGCAGCCTAACAGCGCCACTTTAAAACTTCATAAAACGAAATAATGAGAGTAAGAGGGGATCTCTCATTATATGAACTTAAAAAGGGAAGTAAGTGGAGTATAAAAGAACATACTCCAACAAAAGAACATGTAGCATAAAAGGAATGACATAAAAGAGATTACTTGAAATGAAAGAGAGAGGTCGGATTCCTTACCTTAAAATTTAACTCTTAAACCTCAAAGGCTGGGACCTTGAGGGCTTGGGGGCACCTTGGGAGGACTCATTGGGAGTTAATGAGACCATAAAGTCGTTGGGGAAGAGTGAGGAGTCGAAATATATGAGAGGATGGGTTTGTATTTATAGGGAAAGTGAGGGGACAAGCCATTAATGGCCAATGGACACCTCACATGTGCTTTTCTCAAACCCATGTGCTCTCCCTTGGAATTTATCATGGAGTTAGGCCACATGGGGCCCCCAAAACAATAATTCATCACCTTTGGCCGGCCAACCCTTAAAATATCCCATGACATCATCATGACATAGTTATGATGTCATTAAACATACCGAAATCCTAAAACTGTATTTATACTATTCACTGAAAATTCAACTTTCTCAGAAAAATCCCAAAATTTCACCTTAGCCAAATATCAATGCTCTGATTTCAAAAATGAACTCCATCTTATAAAAATAATTTTCTAAGTATTTTTAATTTATTTTTTAAATAAATACACTATTCACCGGAAATTCATTATTTTTAGAAAAAACCCCAAAAATTTCCATAACATAATATCGGTGCTCTGAGTTCAAAAATGAAATCCATTTTATAAAAATAATTTTCTAGATATTTTTAATTTAATTTTTAATTAAAAAACAGTATTCACCCGAAAAAACTAATACTTGAATAATAATTTATGAAACCGTTATTTAACCATTTTATTGAATCACATTACTTAATCAAGGTGCCTAGATTATTTTAAAACTTTCTTTAAGTGAGATTACTAATCCATTTGGTCACATTACTAATCCTAAGCGTAAAATCACTATTCACAAATTACTATTCATCAAAAATCAATTTGATCTTATTAAACTCTAAATTTCATACTGGACATAATTGTAGAAGACCATTTTTTGAAAATCATTACACATTTTAAATTATTTAAGGTTTACATAAACATTTTTTTAAAATATCCTTTTGAAAATTCATCAAAAATATGCATACTATTTTTATCCGGTCATTTGAAAATTCATAAACGTCATCATAAGAAGAAATCCCAATTTTTATTTAAAACAATGATTACACAAGGCAGTTACGGTCTCATTACATAGACCCTTATAATACCAGCATAGGACCTAAGAGTAAGGTGTGCTAGGTTGATAGAATCTTGGGGCGGCTCAGTCAACATTGCCCGAGTAGTAATTTCTATCAGTTTGAACTTCTCGCGAAGGAGATTCCGTTCTTGCTTCACATGATGAAGTTCGGCTTGGATTTGGTCCAGAGCAAAGCCCAATGATGCTACCTCCTTCCCAAGCTCTGTTAGATGGGCTTCGATCGGTCCAAGACTACTAGGTGACGCCCTGAAATCTTCTTTCTATAATAATTAACCAAGATTACTTATATTTAGAGACAATAATCAAAACATTTTGTTCACAGCGGTCATATTGACCGATGGTCATATAACAGTCAAAACCCACTGGTCTCATTTTAATTATTATCATGTTTATCACATAAAACATTTTTGTTGAGTATAAAAATAAAATAAAATAACACATGAAATTAGGAAATAAGATTTATTCAATATTTTGGGTCGTTACAACCAAACACCCAAGACTTGTTAGAAATGAAAAATATGCATGAAATACTTCTGTAATCATCAATGAAAGGAATATTATACCTCTTCCCATAAATGGAACATGGTGAGATAGTTCCACAGACATCTGTAGGCACCAATTCAAGCATTCTGGTTTACTTTTGTTCTTTACCCTTGAACATTTTTTGAATGATATAACCCGGTTGGAAAGTATAATATGTGTGTATATGATCATGTGATAGGTTGGGGTGATATCTAAATACATCAAATTTCACCAAATATTTCATAGATACTTGACACATATGGTTAATGAGTTTATGCTACAACATTTTTTCTTCCTCACTTTATAGAAAGCATACATCTTTTTCTCCACTCACATGTTATAGATTTAAATTCACCCACTTTACCTTTAAAAAAATTAAACCATATTTTCATTTTATAATACAAAACTTCTTGGGAAATCTTTTAACATTCCTAGAGTCCCAAAATTTACTAACACTTATAATGTTGGGACTGGGACCTTCGAAAACCAATACATTAGTATGTCTCGTATCATTTCCCCTCAACATTGATTTCCTTGAGCCAATAATATTCAGGCCTTAATCATTTCCAAATTATACATCACCTTTATTATTATATGTTATGAATGAAATATTATACTTATTTCCCATTATATTTTATGTGCTTCCACATTCAATGATCCATACACCACCATGATCTGATGCATTAAGGGCATAGTCTGCAGCCACTACATTTTGAAACTATTTTCTCTTTAATCTAAGTCTTTGACTTCATAATTGGACTTTAAAATTATCTTTTATATTCTTCATAGTATGATTAACTATATTTATCTCAAAGTGATTCAAATCAATTATTTTTTAAGATCATTTGATGATTTTTATGCTGTGATTTATCACTAGTTTGGGTTAGCTTCGACACATCCCAATTCTTTATTTATGAGGAATATCTATCCATATTCCTAAGTCCTCTACATCATAAAAAATTACCATCATGGGAAATCATGGAATACCAAACTGGGTTTGGATGAATTTGTTTCTCATAAAATCATTGATGCCTCTTTGCTATGGAACATACATTTTGAGAGTGTCATATCTTTCCATAGTAGTGACACTTATTATGAGTTATATTTTTGTACATCATTGGTGAACCACTAGTAATCCCTTGGGATCTCTGAATATTATAATTATGGATTCATACTAGAATAAATCTTTAACCACAGAGTGGGTTCTGGTGTTATCACACAAACCACTACTTCTTTCTATTTCCAATCAATCCCCATACAATCGTTTCATTTTGATGTATTGTTTTCTTATCCTGAAATTCCATTTATTGTTCTACTTGATAGATTAATTCCAATTTCACTTTTTATGTCACTTCTTTATCAATATCATATTTAGAGTCAATAGTTTCTCAACTTTTACCTTTATTTGTAGGTTGATAACTTCGTAGTCAAGTTTTTCGATATCATTGATCTGGTCTTTTTTAATGTTAGTAAAAACATTGATAACTATGGTCATTGTTAAACTTTGATCTTTCAATCAATGAATTTATTTAAGTTCACTAGATTTTTATATTTGAGCTATTTAATTTAAGCCTTTGTATCATACCTCTCTTCTTCCTGTTACTTCATATAGTGTTTGGTATCATGAACAACACTATTGAATTTCTTTGTTTTGGCTATCCAAAAATCTATCTACTTAGAAGAAACTTCTAATTAAACATAGAGATCAAATCTTAATTTTATTTATCCTTCATCATTTTCAGTTTCTTCCATGTTTTAAGAGTTACCTATAATTTCCACAATATAAATTCCTTCACGGTCCTTTAAGTTCTCTATCTATTTAGGTTCAAAATCCATTGTACTGTTATTTTATTGTATAAGAGGATTCTTATTTTTGAATAAATTTTACTTATTTTTTTATCATTTGTATTGACTAAATACTTCTTCATGGGAATTTAAACTTCATCTACATCATATTTTTGAAACTTTTTGGGGAACCTTGTTTTAATATTTTCTACCTTTCCACAAAAAAGCATGCAAGTGGATGTTTCCCTATGAAATTTCCTTTTCAAATTTTTATATTTGATTAAATTAATGAAATGAACTCATCTACCTATTCTTCTTCTTGGAAATACTCTATATTTAGATTCCTTATTGACTTAATTTCCACCACTTTTGATTTCCCTTTTCCCATAGACTTAGTATCATCATTGATCATCTTTTATGCGATAAGAGCAATATGTAAGCTATAAAATGTTAGGTCCTTTGGACATTTATCTTATACTATAAATAATTTTGGATTGAATCTAGGTGAAGTTATTATTAATATGAGGTTAACAATATTTTCATCTTTAATAATTTATCTAAGACCGCTCATTTCTTCTAGTAAAAAATTCACCCAGTCAAAGAATGCACCTAAAAACTCACTGGGGTTCATTCTTAAGTCCTCATATTTGTTCCAAAGAACCCGTAATTTTTCTAATATGATTATTTATTCACCGTAATATATATTTATTAGATTATTCCACATGTAATTCATTAACTTACATGATATAACCTTCATGTATACTCTGTTAGTTAAAGATCCTCCTAAGGTATTGTTTCTTTTAGCATCACCATATAATTCTTTTACATTTTCTTATTATAAAAATTAATTTTATTAAATACCTAAAATACCATACATCAGAATTGTAAATACATCCACACCTATTGATTTTAAGTAGTGATGCATCTATTTCTTCAAAGATTGAAATTTTTTTCCATTGAAGATCAGAATCCCTTTGTGATTAACAACCTCTATTGAAATCAATGAGAGAAAAACATTGATCATAACTATTTGACCTGAGACATATTATTAGCCTAACTAGAGAAAATACCCAAAGTGGGGCAGCAGGGGGGTGGGGGTGGGGGGAATCAATGTATGATATATTGAGACAAATTTCCATTTGGGATATTTGTTATTTATGAAGGAAAACTCTCTCCCCTCTCTTTCCCATTGCATATAAGAAATTAATATTAAAACATACGTATGAAATAATAATTTGACATCATTCACCCTCATTGAGATACATACAAGGAGTATAAAATGTAATTCCACCGATGTACCTAATCCACTAAATTACACTACCATCTTATGGTTTGGAGCAGACACACTCTACTTGGTATAAAATTATTCAAAATTGGAAATCTCATTAGTGTCTATACTGATGTAAATTAATTTCTCCAAAAATAGATTATTTTGAAAATTAAGTTTGAGTTTATTCAAACTTTTTCATGTATTTATGATCTTGATTCAACAATGAGTAAAAAACCACATTTTTATAAGACTTTTCCTCAGTGAGCATGTGATCCTTGCGTAATATACCTTTGTGAGACCCCTATGAGAGAACTCTTCACAATGACTCTATATGATTCCTCTATGTGAGACTCCTACATGGGACATATGTATGATAATCATCCAAGATTAATTGTCATGAGACTCATTCAAGTGGAATTTTTCATTTCATGTGGATCATGAATCTTTTTTTCTATTCAATATAATCAAAATACTTTGTTTTATTCATACAAATCTTGTGAATTTCTTATGTTTATGAGGATTGTGTGACTCTCGTGCGATATATTATTCAGGTTACATAGATCATTTAATATAAATGGTTCTACCTATGAATTAAAAATCCTAGAACATAATTCACATGGTGAGTCTCCTTCATGAGATTATTTTAGATGTTCTTTTACTGATTTTGTAGATCACAAGATTCTTGAAAAATTCTTTGTTATACTTATGTAAAATAACTTTTCTTCATATCAATCAACATAATAAAAATTAAACCTTCATTAAGAGAAAGTTATGGTTTATTTATAGAAATAAATACACCATCTTAACTCCAAAAATCATAGTTAGAAATTCGTTCCACCACATTAACACTCTGCCCTACTAACTTAGCATGATCAATTCACATGATAACCTTTTCCTTATCACAAGTGTGTCACATGGTCACTTTCATTGTATTTTAGCATGTAATAAACCCCATATAATGATCAATTTTTGATCATGAATATTTTTTATAATCCAATCATGAGATACATATACAATAATGGAACCATTATTATATCCAAATAAAATCATGTTTTTGTGTGATTTCGAACTACCACAAGAAGAATTATTCATTTCAAGCCATTTTTTCTCTATAAACATCATATGATATTTTTATAATATCAACTGAAAATCATGTGATATTAACATGATATCACCATGAGATATTACTAAAATCATGAAGTGCCTCAAATGCCTACTTTGCAAGATTATTTCCAACATTTATTCTCCACATAATCAGTTCTGACATTCCCGCCCCATATGAGCAGTTATGACAATCATAATTTGCATGATGATTTATAACATTCACTCTCTGTGTGATCAATTTTTACATTCTTGCTAACACTTCTTGCCTCTTTTGTTAACCAACATTTTTCAATAACATCAAACCGAGTCAAAAAACACAATCAACCTAAAATCACCATCATGAAAGATTTTTTCCAATATTAAATTCCTAGTAAAAGGAATAATATGGGACATGAATAAGTAGTACATGATAATCATGAGGGGGAAATTATAAATTCATGGAATGTGGAATAAGCCTAATAATGAAACATCAAAACATAGTAGTCAAATACCATATATAATTTTTAATAAATCCAGCATCATGTTCACACATAACATATGTGCATAAATCATAACATCATAATGGTGAAAACATATATCATGATGTTCATTAATAACACATATTGTCGCACATGATACATCTCATTAAACAATGAATGTGATGGATATATATTTCTATGCCCACCTATCCTATAATAAAACACTCATAATCATGCATGTCGTATAGAAGGAACATAATTACAGTCACTAAATAACCAATGTAAAGAAATGTGTTTTGTAAAATATTTCACATATAAAAATTCATTAACTAAACTTTATGATTACCAAATGGATAAGGGGAATCATAAATTGGTGTGAAATATCATTTTCTTCATTTAAAAGAGAAACACATCAAGGGGTTTTGGAGAGATGTTTTGGAAAATGATGTATTTTGGAAAAAGAATTATAAATGGATTAGATAACATTTTGGATGGGTAGAACCATTTATATACATGAATGAAGACAAAATGAATATTTAAAAGACATATTTTGTATATTATAGTAACATTCATAAAGAAATCAATGTGAAATCAGTGATAACCCAAAAAAAAGTGTTTGGGTTTGAGAATCCACTTAAACTAAATTCTACTTTATTTTTTTCACTTTTTTACCACCTGAATAACAATCATTGGTTTCTCAAAACATTAAAATTGTAGTTAATTATTTTAATTTATCTCACTATTTATAAAATATAATTATTTTCTTATATATCTTAATTCCAATCGTTAAAGGGGAATTTTTTTTATATCATATTTTTTTTAAATATTTCATGTTTTGCTTTGATTTTTCTACTATGTTCAAGGACATGTATACATGATTATAATTAATTATAGAAGAAAAATATACTTAAATTTATACATTTTCCTATCTTAAATAATTTATTATAAGATTCCATAAGGTTTTTGATATAAAATAATCAACAACATCATTGTTGGTAGTTTTCCAATAGTTAACAGGAAATTATGAAAGGTGGAGATATGAGAATTATGAAATTTAATTACATAGTGTATTTGATTATTTTAGTAGGATATCATAATTAATTAAAATTTAACATACTACTTAATTAATATTATATCATTTTTGTTTAGAAGAGATATAGAAAAATATGAAGAGATGAGGAAAATATGGGGAAGAGTTGATGAAAACATACCATCTTCTCAATGTTGTCTCTCTTGTATGGAACTAAACTCCCTAAATGATTGAATTTAATTTACTATAGAAAAAACATAAGGATTATAAGAGGATGTATAGAGAGGATTTTGGTATAGTTTTTTCTTTGGTAATTGAGGGAGGAGTGGTTTTCCATAGGAAGGGAGAGGGGTTATTTATGCATGAGGAGTGTGGTATGTTTAAAATAGAATATTGAGTAAAATAATATATCAATGCTAAACCATTTAATAGTGAATTTTTTTACACTATGAATAATATATAAATAAAAAAATTATTAATTACTTTAAACCCATTTTACAAAATAAATTCACTATTTTATTAAAAAGAAAAGTGTAATAAATTAAAAATTGTTATTTTAAGGGAACACTTTTGACTTTACTCTTTGGAAATTAATTTTCAGTTTTGGAAATTAATTTTATTATTTTTAGTGACACAATTATATTATTAAATTTTTTTTCTACTAAACTAACTAATTTAGTTTTTAATACATCATTATTATTTCATAAAACACGTAGTATTTGAAAAAAAATATATTTTACTATTCAAGTACAAATTTAAGTTTTCTCAGAAAATTATCAAAAATCACAGTTGCATAATTTTTACATTATTATTTAAAAAATAAAAAACATTTGATCAAAATAATTTTACTACATTTTTAATTATAATTTTCAATACAAAATTATTATTTTTATAAAATACCTTAAAATACAGTTTGTGAAAAATGTTTTTTTAGTTTTTAATTGTGATATTTATTTTATGGACTTATAATATTTATATTTGATTAAATTATTCCTAATAAATATTTTTAATATATTTTTTTAATTTTTTAGGTCAGATTACTTTTCCAGCTGTTAGGCTTCAATTCCCAAATATCGGGTTACTATTCCTGATGGACAACTTAGTATTCCAAAGGTAATATTTCTATTTAAATGGCTATATTTCCATTAAAAAATCATACTTAATTCCTATATTTATTATTCACTATAATTCTTCCCATGGTTTTTATATTTTCATTTTCATATATATAGACTGGCATATAAATATTTTGTTTTATTTGTATAGTGTTGGGAATGGGGGTAGTGATTCTAGTAGATTGGGGAGATCCATATTTTCCCATTATTATTTTTTTAGTTAATATTTTTCTCCCCTTATAATGTTTTTAATTTTCATGGGTTTAGTTTCTAATTAATGTAATTATATTTATTGATTAAATATTTTTTTCATATTCTTTATCTATTGTATGTGTATAATACTATATAATATAATATAACACACATTTATTTCATGAAAAAAAATATCATTTATAAACTACGAGTTTTTATATTCTCCCCCCTTATAAATTTCAACCCTAAAATTTCAACTAATATTCTCAGCTGAGAATAGGTGAGGGTACTTCTCTTTCATTATTTCCACTTGTTCCCATTTCAACTCTTCATTTTTATAGTTCATCCACAACCCTTTGGTAGGGTATGTTTTCTTGTGTAATAGAAATTTGTCTCTATATTGAATGATCTTCAATGAATGCTCCTCACATGAGAGAAAATTCTATAGTTTTATAGCTTTTAGATTCAATACATTTAAAGGATCAGGTATGTACTTCCTCAGGAGAGATACATGGAACACATTATGAACATGAGTCCTATTTGGTGGAAGTGCAAGGTGAAAAGCCACTACTCCAATGTGATCAATGATATCAAAGGGGCCTATGTACCTTGGTCTAAGAATCCATTTCTTTCCGAACAACAGGAATCTCTCCCATGATGATTTTCAAAGAAAAAATCTATCTCTAACTTCAGTATCCAAGTCCCTTGATGGTTATGTGCACGAATATTCAACTAAATCTCATCATATTGTATATGTTATTGGAGTGATTAAACCTTATATATCATATCTTTCACAATGTTACGTCCAATTAAATTTCATTCACTTACTTCATCCCAAAAATTAAGAGTTATAAATATCTTCTAATATATAGATTTATATAAAGCCATTAGAATAATTCACTGGAAACTATTTTTATAAGAGAAATAAACAAATATGAGATGTTGATATTATCCTCCATTAAATTTAATTTAGTAGGATTATCGCAATTCTTCATGTGTAGTAATAGTCATTTCAGATTGGCTATCAGTTTTTAAATAAAAATCCATACTGAAAATAAATTCCATATTCATAGCAAGTTGAAGACTTCGCCATATTTTATAAGTGAACCTTAGATCGTGATCACAGATGATTAAAAGTTATTCCCCATGAAACTTCACAACTTTATTTAAATTTATCTTATAATGTTTTCCAAGTGAGAAATATTTTAAAATATCAATTAAGGGGGTAGTCTTGGTGGGTCATTCCACCACAAACGACATCACATTGTTTCCTTTCGATTTCTCTGAGAAACCAATTAAAAATTTCACTATGATGTTCTCCCATTTCCACAAGGATATGAGAAATTGTTTCATCATGAACTTCAAATTTTATGAGTATTCTTTAACTTGATTAATTATTATGATATTTGAGGTGTACTCAATGATCTCGTTCATCATATTGTCCCACTAGAGATACTCTTGAAGATCACAATTCATCTTGGTTCTTTTTAGATGGATAGAAAAAGATGATCTATGTATTTTATTCATTTGGTCATTCATTATCTCCAATGAAAAAGGCACAAAAATCCTAGTTCCAAACTAATTGACACCATCTTCATCGATATTTAACTTATGAATATTTCCTTCCTTTACTGGTTTCACTCCCTTTTAAATATATAAATCATCCCTTTATGCCTCCTAGATCATCTCATTGATATATGATTTGAAAATCATTTGGGCAAGATAAGATTTCTTCCATTCCATTATGATTTTCAAATCTATCCTTTGAATATCCATAAAGATAGGGTCTTTCTCAATCCACATCATGGATAAAGTAGCAAGTTATTTTCTGAAATGGGTATCATCTTCCTTGTTCGCCTTCCCTGGATGGTAGTGAATTGACTAATCATAGTCCTTGATCATTTATAACTATCTGCACTAAACAAATATTGATCTCCTTCTATGTAAATATATAAATTTGTCTATTTTGATATATATATATATGTCTCACTTCTCACAATAGAGATAGTACAACCAAATATTCAAGGTGGATTTCATATCTATGAACTCCAGATCATTCATTGGGTAGTTTTTCTCGTGGATCATTAGTTGTCATGAGGTTTAGGATATCACTTTGTCATTCTGCATGAGTACACAATCCAAGAATTTTTTTAAAACATCACTATATATCAAAAAATATTATCCACTTGATGGAATGGTTTGTAAAATCATAGTTGATAGCATCTTCTTGAGCACTTTAAATATTTCCTCACATTCTCCCATCTAGACATACTTTACCCCTTTCAATTTTAACTTAGTTAATGGGATAGATAGTTAAGAGAAGTTTCTTTAAAAAAATCAATTGTACCCTGCTAAGATAATAACATTTTAGTCTTCCATGACACAGGTGGATTTGGACCATTCTTCAATTGTCTTTTTCATTGAAGGGTCTACAAAAATGATATCTCTTGTGATCACGTAACCCAAGAATCTGATTTGTTGTATCCAAAAGTCACACATTCTGAACATAGATTATATTCACATAGTTTATTCTATAAAGGCGCCATTAATCTAATAAATGATGACTAAAGGGGAATTGGTTTGTTATAAGGGAGTCACTATGAACTCATAGAGTCCATACCTTGTACAGAAGTATTTCCTTTGAATATCTTGCTTATTTTCTTATAACTAATGATGTATAAAATTAGGTTCCACTTTTTATTTGTATTGAGATCCTTTTAGAAGATGAAACTAGTCATCAATTTGGTGATCTTCCTGAGCTTCTAGTATTCTATACACATCTTCAATGATCCATCATTTTTATTTACAAAGAGAATTGGTGCATCCCAAAGTAATGCACTAAGGAGTATAAAACCTTTTTCCAAATTCTCTAGAAGCTATTTATTCAACTCCTCTAGTTTGATCAGGGCTATCCTATATAGGATTTTGGAGATATAAGTGGCTCCTGGTATAAAATATATAGATAAATCTTCCAAATGATCTAGTAAAAGTCCATGAAGCTCTTCAAGAAATACATCATTGTATTCCCTGTCAATATGTATTTATTCAAGGTAGATTGTTTCGATCAATACAACCATTTGAGAAAGGTACTATTCTCTATAGGGTATCATCACGCAAACCATTGAGGGATTATTAAGGTTAGATTCATGATCCTCCATTCAATTTTTCAAGACCATGAGATGGGTTATAATATATACGTAGATTTCCTTTTCCCGATAGTTGATTTGTGATCTATATAATTAGGGAAAATATATTCCAAATATAACCTCAAATTCTACCAGGGGAAGGATTATGAGATTAACTAAAAGAATATTCCCAAAAAATCTAACAGGATAATATTTTAACACTTGGTTTGCAATGACCATTCTGGTAGGTGTTTTTAAATATATCTTTACTTCAAGTTATCGAGGATTCTATTCAAAAGTTCTAGAAATATTTCCAAATATAAAGGAATGTATTTGATCAGAATAAAATAAATCATTTTTCATTGTTGAGTGAATATGAAGTGTACATTGTATGAATTCAGTTTCACCCTCTAATTTAGTATTAGTGATGGCATAATAATTCCTAATCTCCTTTGGTTGTAGTGGTTTATGAAGCTGATTACCCTAAAGGATCTGTGGTTTAGTGAACTGGATTATATAGTGCCCTTTCTCACCACTATTGATGAATTGAAATATTGGTGGTGAATTAAAAGGTTCCTTCCTATTATCCATCATATTATATGTATTCTTAAGGAATATTTGAAAATACTAATGCTGGTGTCCTTATCTCACACTCTTTATGCATTTCTCGACACCTTTGTAGAAATTCCCATGATGCTTTATTCCACATTTTGGACATTTGGGTGTTTGGACCCTCTTTACTCCCTTTTCATTTAACCCACCAGCTAGAAACATCATTCTTCTATTCTTATATCCATAACTATAGGACTATTCTTAAAAAATCATCTCTACTTTTGAATAACTTTAAATTACTTATTCGTAACTCCCAAAGTATCAAATAACTAAATAATTTTGAAGGTGTGGTTTTAAACAACTAAATAATCTATATATTTTTATATATTTGTTAATAAAAAAATATTGAGGCATGTCTTGAAAACCTTTTGAGGGGTTCCTCATAATCCAGGGTTGATACCGTTCTTTTGATTTAGCTCTAAGAATTATCTCTCCATATTTTTTCAAATAGTTATATGGAAATACCTGTTAAGATATATTTTATTAATGTATTCCAACTCTATCTCTTCCATTTAATCCTTCAGTTAGGTACTATTTATCAATGACCTCCATTAATCAGCCTCTTCATTAAAATGATAGATAACCAGAGTCACCTTCTCCTCCATAGAACAGTGGATTATTAAAAAGATATTCTCCATTGAGTTAATACACTATTCAATGAAATGTGGATTGGAAAACCAACTGAATGTTGATGGTTGTTTCTGTATAAAAGACTCGATAGCTAGTTTCTCCTTCTTGGGTGAATAATGATATTCAACATGATTCAGGTTATTATTCATAGCCTATAAAAACTAGGTAATAATCTTTATAAGGTTTTGAATTCCTTATATCCTGGAATTGGGGAAGTATTTTGAAAAATTAATTCTTTATCCCTCACACAGGTTGTTGGTATGGTTTCTCCTGGTTCCCACTATTTTATAATGTAGAAAAGGTTTGAAAAAATCTTGAATAAATAATTTATTCTTATGTATAAATTTAGAGTAATGTCATATATCATGGGATCTTTATTTTTATCCTTTTTATAAAATTATTCTTCTAGCTTGTTTACCCATACATTGAATTGTACTTATAGTCTTCACTATAATTTTCTTATCCTAATTTAAAAAATTTACTAAACCGTGCATTAGTAATAACTATAGAGATCCTACTTTTTCTTACTTGGATATTATATATTTTTTAAAATAAATGAAAAAATAGTTATACAATCTAGGATCCAATGGATTAGTGTCTTGGGAAAATTAGGCTCATAAAACACCACTAGATAATAAAACATAAACATTGTTAAAATTATTCTTATTAATCCTCATAAATCTGTCAAGATATTCTTAGTACATAAAGTCACCTAATGATATATATCAAATAAAGGGGTGATCTAAAATACTAGTAAGAGAAGGAGTAAGGGACACGAATCAATAGTTTATGGGGTGAGAAAAATCAACATCATCATATCATAAGCATAAGATCGTCATCATAATCATGAAGGAAACAATAAATAAATTCATGGAATGTGGAGCTTGTATAATAATTAAATATCATAACAAATTGGTCAAGTACCACATATATTTTTGAAAAAAAACCTATCAAAATGGTCACGCATAGTATATGTACATAAATAATAATATCATCATTTTGAAAACACCTAGAATAATGTTCATGAATAATAAAAATTATCTCATGAGATACATCAAATTTCCAATTAAATTGGAGTTCAATATAATTATGACCCCTCGTATAATCATAAAATGCTCACAATCATGCATACCACATGGAAGGATAACAATCATAGTCATGAAATAACCCATGGAAGTGAATGGGTTTCATAGAAAATTTAACAAATAATACTTAATGAAATAAACTTTATGAATCCCAAATAAATAATAGAGATCATTCATTGGCACAAAAGATTATTTTCTTCATTGAACAAAGAATCAACTCAAAAGGATTTAAAAAGATGTTATGGAAATGGAGGTCTTTTGAAAATGAATTATAAATGGATTGGATAAAATTTTGGGAGAATAAAAAAAGTATATACCAGAAATAGAAGAGAATGAATATTTAATGGGAGTATTTTTATATTATATTAATATTCATAATGAAATAATTATGAAATAGTGGATAATCGAGAATAAATAGTTTGGGTTTTAAAAACCCTTACCTTAAATCCCGATTTTTTTTCACTTCTACACCTCTTTAATAATAAAAATATGTTTATTAATACATTGAACAAGATTTGAATTTTTTTATTTTATGTCACTAATTTTTTAATTATAATTATTTTCTTTTATTTCTTAATTCCTATCGTTAAAGGGGAAACATTTTGATATCATTTTTTCCCTAAAACTTTCTCTCTTTGCTTCAATTTTTATATTTTCATTAAGGTCATTTATACATGATT
This sequence comes from Viscum album, assembly GCA_963277665.1. Taxonomy (NCBI): domain Eukaryota; kingdom Viridiplantae; phylum Streptophyta; class Magnoliopsida; order Santalales; family Viscaceae; genus Viscum; species Viscum album. The sequence goes on along the minus strand of OY728158.1, from coordinate 164,991,542 downwards.
ATAATTAATTATATATGATTAATATACTCATATTTATATATCATAAATATTTTATTATTACCATCCATAAGGTTGTTGATAATAAAATAATTGGAACCTTTCTCATTGGTGGCTAACCAAACGTTAATGAGACATTGTCCAAGGAGGAGGTATGAAATTTTGGAAATATAATTACATAGTGAAAATGATTATTTAAGTTGGATAAAATAATTAATATAATTTTGGCATATAGATTAATTAATCATCAGATATTTTATTTTGGAAGAGATATAGAAAAACTATAAGAGAGGAGGAAAACAAAAAATTAGAGTTGATGAAAACATACCCTCTTCTTTGTGTTACTTATCTTGAATTAAACTAAAATATATTGATTATTAGATTTGGTTTCCTTCATAAAGTCTCTAAGGATTATAAAATACCTAATATAGAATATTGTAGCATTTTTTGGACTTTATTAAGGGTGGTAGGAGTGATTTTATATGGGACGGGTGATGGGTTATTTTTACTTGAGGGAGGGGTATTTTTATAATAAAATATAGAAGAAAATACTATGTCAAAGGTAAGCCTTGAAATAGTGATGTTTTTTATGATATGAATAAAACATGAATAAAATAAAATGGCTTTAGGACATTAATCCCATTTTAAACCTAATTCATTAGTTTATTAAAAAGGAAAGTGTAATAAATGGGACATTGTTATTTTAAGGGAACAATTTTAAATTTAGAATTTGGAAACTTATTTTAATGTTTGGAAAGTATGTTTATTATTTTTAAATGACCCATTTATATTAATAAATTTATTTTGATATAAAATATTTAATTTAGTGTTTATTAAGTCCTTATTTTATCATCATTATGTCAAAAAACATATAGTATTTTAATTTTTTACTACTCACTTAAAAATTGAAGTATCTAAGAAAATTACAAAAAAGCATCATTTGGAGAATTCATATGTGATGATTTCAGAAATGAAATTTATTTTATCAAAATAATTTTAAAACATATGTAATTTAAATATTAAATATAAAAATAATGGGTTTTTAATAAACACCTCAAAATATAATTTATTAAAAGTTTGCTTATTTGTTTATGATTTTAATCATGATATTTATTTTATGGAATTATAATATTTATATTTATATAAATTTATCATGATAATTATTATTAACATTAAATTTTCTTATTTTTGAGTTTAGATAACTATTCCATTGGTTTGGTCTCTATTCTCAACGGTCAGGTCATTATTCCTAATAGTCAGGTTACCATTCCAATTCTTATATTACTGTTCCTCAATCACATTTAATACTATAAATAATACTTCATTAATTCATTAATAATTCAATACAATTCATCCCAAGGTTTCTATAGATGTTGATTGGTTTTCTAATATTTTGTTTCATTTCTATAGTGATGTCCAAGGGGTTGATGATTCTAGTAGATTTGGGAAATCCATATTTTCCAATAATACTTTTCTTAATTTATATATTTTTCTGATTGTAATGTTTAACATTTATAGGGGTTGAATTTATGATTAATTTAATTATATTTATTAATAAAATAAATTGTTTCCCATTTCTTCATGTTTTATTTGTGTATAATAATATATAATATAATATAATATAATACCTATTTATTTCAAGAATCAAAATATCATTTATAAACTATTATTTTTTACAAAATTGGGATGAGTTTAAGATGTATACATGGATATAAGATTCATTACACAATATGAAAATAATATACAAGGGATAGATTTCAAAAGGAATATTCTCATAAAAATTGAATAAAATTTACACTCATGAAGTAATAAGGAAAATAAAATGGAATAGTAAATAAGATTATAGAAAATGATCAAATTAAAATTATGAAATAATAGAGTATAAGACAAATTAGTGATTCATACACCAAAATTCACCCAATGGAACCATATAAATCTATAAATTAAGGTGCTAAGAGATCACTGTGTGATGACAAATGATTGATGAACCACTCATGTTGTCTAGGACACCCAAATCACAACACAAAGGGATTGAAGTTAAGGAGAAAAAAAATCCATAATAGAGAGGGTTTAACTGATATTTATAATGAAAATAAAGGTCATCATGTTCACAAAACAATATAATTTATTTTTCCACAATTCCGTTAAGTTATACCAAAATAATAATGTAATAAGGATTATTTTTAATAATGGTTCTTTTTAAATCTAGACCCAAAAACCATGGTGCATTAAAATCCTTTATAAATCCTGTAAAAAATATTCATCTCTGGTAAACTTGACATGGATTGACCACATTATGGTTTAACACTTAGTTTCATAAAAAATTAATGAACATATGGTTATTACAGGGTGATACATATGCTTCCTTAATCCTCCCCCAATAATGGAAATGACACAACGCCTACTATCCTGACAGAATCCCCTTGCATAATATTAACCCAAAATCACCATGAATTTTCATATAGTAAACAATTATCCCTGGTGTAGTGGTTTCCATCATGACATAAATTAACATATCACCTCCCAAAGATATCCTTCCACATAAAAATTAATAGGATTCAAAAAATCATATATCATTATAACTATTTCCCCTTATTCATGACATATTAACTCTACTATATCCATTTCATATTAACCCATTTGAAATGAATCTATGGGTATATTGATAACAAATACAATAAGAAAACAATTTCAAAACTCATTAATTAGTAAATTAAGAAACTTGATCATGGTATTCCCCCAATGTGATAGTTTTATAAATTCCATATTACTAAATAGAGTAATTTTTGTAGGAGAACCAGATATATTAAGTTAAATAAAAATTCTACATACACCAAGTCTAAATAACTTAATTAAATAATTAATATTTTTTTAGTTAATACACTTCAAACTAGTTCTTCACTCTCTTAAAGTGTTCTTTTAACTCCACATTTTTATTTATTTTCATCATGAATTAAACTCAAAATGAATCCCAACATGATCTCATGAATCCCACTTTCACGGAAACTCTCCCTAAATCTCTTATCTACATATGTATTATTACCCTTTTGGATGGAATAATCCTATTTTGATGGTTCAAAATCCCAAATTTTTTCTCCCTTTTAAAAAATTTAAAATTAATGAAAGAGGGTAAATATATAACACACACTCATATAAATTTATAAGAGATAAAGATCCAAAAAACACTCAAAAGTGTTGGAATGAATCCATAATCAATGAATTATTTAGGATATTCATAACTTATTTCTTTGTGAAAAAAATAATCCAAGAAAATCTCCCCAAATTAATAGATCCATATGAAAAAATGACATTGAATGTCAATATTTTTTGACAATAAATGTTTGAAAAATCAATTTTATGATCTTATCTCATTTGGCTGTAGAAACCAATAACTAATGGATATGAAACATCGACTCATATATCCTAAAATTTTAATTTTTCCATATCATCTATGTTATATCTTATGATTAGAAACATGCTCCGATTTTTTTTGATAATTATTAATTTAATGTTATTCTTGGAGTTACTAAAACACATATCCTACCCATAAATTGTTCTCCATTAGATGTTTTTTTCATCTCCAACATTACTATCCTAATAAAATTCATAATAGCCCTAAAATAGAATATATTTGTATTTATTGTAGCCTCAAGTCGTTATAAAGAGTTCTTTACCATCACACAGGTTCTAGTTCATTGTAATAAGTTGTGAGTCCTTCATATTTATTCGGAATCATAAACATAATGTAATAATATATCCAATGTTTAGTTTTTTATGTTTTCTAAGTTAATATACTTCCTATATATCTTCAATACACCTTTTTATTCAAACTATTTCCATTTTCAACATTATAAAATATATTATTAATAGATATGGATGTATATAACTTCTTTGACTATTCTATTTCAAACCATTTCAATAATTCATGAGAATATTTTTCTTATTACAAAAAATGAAGCATGATTTATGAAACAATTATGAATGAAAGAAAAATTTTATCCTTACAGTCATCAATATTTTAAAGTGTTATATCATTTATGATCAAAGTCTTCCCTAGACATCACCACATTTATGAAAAATATAATTCATCAATGTATACTATAAAATGTGAAATATAAGATTATTTTATTTGATATAATCTTTTATCCACATTTCATCTCTTAAATCACATGCTCATTAAACAGTTATCTAATTTTTAATACCAATATTAGATTAACTTTCTAATCCCATATATTTATTTATATATCTTTTATATATTTTTACCATCATCATCAATAATAATACCCCTCGTTTGTTTTGTGAAAACATCCAAATATCGTTCTTTACACCAAAATGTATACCTTATATCTATTTGGATGATCATATAATTATTTTAATCATAAATTTCAAGAAAATTTCATATCATTTCATTAATTTTGTCTGAAAATAAGGTATCATTAAAATAAATACTCCTAATTTGATAATAAAATATTCATATCCAATATGTTTAATTTCAAGTTACCTCACTTTTCTATTTGTTGTTTTTTGAAATATCCATTTTATCCTTTCAAATCCAGCTCCTTGCAACATTAAATCGACTCCTATGTTTAATTAATGTCTATTCTATTTTTATTTCATTCTATAAAATTTATATAATCGTTAAGGATTAAAAATATTTCACATTTTTTATTTTACCATGAGAAAGTACAGTTGTTTTATTGGAATTATTCTCTGTATTTCAAGATCCTACTCTATAATTACTATCTCAAAAAATAATTCTACACTCCCTAAGTTTTCTAATCTTTGAAAACATACATCCAAATTTTTTAGCCTTATTTATCACTTGTAAGTTTTGATTGAACTTTTGAATTGTGAAAATGTTTCTTGATTAGTTGATAAAGTACCCTATTATCAATGTTTTATATGTGAGATTATTTAATTTTTTCCCAATTCCCATTATGTTCCTCAATTTCCATGTTAGTTAAATACAACAACATCAAATATTTCTTAAATATTATTGATATTCTTTTTATAAAAAATATATAATCCTTCATCAGGTTTATTATAAATAAAAAACAATCCACTCATTGGATGTTTCAATTTTTTTTCACAAAGCATTATTTTTACTTTGATAAAGGAAGGGATGTTAATACTTTATATTTTCAATTTAATATTATAATGGATTTAACAAAATCATTAAATTTTGGTAGATCATTTTATATTAAAAATAACCTTTTTTCATTCAAAGTATGACTCCAAAAAAATCAAAATTTATAAATTTATAATAAATCATAGTTAATAAAAAATAATTCCAGATTTTCCAATACCATTATTGGAATTAAAGCCTACAACCAAGATGCCTGTTTTAAAATTTTCCAAAACCCAATTTCCATGATCACACTAAAAGGATGAATCCACAAATTACTATCATGATAAATGAAAAATCACAATATACAATAATTAATGTAAATATCTTATATCTATATGTCTATATTTGAGAGGGAATGATAGGATTCAATATAGATAAAATGGATCTTTATTTTACATAATATCTAATGTTAATTTATCAATCCACATTCATGGACCATCAGATAAATGACGAGAGATATTCAAAATCACCTTAAACTTCATTAATATAACATAATACTCCTAAACACCATTAATCTCTGGGTTTTACCTTAATAAAAATCATAATAAGTTTTCCATTGTGTAGATCTAGTAATTCTTCAAGGTTTTTTGATAACCCAAGTATATGAATCATAAAATTTAAACTGAAATCATTTCTACCAACACATCCATTTATTTTCCGACATTATTATAATAAGGTATTCATTCATATGTTCAAAATTAACTACTTCATTTTTAATTTATTTCTTCATTTGAAAAACTAGTTTACTAGAATTTAAAATACCATTACAAGTCTAATATTGAGAACAATAGTTCTAATATTCCCACCCAAATGATGCCTTTTTTGGTATATTAGTTATTAAAAAGAACAAAAAACTGATACCTCAAACTATACCATAACTTTTGAAAGAAAAAAATGGATAGCCTCACTATAAAATACCTCAATATCATGACAATTGATAGCGATAAAAAAACAATCTAACCTCTCAGGTTCCTTTAAAAATTAATTGATTACACCACCTTTAATTTACGCCAGATCTTCCCTAAAAGAGCACATGAAAACCAGTAGTATTCAATTAGCCATAGGTCAAGATATTTTTCTAAAAAATCTATAATAGAGGCCTATATTTTCACCCACTTTCATAAATCGAATGATACGTCTACCTATTATAGAATATGACCACATAAGTAGTAGGCCACATATATGGAACATCTATCCCTTATAGATTCACCACATTACTATATTTTTTTACATTTATCTTACCTATTAAAATAATGAATCCAATTCCTAGAGTTTAAGATGACACCATTAAACTAAAACAAGGTAACCTCATATTCCATGATCCTTATTTTCCAACCATACCCTATAGGGACTTCACTTAATGATAATGAAGAAAGGATTCCCTATATGTATAAGGCCCCATCCGTAAACCTTACTTAATCTTGAGTTATTACAAGATTACACATTGAGGAACTTTTCAGGTTTAGAGTTTTAGAGAATTAGATCATAAAACTTGAATTACATTCCACATTTAAACAAAGTGGTTACATAAAGATAATATTCATTTATCCCATCAATGGAAACATATTTAAAATAAAACATGGATTCTTTCTTGACAAATCCTTGTCACTATCATCATATCATGTACCTTTCCCTTGACCTGTGAAAAACATTTCAAAAAACATGGGATGAGCAGAAAAAGCTCAGTAAGGGTTATAAAAAATATGGAAAGGAAACATGAGTTCATATATACATAAGAATGAAATCATACTTTACCCATAAAACATAGGCACTTTAACATACCTCATCAGATCATGAATATATCATAGAAATCATAAGACATAAAAGGTAACTTGATCCATTCATAACATTCTTATGTAGGGAGTAACCCTCTTGGTTACATTTAGAATACCCACCACAGTATATTCCCTAAATCTCTTCGGATAAACCTTAACGTTTCACTCCTTCGCGTTACCCAATGCAATGGAGAGCTATATCGGGCTCACCCCCCCTTAGTTTATCACAGAACCACACGTCTTCATAATAATTCCCATGAACTATAACATAATCGTATCACATAAAACATGCATAAAGGAAACATAACATTTCCACTTTTCAATCACAAGATATCAATACAACACATTGATATAAAAACATTTTGAAAACCATTTTCAATACCAAAATAAAAGAAAAGTAAAACATGGTATTTATTTTTAATTTAAAAATAAGGTATGTCTTGTAGAGGAAGCCGAAACTCAAATAATGGTCATGGCGGCGGAGAAGTCATTGTCGCCGCATACGTACAGAAAAAACATTTCCTTTTGTCGTTTAGTAAAACACTTCGTATAAAAAAGAATCCTTTTTGGATAAACAAAAAATTCAAAGGGGTTTATACACCGTATAAAAGAAGGTTGTGTATAAAAAAATATATTCCTCAATGAATGGATATTGAGACGAAGTCCCTTACAAAGATGGTATCCTTGGTTTAAGGATAAATCAATTACATAATTATGTGTGACAAACGAATACACCAAATATAAGTGGATATTAAGTGTAAAACAATCAGAGGTTATTCACATATATTCATAGAATGAAATATTCAAGGAGTACAAGTTTATCCTAAATAATCAAATTTGGGTTATGAAGTTCCCTTGCAAAAAATTGCTAGCCTAACGATGTCACTACAAAATTCGGAAAATGAGTTGATGAGAGATAAAAAGGGTATCTCATCACATGGACATAAAATTTAAATCAATAAGGATATAGAAGAACATATCCCAATCATAATAGTATGTGAATTAAAAGACATAACAAAATAATTCTTTTAAAAAGTGAAGGGTGAAAGGTTCCCTTACCGACATGGGTATCCTCCGAAACAAACACCCCGTGAAAGAATGACAATACAACATTGATGTAAATACTCACAAATGAATGTATATTACACAATGAGTAAAATAATGGTAAGTTCATACACCACTCAAAGGAAAATGTGGCAAATGTTGCATAAATCTCACGGGAATAAAAGTGAGATGAAAAATCCCTTACGATAACTCAGCAGCCTAATGACGCCACTTAAAACTTACAAAAATGGATTGATGAGATCAAATAGGCTCTCTCATCATATTAACATAAAGTTTACAGAATGATTAATCTAAAAGAACATCCCCCAACATAAAAAGAGGATGTTAAAATAAGTGACATAAAGGAGAGTACTTAAAAAGAAAGAGAGAGGTTAGATCTCTTACGAAAATTCGGCAGCCTAACGGCGACACTCAAAACATCCAAAATGGAATGATGAGAGAGAATAGGGTCTGTCATCATATGAAAATAAAAATTACAGTAAGAGTAATATAAACGAACATCCCAACACAAGAAAGATGATCTTTAAAAGGAATGACATAAAAGAGTGTACTTAAAAAGAAAGAGAGGAGTATGATCCCTTACCTCAAGTCCAACTTGTCTTGTTCGTTTCTTTATATTCCTGAACAATAAACTTTGGTAAATTTATAATTACTTAAGGATCTACTATAAAAATTATTATTCAGTTCATATCACATATTTTAATGTTATAATAATTGGTTAATAATATGAGTTCATATCAGACATTTTTGTCGATGTTTGGTACATGAGTCAAAAATTGAACTTGTTGGAAAATAATTTTCCATGTAGTTATAGGTACATCATATCCAGAATAGTATTTATGTTTTAAATATCATATATATCCAGTATATATTTATTTTATACTATTACATAGCATTTGGAGATACAAATTAAAAGCACCGTTCATAGAGACGGTAGACCGTACGTACTCATGAACGCTACTTTCTTTTTTTGTCATATTAATGGAATTAAAACAAAATGAGATATATATATATATATATATATGTTATAATTCCAGAATGATATACATAATTTATATGTAATATATTACATATATATCCATTATATATATGTACTTATAATAGTACATAACATTTTGAGATAAGAAATGAAATGTACCGTTCATGGAGACGGTAAGTCGTACGTCCGTATGAACACTACTTCCATTTCTATTTCATATTTAATGGAATTAAAACATAATGATACATAATAGTATTTTATTTCTAGTATGGTATCTTATATAATATCATTAAATATATCCTTTATACGTACCACATATGGTATTAACGAATCAAATCACTTTGAGGGGGCAGTAGTCTGCACTTCCTTAGATGAAGATATCACGTTTACCCATAATAGAAACCATAAAAGTATGCCATAAATGAAAAATACAGAATATTAAGTAAAACATAAACATATTATATATCATATATAAATATAGTGTCATCTTAATGGACACCTTTGAAGGTGTTAGAAGAATGCCGAACAATCATCATTTCATGAGGCAGAAATTTGCCATCCACAGAAACAATATGTTCTTTAACCATTAGATGTAGGTGTCTGTAAGTGTAGCTCATATAATTCTTATAACAACATCCTAGTATATTTAATATACTGGATTTGTTACAAAATAAATGAATAAAAATAGGTTAGGGTGTTGGAGAATCAAAATAAAACAAAATGACATAAGTGAAGACATTACCTTAAAATCGGGTAACTCCCTTTGGTTTGAGCTCAAAGGCTTCCTTGGGAAGACTTCTGCCCAAAGTGAGGCTTCAAGGATTTATAGAGGGATGTGGAGAGACACAATGGGCAGGGGGTGTCTGAGACAAAGGCTTTGGAAGTGTGGGTAAGGAGGTAGAGGTGGGAGCCTTTTATAAGAGGAGAGGATGGGCACTCTTGGAATGTAAAGAAATGTTACTTTATTTTAGAATGATTTTTGAATTTTAAAGGTCCTGAATTGAGGTGTTTCGAGGATAAGGTGATAAGGGTTCGAAATCCACACATAAAATATGTTTTGGAAATGTGTAGGTCTTATATGTTACAATATATTTCCATTTTATTTAAATCATTAAATAATGAGGTCATCGTTGCATCATCATGATGTCATAAATAATTTAATTTATTTAATGTGTAAAAAATATAAAAAAAATACTATGATGTATTAAATGTTTTTATATTTCCAATGACTATTTATAGTAAGAAATTTGACTTGTATAACCCCATGTAAAAATTGTGTTAGTAAAACATCTCATGTTTGTGTCATTTTTACTTTAACATTAAATAAAAAGGTATTTATGTCATTTTCCCACCAAAGTGGCTCCATGGGGTCCCCAAGTTGACCCATGGATTTTCTTGGTCGGCCATGACACATCCAATGAAGGTAGGACATCTGTCTAGGTCATTTCATTTTATTAAAACATTATTCTTACCTTAAACAACACTAATTACCTCTAATCGCGATTAAAAACTTAATAAGTTAGTATTCACCAAAAAAATTATTCTAATCACATTGAACCACATTTTACTTCTTAATGAAAACCATGTATGTCAGATTTTTGAAATTCAAAACACAAAGATGGAAAAATTTCATTTAAAGTGAAAAATTAGTTTTTATAAGTACCACTTAGTGGTTTCGCTATTCATCAAAAATTGATGTTTTTCAGAAAATTACCAAAAATTCACCCTAAGCTATATTTGATATTCTGAATTAATAAATGATTTCTATTTTACAAAATTAAAATCATATAAGTTTCATTAATTAATTTAATAATTAATTCCCGCTGTCAGAGAAAAAAGTGTGTTTTTATGAAACAATAAGTATCAAAAGATTGACACTAGTTTAAGTCCAATTTCAAAGTGAAATTAATTCCAACGACCACTATTGGATTAAATGGTAAAAATATATTCTAATTTCACTTTAAGATGAATTAAAAAGATAATCTAATCATATAAATAAATTAGATTAAAAAGTGGTTTTGAATTAAAATACAACATTTTTCACTATTCATTAAAAATTGAACTTTTTCAGAAAAATACCAAAAATTTACACAAAGTAAATTTTGATGTCCCAATTCTAAAGAAGAATTTTATTTTGTCAAATATAACACATAAAATTGTCAAAAAGTGGATTTAAAAGAGGTTCGCCATCAAAAGGTGGTTAATCGACCTTTTAAAGAATATTGGAATGTTTACGCATAAAATTGGAATCATTCGTATTTTTAATCCTATAACATTTATTGTAAAGAGTAAAAATATTTGACAAACATATAGAATAATTTTTTAGTTAGTTCTGTTCATTCCCACCATTACAAAGGCTACGCGTTAACTACCATTTAAAATAATATTATTTTATTATTAGAGTGCAGCGCAAGATTCCCAAGAAACCCATTGTTGCGTATTGGGTACGCCATCGTGCATAGCATCCCCTTTAAAGTAATATTAATATTTGATTCACAAATATGGATAAATATGAAAATGTCGTATTCTTTATTTACCTGGGGTGTTACAATATGCCCATTGGTTTATATCTCTAAGAGGATAATATATGATACCCATCCTTATAATTTATACATGATGTTATATCTACCAAATGAAAGAGATAGATTATAATATCCACCATCTATACTTGATGTTATATTAAATAATAGATAAATTCTTATGGTTCAATTACACGACCTTACTCTCCCTAATAAACACCAAAACGTTATCACAATAGATGTCCAACCAATTAATCTATAATGAAATAACACACCACCTAGGGGTAACCCACTTAATCCAAGGAGAAAACTTGGGCCACTCTAGGATAAACCAAATTCTACCAAGGAACATTACTACTCCATCCAAGGCATTACTTTAGAAACTAAATTTGTATCTTTCATGAATCAATACAATCCAAGCAGACAAATAACCATTCAAAAGGATCTCCTTTACCAAGATATATCATTTTTTAAAAGTTTCTACCTCATCAACATGGTTAGTTTAATTTTTTTAAAAAAGTTGTGAAAATGTTCTATAGTAATTTCAAATCATTGAAAATATATAATTTTAAAAAACATAATATTGGAATAAAATCATTAGGTTTTACCAATATATTCTATTATAACAAAATAATAAACTTCAAAACCATAGTAAATTCCTCCAAATAATCTACCTTTATAAATCTAATGGGTGAAAAACAATTTTTTATAAACATTATTTAGATTAAAATTAAATAAAGTATTTTTTTTCACCTCCCCATTTAACATAAAAACTTGATTTCAAAACAAAAATTTCCACAAAATTTTAAGATGATTTAAAAGGTTCCTTAAAATAAAAAATTAGGTGTTTATTTTTAATGTTTTTCATGTATACATTATTCTTCTAAATTTTTTTCCATGACTATTTTTAAAATAAAATCTAAACAAGTCACAAAATGAAAAAAACCCATATTTTATCCAACTATTTCCAAATAAAACTATATTTTTCTAATTATCATTACACAATTTTTTTTAAAACCCCTAAAAAATTGGAAAAGGTTTTGTTAAAATAAAATATCTACTTATAAATTACCATTTAATCTCAAAAATGATTTAAAAAATATCCACCCCATACTCAAATGGTCAAAAACAATATAAGTGTTCCTTGAAATTAACATTTTTACTTATTTTTAATAATATTGACCAGTTAAGAAACATTGGAATTACATATTTAAAAGGACCAACATCTGACTCCAAAATTATGATTTTATAAATAAGAATTATATTTCAAATATTATAAAAAATCATTAAATATAAGGGATTATTTTACTATACCACCAAGATCCCAAAAAAATCAAAAAATAATTCTCCAATCACATTAATTCTATAAAGTGGACTACTTACATAAAATTAATTTAGATACAAATTTTTTTATCCTTATATATGTTGTATTTTTGTGATATAAACTATTTTATTATAGTAACATTTAAAAAAAATACTAATATTAAATTATAAAACTCTATACAAGTGATTGGAAAAACCAGTAATGAAATCTAGATTCATATAAAAATGAACAAATAAAATAACACTTCTACATTCCTTAATAATTCAAAGAATTATAATATTAAATCCTAATACTAACCCATCACTCTAGATAAGATTAGAGTTACACTAGTATTAGTTACATCCCTAGACACCCAAGTTTGATAAAAAGTCCTAGGATTTTGTAATATAGTTGGGGGATAATTTACCCATTAATTTGAAATAATTATCCATAGAAAAACTATAATGGGAAATATATATTAGATTTATGATAAAAACAATTCCAAAATTTAATAATGTAACATAAAAAATAGTGTTTCAACAACCAAAAGAATCACCAAGTAAGTCTACAAGATACAAAGGCTCCAAATAGAGACTATTGTTCCCAAAACGGTACTACACCAACATCCAAACTACAACCACCTAAAATCTCCCACACCCTTTGAAAATTACCACTACATCAATAATCAATAATAGGTAATTAGCTGGTAAACCCCTTTTTTACATCAAATTGAACAATATTTTCATATATACCAAGATTCATATGAATGGGGTGATTATATAAACCAGTAGGAAATCCTATAAGGACTTCCCAGACACATTTCTAAAATTAGAACAGGTTATCTCAAATTTTATTTAAAAGATATATAGGTGAAAAAATAGTGAACATATAACCTGTGTTGATAGCACACACCACAACACACAACCATGTTCCATGAACTCACATACCCATGAAATGTGCCAACCCTTACCTTCAGGGATCCATGTCACCAACCCTATTTATTATTAATCAAAGTTGGACTAATTTAAGGGACCAGACACATGAGTGGAAAAAAATGTACCCAGACCCGAGTAGTCACTTTGTGGTACAATCTGTGTTCCCACATAAGCGACATTGGTAGCTAAGTACTAATTGAAAAGGCCTCATATATATACATCATAAACACACACTAAACCATTATAATCAAGATTTACACAAACAAACATTAATTCGTTTTAAAACCAAAAAACCACTTATTCATCCTACAAGACTAGTTGTTTTATTTACCCACAACCTTTATCTCAATTTAAAACCCAAAAATGAAAAGATAACACTCCAAATTTTTTCCACTTATAAACACAAGAATTTAACATTAATAAAACCAAAAGTCTTAATGTTATTAATAAAATTAGTGTGATAGATAATCCAATAACCTTTAATAATCTTTTATAAAAGAGCCACACTAAAAATGTATAGATCCATTATCTCAGAACCCACTTATAATGGATAAAAATTAAATCCACTTAAAAACATACAATAACCATAATATTTTATTATAGAATACCTAAACTAGGGTTTTTCACCAAAATAAAATGAGAGGTTAAATATAATAAATAGATAAGCGATTCCTACCTTCAATCCCTAGTCCAAACACTAAAATATTCATTGATAGTGTGCTTCATAATATAGTGGATCACTAATATTATCCACAAAAAACTATAGTTTTAAGATACTTATCATGGAGGAGGCTAATGAGTCTTTTGGGGGATGTGATTGGTTAATAATATAATTTTAAGGTATTATTAATGACATTAAATTATTGGATGTGTAGTTTGGTAAACCATGTGCCAACTATGTAGGTGCCAATACCTGAAACCCAATGTTTTATGGTTTGAATACAACATTTTTTAAAATATGCACAAACCATGCAAAGGCAACTACCCAAAAAATAATTAGGCTACACTATTTGACTGCATTTTTTACTCTATTAACACACTAATCATTCACCTTTCTAAAGACCACTATTTAACCATTAATGGTTTCTTGGAAATTATGCATAGTTTCCCCAAACTGTGCACTAATCATATGCCCTTCAATGATCCTCAAAAAACATTAAAACCCCTATAAAACATCCCGAAATCAACCCAAACCAACCTATTGCTTAAAAACACCTAATAAATAATTAAATACATCAAACTGAGGGTGTCATATTTTCCCCATAATTTGGATTTACATCCTAAAAAAATCCCAAGTTTGGTTATGCCTTGAAAAAGTTGGGGCCATTTCTATTGCATAATCCTCTCCCAACACAAATTCAATTAATGCACTTGGCCATGCTACCACAATACCCAAATCAATGAGATAAAACTACCGAAAAAATATTTGTATTGGAAATATGTTATACGAATCAACATGTGAAATTTTTTTGCATCCATCACAATTGAAACATGATCCAAACTAATCAGATGATTATGCTCAATTTGGTACTTATTTATCTGAGATATATGGAAAAATTCAAGAATTTTTCATATTATTTATTGTGGGGCTAGTCAATAAGAAAATTCACTAATATTCATGATAATATCAAATGGTTCAATATATATAGAATCAAGTTTTCTTTTGCTTACCCATACTATAGTTCACCAAACATAGAGATACTCATAAGAATATGTGATTTTGTACTTAAAATTATAATGATTGATGATAATAATTTATATAAGATTTATGAAGGCCATGTTCAATTTATTTTTGTTTCTCAATTTACTAGATTTCTCGGAAGTCACTTGCACCCGATTTAGTCCACTTAGTGATGCTTATGAGGATGCTACCCAATAATGTCTAGATTTACATGAATGTTTATATAGTTATTTAAATAGATAAATAAATATTGTATATTTATAACAATTTTGATATAAAAACCCCTTGAAAGAAAATTTATCTCTCCATGAACCAAAAGAGTTTATGACACAATATCTCATCATGTATTTCATTATTAGGATTTTACACTTAGATTACCATTCGTATGAGGATAACATCACATGATCGTGGTTAATTGGGTTTTATAAGGGTTATTTTAATGACCATAAAATAATAAATTATACATCAGGTATGTATCATAGACATTGGAAATTGTTGCACCATGAACCTTCTCTACTTAACAACCATACAATTTTTCCAAATAATGTAAAAAATTAGTCTCCTGAATTAGACTAAAGAATAATGACTGGGTGATTCATTCAATAATAACCCAAATTGAATAATTATTCCAAATTATATTAACAAATTAGTTGACCAAATTACATGTAAATTTAATTTAATTTTACTATAGGTATATATAATAGTGGTAACATACCCTCCTGCCATTGGTGTTCGACCATCACTGGTAGAGAAATTGTGCACATCATCCAATGATAATCCAGTTTTAATTTTATTGATGAAAAAAAGTTACCATTCATTATCATTTATATCATTACAATATTTATAAGGAAACCCCACTTTCAATGATGCTCTAATGGGATAAAATGTTCTACAAAAAATGAGGAAACATAAATTGATCTGAAAAACACAAGATAAAATTTTCATCGTTTGTCCATACATCATTGGTCACCACGAAATTGATGTTAAATATAATGGTAAATACATCATGGTCGGAGTACTGATATTCTTTTCTTCTTCTTCTAAGACTGAGATGAGAGTCACTAGAAAGAAAACCATGTCGTCATCGAGGTTTATACAACCCATGCGAATGTTTGTGATTTTACACATTAATTGGAATTGATCTAATTACTTTTTAACAACATGATCATTGGACACGTGACTTAAGGGATTCACCATCTGATTGACCACAAAGTGTAATTTATTATCAAATAAGTCATTGATGAGAGTATATATAATAAATCACAAAGAACTTGTAATAAGATGATAATCCCAGAAGATCAGGATTATATAGATATCTATGTATGATTGTAACATCCCAAGATTTAAAAAAGGATTATATGTTAAATAATTTATTTGAAATAAAAAAATAAACTTAAAAAATACATGAAATATATTTCTTTAAATAGCTTGTGGTACATGAAACCCCCAGTATGAATGGAATGTTATATAATATAATATTAAAACCTAAATGTTAAATTATATGGTATGAATAAGAATAAATAAATTATTAATATTATATGGTTCAAAAATTTATAAAAAACCCATGGTTATATATTGATTAGAGAATAAAATATGTAACATTTTAATTATAATGAATTGTTTTTTTGAAGAAACGTCATTTTTCTAAAATGCGGTTTTATCGCGCTTTGTGCACATAAATTAAAATTAATTTTTACTAATTTTAGATTTTTTTTCAAATGGAATTAATTTTTAAATTATTTATATAAAAATTATCTTAGGTTGATATATTGGTATTTTTTAGGAAATATTGATTTTCTTGAATAATGAAAATTATGATTTTTGTAGAAATATCATTTATTTTAAATTAATTAAGTAATTTAAAATTCGATTATATTTTGAATATGATTTGAAGTGATATAAATATTATTTAGTTATATTTACTCCACTTAATTACTTTTGAAGTAAATTTATATATATATTTAGTATAAGTTTGTTTTTGGGTTTAAAAACAAGATATTGTTGAAAAATGTTTTAATGTGAATAATGTTTCTTTATTATAATTAATTTTAAATACCCCTAATGGGGATTGATTTAACTAAAATTTATAGATTATATACCTATAAATATTAATTGAAGTTCTTAAATGATTATTACTGGAAATAAATATAATATAAAATCATATTTTTCTTGAAAATTTAACTATGTGAGTACTCGCATTTTTGTTGCGTCTTCAGGTTTAATTTTAAAATAAATTATGCCACTTATAAAAATTTTATTTGGTAAAATGGAATCCCTATTTTGAATTATAATAATTTATTATATTTTTTAATATGAAGTTATTTTTTATCCATATTGAATAGCGAAGATAGTAAAAATATTTTACAACGGTTAAGGTAAAAAATACATTTACTAAGGTGTTAAACTAAAATGATAAGGGTTAAAATTAAATAAATAATTGTATAAAATATTTTGTATAGAAATATTATTACCTTTTCATGTTTAATTCTTGATAATGGATCATTTTTTAGAATTCCATCCTTTCAAAAATGCGATTATCACTTTTTCTTTTAAAAAATTACAACTCTACCCCTCACCTCACTTATAAAATTCCACCATCTCTCCTATCATCTTCACACTTTAATTTTTTTTGGTTCGAGAAATACCTACCCAAATTATTTTCTTACATCTATCCATAGATCCCAGAATCCTTGGTTTGATTAGAAAACCCACCTAAGGAGGCATTTGGTGCAAACCTAAAGAGGAATTTAGAAGAAGAGGTATCATGTTTAACCGAGCATTTTTATTTTATTTATTTTAAAACTCATTAAAATATTCTTAAATTGTGCTGATATAATATAAAAATAATCTTCAATATACTATGATACTATTATGTTAATTGAATAACCTAAATCTATATCATCTTCCATCAAATGGTAAATGAAAGCATCATTCATGTGTAAAACAGACTACTTCCTCTAATAATATATTTAAATAATATATATGATATTTCCAACATAATTATACCCCAGGAACTATGAAATCTCACATACCTTCTTATTTTCACTCCATTGGGGATAAGATAACATCACTCATGTGTATGGAGGACTACCGCCTCCCAGAGCGCTCTTATTCCACTTCTACAAAACATACAATATACAATGATAACCATTATCAACTCTAGAAAAAATCACTTATAAATGAAGCCTTTATAAGCATTAAAAGAAGTGATAATAAACGGTAAAATTTATCAACACTAAAAAATCGCTGATAAAAGGTACCCTTTATCGGTTCTTTTGTTTTATCAGTAATAAAGGGTAGATTTATCCACACTTTTTTTTGGAACTCATAAATGTAGCCTTTTTCAGTGCATTTTATAGCACTCATAAAGGTCCCAGTCATGGGCCCGAGTCTGACATAATAATAAAGGATGTTTGGACACTTTTTTATCTATGATTATGCCACATCCCATTTTCAGAAGCCTACTATGGGGATGCGCTCGTACATTCACTCTCCATACGCATCCATATAGGCCCATGGGCTTAGGTAGGAGTTCATCCACCCTTTGATCCCTGCGAGCATTACCCCTCCCCATACACAACTCGACTGCCACCACCTCCCCATCCTGGCCTATAAGCTACTCGACTCACCCATAACCCAATTTTTTATTATACACTAACAAACAATATAACTATTAAAAACATTAACAAATTGAAATAATTAAACAAATAAAAATTAAAATTGAATAAATTTTAAAAATATTAATAAATATATTAACTAAATAATTATTAATAACTTTAATATATATATATATATAAATTATAAATATTAATAAAGAGTATATATTAAATATAGATATATGAAATGAATAAATTAAAAAATGATTGAAAAGTTTATTAATAAAACAATTACTAATAAAAATGAATAAATTTAATATATATATATATATATATTAATTATAAATAGTAATAAATAATATATTTTAAATATAAATATATAAAATGAATAAAATGTAATAATTAAAAACTTACTATTGTATTATTCATTTTTAATGGTTTTTATATATAATTATTCATTAATATATTTAATATTTTTAAAATAAAAATATATTCACACACACACACATATATCAATATATATAATATTTCCTAAAATGAGATTTATATAATATAAAGTATTTATGATTACTTTAAATAAGTCATATATTTAGTGAAAAATGATTTATAATTAAAAAATTTTATGAATTAAAAAAAATTATTAATTATACTGAGTAATGGACAATTTATTTAATGTTGTTTGATTTTTCAATTTAACATATAACAAACATGTGTTACATTTATTTCACACATATACATATACACAATTAATACATTTTTATATACAACACACACACATAATATTTCTGGAATTTATTCAATTTTAATGTTGATTTTATAATTATATTTGTTAATATAACATACGGATTATATATTGTGACTCTAATCGATAAATTTTATCATTTTTTATATATTTATTTAAATACTATTTATTAGTTTTTAAAACTTTTTTGAATCTATTCATTTTCAATATTATTTATCCATTAATAATCTTAGTTTATTTTATATTTTCCTATTTTTTTCAATATAAATTTTTCATTGTTCTGTATGTTTGTAATTTTATCCGTATCTCAATACTTATTTATACATATTTTGAAATTAACATTTTATATTTTTAATATGGTTTCATTTTATATAATTAATATGTATTCATTATCATATATAAATATTCAATTTTATTTTTTTTAAATTATCTTTATAATCAATAATATATATTCATTTTTTAAATCTACTCAATCTTTTTGTTGTTTATTTCATCAATAGATACTACATATTACATGTCATTATACAATTTAACATATATAAAACATATATATATATATAGACATTAATTTCACACACACAAATATTTTTATAATTAATGAAATCCTATATAGAAACACACACACCTAATATTTATGTAATATATTAAAATTTTAATATTTATTTTAGAAATTTCTTTGGTAACATAATATATCTAATATATAATTTTTATCATTGGTAAATTTTATTTATTTATTTTTAATGTTATCACAATTAGTATTATTAATTAATTTTTAATATTTTTATTCTTTATTTTTTATGCAATATAATCATTTTCTAATATTTTTTTATAAATATTTATTTTACAACGTTTTATATTTCAAATATTTATTCATCTTCATTTCAATATATATGCATATTTTTTTAATAATTTGTATAATTAATAAAACATATTCATTTTCTCAATGTTTTTATAGTCTACTCATTTTTTGTTGTTCAATTAAACTCATTTTTTACATTCATAAATTTAAGACTATATATTCATTAATAATTTTAAAAATATATTTGTAAATAAATATTTATAAATAAATATATTTTTAAATGTTTTTTTTAATTTTTATAAAATTATAGTTTTTTAATTTTAGAACAATAAATATAATTTTAAAAAAAATATTTACAAAATTATAAATAAATAACTTTATATTTTAATTTTTATAGAATTATAATAAATAAATTTAAATGATAAATATATTTACTTTATTTATATCTATATTTATATCTATATTTATATATATTTAGTATATATATAATTATATAAATATATATAATGTTAAAAAATATTTATAATTATAAAATTATAATACATATATTTAAATAATTAATATATTTACAATGTTTATATTTATTTTATTTATTAAATTTATATAATGATATTAATATATTTATAATTATAAATACGTTTAAAACTATAAATATATTTACTAATATATTAATTTATAGATGTATATTTAGTATATTTATATTGTTATATATTTACAATTATAAATAAACAAATATTATTTTTTTAAAAGAATTTATATAAAAATCAACAAATGATTACATATTTAAATTATTATAAAACTATAATAAATTTATTTTTTTAAAAAAATAATTGTATTTAAATAATGAATATATTTACCAAAAGGGTTGGGGTCAAGCCCCTTTATTAAGAAAAGAAAAACACAACACAAATCCTGGGTTGGAGAAACCCATTACAAGTAGTAGTGCTAGAGGGATCAACCCACTACAAAGCCCAATACAACAGCTTGAAAGCTTAAAATAGATAACCAATTACATGACCGAAGACAAGAAAAACAAATTCCTAAATAAAAGTCCCAAAAAGTTATCCAAATCTCACACAAGAGCCCGACACAAACCACAACGTCATTGCCGGTTCAAACCACATCGTCATTGCCAACCTTTCGTCGCTGGAAAGCCTCGATGGTCACCACCCACCCATAAACCCCCTCACTTCATTCTCCCCAATGCTCTGATGCGTCAATCAACCAATCTCGACCAGATCTGGCACCGAGCCAGATCTCACCAATTTTAGTCACATCGTTCAAGCCCTCACAAAAGTCTCATACTACCGTTGCTCCCTCTCTAACATATCTCAGATGAATCAAGCCTGAAATCTATGGTAAACTATTTTTCTACCCTCTTGTTGCTTCATTGTTTAGGTTTAGCGGTGTTAGATAGTGCAACATTATCTTGGATCGATGGTCTCATGGTTCCATGTTTAGGACATTTGTCAACGGCCATCGTTCATCCTCCTCTGGAAGCTCCTTGTTTTGTGGGTCTCTATATTCCTAATTTTACCCAACTATGACTCGCATAGGTCCTGCTTAGTTTATGTGTGGTGTTTTGGTTTTTGTGTTTCCAGCTCACACCATGGCCATTGGTTTCCTCTTGGTCTTAGTGTCACCCCATTCAAGGTTCTCTCTAGTTTCATCCGGTATGGGTTCTCGTCCACTTCTCCACTGTGCAAGATTGCTATGATAGAGCATGACCACCGCCTCACGGTGGAAGATCATATATCCTATGGATTAATTAAGGTTGAAATATATTTTATTAAATTGGTCACATATTATATCTTAGACCAAATTTCCGTAAAGTTTTTTATTATTATCTAGAAACACTAAAAGAATAAAATTTTTCTTTATATATTTTGAGAAAATACTTTTATCTATCATTCAAGTTGAAAAGTTTTACAATTACAAATTACATATTGATTACATTTAGGTATTTAAGAAAAATATTTTTTGATGATGTATATTTATTTGAAATTATTGTTTGACATTGGATATAGTAGATTTTTTAGATATTTTATAGTGGTTTGTTGAGGTTGATTCAGTTTCTAATTTTATGAAATTACAAACCCTCTCATAATAGTTATGAGAAATTGAATATGTTTATTTTTAATTTCATGGTTTTAGATTTATAAAATATATTTTAATTTTCTTTTTTCAGATTTATTTCTAGAATGTGTTGTCCAAATATATTTATATTTATGAAATTCAATTTTTTTTATGAAAAATAATAAATTTCATTAATTCTGGGATTTCCTACTTTCAAGGATAAAATCATGGATTATATTTAATTAATTTATTTTTAAAGAAGGGAGGCGACAATGGTCGCAATTATTTTTGAGTTATATATCTGATTTTTTGGGTTTTTGATAAAATCTATAATGGATAGAAATATTATGAATATCATGATTATTTTGAAACTGATAAATGTCAATATAACTTTTTCAAAGGATAGAGAAGGGAGAATAATGAAGAAATAATCTTGTCACTATTGTGAAAAATTGCAGATCCTATTAATGGATTTTCTAGAGATTAACTTTTAAGACATTAATTTTCTCTTGAATAAGAATCATAATATGAAAATTATGGATTCAACTATATGATTTCAACTGGATAAAACCTACTACATAGTATTTATTTATTTTTAAGTCGTCAATTCTAGTACAAAGTGTACTATATAATGTTTTAGTTACTTTTACTCAGCTATTAGACACCAAAGAAAACTATCTAATGGACATGTATAATTTTTGTAATGGAAATCATGGAAAAATATATCGGAACCGTGTATATAGTCTCATATTAATTTACTTAGTTGTGAGATCACATAGAAAATGATCTAAATAAATACCATGAAGACTAAATTCGGTGTTTATGGAGTTTACTAGATGATATTATTTATAGAAATGAACCACTATAAAGACCAGTTTTTTCATAATGTTTGTTTACATTCTATTTTTTTATAATCTAAATAAAAGATAAATAGTGAGACTAAACCAAAATGAAGAAGATAGTTTTTATTTTTTAAAATATTTTATATCACTCATTCCACCCCACTGGAGTCTTTTTATATGATAGTGTGGGACAAAATTTCAGTAATGACATAGTAGATAATCAGAGAGAAATGAGATAATGAAGATAATTTATCGGAAGAAGATTATTTGGAATATAAAAATAAGGGTTGAAATTATCATTATGTAAGTATATTCTTAGTGAGGGGTTTGTTTTTGTTAAAGTTTAAAATCTATATTAGTGTTTATGAGGCATAAAATTACATAGGTGAAGAATTTTTTATCTAAGGTGAGTTAATGGATAATATTTACTAATTTTCAATCTATAAAGTGATTATAGTGGACTGTGTGAACATGGATTTCATCCAATAATTCCAAGTATATAGCCAACCATTTTGAGTAGTAAACCTTCTTAATATACACTATAGGTTAACATTAAAATTTTTAGATATTTAAAGAATAATTTGAAAGAGTAAATTATAAATAATAAATGATAGTGAATGAAAGAATATTTACTGATTAAATCCATGAAATAATAAAAATATTAAGTATTATATAGTCAACTGCTAATGAATTATCCTTTTAATAAGATACTGATTCATGGATAGTCAAATTTCATAGGTAGATTGAAATGAAAATACAGAATGGTAAACCTTGAAAGGAATGATATCCCATTAATGGGATGTATGAACATGTTTTTATTTATTATATGATGTTTAGAAATTCGTCAAAAAAATAAATAGGAAAATCATAGTTGTGTATAGATAATTTCAACTAGTGAGGAGACATATTTTTTATTATTATTTATATGTTTGATATAAAAACTCAAAAAAATTATACAGTAGTGTTCATGATGTTTTAAGATATATATAAATAACATGATTATAACATTGTAATATAAAATTTATATAATTTTATGAAACATAAGTCCCTAGAGAAAAGTATACAAATATGGTGGAATATACTGAGAAAGTTCAGGTACCAAGCGTGCTTGACCCTACAAAGGTATTAAATAAAATAAGATTACAACATAGAAAAGGCATGTGGAATATAGAATGCCACCAAAACATGAAAGTAGAGAAAGAAAACCTAGAAAAAAACCAAAGGAGAATTCCCAAGAATAAAATAAAAGACCAGAAGACCCACATCATAATGGACCAAAGTCCAAAAACTCCAACACTAGATGTTGTAGCCAAAATCTCGATGATCTCATGCACCTGACTCCATTGATGAGGCTAGACGACAACAAAATATCCATGGTAATCATCATGGATTCTTAATTATTACCCTTATGATATTTTCAATCCTTTAAACATCATCAACCATGTGATCAAAATCGTACTAGATGCCCATTTCTAGAGGTGTTGGAGTTAGCACGTCACAGTGGGAGACATTCATTGTCAGCATCGCTAACCATTGACAGCTTCGGTACCCAAGACTTCACCCCCATCAGTTTCCCATACCACCTCAGGTTATACAGTATCCATTATAATGATATTTGGTGAATTTTCCATGACATTAAACATTAAAATTTCCCAAAAATCATCCACTCCATTATACAAATCGTTGGACAAGAAAAAAATAAAAAACACGAGTACCATGTATATAAGATGTCTTCAGCGCCACAAACTTGGTTCCCACCTCACATTGAGGTCAAATTTAAACGATAAATTGAGTTTCTTACCTCATCCACATCCCGAGGCATATAGTCATCCCATTTAGGTTCTCCCCGGAGTGCATCCCAAATAGAATCAGTGACCACCAAGATCCCACAACTGCTAGGCCACATGTCGCCAGTGGAACACCCACCACACGCCCATATCCACCCTACTATCAAATGAATATACTAACCTCATCAACATGCATATCACAATGTCACTGCAATATGAGGCCAAATGTAACCACCGCTCCCTGCTCTTTAGAATCTTCCATTATAAAAACAACACTAGTATCCTGCCATATGAAGAAGCTCCATGTGCCGCTGATTTCATATAAATGTCAGTGTAAAAAGCATGAAATTCTAAACTTAATTAGTCCATCCCCATTGATCAGCTGGGACCCATCCATTTTTGGCTAGCACACTACATCGATTTTGACAAACACCCATCCTCTCAGCAAGTCCACCATCCACACCTCAGGCCATCGCTAGAAAATCCCACATGCCGTGTTTTCCACATATCCCAAGTCTATCTATCCTTGCATACTGGGTGGTTGATCTTTGCCTCGGAACCCCCATCATTCATGGCACCATCATCAAACACCTACTTCAAGGCACTGTCACAAGCAGCAGTATCACCCATCACCACCATCCATCCACTTTCATCAGTCACTGTTGTCAAGACATCATAGCCATATATCTCATTCATGGAACCAGAATTATTCTCAAGCAATCTGAAATGTTTCTTCCTCCTCTTAGCTATCTACATCAAGTCATCCTAATGATTATTGTTGTCAAAAGCTTTAAATAACTCGTAATGACCAATAATCTGATCATAAAAACATACATTTTCAGAGAAATCTCCATACCCTACATCGCCAAAGTGATATTGTATAAGAGAGAGTGGATCTCCATTATTGGGAGAGAAACCTGATGGAATATACATATGGCATAAAACCAAAAAAAATAAATAAAAAAGATAAATGAAAGGCTATACAAAATTAACAAGGATATGTATATCATTGTGCCTAAAAATGACCAATTTAGTTATGATTGTAAAAATATTTAATCAAATATCAACATTATATATTTATAAAATGGTTGACTAATTTGTGAATGGAACGGAAAATTTTATCTTCCTTGAAATGTTGCAGTAAATGAAAAATAAAATATCATTCATATTACCACATGAATAATTAATATGACATATGTTAACGTTGCCAAAAGTTATTAATAGATACAAAAATAATGTGTCCAATCATTAGCTGTATTTATGAAATTTAATAAAGAACTATAAGTTAGTGGGTTATAGTATAAATATATTTTTTGGTATTCTTAAAATACATGGCCTATAATAATCTATAGAAAAAGTTACATATAATCCAACTTCAATTCTATCATAGATAAAAATTTTATCCAATGGTTTCATGAAATTCAAAGCTCCTTAACATTGTATTAATATCCAATGATTACATGACCTCTTATGTTTTGAGGAAAGATATTTTTACACAAATTTAGAAATACAGGTCGTAAATAAATTAAAATCAAGATATAAGAATTTAGAAGGGAATATTCCAACCAATAAGAAATAAATTTTGTTTTTTAACATATTTATTAGTTTTTAATAGATTAATATATGTTTTTAAATTATTTAGTTGAGTAAGAAATAAATTCTGTTAACATTTATAATAAAATGATTTATAATTATACATGGAATAATGATTTTAAATACCTTGTTTTTTGATTTAATTCTTATATGAACACGGTAAATTGGAATAATTGAGAGAGTAAACATTTACACATTAAGTGGGTAACTATAATTGGTAAAATGTCGTAATTAAAGTAAATAAGTGTTAAGAATTGATTGATACTTTCCAGTAGTTAAATGTCCCATATGACTTCAATTGCTCACAACTTTTTCTAGATCTTGGAATTAATCATACATGACATTTTTACACTAATAGTTGATGGTCAACAGAACTTTACCACTCCTTTAATGCTCCAATCATACTATCTTGGAAACACGACCAAGGCCACCACATACTAAGTGAATAAATGAATAAATATAAACTGCTCCCACTTGTTTGATTCCAACCTAGAAAGGTTGCAAAAATTATCATAGAATTACCTATTTTTTCCCACCCAACATCAAATAAAGAACCCAAAACAATAACTACATGTTTACCCAGGTTGTTTCTTTTCATATAATTGTTGGTTAAAATAAAATCTTGTCACGAATCATAACTAATGAAATTCAAATGTTGGGTTACCCTTATTATAATTATCTATAACTTTCTCTATTGATTATGAATACATAATGTGTATCTATATAATTTTATACAAAATTAATATTTTATAAACCTAATAGGATGGATATGTATCAAAAATGGATTCATGATAATTTTATTATAAAATAGAATGATTATGGAGTTAAATATTTCATCAAGTTTTCCATAGAGAATTAATTAAACCCTTCTCAAATCATTTTTCCATGTTTACATTTTCTTTATTCAAAAAACAATTTGCCCGAAAGAGTTGGAAGAAAATTTTATTTGTCACAAAATAGACCATCGCTATAAATGTTGGATTAAAGATGGAAAAAACCTAACTTGCACACTGATTGAGACGATACTTTGCTTTATGGTTTATTTGATATGAATACCAATGTGAATGAGGATAGAGATCATGTGGAAGAAATGAAAATGTAAATTGATTATAGACATAATGATTTTCTAAATTTGTTTGAGAAGTTAAATAGATGTTATAAGAGACCATTGTATACTAATTGTACTAAATATCCTCATTTTTTGATGTTATATAATTTGAAAGCATACAGTGGATAGAGAGACACCAGCTTTACAAAACAACTTGGTCTCCTGAATGATATGATTCCAGAAAAAAATCAAATTCATTGTTGAACACATTACACTAAACACATGCTAAATTCAGTTGGAATGATCTCTATAAAAATCATTTTTCCAATTTATTTCATATTGATTCTCAAAGATGATTAATCAATCATAAAATTCTCAAAGTTTGGTGGAAATTGATAAAAGAAAGATTAATCAATTAACTCAAAATATGTATGGTACATTCCTACAATTCATTGGTTTAGAAGACTATATGGATTTTTTTAAACAATGAGAAAATTTCCATGTAATTAATATACAATAATTAATTATGGGAAATTGTGTTATCCAGTAGACTCTCCTCAATGTATGAAAATTGATAATGAGTATCTTGAATTTGAAAATGAGATGAGAAACTTATGTCTTGCATTATCTAAATATAGAAAAAATACTTTTGGTGTATATATTTTTATTCAAAGTACATGGATATTCATGTTGATAAATTAAAACTTGTCACCATGGTTATCCATGAAGTGAAAATACATTATGTTGTCTCTAATTATATCTGGACCAAAATTACCTGGTAATGATATTAATGTATTTTTGTCTCTATTGACCAATGATTTGAAATTTATATGGGATGAAAGTGTTACAATATATGATTCTCATAGAAGTAAATAATTCACATTCAGGGCCATATTGTAGGTATTGATAAATTAATTTCCTTATTTTGAAATTTTTTCAAGATATAACATTAAAGAAATTATGGAGTTACTATTTATGAAGAATGCACACACTCAGTTCAGTTGAAACAATCCTCAAAGACTGTGTTCTTAGGATATTGGAATTTTTTACATCAATGACATAAATACGAATCCTAGATGACAGCATTTTATGGGAATACCAAACAAGGTACAAAACAGTCTCCACTAATGGGTGATAAAATGTTCAACAAAGTAAAATATATTGACATTACTTTCAATAATCCATTTTTAATATACATTACAAAATTAGGCTGGAAAAAGAGATAAATTAATTTTGAATTATCATATTATAATTATTTTTATGTTAGATATTTTCTTGTTTTCTTGCATGTGGAATATAATTTATTAGATGTTGTTATTGGTATGTTACTAAATTTTCCTAAAAACAATTATCATATCAATTCTAGGTTATACAAGATTGACATGGGAATTAGGGATGTGTTGGCACTAGGTAAGGGTAAATGGTGGAATATTCTTCCTCTACTATGTTACACTCTATCCAAATAAGAAAAATTACAATTTTTCATTTTTCTTAATGGTGCAAAAGTTCAATAGGTGTATTCAAAAAATATCAATAATGTCATGTCATTAGATAATTTGAAGTTACATAGACTAAAATCATACAACTTTCATGTTTTGTTCCAAGATTTTATGACCCTATCTATATTTTAGATTATTCCTAAAAATGTATGACATACCTTAACCAATTAGTTTTTCAAATCCACATGAAATAATTTTATAGATTCATTGAAGTTAATAATCACGAATAAAGAGGATATAGTCATATTATGTGAATTAGAGATGTTATTTCCACCATTATTCATTGATATAATAGTCCAAATAATGGTTCAATTGGTTAGAGAGGTTCAACTATGTGTTCCTTTCCATTATAGGTGTTTGTACACCATTGAAAGGTATACAGATATTTTTAAATGGTATGTTAAGAATCAAAGTCATCCAGAGGGTTATATTCGAGAATGATATATTGTTGAAGAATTGGTTGGATTATATTACAATTACCTATAATATGTTTATAGAATTAGTATTTCGAAGTATTTTCATAGTAGACCCCTAAAGATGGAATGGATTTATGGAATAAATTTTGTTTCAATTACCAGCATAGAGTGGGATCAAGCACACTTTTACATTTTAAATAAAATTGAACATATTGATCCATTTATTGAATCCCAAAATGAAATTATTAGAGATTTGAATCCTTCAATAGCTAAATTATGGATATTAAATACAAATAATTAATAGTACATAATATTGTTTCGTGATTTTATTTATAAGGATTTATCTTAAAATATTAATTCAATTTCCAAAAAACTTCGATGGTTAGCCAGAGGACCAAATAGAAATATTATATCTTACACTATTTTTGTAATCAATGGTTATACATTCTATACAAAAGTACATAATGACTATAGTATAATGACAAACAATGGAGTTACGCTTATGGTGGAAGTAATGGAAATATCTTTTTTCCAATGATAGAAATCAAACTTATGCAAATATTTCATATTTAATCATCATAGAACATATCTACTAGTTGGATTATTCAAAATTTCATGTGCCTATGTTTTATTGAAAATGGGTTTACAAAAAGAGTGTTTTGAAATTTGATGAATTTGGTTTCTTAAAGATGAATTTTTGTATGGAAGGGGAAAAGGACAACCCATTCATAATATAATTAAAAATAAATACAATTATTTTATGTATCAGATCCAAAAAACAAGAACTGTTTGATTTTACTACTCGATACTAAAACAACTATAGTTTTAGATTAAATTTCAGTCAAGGATGTCCCTTGAATTGGGAGATTATAATAAGTTAATAACAGTCCCAATGATGATAATGTGCTATAAATTAGAAGGGACTACAATGAGGGGATTTGGATTCATGATGGAGGATACAAATCCATTTAACCTTAAGAAAAAAGAGTTTGATGAGTAAGTTAAGGTGTTTTTTAATATACTATTATTTTCCTCATAATGTTATGAGTTATTTACTATATTAAAAAAATCTAATGTAAATGTTTGACTATTCATATAGATAATGTCTTTTTCACATGATGATGTAACCAATCTTGGGGAGGAAAAAGATTTTTATGTGGAAACTGTAGAATTATTATTGCATTAACAAATGTTTAATGAAACAAAATAACTACTTAGCATTAAAATGTTGAATAAATTATCAATGAATGATATAAGAGTATGAAATTAGAGTTTGTATGGAATCAACACAACCAACTTGTTGACCCTAATAAGTCAACACTTATTAGTTATGTTGGGGTTACAATAAGGGTAAATGTTCTGATTGATATATTATCATGGAGCCTTGTCCAGATTTTAATGAAGGAAAACCTTTGGGATGAAATAAAGGTAATTTCATGATATACATTCTCTATTTTACTGAAAAATTATATAATGAAACACTAGTTTAAATTTCATGATTTTTTGCATAGTTTATTTATTTTCAATGTTATCCTTTATAAGTATATCTTAATGGACACTATAAATTCCCATATAGGATTTTAGACTCTTCTTAACTAGTTTAAACTTAGGGATTATGAGGGGAAGCTAATGCCCCGCCCACCAGTTACTTATGGACACAATATAAAGTAGGAAGCATGGAATAATTTCATTAATAATCATGATGAGAAATCATTTAAAGTGCATTGTAGTTGATAATACATTATTGGAAATTATAATTGTTATATAATTTTACTCAAAATTGTTAACTTAAAAAACAATAAAGGATTGATAAAAATAAGAAGTGTTCATCAAAACTAATTTACCTCTATCGCAAAGAAAGGACGCAGTACATTTCACTAGAGAATAAATTGGTATGTATTTTAAATCAATAAGAAATTTTTTATATGATGTGTAACAACATATGTTAATTTTTTATATGAATATTGTTGAATAAAAATTTGAAGCCACTTCTATCCCATATCATGTGATATGGAAAGAGTCCTTTGTAAATAAAGAGGGTAAACTTGTTGATAAAAACACAAAAGCAATTTGGAAAAATGTCTAATTAAGAAATAATAGTGGTTTATTATGCTTCATAAAAAAATTATATAAAAAGATATATATTTATATTAATATGTTTTTATATGGTTTAAACATAATAATCGATAGTGACCAAAGGAAAATAAAATCTTCTTTCAATTTATTTGAAGCTGAAAAAATACATGGTGGCATTAGATGTGTTGGTTTTAGAGTTTCTACTTGAACATATTTGAGAATAAATAACCTAAAAAATATACAAATTAGATTATGAAAAGATTTTAGGAAAAAATAAATTATTATTTTGATATTTTTTTCATAAATCATTTGTAAGACAAATATATTCTAAAATATCCAAGGGAACTGACAATGGAACAAAGACAAGTACATGAACTACCAAAATAACCCTCCAGATTTGATTCTAGTAATTCCGCTTATCCTCATACCTTACTCAAGTTAATTAACTTTTTCATTAATCTTTATACTAAATCTAAATCAAATACCCTTTGATTACATTATATAACTAAAATTCCATAGGGTGAAGTTATATGTTATTTCTAACTATCAAAACCCATAAACAACCTTATTCCAAGGGGTCAGGTTCATAATATATTGGGAGACATGCTACAAAAAAATCCCAATAGATAACATGGGAGTGAGGATTGTGGTAGCTCAATAGTGGAGTTTTTAGTGTCCTATTCCACTTGATAATCTATATATTTTAATGGTTAATGATATTAATAGAACGTTTATATCATGAACATCTAACCTTAAAAGATAAAAAAAGTATGTATTTAACAAATTTTATCAAATAAAAAAACTATAATAGTTGATAAAGAAAGTTCTGATGTGAGGTATGATATTACAGATAAATAAAACTATGGGGAAACAAAAGGTTGGATCAAGACAATCTAGTTAATCAAACAAGAAAAAACTCATTTAGGGAGTACCTTCTCTATGATTGTTCCACCGAAACATACATTATCATTATAAATGTATATAGATTATAAATCCAATGATGAAGATGTGTCCTGCCTTCCATATGACGAATAAATATTTTGAACTTTCAATATAGATGAGGTTGGTATCAAGAGTATAAATGAGATTCTCAAGTTTGAATGGTCGGGAGTCTCAGTAGTAAATATATACATAACGTACATTTTCATAATACGTCTATCTAAAAAATGACTTAACATGTTCATTAAAGTAAATAAATATTCATATTTTCTAAAGGTGTTTATATTACTACTATATAAAAGGAAAACCCCCCGAATCACGATATGGGATTCATTAATCCCTACATCTTTTATATAGAAACAATTAAATTGTAGTTGAAAGAAATTGATTAGAAAAAAGATTATCTAAATAAAGAGATTGTGAAGAAAATAATAGAGGATAGACTCTTTTTGATGCCTGTAATATTGGGGGGAAACTCATTAATATAATCATATAAAATACATTTTTAATTACTTGTTTTGTTATGAAGCACTGGATACTGATCATAATCAATATGGATACCAAAAATATTTATTTTTTGGATCTAATGCATGGATATCCATCAAACTGACCACACATGACATTTATTGTGAATTTTTAATGCACAATAATCAATATTTTATAGATAAAATTCTAATTATATGTTTCACTATGTTTTTAACAAAACAATTTTCAAGATAAGATAATCAATAAATATAGGCTGAATCATGGTATGAAGTTATTTATTGAATATAATAAGCCTATATATTACATTAAATAGAAATATATTATGGTATATATTGAAATAATTAACTATCAAAACACAGTTCAATTTTTTTTACTTATTTTGGCCAATGTTTCTACAATGTCCAAAGAAAGATAACAATATTGATTGTGGACATTTTTTTTAAATTTATGAATGATATTCCAAACAATCAACATATTAGCAACCATGAACAGGTAAATTTTAAAAGTGATTAAAAATTTGGGAAAACTTATTTCTTATTATTTCATTTTTTATATTTTATATGTATTACCAAGATTTAAAAAAATCTATACACTTAAAAGAATAATTTATTTTTTTATATATGAGTGGAAAATGTACATGATGTTAGAATTTTTTCGGACATAAAATTAAATGGATCACCTAATATGTTGTTGATCAATTATGAGAAATAGCCTTAGAAATATATTTGGTGTGTGAATAATTAGTATCATAAAGATTACATGTTTTTTTAGTTTCTCAAGAAGAATTATAATAGAGGAAATCAATTTGTTTAGAATTTAATGGGAAGAATATGAGGTGTAATAATGTATACCAACATTATGAAGAGGTGTCTTTATACAACTTATTTAGTTTATTTCATCAAAATTTTAGGTAATTTTTTAGTTAAATTTATTATATTATTATTTGACACTTATTTTGGTAAATTTACACTTTAGTTGAAAACACACATCACATGCTAAAAAATGAGAAAACAAGATCAGAATGTTTCAATATTGAGGAAAATTATTCATAATTAATTTGTTATGTGTTGAAATTAACATCATTTAAATATGACACATTATGTGGTTGGTATTACCCATAGTACATGTTTTCAATATAAAAGTGTAATTTTAGTTTAAAATATAAGTCACATTTCCAAAACTAATAAAAATAGATTGGATTGTTTTCAAAATTTAGGACAATAACCCACAATTTTTTTTTTATGTGTGTAAATTTATTGCCTACCAATCCAACAGATGATGTGGTTTTTATGACTCTAAGTGCATGTTTTAAATATAAAAGTTTCATTTTAGTTTCAAATGTGTATCATACATCCAAAACTAATAAACAAGATTTCATTAGTTTCAAAATTTAGAAAAATGATACATAATAAATTTATTGTGTTTAACAATTTACCACACATCAATATGACATATGATGTGATCATTTTGACTCAAAGTGCATGTTTTCAATATAAGTGTCATTTGAGTTTTAAACGTACCTTCCATAGTCGAAATGAAGAAAATGATATCTGATTATTTTAAAATTTTAGGAAATTGATATATAATATATTTATGACATGTAGGAATTGTTTGTGCATCAAACCAGTACATGATGTGGTTGGTATAACCTGAAGTATGTGTTTTCAATATAGAAGTTTCATTTTAGTTTAAAACACATATCACATAGTCAAAACCAGGTAAAAAAGTTCATACTGTTATCAATATTTTGTAGAATGGTCAATAATATATTTTTAACACGTATTAATTCAACACATGTCAATCCAACACATGATATGGTCACAATGACTCAAACAGTGTATTTTAAATATTAGTGTCATTTTAATTTAAAACACACCTTATATAATCGAAACCAATAAAATGAGCTCAAATCGTTTTTAAATTTTCACATGTTGACCCATAATATATTTATGATGTGTAGGAATTGATTGCATGTCAATATGAAAAATTATGTGGTCAGTGTGACTCAAAGTATGTGTTTTCAATATATAATTTTCATTTCAGTTTAAAATGTTTTTCACATAGTTATAACCAAGAAAATGATGTCATATTATTTTTTTAATCTTTAGGGAATTAATCCATAATATATTTATGACATGTAAGAATTGAGAAAACGTCAATCCAAAACATGATGTGGTGAGTATGAATCAAATTGAATATAGGAAAAATAGATAAAATGAGATTATATTATCTATAAAATTAAGAAAACAATAAAAAATTCATTTTTGGTAAGTAGGAATCGACCACATGTTAGTCCAAAATACGATGTGTTCAATTTGACTTGAAGTGCGTGTTTTGAATATAAAAGTGATACTTTAGTTTAAAACACATATCACATAGCCAAAACTGATAAATCATGATCATATTGTTTTCAAACATTAAGATAATGATTTATAATTCATTTTTTGTGTGTAGGAATTTTCCACTTGTCAATCTTACACATGATGTGTCTTGTATGACTTAAATTGAATGTCTTCAATATAAGTTTCATTTTAGTTTAAAATGTGCCACATAGAGACAAAATTGATAAGATGATCTCAGACTATTTTCTTAATATAGAACAATGTTTTATAATATAATTCTGAGATTTATTTTTAGATCGCACATCAACATGGAACACAATTAACAGTTAATATCATCAATATATACAGTAATTGTCAATATAATTTATCATAAGAAAATTATGTGACTTTAAAATTATAATTGGTTTATTTTTATTTGATGTTAATAAAATATACACTGTTATTATTGTAGGTTCGGACATTTATTCATAGGTTGATTATTGAAAAGAATATTCTTGTTTTTATTTTCGATATGGGTTGATTTTTTTGGTTAATTGAAAACATTACATTAGTTTAAATATTTTGTTTTAAAATTTTGAACTGAAATTATATTGGAATGTGTTATTTGATTTCTAATACTATTTACTATAAATATATATTCAATTTTATTTATTCTGATTGGGTTTGATTTTATCGAGTTACTTTTGCTGTAGGGTTGCAGCTGTGTAGTAGCTAAAATAACCATTATCATCGCTAGATGAAGTGCTAATAAAGGATACCTCTATGAAAACTTCATTTATAACTGATAGATTTCCCCTTTATTATCACTTTTTCTAACACTGATAAAGGGTATTTTTATCAGTAATTTATCTAGATCCAATAAAGGGTCTCTTTATTAGCGCTTTATCAAGCACTGATTAAGGGACCATTTATCTAGTCTATATAAAGAGATGATAAAGAGGATATTTATTAGAGCTTCCAAGAAGTGATTATAAAAGGAAATTTTATTAATTATTTTTATATCATTGATAAAGTTAGTGGAATTTTAATATCACTTATATTTTCGGCACTTTTATGTGTTGCTAAAGATCATTTTTAATGTTGTTAAAAGCGCGTTTTTCAGTAGTGTTCATTTCTTAGTAACACAGCCATAAAAGGTTATAAGGATAAATTTAAAGAATATAAAAAATAATTAAGATATTAATGGAATATTTGTATTTCTAAAAAAATAATATATAATTTTATTTCTTATATTCCCACTCACTAAAAAATGATAACATTATTAGTGCGTATTTTTGGACTACCACCGGCATGAAGGAATGTGATTTATTTTAATCACCAAATTACATGAATGATATATATAATAAATATAAATAAATAATATAGTATTTATGATATGATTATTATTATAAAAATATAAAATAATACTTACCTTCTTTCCATAGTGATCACTAAAAAATGGAAGTGTTACTCAAGTATACGTACAATCTACCATCTCCATGACTATAACATAGATCATTTTTCATAACCAAATTTCATAATTGATTTTTAATGTATAATTTATGAATAAATATGATAAATATTTAATTATTATAATTTTTGATGCTTTAAAATAATCATCTTTTTGACCATGGTCATCACACCGAAGCTGTTTTAGAGCAATGAACCGATCTTCCTCAAAACACATGGTGTAGAACAAACTGATTACGTATTTAAATATGAAACAAAAAATAAATAAATAAATTATTTAACTATAATTTATTAAACATGTAAATTTTTTTCTGTAATCTATTGAACTCTCTGTGGAATGGTTATTTTAATAAAAACAAATCTTAGTTTTATTTATTTCCTTTTAGTATTTTGTTCAAATTGTTATAAATATGTTTAAATCATATCTACAAATGTTTATCTATGATCAATGTATGTTTATGGTTGACCTGGAAGTATTCTGGATTGAACAAACACTTTGTAAGAATTCCCTGTCTTGACTCACCGTTAGTCATTTTCCTGAGTCACCGATGATGAACGGTCGCACCAACAATAGGAACTATAGCACCGATGATGACATGTCGCACCGATGATGAATGGTCGCACTGATGACTACCAAAGGTCAAAAGTGATACCGATGCTAAGACACCAATGCTAAGCTACCGATTCTAAGACACTGATGCTAAACTACCAATGCTAAGACACCGATGCTAAGCTACCGATGTCGAGACACCGATGCTAAGACAACGATGATGCTGAGATACCGATGCTAAGATACCGATGCTGAGATACTGATGCTAAGATACCGATGCTGAGATACTGATGTTAAGATACCGATTCTTAGACACCGATGATAAGACACCGATACTAAGAAATCGATGCTAGGATACCAATGCTAAGACACCGATGATGTTGAGACACCGATGCTGAAGCAACTGAAATTGATGCAGATTCAAAATCTCTCACCGATCTCATGACTCATCGATATTCATGAAAACTATTTGAACTTCTATAAATTCGTATTTAATTCTATATGTCATAATTGATGTTTTTAATGAAAATAATGATATTTAATGTTAGTTGTTGGCATGTCAAGAGACCATACCTCGTACCTATGGAAAGGTAATCATTCCTATTGCCGAAGCTCATGGAATAAAAAGGGAGATCGAGCTACAGTAAAAGGATGTATGTGTGAAAAGGAATAGAGAGAGAATTCTTCTGTGAATATACATGCGAGACTGAAGAACACATGACGAAGTTGAAAAAGGGTCATTTGCAAGATCTAAAGAAAACTCTTATGCACGCAATCCATCACTACTGAAGAATATACGAAGAACACTGGAAATCAGAGAACACACTTGCTTGTGAAGGACATCAAGCTGAATCATGATACTCTGTTTTTAACAGCAAAACCACAGAAGGACTCGGAAGCATCTCTACTAAATCCAACGAGTCCAGAGCTGCACTACCAATCACTAGAGATTTCTGAACTCTGATACATTCTCTCTTAGTGATTATTTTACTTACATTTTTTAGTAGAGTGTGTACTCAGTTCATCATACACACACACTAACTTCTGTTCTGAACTGGAGGATATCAAAGTCCTCCAACCAAAATTGTTTACTGTTTTTTACCCACAACAACTGTAGAGGAGGTCCTTGTGTGGCCTGGTCATTGTTTTTTCCCACAAATAACTATGGTAGAGGTCCCTATGTGGCCTGGACAGTCTTTCACTGTTGTCAACCCCGATCCAGGGTGTGGATCAATTTATATAAATTGTTTAGAGGAATAAGTCTCGGCTTGAGACTGAACCTCTTGGTTAACACTGCTGTGCATTTTAATTTAAGTCTATAAGTAAACTATATATTTATTCTGCTGCTATTACTTTGAAATACAAAACTATTTTAAAGCTACGTTGATAGTTAAATTAGCAAGTGTCTATAGTTATTATAAACCAGTAATTTAGTTTCAAAAGTTAATTTAATCTTCAAATTAAGTTAACTCAGACCTAATCAATATTTGAGAAACTTATTGAACATTTACACTCTGTATAGATTCACTACAGTTTAACATTGTTTTTAATTTGGTTGATTTTTAAAAAATATTTTTAACTGAAATTTTAATTGGAACCCAATTCACCCCCCTCTTGAGTATCCACTCTTACCAACATTTGGTATCATAGGAAGTGTTTTTGTTAATGGATTTTTGAAATTCTATGTTTTTCAACTCTGATTTTAGTTTCATCTTTAAAGATCTTAAATTTCTGTTAGTTCTAAATTTTATCTCATTAAATTTATTTTCTAAAATCTAGTTATGGATAATAGACTAGAGGGTGTTGCTACAAACAAGACACCTTTCTTTAATGGTACGAACTATTCTCAGTGGAAACTTAAAATGAAAATACATTTAGAAAGTATGGGTTTTGATATCTGGACTGCTATTGAGTCTCAATATAAAATTCTAGAAACTGAAAGAACAACTTGGGATGAACCTACAAGGACTGCTTACAATAATAATTGTAAAGCTATGAATGCCCTATACTGTGCTTTAGGAGATAAGGAATTTAACAGAATATCTTCTTGTAAAACTGCTTATGAAATTTGCGATACTTTAGGTGATTCTCATGAAGGAACAACTAATGTTAAAGAAATTCAATTGAATACTTATACTATTAAATATGATAATTTTAAAATGAAAACTGATGAACCCATTTCTGATAGGTATCTCAGGTTCAATGTGATAGTCAATACAGTGAATTCACATGGTAAAGTTGTTCCAGCAAAGGAACAAATCATAAGAATCTTGAGATGTCTACCAGACCGAAGGAGAGGTACATCTGTTTCAATCAGAGAATCACGTGACATTGGAGCTATTCCTATCGAAGAACTTATTAGAAAACTAATGATGTATGTGGAAGAACGCAAGGTGAATAAAGAGGAAGATGATGAACTAAAAAGGAAATCAGAGGATTTCAAGACTACTGCTTCAAAGATCAAGGACAAAGAAAAAGCTCAAATACAAACTGACAGTTCAACAAGTGAAAGTTCTGACTCTGATAGTGATGCTGAAATGGCTCAGATAGCCATAAGGTTTAAGAAATTTTATAGGAAGAATAAATTTTTCAGAAAATCAAATTACAAAGGAATGTATGACAATAAGGATACCTGGAGTGCTTATGAAGACAACATAAGCGAATATGAATTGTCTAATTATGAAATAAATCGTGCCACCATGTGTTTCATGACCAACAAATCTGAGGTAACATTAGATACTCATGTTTTAAATTCTTATTATTCTAGAGATAATGGAGAATCTGATTCTGATTCTGAAAACATAACTAGTGAGGAATTATTTGAATACTATAATATGCTGGAAGAGACATGTAATGAACATAAGGATAAATAAAAATCATTGAAGAAACAACATGCTCTCACTACTACTGTTAAAACCTAACTTACTATTGAAAAAGCGAAAAATGCTCAACTATTACAGGAAAACACTGAACTGAAAATGTATAATGAGAGACTTAGAAAAGACTTAGAGATGTTCACAAATGGAAAGGATACAATAACTAAAATTCTAGGAAATCAATTGGCACCTAAATACACTACTGGAATAGGCTACAAACCTGGATAGAGACAGATTACTAAGAATAGATTTATTCATAAATCTGGACAGAATACTGGTAGTTCTAGTTCTGGACATTCATATGCTTCAACTAGTGATTCACATCGTTATAGATCAAATAAAGTTTATCTTTAAAAATATTTTGATTCTGTAATTTTTATGAAACCCATAAGGAAAATGTGGGTACCAAAATCTTTGATTTCTAACCTATCTGGACCCAAGAAGATTTTGGTACCAAAGTCATTTTCCATCTAAATCTGTTTTGTAGGAAACCTGTTTGAAGAGTTCTCACCACAAGGTATGGTACTTGGACAGTGGATGTTCGAGACACATGACTGGAGATTACTCATTCTCTAAAAGCCTAATCAATATTGATGGGGGCCATGTCACCTTTGGTGATAATTCTAAATGGAAAATCATCGGCCTAGGCCAAATTGGTAACACTAATTCAGTTTTAATTTCCAAAGTTTTATTTGTTGATGGACTAACATATAATCTGTTAAGTATTTCAGAATTGTGTGATGATGGTTTTAATGTCAAATTTGAAAATGATTTTTGTAATGTTTTTAATTATAAAAATGTTTTATTTTTTCCTGCTTTAAGAAATGAAAATTTTTATGCAGTTGATTTAAATTATTTTGCTAAGCAAAATGTTACTTGCCTAAATGCTTTTCATAAAGAGTCTTGGATTTGGCACAGGATATTAGGACACTAAAACATCTACTCACTTAGAAAAATAACTAGGAAGAACTTGGTTAGAGACCTACCTAAACATGAATTCCCAAATGACAATGTTGGTAATCCCTGTCAAAAGGGAAAGCAACATAAAGTTTCTTTTAAATAAAATATAGAAGTTTATACTTATCAACCTCTTGAGTTGGTTCACATGGACTTGTTTGGACCATCAAGAGTTTCTAGTTTAGATGGGAAGCATTATGTCTATATTCTAGTAGATGACTTTTCTAGATATACTTGGGTATACTTCTTTGCTCCCAAAAGTGAATGTTGTTCTTACTTTATTAAATATTCCAAATCTGTAGAAAACCTTAGTGGACTTAAGACTAAAAATCTAAGAAGTGATCATGGGTGTGAGTTTGAAAATCAAGACACTGAATCTTATTGCTCACACAATGGCTATAGTCACAACTTTTCTGCTCCTAGAACACCTCAGCAGAATGGTGTAGTAGAAAGAAGAAATAGAACCCTTCATGAAATAGCTAGAACCATGCTTAATGAGTATGACCTGCCAATTTACTTTTGGGATGAAGCTGTGAATATAGCTTGTTATATCATTAATAGAGACTTAATTAGACCAGTTCTAATGAAGACCCCATATGAGTTGTGGAATAATAGAAAAACTAAAGTTAGTTACTTTAGATTCTTTGGATACAAAGTTTTTATTCTTAATGCAAAGGATAATCTGGACATGTTTTCTTCTAAAAGTGATGAAGAAATTTTTCTTGGTTATTCCTTAACTAGAAAAGATTATAGAGTCTTTAATAAGAAAACAAAATGAGTGGAAAGAATCTGTTCACATCATGTTTGATGAAACTAATCCACATGACCTTAAAACCTCTCTTGAAAATCTTGAAGAAGATTTATCAGCTTTGGACCTTAATGAAAAATCTAAAGAACCGACTATGAAAACATCCAGTTCTAGACATATTCTAGAATCTGCTTCTGTTAAACCTAAACCTATAGATGAAACTGAAATTTCTAGTCCTACCTGTACTAGATCAACAAGGATTCTAAATAATCATCCTTTGGATTCTATTGTTGGTAATCTTGATAGAGGGACATATACTAGAGCTTCTCTAAGAAACAAGATTGAAAATAAAGCCTTTCTTTCACAGCTAAAACCTAAAAATTTCAATGATTCTATCAATGATGAATTTTGGGTAATGTCTATGCAAGAAGAGTTAAATCAATTTGAATGAAACAAAGTCTGGGAATTAGTTGACAGACCTAAGTACACTTTAACAATAGGAACAAAATGGGATTTTAGAAAAAAAGTTGATGAGTCTGGAAACATAGTTAGAAACAATGCTAGGCTAGTCACACAAGGATGTAGTCAAGAAGAAGGTATAGACTATGAGGAAACCTTTGCACCAGTAGCTAGATTAGAATCCATTAGGATCTTACTTGCATATGATGCTCATCTGAATTTCAAGTTATATCAAATGGATGTCAAAAGTGATTTTCTAAATGGTTTTATTATTGAAGATGTTTTTATTGAACAACCACCTAGATTTATTAATCCTCATTTTCAAAATCGAGCTTTTAAACATTCTAAAGCTTTATTTGGCTTAAAACAAGCTCCAAGAGCTTGGTATGATAGAATTAGTAATTTTCTTATTTCAAAAAGCTTTACAAAAGTTATTTCTCATCCAAATATTTTTATTAAAATAAATTCTAAAGATGTTTTAATAGTACAAATCTATGTTGATGATATTATTTTTGAATCTTCTAAACTTTATTTATGTACTGAATTTTCAAAGAGTATGAAAAATGAATTTGAAATGAGTTTAATGGGAGAACTCAAATACTTTCCTGGATTTCAAGTTTTTCAAAATAAAAATGGTATTATTTTGAATCAAAGTAAATATATAAAGGATCTTGTAAAATGTTTTTGTTTGGATAGTATTAAGGAAAGTGATACTCCTGTGAGTACAGTCTATAAATTGGATGCAGATGAAACTGGGAAACCAGGGGATCAAACCAATTACATAGGTATGATTGGAAGCTTACAATACCTTACTACTAGTCAACCATATATTATGTTTAGTGTGTGTATGTGTTCAAGATTTCAATCTAAACTGAACGAATATTATTTACCTGCTGTTGAAATAATTTTTAAGTATCTTAAACACACTGTAAACTTAGGCTTGTTTTATCCAAAAAGACAATATTTTGAGCTAA
This sequence comes from Viscum album, assembly GCA_963277665.1. NCBI lineage: Eukaryota > Viridiplantae > Streptophyta > Magnoliopsida > Santalales > Viscaceae > Viscum > Viscum album. The sequence continues at coordinate 164,947,906 of OY728158.1, read as the reverse complement.
TCAGTTATTCAGATGATGACTTTGTTGGTAGCAAGTTAGATAGAAAGATCACATCTAGAACATGTCATTTATTGGGAAAATCCTTAGTATATTGATGTAGTATGAAACAAAACTCTGTAGCATTATCTACTGTTGAAGTAGAATACATTGCTGCTGGTAGTTGTTGTGCACAAATTATATGGATGAAACACTCTCTTTTAGACTATGGATATGATTTTAATCATATTTCAATTAACTGTGATAACACTAGTACAATTAAAATTTCAAAGAACCCTGTGTCTATAACGACCCATACTTTACATACATTGTTAATACTTCAAAATTGAAGCACACTTATTACAACATATGACAAAACCACAAAGGACCGTATAGGTATAGTGTCTTTAGAAACTGTGAAACATAAACAACTGGTTCATAAATCTTCTACAGTGTCTCCCTTTTATTTCATCATATCTAGGGTCCCTTTTAGAATATTTTACATAATATCCATCTTCCTGACCTGGGGAAAAGAAAACATAAAAGGGTGAGCTCAAATGCACAGCAAGGGAAAATAAATGAAATAAAAATCATATCATATCTTTTTGAAAATCATAACCTGCAAAAGAGATCATAATATCTTAACATGGAACAAATCATAGAAGTGAAAATGAGATCCCCATAATCATAACATAAAACTTGAAACTTTGTGGCATGCACACATAATCATGGAAAATCATTTCTTGTTAGTCATGACCCATTGGCAAGACTATCTTAGTGGACAAAGTCCCTTTCAGAACCGAGTTTACTCCTCGTTTCAGTCCTGTATCACTGAACCGAAATAACCTTCTGTTCCAGCCATGTCTATCTCATGAGATATAAAATCTTTACCCAATGCATTGGAGGGAGATATTGGTCCCACCCATCTCATAATGAATCCTTTCTTATGTGTGCCACATAATCATAAACCATACATCATAGCGTAACCCATGTAATAAAAATGGGATTCTTAAACAACATGACATCATAAAACAATTCATATAAGATAAAGGAATTCATAAAAATATTTCCATCACAACATAATCAAACCAATGTAATAATAGGGATTAAAACAGAACCCTTTATTATCTTAGATGGAAATTAATTTTGATAAAACACTTGAACTCCATTCTTGAGGAAAATATCCTTTCTTCTTCAAATTTTTTTTTCCTTTCATAACATGTCATACGACTTTAAAATATTAGAAGTTGATTAAAAATAAACTTGAAAACTTGTAAAGGAAGATTCTTGTAAATTTTGTTTTAAAAATCCATTCATTCCGTATAAGTTAAAAAAAACATTCTTCGTACTTTTGTCGGAAAAGTCAAAAAGTACCTCGTACGAAAAATGACAAAAGATTCCTTTCATACATATTACTAAAAACTCACCGAAGGGTAAAAATGGATTTAAACAATTGTAGGTGGATGGGATTAATATTACATATTGATGAAACATGGATGTGGATGATAAAATACACCCCAGTAAATACTTACGAATAAACAATCTCGGATAAAAATGAGATTGTGATATTTCCCTTACCTTAGGTCCGATTTGCTTTGTATGTGTCCGAAGCTCCTGTATAATAGTTTAAATAATGTTATTGACTTATTCCAGAATCATACATATTGATATGATATCATATATGGTCATATTCTTAGCTTCTTATTAGTAATATTTCATTGTTACTTGTTACTCGGGTCTTTATTGCCTTTTGTTCTTATGCGTGTTTTGTCGAATAGATTCTTATTCTTATTTTAAGGTTATAGATACCTTATATCCAGAATAGTATTAGTGTAACATATATCATATTTATTCATTCAATTCATTTATATAATTACTATGTAATGATGATCATGTAGAACGAGTCGCATCACATCGTGGAGACGGTATTCCGTACGTACGCACGAGTGATGATATCGTTCCTATGATCGTGGAATTGTATTGGAGTATATATATATATTATTTCAGTATCAATATTAATTTATAATAATCATAAATATTTACTCATTACACCATTATAACCATCCTTGTAAGGTGGTGGTGGAAAATAGATTACACCACGGCGTGGAGACGGTATTCCGTACGTACGCACGCGCGGTGATCTCATTTTTCCGTAGGATGGATAGAAGGTGAATTAGGGTTGTTTCATAATTATAATAACATATCAGTATGTAAGTAATACTGATGTTATTACTTTATTGTGAAACAACTAAAGAAGAAGATGTTGAAGAAGAAAGAAATTGAAAAGATCGGTAATGGATATTACCTCTTCTTTGGAACGCCTCTTTGAATCCTCCACTTAGGGAACTAAGATTGGTCTTTGAAGAAGACCAGGACCTCTAGGATTATTCTAGGGAAGTGGAGAGGAGAAAATGGCAGGGGTTGGCCGAGCTTGAGTGCTCAAATTGGTGTGAGGAGGAGGGGGAGGAGGTGCCCTTTTATAAGGGGGGAGAGGGGCACCTTAGGAATATCTCAAAATGTTATTTTATATTAAAGTCAAAATCGGTTTATAATGGTTCCAAAGGGTCTTATTTCGAAGCTAAAGTGGGGAAGGGTCGCAATATTATCAACCAATAAGATTTAGACAAGTTTAGGGTATTATTTTAACCTTATCAATTAGATTTAACTCTAAGTTAAATAATTTATCTTTTACCGTGTCTTTTTGTTTTCTTTCCCTATATGGTTAATACACTTACTATAACATGCCAAACGAACCCCAAATTGTTTATTATTAATATATATATCCTTATCTATGTAATTTGGACGAACCTTAGATTTTTAAGAATAAAATAACAATTAATAATATAATATTTGATTTAAAAACTATTTTGTGTCAATTTTGACACTATTTGATATATGATTTTTGTGAAAGTCATAACAGAATTATATGTTCGAACCAAGTTGATTAAATCAACACTAATATATCGTAGTAACCTATAAAATTTGTGTAATTCATAAAAAGTCTCAAATTACATTTATTTGGGTGTTTATAACATCAATTATGTAAATATTTCATTAATAAGATAATTACTGCATCATCATTGTGTCATAAATAAATTAACTTATTTAATGTCTAAAAATTACAAATAAAATACCATTATGTAGGAAATCTTTTTATCTTTCTAATGAATATTTATAGTCGAATTTATCTTATGTATAACCCCATATTAAAAATGATTTACTTATTAAACATTGATTTTAACTATTTTAACCCTTCTTTAAATAAATTAATAATACATGTCCTAATCTAATCCATGTGGGCCTAAATGGTCATATTTTATTCCTATGTTTGTTTTTGGTCGAATTACACTTGTCCAATAGAATTAGGACATGTGTTAGGGTAATATTGATATCATATTTACCCTTAGTTACCCTATTTATTATTAACCGCGGTAAAAAAGTAAAAAGTTACTATTCACCAAAAAAATTATTTTTATCTCATTGAACCACATTTTACTTACTGATATCAACCGTTTCTGTCGGATTTTTGAAATTCCATTCACAGAAGCGGTAAAATTAAGTTTTAGGCAAAATTCAGTTTTTAACCTACCACTTAGTGGTTTCACTATTCATCAAAAATTGAATGTTTTCAGAAAAATACCAAAATTTCACCCTAGGCTAATTTCGATATTCTGAGTCCAAAAATGATGTCCATTTTGAAAAATAAAATTTATAAAATTTCAAAAAGTGGTTATTACTATTCATAACGGCTAGTTTTAATAGAATATTGTTGTTTAGTGAAACTCGGTATTGCGTACGACGCAAGCTATCGAGGAAGGTCGTGATTGCGTGTAAAGAAAGCCAAGCAAGTGTTGTGTAGAAAAAGATTCCTTTGATGATTCATATAACATAAATGTCTCGGGTGTTACAGTGTCTCACTCTAGAACCAAACACATTGATGTCAGACATCACTTTTTGAGAGATCACTACCAAAAAGGTGATATTACTCTTGAGTTTATATGTACTGAACATCAATTAGCTGATATTTTCACCAGTCCCTTAAATTGTGAAAGGTTAAACTCGATTAAACAACAGTTAGGTATGATAGATCTGTGAAACCGATCTATCAAACCGATCTGTGAAGCCGATCTATCAAACTGATCTGTCAAACCGATCTGTGAAACCGATCTGTCAAATCGATATGTCAAACTGATCTTTCAAGTCGATTAGTGCTACCGATTGGGTCGTACTATTTTCAAAAATATTTTCATCTGTTTAAAATGATGCTATTTTACTTAATGGATATTTTATTATTTTTAACCCTAAATGATACAAATAATGACACGCGACTATTCCATTCCATAAAGAATGTTGACCTTCCATTTCCCGCCAAGCTCTCTCCTCTCTTGTCTGTAACCCGAGCCTTTTGAATCTTTCCCAGTCTCTCGATTGTCTCAATACCTCAAAATGGCCAAGCAAAAGAGACAGAGCAAGGAATCTGAAGGAACTTCACCTGTCAAGCATGCTCAAGGTGATTCAAGCAGTACGATGTAGAGGTCTATGAATCCGGAGCTAGAAAACGAGAAGTTATAGTTGAAAAGGAAATTTTTTCAGAATGGGTTTTGTCTAGCAAGTCCGTTCTCTTGAATGTGATGGAAACTCAAGGATGGAAGGAGTGGTTTTGTAATAATGATAGAGTCTTTTACCCAAATTTGGTGCACGAGTTCTATTTGAAACTAGATATAGATTTGGATGGAGTAGAGACTGTGATATTCTCTTCTGTAGTAAAAGGGAAAAAGATTATGTTTTCATCAAAATAATGGTCTGGATGTCTAGGATTACCTCACAATGGAAGATATGAGGACTATTTTGGTAATATTCCTCCCACAACTGATTACTTTTCTTATGAGCTAGCCCTGGAGTTTTTGACTGGGAAGTCTGAATCACGAAGGATAATTGCTGTTGAGTTGGATGGTGAGAACCAAATCCTGTTCAAATTTATTCAACAAAAAGTATGTCTGAGAAAAGGTGATTTTGCTGTAATAAAGTATCAAGATGTTTTTCTTGTATTTAATTTGCTAAATGGTGAAAAGATCAATCTATGTAGATATTTTTCCGAGTATATTGTTGAGATGATAAAACCTTCAAAGAAAGCTACTACTCTGTTTTATTCTAAATAGATTTCTGCTATGTTGAAATTCTTAGGCTGTGTGGATGATGGAGATGAGTGTATCTCCTCAGTTAGCTTTTGTTTCAAAAATCTTATTTGTAAGAGGATGAAAATCAATTGGAACCTATGGGAGAAATCTTGGGTTGCAGATGAAGAAATGTTATATGAGTCCTTCAGTCTTACTGATCATCCAAGGAGACCAAGGGAATTAAGAGATCCTAGCTTAAAACCTGGCGAGGAAGTGATCTATTCGGATGAAGAAGAGGAAGTTGTTGTTCCTAAAGAAACTAGTGAATCCAGTTAGAAAGGAACAGAGGAAGAAGAAGAAGAAGCTGATGAGAATCTAAATGATGAAGAAGAGGCTGAATCATCTCCTGATGAAAGGAATGATCCTGACACTGTTAGCCCAAAGAGAAGAAGGATGGAATTTGGTTCAGCAAGTACTCCTCTCGGTTTACCAGAAATTGAACTGCTTTTATATGATGATGAAGAAGGTGAGACTGATGAATCAACTTCTGAGGAGTATGAATCCGGAAGTACAGACAGTTCAAGTGAGAGATCAGTTAATGATGATGATGATGAAGGTTGTGATGGTGGTAGTGGTGATAGTGAAAGTAATGGTTATGATGCTGATGATGATGCTAATGCTCAACCTATTGAAGTTCATAATGTGATTTTAGATGATCCTCAACCCCAAACTATTGAGAAAAAAAATTCCCCTGAGGCTAAGAGGACAGAATAGTTGGAGAGTGATGAGGATGGAGAAGTCCTTCCTGAATATTCTGGATGATCTCAGTTTGTGAAACCTATATACCCTTCATGCAAAGTGGAATGGGAAGAGCATCTAGGTCTTGTTGTTCTAGGATAAGATTACCCAGAGGAAGAGGAAGGTGTAGAAGTGGATCTTGCATGCATAAGTGATTCTGTTAAGGATCAATTTGTTGCCATGTTTTTTTCAAGGAACACATGTCATACCTGATCCTTCAGTTTCTCAAGGTAGACCTGATCCGGCAGTTACTTAATCATATTTTGATAAATTCAAGGTTTAATTGATTTAATCTGTTAGGGAGACTGTGAAAAATGAGTTATCTCATATTCCCGCTCCTACTCCTTTGACTTCATCTAATGATGCTATGGATGATTTGTCTCAAAGAGTGGCAAGCCTTATCAAACCAGACCTGTGAAATTATAGTGAATCAATTGGCAGGCATATTACCTCTTTGAATCAAACTCTTACGGAGTTAGGCAGCAATATTGTTTCTCTGTCAGGTGAGTTCAGAACAACCATCTCTGGTAAGATGTAAGTTTTAAGGAATCTGATAGAACATTTTAAGAAAGAAGATTTGAGGAAGTTAAAAGCTGAGATTACTCAGGTTACTGCTCAGGCTGGCAATGCCAAGGTGACCAAGATCACTGGTCGTGAATTTGATACCATAAGAGATGTTGTTAGAGAAGAGCTGGTAGCTCTTGGGAAGATTTTAGATTTAGATTCTCTGAAGAAAATAAAAGAGCATAGTGATCATGTGCATAAAATGGTACAATTATATTCAGTTTATGCTACAAAAGCTCAAAAGGAGATTAAGGAGAAATTAGATCATTATTTCTCTAAGATCTACACAAAGAATGAGTTGAATAATCATTTTAATGTTCTATCTGATAATTTGAGACTCCCTCCAGTGAATCAAGCTTTTAAATCTCAAGTTCAGCAGTTAAAAGATTTTACCCCCACATTAGAAAATTTCATGCAAAATAAGGAATCCATGAAGTACGGTGGAAAAGTCATTCAGGACATCATCAATTTGCTAAAACCCTACCTTCATGTGCAATCAAAAGCCATTGTTTTTCCTAGAGATGAGACTCTGTAATCGTTAGATGTTTCTCCCGACAAAATGTCTGTTTCACAAGCTCTTTATAGTATTAGACCAGTCTTTCAATAACAACCTTCTGAACGACCATCTACGCAGTAGGTGACTTAGAACCCACAGTTTGTCCAACTCGTGTCGTCCTACCTCTTTTCTCTATAAGGCCAGTTCCACCTTCCACCCAACAACCTTATGGACCTTCAATTACTCCTACTGCTAAATGGAAAGCTCCCTTGCACCCCGAGGAATAGTTGTTACTATCAATATTATGATAGGGTGTTTGTTTTCCTGAACTATTCCCTTTTTTCTGTAAAATGTGTACTCATTGTTGGTGTGGAATATTCTTTCTTATCTTCTTTATCTCTTCTTTTTGATAATCCCAATGGGGGAGAGAAATCAAGGAGTGAAAACAGGGGAATCAAGAGAAACCAAGGAGAGAACACATGGGAATCATGCATGCATATGAAAACTCAAGGAGATCATGTATCTGGATGGGTGAACTAAATGTCCATACGAGCCCATGCTGGATATTTATCACATGCATATATGCACAAGGGGAGAAATGTTGAAATAAGAGAATGCTTCAGTTATATATATGTTCTGGTTTCTATTCTAACCATGTTTTATCTTTTGGCATATATTCTTTTTTATAGGGGGGTCATAACAAATGACATACTATATTCTCTCTTAATTTATGCCATTGATTTGTGATTATCAAAAAGGGGGATATTGTTGAACTCTATGTGGAATGGTTATTTTAAAAATCACAAATCATAGTTTTATTTATTTCCTTTTAGAGTTTTATTCAAATTGTTCTAAATATGTTTAAATAATATCTACAAATGTTTATCTATGATCAATGTATGTATATGGTTGACCTGGAAGTATTCTGGATTGAACATACACTTTGTAAGAATTCCCTGTCTTGACTCACCATTAGTCATTTTCCTGAGAGACCGACGATGAACGGTCGCACAAATAATAGGAACTATAGCACCGATGATGACCTGTCACACCGATGATGAATGGTCGCACCGATGACTACCAAAGGTCCAAAGTGATACCGATGCTAAGACATCGATGCTATGCTACCGATGCTAAGACACCGACATTAAGCTACTGATGCTAAGACACTGACGCTACGCTACCGATACTGAGACACCGATGCTAAGACACCGATGATACTTAGACACCGATGCTAAGATACCGATGCTGAGATAGTGATGCTAAGATACCGATGCTAAGACACTGATGCTGACACACTATTTCTAAGACACTGATGCTAAGATACTGATGCTAAGACACCGATGAAGTTGAGACACTGATGCTTATGCAACCGAAACTGATGTAGATTCAAAATGTCTCACCGATCTCATGACACATTGATAGTCTTGAAAACTGTTTGAACTTCTATAAATTCGTATTTAATTCTAACGGTCATAATTGATGTTTTTAATGCAATTAATGATATTTAATGTTAGTTTTTGGCATGTCAAGAGACCATACCTCGTACCTATGGATAGGTAATCATTCCTATTGTCGGAGCTCGTGAAATAAAAATTGAGATCAAGCTGCAGTAAAAGGATGTACGCGTGAAAAGGCATATAAAGAGAATTATTCCGTGAATATACATGCGAGACTAAAGAACACATGATGATGTTGAAAAGGGGGCATTTGCAAGATCTAAAGAAAACTCTTATGCAGGCAATCCAGCACTAATGAAGAACATAAGAAGAAAACTAGAAATTAGAAAGCACACTTGCTTGTGAAGGACATCAAGGTGAATCACGATACTCTGTTTTTAACAGCAAAACCACAGAAGGAATCAGAAGAATCTCTGCTAAATCCAACGAGTCTAGGGCTGCACTACCAATCACTAGAGCTTTCTGAACTCTGATACATGCTCTCTTATTGATTATTTTAATTACATTTTTGAGCAGTGTGTGTTCTCTGTTAATCATACACACACACTAACTCCTATTCTGAACTGGAGGATATCAAAATCCTCAAACCCAAGTTTTTTACTCTCGTTTACCCACTATAACTGTGGAAGAGGTCCTTGTTTGTCCTGGTCATTGTTTTATTTCCCACAAAGAACTATGGTAGAGGTCCCTGTGTGGCCTGGAGAGTCTTTCACTGTTGTCAACCCCGATCCAGGGTGTGGATCAATTTATATAAATTTTTGAGAGGACTATGTCTTGGCTTGAGACTAAACTTCTTGGTTAAGTCTGTTGTGCATTTTAATTTAAGTCTATAAGTAAACTATATAGTTATTCCGCTGCTACTACTTTGAAATACAAAACTATTTTAAAGCTACTTTGATAGTTAAATTAGCAAGAGTATATACTTATTGTAAACCAGTAAGTTAGTTTCAAAAGATAATTTAATATTCAGATTATGTTAACTGAGACCTAATCAGTATTTGTGAAACTAATTGAACATTTACACTCTGTATAGATTCACTACAGTTTAACTTCGTTTTTAATTTGGGGGATTTTAAAAGAAATATTTTTAATAGAAATTTTAATTGGAAATCAAGTCACTCCCCCTCTTGAGTATCCACTCCGACCAACATAATAAAATAATTGGGGTAAGGTTATTATAAAAGAGTTAAAGGACATATATAGAAAGCACAAACTCAAGGTAAGGGACTTCGTCTAAATTTTTCTTCATTGAAGAATATTTTAATGTTATGATCCTAATTTATTTTATATAGTCTATATACTAACTATATTATATGTAATACCATGAATCCTTCATACATCATGGTATTTTTATTTTAAATTTTAAATAATTCATGTAAGGTGATTTGACTTAAAAGTCACCAAGTGGTAAAGAATTTCATAACTCAATTTCTTTTCGTTGGGTTATATTGATTCTTCATTAAAGTTGATATTAAAATATTATGTGTGTATGGAATTCTATTATCTTATAATTTATATAAAATTTATTTATGTGGGTTTAAATTTGATACATATAATCAATTCATTGATTAATTCTCACTTCAATGTTATGATCATTGTAATGGTTCCTAATCTCAAATTGTCTTCTTCGAGAAATATGTTATGTTATACATTGAAATTAATTTATGGGATGTATCTACTTACCCTATGAAATTATATATCATTAAAATACTTTTTTCATTATATTTAAATTATCAGATTAAGTTATTCTCTCATAGGTATTTTGATTGAAGTGTTTCCAAAGTGGAAAATGCACTATGTTACAATATCCTATCTTTTGGAATTTTTTATATTGAATTTTATTTTGGAATAAGAAATATGATATTGTTTTTTCATGACCCCCTCCCACCAAAGATGCCCCTCCTGAGCTGGCAATGGTGAAAGGGAGATAATGAACCTCGAGTCCTGTCTCCAGTAGGCCCCTGGTTAGCGACTATCACTAAGGGTATGAGTTTCAAAAATATGGGAGGCATTACCCTTTTATTATTTTAAGATCTTGAAATAGGAAAACTCAACCACCAAAAAGGAAAAGAAGAAGTGTATAGAAATAATCCCAAACCAAGCCCACATGCATGTTTAAACAATTTTATAACAAGGTACAAGTACAAGAAAGCTAAAAAGTAAAATACCAAAAATAAAACAAGAGTACAACAACTGAAACAACTCCAACTTTCTGACTATTAGGGTCCCGCATGACCCTAGTAGTCCTCCTGGAAACCTGAAAGTAAACGTAGGGTGAGCATACAAGTATACTCAGTAGGGAAACCTAAAACTCTCATGCACAAGTGGGGAGACATCCTAGTGTCCTGTGAGAACAACAGAATAAACCTAGCAAGGAATTCTATCCACCCAACCTCACCAGACAAATTCACCAAAACACAATCACAACAGGTAGTAGTATATAAGAACAAGAGTATTGGGTACCCCACACCATTCCCCATTAGTTAGCTGCTCTTCCTAACGGCAAACATCCCGACGCTGCCATACTCTCTCCGCCCGCACACACCTGGGCCTCACAACCACGTATCCTGCCTGCACACACCTGGGCCTCACCACCACATATCTCGCCCGCACACACCTGGGACTCAACCACGTATCCCGCCCGAACACACCTGGGCCTCACCACCGCGTATCCCACCTGCACACACCTGGGCCTCATCCCGAAGGTTCTTGGGAAATAGTAAACCTGCCCGAAGTGTCTTGGGCCAATCCACCCCAATCGAAACCTACCTGAAGATTCTTAGGTGTAAGGTCACCTCAAGCCATCACGACCTAGGGGAGAAGGAGCAGGAAGGAGGTAGTAACTAAGGGGGAAACACTCTCTCCCATGAAATGGGAGTGTTCGGCACTAAGTGCTCAACATGGGTGGGCTGCGATAGACACACAAAAGATAAAGATATATATATATATAAATATAAATATATATATATATAGCAACCACTCATCCCAACCTATGGCTTTTAAATAGATAAACTGAGCATGTGCCTCGGCACCGCTACCACGAAACATGCATACAACAATAACCCCAACCCCATTTAGGTTTTCAAGTTTCAATAGAATAGTTTATTAGTTCCTTAACTACTGGGAAACTATCCACAACCAACCACATCGATCGTTCGTAACGAATATCCCTGCCATCCACAAATCAAGTTAGGAAAACACAAGCAACACAACAAAGTCCCTTCTTATTAACCAACCAACCCATAGATTATTAATCTCGTTCCATTACCATAACCCACCATTAATTAACTCTTCCACTTTTATTTATTATTCACAACCCACTGTTCATTCACATTTTAAACCCATCCCTGCATCCCTACTGCCAACCACCATAACAACAAACACAACGATACCCATACATCATTATCCCTTTAATACCCCTTATCACAGCCCCGCTGCCCATCACCATCTTAGCATTCACATCAACCCACAACCAAGTCAACCGCAACCCCGCTGTTCACCCGATCCACAACAACCCACAAAAAACCCCCATCACTTGCCACGTAACCAAGCCAACACCCACATGTTCATTATTCCATTTTTTTTAACCAGGGTGATCACACAAGGGTTCTAGATTTTAATCAGCCAACTTTACATGATTAACCATATTCCAAATTCCACAAGGTTCCATTCACAAAAACGGTCTAGAAGATAGGGAAACATTTAATTACGCAATCAAAGGGCCCCAATGACCGTGATTTTTAGTAGGCATAATCCTATTCAATTCTTAACATATCAATAGGATAAACAAAGATAAACATAACAAATTTCCCCATCCCTGTTCTTTTACCAGTTATTATCTTTATTTAAACCGATTTAAAAGTGTTTCACATAAACAAGGGAACACCCACCCCGCATGATGCACAAATTAGAGAGAAGAAGGTAAGATCCCTACCTCAACAGGTTCTGGTCACAACTCTCCCCGGATCAACTTTAAAAGATGTTCGTCGGCGTCTGTCACTTCTGTAGAGTTCTGGAAAAACCTCCTCGGGTGGAAGTAAGAAAGAAAAGGCAGAAGGAAAGACAACAGATCCAATCTCCGAAGTTCTTCCGTGTCATTACGATCCCGTGGCCGCTGACAGATCGTAAATCGGAGCTCAGACGAAGAAGTTATGGAAGGAAGACCCTTCGAGTCTCTTGAGAGAGCTCTGCTCAAAGGATAGGGGAGGAGAGGTGTGTGTTGAAAAGGAGGAGGGAACCCCTCCTTTTATAGGCATGAAAAGGAAAAGTACACGGCGTGTACTCGGTTCTTTCACACGGTCTCCATGCGGCTTCCAACACGGCTCCGCGACCGCTGACTACTCAACACACGGTTTGAGGGTAACACATACGCGGGGAAGGACTACACGACGTGTAGTTTAGACACACGACGTGTACACATTTACTTCACATGGCAAAGACACGACCTTCCACATGGAACACGACCATTGAAGGGTAATGCGTACGTGGGGAGAGACTACATGATGTGTAGTTTGGAGACACAACGTGTACCCATTTATTGCACACAGCAAGGAGACGGCTCCAACACGTGGTATACCTGAAAAAGGGGTACATGGCGTGTACTCAAACTACATGGTGTGTAGTTTCAAAATTCCGGAAAGTGTGGGAAAAGTCCATTTTACCCTTCAGAACACTTCGTGGCCTTCTCTTTGACAAAGGAATGGGTCGGAGAGGTCCGGGCCATTACATGTTTCCCTGAACCACATATATTTTTTAATTATATGGTTATGAATGTAGTTCACAAGTTTAATTTCAATTTACCCCTGAGTTATTAAATAAATATCAAGAAATTTGTTTATATGTGATACAAATCTTGTATCTTTCTTTTAGATCAGGAATCTTACTCTTCCAAATCACTATTTTCTAAACTTTTTTCAAACATGTTATTTACTAAACATAAATTATTTCATCAAGATAACTTTCATGATATTTTACCTTCTTTTATGTTGTTTTAAAAAGTTAATTTGTTAATGTTTTTCAAAATTAGTTTCTTTGGAACCCTTTAAAAAATATTTGAAAAGAATGTTTCTTTTTAAAATTTACAACATGAATTGATTTTCTTGTTTTCATGACCACTCAATATTTAGAATCGTAGCTTTTAATTTTTGAAAGGATATTTTTTAAGAAAATAATTTATTTAATGTTTTAGATAGTTTTAGTTATTAAATAAGTGTTTTCAAATTGGAAGACATATTTTCCTCAAGAAATATTCTAAGTGATCTTTCAAAATAATTTCCCATCTAAGATGATAAATTTTTATGTTACTCAAATAGAAAATTTAATTTCCCTCAATAATGTATTTAATTTTATTTTAATGGTATTTACATTCATTAATTTTAACAACCCGTGGTGTTATATATTCTCTACTAAGAATATTTTGTAATTATACCATCCTAATTATATCTCTGGATGTACTATGAGATTGTAAAGGAACCTATTTCTTTTCCTTAGGTTAATTATGTTTCAAAGAGATTGTTAAAGAACCTTATTTTTTCTATAGGTCAATCATGTTTTTAATATATTTATATAGAACAAATTTTTTTCGATGGGTTAATCAAGTTATTAAATGAATAAGTAATGTTGTTATGAGTTTTATGATGAGATGAAAGTTCTATGTTCTTTATTCATGTTATGGTATCTAGACATTATTTATGAAGGCTTGATCCCCATTATAGGTGATAGGAGATATTGATATAGATTATAAGATTGGTGCACCCGGATAGTACCTGACGAGCGTGATATATATTATATGATGGGTGCGCTGGTGAGATCGATATGGATGATATGATAGGTGAACCCAAATAGTGATCCACTGAATTGGGTAATGTTCCTTGTCTTAATATACAAGAAGTATAGACTTTCCGTCTAGTTTCTCCAATGTATTTTATTGGGATCCAGTTATTTTTGCATGGTTTTAACATAGGTTATGAAGGAAACATTGTAAGATACGAACACATTTTTGTTATGTTTTTGATGGGTTTTAATGTTTCCTTTGATCAAGATTGATATCACATGGATCATGAATATTGTTTCTTTGGAATGGTTTTCTTGTTAATGGATTCTACCATGTTCTTATATTTTATTATCCATGTATTTATGGGCATGAATATTATCTTGTTATGATCATGAACTTTTATTATATCATCATATCCTCATGGTCTGCTTATGCTCACTAATGTTATTCGATTGTCAATTCATGTGTTTATCCTTAAATATCATTTCATATCATGATTCTTATGTTTCATATTCTTTAGGTTATGAATATTTATGATTTAATGATAGGTTTTTGGAATGTTTTCTAATGTTATGATGTTTTTGGGAGATATTGATGACTTAATATGGAATATGAAAATAAGGGTATAGTAAAAAAGTACTCCCTTGAATTCATTGGTAGTATATATTATAGGACCCCGGGACACCCTGAGAGGGTAGGGGTGAATCAGGGTGACAACTTTTTCTTTTAAAGAATAGGATCTTGTTCCCATGTTGGTAGGAACTTGTAAAACCTGTATGATTGATAAGATTAGAATGTAGACATTCACATGCAGAGAGAAGACACAACACTTTTTACTTGGTTAAACAATAAGGGCTATGTCCAAGGAGCATACACTGACAGGTTTTCGGTCGTACCAAATTCCACTAATCTTCACTAGTTGTGGATTACAATGGTTTGGGAGAAATCACTATGTCCCAGGCACACTTCCTTTACAAAGGTTCAGTGATATCTCACCGCTTCCCTCGGGTCACTCCCATTGACTTCCCATGGCTCACTGCCCTTGTTGAAGTCCCACTCAGTTTATAGACATGAAGGTATCTTCAATAGATTTGCATTGAAATCTTTGCCTCGGCTCAGCACAAGACTCTTCTTGCATCGAAGTCCGGAATAGATGCACTCAAACACACAGAACCACTGAACTGGATAACCAGAACGTACCGACAAACTTCCCTGACAATTGCACGCAACACCAAACCTTTGTGTGAAAAACCTTCCTATTGCGCGCAAAATTTACTTTTTGCGCAGAAAAATATTTCGCGAAAAAACCCCTTTTTAGCGCAACCGAATTTTTTATGGGCGAACTCAATTTTTTACGCGCAACTCTTCATTTTTCGTGCATCCTGAAATTTTCCACGCAATAACGAATATTTTGCGCAAGCCCCTTTACGCGATCTTATTCCGCGCATCATACCCCAGATCTTCTCTAAGTCTTCAACCGTATGGAATGAAGGGGGTCACCTCATATTTATAGGCGTCAAAGAAAACCTCGCGCAAAAACCCCTTCGGCGCGGAAAACCTCTCATCTGGCGCGTAATATTTCACGCAGGTAACGTTTTCCACGCACCTCTCCAGATATTTCGGGCAACCCATGCCTTTTCCATTTTTCGACGTTGTGATTCCGAAACACTATTTGTGCGAAAGACTTCTCTCCGCTATTTCGTGCACCACACTATTTTTCGCGCCCAGCTCAAGTATTTCATGCACAACCCTTATTTTCTACGCAGCCCATGCCTTTGCCATTTTTCACCAATCTAATTTCGAAACACTGTTTGCGCGAAAAACCTCGATCCACTATTTCGCACATCCCGCTGTTTTTCGCGCCCAACTCAAATTTTTCGCGCAAGCCTCTTATGAACACTTTGCTGGCACACATTCGGAACTTCCACTGAGGATTAACAACAAACACAAACCAAACTTCAATTCCTACATAGAACAGCCCTGGTTCCAACAATATCCCCCTTTGGGTTTGTTGGCAATCACCAAATAAATTCAATATATCACCATCCACATGCTTACCAAAAATGCAAGGATCAACTCAGCCAACACTCTAAGTCTACGTGAACATTGCTCGATGTAGAAAACAAGAGAGGAAGCTTGAATTGGGTTCCCGTGTTTTGGAATGATCAAAGACGCTCAAAAAATTCTCTTACAGAGTTAATTCTGTCTCATCCTATCACCGACACAGAATTCTGATCGTGTCACAAAAGCATTACATGTCCACAGACAATCCTAAATTCCTGAATTTATTCCTTTCCTTTCTCCCCCATTGATAATAAACCCAAAGGCCGGTAAATTAATCAATGTTCAGATCAAACCATAATCCCCCTGGATAGTATATCCCCCATAAACCTGCATTACAACCATAAACACATAGAAAGAGTTTCCATAATCAGGGAGAGAGGAATTCGGAACCTCCTTATGCAGTAGGAGGTGGTTGAACACTGAGGTTCAACCGATGCTTTTCAAACACAACTGCTGACAGTGGTTTCGTCAGAATATTAGCTTCTTGCTCATTAGTTACCATGTGATTCATTTGAATCATCCCTTACTCAACTTTTTCATTGATAAAGTGATACCTGATTTCAATATGTTTTGTACGAGAATTCTGAACAAGATTCTTCTTGAGATCAATTTCACTCTTGTTATCACAGTAAATTACCATTGGTTGATTTTACTCATCACCAATATCTGTTATTTGTTGCTTCATCCATATCAGTTGAGTGCATGCCTTTGTGGCGGATATATACTCAGCTTCAGCAGTACTAAGAGAAGTACTTTCTTCTTTCTTGCTCAACCAGCCAACACAGTTATTCCCTATAATGAATGCTCCACCACTAGTGGATTTTCTGTCCACAACATCGCCAGCCCAGTCAGCATCTGAAAATGCTGATAATTCACAGTCCCTTCCTGCAGCAAAGTATAAGCCATAATTGTGAGTACCTTGAATATAGCTCATGATTATTTTTACTGCTGTCAAATGTTCCTCCTTTGGATTACTATGAAAGCGGGCTGCAAGACATGTGGCAAAGACAATATCTAGTTGTGTCACTGTCAGGTATAGTAGGCTCCCAATGATCCTCCCAATTCCTACATTGACTGCATTCTCCAAGACGACAGAGGACAGATTTAATACCAGAAACTTCCCTCTGATACCACTTGTAGGACCCTAGGACACCCTGACAGAGGAGGGGTGAATCAGGGTGAAAACATTTTCTTTTAAAGAATAGGATCTTGTTCCCACGTTGGTAGGAACTTGTAAACCCTGTATGATTGATAAGATTAGAATGTATACATTCACATGAAGAGAGAAGATGCAACACTTTTTACTTGGTTCGCCACTAAGGGCTACGTCCAAGGAGCATACGCTGACCGGTTGTTGGTCATACCAAATTCCACTAATCTTCACTAGTTGTGGATTTCAATAGTTTGGGAGCAATCACTATGTCCCAGGCACACTGGCTTTACAAAGGTTTAGGGATATTTCACCGCTTCCCTTGGGTCACTCCCATTGACTCCCCCTGGCTCACTACCTTTATTGAATTCCCACTCAGTTTATAGACATGAAGGTCTCTTCAATAGATTTGCATTGAAGTCTTTGCCTCTACTCAGGACGAGACTCTGCTTGCATCGAAGTCCGGAATAGATGCACTTGAACACATAGAACCACTGAACCGGATAACCAGAATGTACCGACAAACTTCCCTGACAATTGCGCACAACACCAAACCTTTGCACGCAAAACCTTCTTATTGCGCGCAAACATTACTTTTTGCGTGGAAAAATATTTCGCGCAAAACCCCCTTTTTCGCGCAACTGAATATTTTATGTACGAATTCAATTTTTTACGCGCAACTCTTCATTTTTCTCGCATCCCAAAATTTTCCGTGCAATACCGAATATTTCACGCAAACCCCTTTACGTGATCCTTTTTCGCGCATCAGACCTAGGATCTTCTCTAAGTCTTCAACCGTATAGAATGAAGGGGGTCACCTCATATTTATATGCGTCAAATACCCCCGCACGCAAAAACCCCTTTGGCGCGGAAAACCTCTCATCTGGCGTGTAATATTTCGTGCAGGTAACATTTTCCGCACACCTCTCCAGATATTTCGCGCAACCCATGCCTTTGCCATTTTTCGACGTTTTGATTCTGAAACACTATTTGCGCGAAAGAATTCTCTACGCTATTTCGCGCACCACACTGTTTTTTGTTCCCTGGTCATGTATTTTGCATACATACCTTATTTTCCACGTAGCCCATTCCTTTTCTATTTTTCACCAATCTGATTTTGAAACACTATTTGCAAGAAAAACCTTGATCCACTATTTCGCGCATCCCGCTGTTTTTCGCTCCCAACTCAAATTTTTCGCGCAAGCCTCTTATTTTACATGCACCACTTCCTCTTTGTGCGCACCTCATTTTGCAGACAATCCGTGTCTTCATTTTTCGAATTTGAGGCAAAAAAATTTGGCAAACATTGGGAAACAACGCCACCTTCAATACTGTTGTCTGCTTGAACTGTATGATCACTTTACTGGCACACATTCGGAACTTCCACTGAGGATTGACAACAAACACAAACCAAACTCCAATTCCTTCATAGAACAACCATGGTTCCAACATATATAAGAGTTTTTATTTTTTCTAATATACTATAAAGTAAAAATGTCCTTGGTTATGTATGTGATCCAATATTTTATATTAAAGAAGTATGTTTTGGATGGAAAAATTTGGGTCATCTACATTGGTATCAAATCCATAAATGTAATGAATATGTTTTTAAAACCAGATCCATGAGTGAAGGTTTGAGGTTTTATAAATATATAGTCTCTCACATAAATAAATACAATTGGGGTGTTTCTAAATCCAAATTTCATGAACAACTACACATAGGGTCTATAATAACAATTAAAATTCATCTTTATAATATCGTCCTTATTGAATCAGAGTTGATCATTTTCTAATCGCATTATAACACATGTCTTTTAGTGTGATGTTCCATCAGTCCCACATACACAAAATAATTTCTAGGAGGTCACCCATACAAAAAATAATACATACCATGCACATCTAAATTTATATTTCTAATTTGAAAGGTTCCTAATGATAAAGTTGAACCTTTTTACACACTCCACAAATTGAAGCATCCATTCACATAGTTTATTTTTAACTGATAAGAGAGAATTACAATATCTTTAAGTTACCTACTACCTCTAGATGTATGTAACATTACAGTTTAAAAATATGAAAAAATTTGTCAGGATATTTTAATGTGACTCTCTAGACATAACAATCAATATGATCTTTAAATACTACCAACTAATTCATCCCAAAATTAAATCAATTATATCCATCTCTAATATAGTGAACTAAAAAAACTAAATCTTATTAATGGTAACTAAACATGGCAAACATTTAAATCCCCTACACTCCCATAACCTTATTGTTTTTTTGATGCTCCGGACATGAGGAATCACTCTTATATGGAACTATATTTAATTTACCACAAGGGAAAAAAATATTGGGATACACAGGTATAAAATAAAACATGTAATAAGGTTAAATAATGAATATTATAACCTCACACAATTAGGGAACCTTTTTTTATTTTCTATAGCATTTTTGGTCCAAACCCTTTATCATCTAATCATACCCCCATGCTGAGATAGTGATTACTATGATGTCAAGGTGCTCATGTAATATCCATGACTAAATCAATTCTAGGTATGATAAATACTTTCAAGAGATCATCCTAGTTTGGAATGTGAGTCCTATGTTAGATTTGAACCATCACCATTTTTGAATTCATAGGATGGATATAGTAAATATTGATATGCCCCATTAGGCAATAGTTGTAACACTCTAAAGGTGGTTCCATACAATCCCTTTTTAAGTGCTCAAAATAACCAAATACAAATACAACCATCTTATTATTACAATTTTCGTATAAATAATCCAACCCCATGGATTTTTTATGTGTGCTCCAACTAACATGGGAGTAATTTACTTTATATATTTATTTCCTCTATTAGAGTTTCCACTTCTTCCCTTGCAGAGAATGGTTTTCCCTCCACTAAGATTTTTTAAAATTTAATTTTCTACCACCATCACCTCGTTCAATGGATCAGTGTAATTTTGAATATATAATATGAAAAACTTATAGTTTAACTCATATTATAGAACCTAATAAATGGAATTTACTTCATAGATTTGATATCCAGAACTTTTTTTAAAAAATAAAGACATGTTTGTAAAATGTGATCTATATTGCAAAACTAAGAGATCTATTTTTTAATATCAATGAAATGTTTTTTATAGATACTTATAATGTTTATAGATAGAATTATTTATTAAAAAACCCCTCAAATATCTCTTAAATAATGACTTGATCAACCTAATATTAGATAGATATATCCCACCATTGTGGAACTAGGTGATCAAGAATACAAACTACTAGTTTACATTAATCTTAGCCTGGTTTCTATTAAAATAAAATATCCTATTATGACCACTGACCCATGCCTCCACATTTTGGGGACAGAGTCTCCCTAAAATATTAGTGTATTTTTTTACTTTAAAATTCAAATGCTCAATCCACATAGCATGGTTCTTCAGTCTGATTTCCAAATTTTCTTACATGAAAATATTATAAAATTCCTCTTATGAAATGCATTTTTACTTATGGTTCATGTGGAACCACATTCTTACTGGCACCCTATTTTTTATTTCTATATCTCCTGAATGGTGTAATTTTACTACCATTAGAGTAAATGTTATCAAAACTATCATCCAATGAACACCCAATACATTAGTTACTAGTTTTAGAGTGTGACTTAATAGACAAAAAAATCCTAATATAAAATGTTTGGAAAATGTGAGATGTGAAATATCATATGAATGATGAATTATAACTTAGATGTCTCTTTATAAATTCTTGATGCTCAAATATCATCAAGTATACCCATGATGATGTGGTTCCAAACCACTTATAAGTGTTTAATAATACTTTTAATACATGGACCACTATGGAGAATGTTTTAGTATTAACAAGCCAGGTAGGAATTTTTATACCCTATATTTTATATCCTAATAGATCTTATCTTCATTCCTACCATATTGACTAATAGACCATATACAAATAATACAATTGGTAACATCAAAAAACTAAAAAATATCCTTTGAATGGATAAAAAATTCAAGATCCATAGGTGTATCCTATAAACACTAAAGGTTGGAAATAAATGCCTCACGTTTCACAGAATTATTGGATGATGATTTACCCATTAATATGATATAACCTACTATAGAAAAGAAACAATGTAAAATATAGATATGAAGCAAGATAAATTGAGACAATAATATAACAACATAATGTAATAGTAATTATATTTGAAGGAAAAAACAAATATCCCTAAATAAGTTTACAAGACTCAAAACTCAAAAAAGAAATTAAAATTACAAATGTTTCACTACACCAAGATCCAAACCATGACCACCTCTATGATCCCAATTACATACCAGTAAACAAAATATAAAGATACTCCTATTTAAAAGTTAGAGGTCTTACCATTACCTATATCATGTCAAACAACATCCGATGACCCAAAAAAATACATATGTATGGGGTAATTATATAATCAAGTAGAAAATCCCCTATGAATTCCCACATGAATTTAGTAAATAAAAAAAAGTTGGCTTACATTTTATATAAAACAAGAGATAGTCACTAAAATTATGGAACAAGATATATATAATGATATTAAATAAATCACACCACAATACACACATTTTACATGATCTCACAAACCAATACAATGTACTAATTCCTCCCCTCTTGATGAAATGTCACTAACCTAATTTATCCCCCATAAAAGAGGAAAAAATTGATTACCCCAAACTCATGATCAGAAAACTATTCCCCATGAACCAATTCATGAATCAAAGATACAATTCTTTTGACACCATAAAAAACTAGTATCAATGTATGAGCTAGCACGAACCCATCTATATACATCATGAATGCACACCAACCCAGGTCTTTCTATATTTGCACACAACAATGTTTATTATTTTTAAAATAATACCACTAATTATGAATTTTACCAAGAACAATATGGGAATCACATAAAACCTTTATCTCAACAAATAAAAAAGAAACAACAAGATGATAATGTAGAGGTTTTCTACTCATTAAAAAATAATTAAATTTAAATAAACCAAATCCTTCAAGTTCATGATAAAACTTTAGTGAGTGAGAATACATATACATAAAAAACAATCTTATATAAGAACCATACGAAAAACCTATTGATACATGATCTTATAATACACCTTTGGTAGATCACAATTAAATACATATTGACACAGAACCTAACCAAACACCTAGGTATAACATCCCCGAACAAGGGTTCTTCCAAAAGGAAAATGAGAGCAGATGATACATTAAGGAGAGACAATAGTATTACCATTGATTACTAGGAAAAACACTCAAATAGTTTAATAGCGGGATCTATGAAATATATCAGATCTCTAAAATCTCATGTGGAACCCTTGAAATTTGAGTTCCCTAACAAGTAGGGATAAAATGATAGTTTTGAGGGAAGTATCAAGTTAAAATACGAATTTTTAGATACTTTTAATGTCATGTATGGTTTGGATACACAATTTGGGAAACTATTCACCAATTGATTGGGTTACACTACCAAAAATCCTAGGATGCATGTTTTGGTAAACATCTAACCAACCCATAGAACCTAATTTTTCCATATACTATTTTGTAGGGATTGCGCTAGGTTTCCTATAGCTCTGTTCTTTTCAATAATCATTTAACCCTTAAAAACCCCCCAAAACTTCCCAAAATACCCTAACATATTCATAGATAAAATATATATAATTAATATGTAAATTCCTAAAATGGTGGTGTTAAAACTAAGCAAAAGTTCCTAACCATTTTAATTGATCAAAGTCCTCATATCATAATAATGATCATTTTATTTAATTAAGAATGATTTGAGTGTCATTAATCAGATCAATTAAAAAAAACACTAAAGAATATACTATTAATTTCCTATCATGATATAAAATGATGTATGAGATGTAAAACCCATATTATTCCACTAAAACAATGACTACTTAAATGGGAAACCATAAAAAATCTGATTATTCACAATTTAATCAATAAATCACATTTCCAAGATTTCCATCGTAACTTGAGTTTCAATATAATTTTGTTTATAAGTAAATTTAATAGTATACCCCCTGAGGTCAGATGGATCCTATCTATTCACATAACGAAACACAACCAAACCAAACCTATATAATTTATGATATTATAACTTATTCCAATAACCCAAATCCAACCCTGATATGAATGTGAATGTTTATTTATCTACATAACCAACCTTTAACCCCCAAATGAGAAGTAATAGATATAAAACACTAGGATACAATTATGAGAACCGATATATCAACTCAACAGACCTATCAATCACATACATACTCATATAATACATAATAGAATACATGAATTTGAATTTAAAATATAGAAAAAAATATATATCATAAATTTGAATAATAAAGAACCCCAACACATATATATTAATTGTAAAATAAACATCAATAGAATATATTCCACTAGTCTCTATTTCAATGGTTTTATTCTGGTCTCCTCCCCTCTTTCATGGATTTTTGGGCATCTATTATTAATTATAAGGTGTTTTAAGGTTATATTATCTTTCTTCCCTATTCCTATTTATCTTTCTTCCTATTAGTTTATTCTTATTCCTCTCCCATGTGGCCATGGTGTTCTAAAACTAGATGGTTTTTAGTGCTTTTAACTTTTGGATTTTATGTCAAGTGCCCTTGGAACCTTTCCAAAGTAATTTTATAGAATTTTTCCTCAAAGGATACTTTTTTACATTAGGTTGAGGAAGTCTCATCCATCCAATTTTTTATAAACATAAAACCTTTATTGCATGATTAATTTATTATAAACTAACATTAAAATTTCTTAAAATCCACTTTGTTTAAATTTATTAATTAAAATGTAGATCATTTTAATTTATTATAAATGGGGTTTCCAATGGAACCTAGTCTCAATAGTGCTAAAAATTATTATAATTACTTTGTAGGTGGTTGATGAAATTCCCTAATAAATTTATCATCAAATCCATGATTTTAGAAGGAAACTTTTGATACAAATGACCCAAAAATGTTTTCTAAAATTAATAGAAAATGTTTTCAACTATTTATCAAATAAAATGGAACTATTCAAAGATATTAGTATTATTAATTAACTTGGTATTAATTGTGTTATTTAATTATAGACTTTTTTAACTTTTTTTTAACACTTATTGTTTATAGTAATGTTTTAAATGTTGTTTGAGTTTGGTATTATGTGTGATTAATGTGATCATTGTGAAAATTGAGTTTTATTTTGGGATGAAAATGTTGAAATGAATTATTAAATTTAATTTAGTTTTATAAGGGGGACTTACATTCATTGAAACCATTTTTTAAATTTTGTATTCATGGTTGGAATAATATGGAAAATTTGGATTTGAGATTCCATGTTTTAGATAAGGATAATTTTACATGTATTGAAATTAAATCCTTATTTTATTTAAGGGTTCTTGTAATGTATGTATTGGAGAGGAGATAAGAGGGGATATATTGGTGTGTTATATTGATGTGTGTGTAATGATTTTTATGATTCGTTAAAGTCACCTATCATTTATTGATCTTGGGAACCTAAGAGCCTTGGTAAGGATTACTAGAATAATACTTCTAGGCATGGTACATCATACCTAGATTTGGACTTTGCTGCAACCCAAACTAAACATTTCTACGTAATTTAAGGAGATCCACTTTCTATGTTGGCATCATTCACTAGGAATAGAGATTACTCTCCCTAAAAATTACATGATGTTCAATATGGATTAGTTCAATCGTCTAGGTAGTACATGGTCCTCATTTCCTTGACCATAGTTCCTAAGTTAGACTCTCAGGATTACCTTAGTTTTGTTTTCATTTAGTTACTTTATTTTATTAATTTTTATTATATTTTTTACCTCAAGTTCCTTTTTTAGCATTGAAGCATATTATTGTCACTTTTAATTTCTTTTCCTTAAAAAGGGGCTTTTATTTCTGTTTCCTTTTGAGTACCTCTCTTCCCATTACAAGATGTTATCATTTTAAAAGTTTATTTCAAAATGGTATATTTATTTAAATAACCTTATCTTCTAAAAATTGATTCAATCTTGGATTTAATTTAAAATACAGAAGGGAATATTTATAATAATATGACTTTAAGTGGTGAATCATTGCAATTTTTTTAAAGAAAAAGGAAAACTTATCTTTGTAAATGTATGTTCAAACTATCCTGATATGGGTATAACTTTAAATATTATGCATGGTGTGTTGAGAGGATACCTACTGGTATTCTTCTTGATTCTTATAAACATAAAAAGTTCTTCCTTGGTTTGTATTTAAAGATAAATCCTCTAGGAAGTATATTACTGCATAGTCACTCATTATGTGAGCTTTGATATGGTGTAAGATCAGGATTTTAGTTCATTAGGAGATCATTTTTCCCTTGGAATATATATTTTTTCATTTTTTATTATTATTCCATAGAAGTATTATCTATTTTTTATTCCATCTACCTTGTTTTATCTTCTCATTCCATTTTATCTTTTTTAAGTATTGTGTGTGTATTGGATGTTTTTCTAGGTTATGACTTGTTTAGTTTGATTCATATTTTGAAAATATTTATGTTACTATAAAGGGAAGTCTATCTTATGGATGGGCCATGAAATATTTATAGTGATAATTACAAGGGTTTTAGTTTTTATTCAATAATATATAGCTTTACCATGTGTGTTTCCCTAATTCCCATTCACAAGTTTACAGCCTATAATGATAAAGAATTCATTTTTTTCCTTTCCTCGGGTTGTCTTAGGTTCCCAATTGAAGGGTGATAAGAGATTTTTTTTGTCAGAAAATGTTATCAGATCACACTTTTTTTATTTAGGAAGCAACCACATATATGGAATAAGAATATTTTAACTCTATAGGTTAGTGTTTGGAGAGTCTATCTTGCTATCTCTTGTCTTGTTCCTTGAGTTTCCATGTTTTTTGGGTTTTGATTCTTGATATTGATCTTATTTATTATCTATTTTTATGTATTTGGATTTAAATTTATGTTTTCTTGGATTAGATTGAAATTTTATGGGTTTTTTTTGGAGATTTTCATTTTTGGGGAAAAATGGAATATGAAACGGAGGAAAATAGTTATCCCACATGGGAAAGAAAACATTGTAGATCATATTCACATGGTTAAATTTGGATTATTGTGTAAGTTTCATTGTTGTTTTATGGTCTTCCAAATCATTCAGCTAAACTATTCATAACCACTATCCCATCTTTTATGTTTTGGATGCAATTATTTTTACTTATTTTGTTGATTTTGGTTATGATATTTTTCTATTTTGGATAAGTTAATGTGTTTTTATGATATTTTGGTGTTACTTGATTGGGATTTGGGGATGATATTTTGTATGAAAATATTTATGTTAATAAAGAAATTTTTATTTTTATAATAATAATGGTATTTAAAAAAATTAGAAATGAGTTAGATTTTTTGGATTTGGAAAATGGTTTCTATATGTGTTTTTTGAAATTGAAAAACTAAATTTTAATGTTTTTTTATATTTTTAGATTAATGGGTATTATTTCAAAACATCATCATAAATGAATTAAAAATGGGAAGTAGTAAGAATTGGGTATTTGAGGTGTAAAATTTATTTTCGTAATGTATGAGTCAATTTAAAATTTTTTGGGGTGAATTTTATAGTTTTGGAATGTTCAAAAAATGGACCTCTTAAAATTATGTGGTGTATGCTCTTATTGAGTGGTGATTGTGATTTACACATCTAGGTTGTCACCTTTGACTTATAGTTCATTTTATTTCATATGAGATGAATTTTTAAATATGTTAGGCTGGAAATTATTTCATTGTGGTTTAAATTGTTCCTTCAATAAAGTTATTACGAGTCTTGGGATATCCTTGATGTTAGAGTCTACCATAGTTGGAGTGTGATCCTTATGCCTATCACGCCCACCCATTCTGTAGTATTATTTTTGGAGCTGATCCTTTCTTGGTGGTTGTTATTTAACTGAGAGTGTTCTTTTTTTAAGATTATATTAATATCTCCCTCTGAGAAGTTCCCCTTGTTCAATCCTTTGTTTTGGAGTGTTCTAATCTGGCTGGACATCACTTGATGATGTGATCAATGGAGCCTTGATGGTGGGGTTAATCTTTGGTAGTTATACAAGTATGGGTAGTAAAAATTGTTCAAGTATTCTTAGTGAATGTCTTATATTCCTTGTGGATAATTTTTGTTGTTTTCAAAACCCTCATATTAAATATTTTGATGACCTTTTATCATTGGTATTGACCGATTCCATTAAAATTTATCTCAAATTAGGTGTCTTGGATAGGGGCCTAAATGGATGGAGGGAGAATCCTTTTCAAGAGATCATATTACTTTCAATCTTTTTTTCCTTCTTATGAAAATGTTTCTTGGTCACTTTTCTAATATGATATTTTCTCTTAAGTGTTTCTATTTCTCCCTTAATTTTACCTTTTCCTATATATATTCATTCTTATTCCCATGTCTCTAGTTGCCTTTTAATATGTTCTCTTTTGAAGAGCTTCCAAATTTCTCTTATATAGTTATGATTATACCTTTTATTATGTCATTATTCCTGAGTTATTTTAATTGGGAATTTATATGGGATTTCATAGTGGTTATTTTGAGTTGATGTCACTCTGTTAATCCACCATGTTAGAGTTACACTTAAAATATGAACAAACCCTTTGAGAATACCATATCTCAAATTTTCTTGGATATATTGGATATGAAATTTTATTTTAGAGATAGATCCATTTTTGAAGTTTCTGATTGATCTCATATGACTCAATGACCATGTCAGAGGTACTTCTTCCTTTTCTGTTTGACTTATTTGTCCCTTGTTTCTTCCTCCATGAACTAGGTGAATTTATGGGGATATAATGTATTATAGTGGGGATAATTATCACACCACAACCTCCATATTCCCTACTATTCTATTTATTTATTAATAATCATCTTTTTAATATGATATCTAGGTGAATTTATACAGAATGTTTTAAATTTTGGATTTACAGTGTGTGTCAAATTGCAAGTGCACAATTAGTGTAAACCAGGTTACTTAACCATATGATACATATAAAATTTAGTAGAGGCACTCATATATTTTGAAAATGGTTTTTAAAACTATGATGAAAATCATATATATCCCCTTCTGTGTCTAGGAATGGGTGCACTGTTGGCACGCTTTTATTAAATCTTGTGGACACACATTGAAAAATTTTCAATTCTAAAAAAATGGTGAAATTTATAAACTAACCCTCCATTTATTTAACCCCTTTGAGACCCTTACTTCCTTATTCTCATGTGGCCAGCCAAATGTGATCACACAATGACTCTCCTCCCCTCTCCCATGCATTCTTGATATTAGGTTTTTTATTCCATGGTGTTTATTCAAGTTTATATTCTCTATTTTCTCTAATTATCCTCTTAATATTTTTTCTTCCTAGATTCTTATCCCTCTATAATATGGACATAGTGGTCAAACCCTAGATTTTTTGGACTGAATTTAACATTTTTTTGATGTCTAGGTCTCATGGAACCATTATTGTGTCTAATTATATATTGTTTTCATCAAAGTGACATGGTTATACCGGTTTGAGGTAGGTTCTCCATGAATTCATTATTAAACATAAAAAATTGATTTATTTCTTAATTTAGTGAAAGTTTTGATTTAAAAATTTTAAAATCCATAAGGTATACATTTATTAATTATAATATGGATGATTTTTAAGTCTTTTAAATTGGGTTTTCAGTGGATCATTGGATAGATAGAGACAATCTGATTATTTTGACCTTCTAGGTGTTTGATAAAATTACCTTATGATTTAATAAAAACATATATATTAAAATGAAAATTAGTATATCTAATAACTATTAAATATTTTTTAAAAGTAATAAAATAATGGTAACACATAGTCTTCAAACAAATTATCCACTTCTAAAGATGTTATGATTATTATTGATCATTGGTATTTATTGTTTATTTCATTATAGTTTGTGTTACCTGGTTTGAATCCAATTTTGTGTAGAAATGTTTTAAATGATATTATGATTTCATATTAATATTTTAATGTGACTATTATGAAAATTTATTTTCATTTTGGTATAAAGATATTGATTTTAATCATTCAATTTTTCTTAAGAAAATGGTTTTCCAATTTTTGGAATTTTTTTAAAATATTTATGTCATGGTTGGAGCCTTATATAGAACTTGGGATAGAGCTTTACCATTTTATATGAGGGTGTGTTTGCATGGTTTGAAAGGTGAATATTATTTCTTTTAATGGTTTCGGTAAGGGGTGTATTAGAGTTAAGGTGATAAGTAATCCCTTTGTGTGTTCTATTGAAGTATATGTGATGGTTTTTGTGATATATAGAACCTAAATCACTTTTACTAATCATGGGCACCCATGATCATTATTAATCATGACTAGGAAAATAATTCTAGGTATGAATTACTAAACATTTATTAATACTAAAAAAACTAACTAAACATTTCATTGATATGGGTAGAGATCCACCTTATAGGTTGGCCTCTTCCTAGACTCATCGAGATTACTCTTCCCATCAATTTGATATAGTTGGATATGGATTTGGTTGTTACCCAAGATAGTTCAAGGACCTAGGTTTCCTTGAAATTAGTTCCCTAGGGATACACACATGATGATGCTAGTGCTATTTTCATTTATTTTTTTCTTTTATTATTTTGATGTTGTTTATCCACAGTTCATTTAATAGTTTTAAACATAATTATTATTACTATTATTTCTAATTTCTTATTAAGTTCCTACTTTTGATGTCTCCTTTTTAACACCTCTATACCATTTAGAATTGCATTTATCATTCATAACATTATTTTCATTCTTTTTTATTCACATTTTATACTATTTATAGTTTTTGTCACTCCCATATTTCATAAAAAATGGTGATTTCAAAAGTGGGTTTCCTTCCTTATAGTTTTGGGTTATAAGTAATTTAAAATTTGGATTTGAAGTGGAATATTTCTAGAAATTACATTTTCTGCTAAAACTGTTTGAAACATAGAACTTAATAAAATATAAAAAATAATTATTTAAATTAATATAATTTTAGGATGAAATTACATGTGATTTATTTCAAAAAAATGAAAATGTATCTTCATAAATTTAGTATCAAACTAAAAATATAGGTCTTCTATTTTAATGATTTTTCATGGGATATGGAGAGTTTACCTACTAGTATTTATGCTCACACCTATAAAAATTTTATGTTCTTATCTGGTTTATATGTCTAGATAGATCATGCCGGGTGGATCCAATTACATAATTTTTTATTATACAATCTTAGAGTTTGTGTTGGATCATCACTATGGAATATAATAAGATTCATGTTACTTTGGTATTTTAGTTTTATTTTTTTGTATCATTGATATTTCATCCATTTTGGCTTCAATGTGCTACGTTTTCTCTATCCCTTCAATTATATTTATTTTTTGTGTCTTTAATGATTATTTTGGGTTATTAATTGTATTAATTGATTCATATTTTTGAAAATTTTATTTTACATTTAACAGAATTCTATCCTATGGATTGATAATGATGGATTTTCAATGACAATTATAATGTGTGTTATTTATTATCAATTTCTTGAAACCATTCCCATGTTTGTTTCTTGGATTCCCAATCAATAGTTTCTTACACATGGGGATCCGAAATTAAATTCTAGCCATTCCATTTATAAAATAGAGTTCCCAATTGAATGGTGACCCAGTTCGGTTCATGAAATTTATCTAACGAATCCTTTATCTTTCCTATCAAATAAAAATTTTACCATTATACCAGTGATTATTTATTTTATAATAATCATTCAACATTGTAATATCCCATATTTTTTCAATCAGGAATCATTTTAATTTTTTGATCAATATGGGTTGTTTTGAATTTAATTCAATACATAAATTAATTCAAAACTATGAAAATTTACACCCCCAGTAATTCTATTTCACCACATGTTGACATGTCACGAAATGAGATTTCACCATGTGTAATTATATTTCACCATTTTAAAGTGTATTTCAACACGTTTATCATTTCACCTAGTGAAATTAGATTCCACCACATGTAACTGGATTTCACCCCGTGTAATCTAAAATTAATGATTTTTAAACGGTTTGACAGGATTTCAATGGAAAAACATTACAAATTTTACATGATGTGAAATGGGAATTCATGTCCTGTAATTCTGAAGCATAGTAAATTAAAAAAGCGTTTCCAGCTCCGTAAAACACTCTACAAATATTTTTATTTTCCGTAGATGCTTTTTGCACCCCGATATTCAATCAATGATGTCCCGTGCACCTCTTCCATAGACCAAAACACCTTTTCTCATTGCAATCATCGATCGAAGATACTTTTCACACCTCCATCCTTATTGTGGGTCTTCTATCATCAATTTACGGGAGTCTTATTCAATCCGGAAGTGATATCGCATCAGATCGTGGATATACAGACCTATAAATTTAATGTATGCCTTCTAGTTATTAATCTACTTATAGATCCATTTTTAATGGATTATTTGGTTCTAGTTAAGAGGAATCGAGTAGTTGATTTCTACTACATACATAAGGCTTTGGTCACTACTTCCTCTACTTTCGAGGAGTTGTATCTTAATCTGGTTCATCGATGCATTATTTTTTGAATACGCTCAATTATGGGATATTCATTGGTGATCATTCTTCATCACTATTCTTAAGGTAGGTGATCTATGATTCAAATACCATAGTCATGAAATTTGTTTACATATATTCAATTTAATATTTTATAATGTTACTTTGCATTTGGAGTTCCTAAGTTGAATACATTAATGTGGTCAATTTATTAATTAGGAATTTGGGGGATTTTATTGAATAATAAATTCTAGGATTTGGGATAATTAATCATGAAATTGATTATGATATTTGAGATTGTGAATGAGATAATTAATGTGGAAATTAATTAGGGAATATTGAAATTCTTTTTGAGATAATTAATTGATGAATTAATTATGAATTATAGAGTTTGGTAATTGTTTTAATTAATAGATGAATTAATTTTGAGTAAGTGAATAATTAACAGTTGGGTTAATTAAAGAGATTGTTGTGCTTGTTTAATTGGTCAATTAATTAAGGTATTTTATGTGAAGACTAATTTTGAATTAGAAATTAGGGTGAGCTGATTAAGTAATTGATAAATTAACGTGATATTGGGGTTATAGGTTTAATGTGGATTAATCCAGCTTTATGTGATGACGTGCTATATGTGATAATGTGGTTTATGTTGATTAACAGTAATAGATGAAATACATGTGATATGTGTAAAATTGTGAATGATATCATGATCATTCTCCCAACTATTATGAATGGTAACATTCTCATTCAATTATGTATTAGTAAATGGTGAATTGTAACATGCTCATTCAGCCAACTAATATAAATGGTAACATGCTCATTCAATTAAAAATTACTAAATTTTGAATGGTAGAATGATCATTTGGATAACAATTATGAATAGTAACATGATAATTCAATGATGTATTAATAAATTGTGAATGGTAACATGTTCATTCATCCAACTATTAAGAATGGAAGCATGTTATTAGTATTGTCTATTGAAATTAATTGTAACATGGTCATTCATTTGACTAATAAGAATGGTAACATGGACATTCAAAAAGTTTGATTTTAATGAACATTAACTTGGTCATTAATCTATGAAATAATAATAGTATTATAGATATTCAAAAACATGGTAAAACTTAGTGAAAGTCCAGATTATGGCACAGTTTGAGGATGGTATTAAGGTATGGGTATCTACATGAACCTGAGTTTTTCATGTGATTAAATAGACAATATTTAATAATGTGATAAAATATTTAGTTTTACGTTATATCAATTATTATTACAATTTCATACACTGTTATCGACTAAATGTTTTTCTGGCACCGTCGGTGGTGGCCTACGAAGTCGTACTCACACCCTATTCAGATTTCTAGATCGATACCCTAATAGACTTTATTTTTGATGGAGGGATTAAGGGAAAATGTCCTAAATTATGTTTCTGATTGGGGATGGATCTTGGATGAGGGAACCATATGTGGGTTGGGACCCCCTTGGGTGTCATCTGTGTCTTTACTTTTAGTTGCATTTTAGAAACTTTGGCACTTACTTTGGCATGAAATTTTTCCCTTTCAATAGAGCACTGTATTTCCTATTTTGGTTATCTTTTGACACTCATGTTGTTTATTATTATATATGATTTTCCTTTGTTTATTAATTTCCCAATAGTGTTTTAATATGTTAAAAGAGGGAATAGTCTCCCTATGATCGACTTAACATGCCCTTACTGCTAGTCGACATCCTATAGTGTATGGGGAGGTGTGCTTGAGATCATTAAACTGACTAGTTTGAGGCATCATTTCGTGGAACCCGATTCTGTATTATGTCATGCTAAAGATTTAAAATCTCTTAGACTTGTTTATGTGGTCTCCCAGTGAAGCACAATATCAGGTTAGGGTGGGTGTGGTTTAAAGGTCTCCACTGTCTTCTTGGAATGATTGTGTGACTAGTTCTATTTGGTTGATATGAAATTCAATTATTTTTTTACAATGGGGTCCCTAATATGACCTCAAAATTAATCGGGTTCATTCAATTAAATAAAATCATGTCTAGAGAATCTCTTGAACACTTAGAGGTGTTCTTTTTATGGAAATTCTGGTGGTGCAGGTTTCGTGGATCAGAATTATCCCCCTTTTTAAAAGGTTGAGACCTATAGTGGATAGAAACAATAATTAGTTGCTTCAAAAGATGAAAAAGGGTCATTTCTATTTCTAAATGAGATTGCATAAGTGACATTTCAATGTTTCAGTTGAAAAAATAGGGGTAGGCATAGATATTAGTGGCTTAAGTGCCTCTTTCCTAATTATTTATTAAAGGTTCATTTGGAGTTTGAAAATGAAATGTGACCGTCTAAGAGAGACTACACGACACTTGTCGGTTGGGTGATATTTTCATTGTTTTCTAAGGCTTCTCGGGGATGATAAGTTCTAAGGTGGAGAGTTTATAACACCCCAATTACTAAATGATAACAAAACCCCCTTTTAGATAATAATTTAATAGTATTTTAGTGGAAAAACCTAATTTTTCCATACTTGTGTCTATTATGGATTTACCAAATCATATAAGTCTTATTTGGTTATTTGAAATATTATATGAAATTTTTTAGAGTTAGGCACTGAGGAAGCATGGGATTCTAAGGCATGTATATCCTCAATGTTTTATAGAATAAAAATATTAAATATATTTTATTTAAACTCATATGAGTTTTTTTAAAGAAATGAAATAATTCATAAATAGTGCATTGTATGGAAAATATGAGACCACCATTTGGTTCATAACATGGGGTTTACCCTAGGTTGGTTATAACCATTATGCGCATCAGGTATTTGGAAAAATCACACATGATAATACACTTTTTATTTTTAATTAATTTATTATTCCATTTTCTATATAATAAATAACTATTTTCTCTTAAATGATGTGTTTTATGAGAAATATGACTCTAATGTTAGGTCCAAATCATCCGTTATACCCTAGGCATGATATAAAATTAATGTGCATCAGGTGTTTGGAAACCTTTCACGTGATAATACTTTTTTATTTAATTAATTTATTACAACAAATTATTTAGTAATAAATAAATAATTTATCACAAATTATGTTTCGTATGAGAAATATGAGACCACCATTAGATATGAAACCCCAATTTTACCCTAGGAAGAGTATAACTTTAATGTGCATCGAGTGTTTGGAAACCTCACATGTGATAATATTTTTTTTATTTAATTAATTTATTATTATAACTTTTTAATAATAAATAAATAATTTCTAGAAAATTGTTACATGATTATTCCATTATGTATTATTAAATAGTGAATGGTAACATGCTCATTTGGTCAACTATTATGAACGGTAACATGCCCATTTAATTATATATTATTAAATGGTGAATGGTAACATGCTCATTTATCCACCTATTAAGAATAGTAACATGATCATTCAAATTGCATGTTTAAAATAATGGTAACATGGTTATTCATTTGTGAAATAAGAATGGTAACACGGTCATTAAATGTGTGTGATTTAAATGGATGTTAACATGGTAATTTATTTGTGAAATAATAATGGTAACATGGACATTCAAACTCATGGTAAACCTGGGGGAAAGATGAGATTTATGTATGGTCTATGGAAGGTATTGATGTACTGGTATCTATAAGAACCCAAGTTTTTTATGTGATTAAATAAATAATATTTAATAATGTGATAAAATTTTTAGTTATATATTATACTTATTATTATTACAATTTTGCACACTATTGTTGACTTAACTTTTTAAAACATTGTTGGTGGTGGCCTACTGAGTTATACTCACATCCTATCTGGGTTGCCTGATTGGTACCCAAATCTACTTTATTGTTGTAGGATAGGTTATGGGAATGCACCTTGATTAGAATAGGAATGAGAGATAGAGCTTGGATGAGGGAACGGAACATGGTTCAGGGACCACTTAGGTGTCATTAAAGTGTTTAATTTCAGTTGCATTTTAGATACTTTGGCACTTAATTTTTCATGACATGTTTTCCTTTCATGTTATTACTATATTTCACGTTTTCGTTATCTTGTTACATTGACATTATTTATGATTATATATGATTTTTCATTTGTTTATTTATTTTCCACTGGTGTTTTTCTTTCATAAGAGAGGGAATAGTTTCCACAAGATCGACTTACCAGACCGTTTCTGCTAGTTGGTAGCCTCTATCGTATGGGTAGGTGTGCTTGGGGAACCATTGTGTGGAACTAGAGTCGGGAAATTATAAACATGTCCAAAACAAATCTCTACACATGATGCCTATATTGAAATATTAGGAATTATAATCCTCTTTTATAACCTAAGAAAACATAAATATAAGAAGGGTTGGAATAGGTGATCATTAAGGTTTAACATAAGCACTAAAAATCTTAGATCATAAGTGATCATAAGATAAATACGTGAGTATAATAACGTAGTCGAGGTATATGAACACATCATAAGGAAATCAATCCTAGTAAAACATGGATCAAAATCCAAAATCAAAATATAAGGATTTTGACATAAAGAAAAAGATATAATCGGACTATAAAATATCATGAATGTGTAGAAAATACAAAATTTAATAACATAATCCTATTTCATGGCTCACTACCTATAAAACATTACATAGTGGATATAAGCCCATACTGAAATTGGATTATTTCCCAATCCTTTATATGTCATTTAACAATATAAAAATTATTTCATAATTTTTTAGAGGGATATATAATTTAAAACCAATATGTCACATCAGAATATGAACATTTATATGTGTTCCACAATAAATTAATCATACAACATATCATAAAAACAAATGGAATTAAAATGGGTCTTATATCATTTCAAAATGGTATCAAATAACATGAAATGAAGAGTTCATTAGTTTATTCCAAAAATTAAATTGGCCAAAATATTATATAATCATTTATATATTGATACAAGAGACAAAATTCCAAATTTGATAAATATTTTATATTTTTACTGGAAATATATAAGAGAATTTATGAAAATAATTTCCTTCTAGTTCTAGTAATAGAGTTGTAAAAACAAAATTACAATTCACTTCAAAATATCTATTTCAAGAGGTTGAAAATAGATAATTGTAATATTTAAATTTAAAATAATAAAAAATATATATACCTATTGGTTATAGATATATGGATAGAGGGGGTAGGGGAATTTATACTTTAAAAAACATAATAATTATAAACATAGAAATCTCTTTAGCAGTAGCTGATAAATTTGATTTAATTTTTTAGTGAAAATTTCCAATTATTTTATGCAAATAAACAATCAAATTGAATTTATACAAGTCTTAGAATCAATGTTAAATGATTTAATGTGGAAATAGTAATGAGAAGATAAACACAAGCTCACTGTGAGAAACTATGTCTCCACCACTAGACTTCAGAGTTCAATAGTATAAATCCATTGATATTAATAGAGGTAAATGAACCTTTATCTAACAATTTTGGTTCCTAAGAACCCTCTTGAAATTCACTTATACCCAAGTAACCCATCTAACACTTTTATAGAGTGAGAAGTAGATGTATAAAGGTGTTTTAGAAGAGTTTTATTTATTTTTTGAAAAACCTATTACCAGCCACTCAAAAATATCTTTGATGGATGAACACAATATAGGATGATATATTTGAGGGAATGTTTTAGAAATTTTGAGATAATTGAGAACATTTTTACTCTCTTTTAGAGAACTTATAATTCTATAACTTCACTATCAATTCAAATATTAAGAGTTTCAATGGGAGGAAGTGTTGTCAAAGTGATGTTCTAAGGCGATAAGGGAGACCTTTTATAGGATTTAAGAGTATTGGGAATGTTTTATAATTCACTGGGGGCAATGAATCCATGGAATACCACCATTATGGTCTTTTGACCAAAATTAATGTTTTCTTGAATTTGTTTCCACGCTGGCAGGATTATTAATCCATAGAAGCTTAAGAATGTTATTTTCAAAATAAAAAATAAAATATATATCCAAAAGAATAGTATTAGTGGAATTAAAATTATTTAATATATCTTTTGGTGATTTACAACCTTGATACTATTTTATATATTTCATGTTTTTAATAGGGTGATCTTGTGGATCAAGATTAGGTTTGGGTGCCCCCGACACCATTATCCCATCAACTTTTTTTCTTTTGAATATGTTGCATTAACATAAATAATTCAAGAATTATATTCCCTAGAAACTAATGTTGTTGGAGGTAACTTTTATATAAATTAACATTCACCTCTTCTGGCATCTAGGTCATTGTGAAATTTATAAAATTATTCTCCAATAAAAAGGTGATGTATCGATGAAAATTCTCTTTATATAATGAATATAACCAATTCCATCTATCATTTTTTAGTTTTCAACATTATTTATTATGGATTTTAAAAATACTTTTTTAATATGATGCTATAGATGATGTTGAGATTTGGGCGGTGGTACCTTAACACATATCAATTGGATGGTAAAGGATGAAGCAGTTGATGATTGGGACATCAATAGTGTTGCCCAAAATTTTTTTATGACGACTATCTTGGGGAATACATGTTTTCTATAGAGTTTGAATGTTTTCTAGAATAAACTTTATGATGGTATAAGTGATATAAAAATTCCCATTCCCTATAGAATAGGGTGCTTTTTTCATGGAGGAATTTTTTAGTAGGAGGATATCATTTCACTATAATGATTATTTTTCTAATGATACACTAGGTAAGTTCTCCATAAAATGGGATTATACTATCAGTTTTTAAAAATGTATCTTAATTATGTTCTCATATGTTTTAAGGTTTCTTCACGTTAAGAAGTGATAACAAGTGAGTGTGGAGCTTTATAAAAAAAATTATCAAAAAGTAAAGTGACCCAAACCAAAATTAATATAAACAGTATAATAATCTCATGATATAAATAATAAATCTAAAAAAGTGACACAATCTTGGGAATGAAAGTTTTAGTTTCTTAGATATTATATATATATAAATATTATTTTATTATACTTTCAAACATTTCTTACTAATCATGATCCTATAGAACATTTTATTTATATCTCACACGATATGATCTAGATCAAAACACAACTCAATAGTTATATAACATGTTATAATGACATAAAAATGAGGAATATTTAAAAAAACAATAGATAATCACTAAAAAAAGGCATTTCATTGAAATTAATTTTATCGTGAAACGTGTCATAAATTGATGAAAAACTTTGAAATGTCGCACATCCATAAGCATATGAAAACCTATGTTATAAAACTCATTATTTCCATACATTTGTGAAAAAAATAATTATTTCCATGACTAAAAATGTGTTCAAATCTCTCATTACCATGCATATGTGAATAAAATAATAATGGACACATTTTAATATCTCTAGTGATATAATATTAAACCAATGAATTTGAGGTAAATATAAGACCCTACCCATCATCATCCACATATGTTTCCACTTAAAACCAATCATAAACATATCTTACTAAACCAATGAAGAAATGATATTTAAAAAAAAGAATTTTTTTTATGTTTTTATAAATAATCTATGTAAATAAAATTGGACTCATAAAAAAGACAAATCGAAATTATTAACATTTCATAATAAACCCAAAAAAATAAAAATATGTTTCAAAACATTTATAAATAGTATAAAAACATGAAATAAATTGATTGAATAAAAAACATGATCATCCAAAAAAATAAATATATTAAAAAAAATTAAGTTTAACTTTATTAGAGTTATATTTTTTTGACAGTGGAGAGTAAAACAAAAACCAAATCACCAAATATATTTATTTAAAGAATTTAGAAATCATTGACGTAAAATTAATATTTATATATCCCTTTTCAAAAATTATAGTTTGTTTTCATAAATAAACATGTGAGAAAAAAATCCATTAAAGTGTATTTTAATTAAAAATATTTTTCCTAAGAAATAACAATATGAAATAATTCAAAATCAATGGCTCTAAAAATGTAGTTTGATTAGAATTTTTATAACTGAATAAGGTGGCAACTTTTATGCATTTTCAAAACATAGAATCCATTCCTTTTATATGTAAGTGTTAGGTTTGTTGTGTTGCCTTGGAGCTGCACCAATTCTAACCTCCGTAATTGTTCATGTGTTTGTTCCGACCTCCAATAAAATAAAAAAAGAAATTTAGAGAGATCGTTACTAGGTCCCTTACTATTCCACATGATTTTCATAGAATTATTTAACCTACTATATAAATAAGATAAAAATATTAATTAACAATTTCAAAACAATTATTATTATATATTCTTATTTGTACTCTTCATTATTAATAATTTTCTTCTTGTATAATATTTTTTCTATCTATTATGAACATCAGGTGTTAATAATCTTAACTGTTTTGAACAGGGATAATAAATTTGGTGTTGATATTAATTTTTCTACCCAAGATCACCATTAGTAAACCATTAAATGTTTTTAAATTTTTGTTTTATCAAGAATTATAATTATATAATTCTGTTCTATGTGTTTCTAGTCACATTTAATGAAAATGAAAATGCTAATGGCCTTGTTTTACATTACTAACCGATATTGATGGATTACAATATAACGGTCGTTACTTTTTGTTTTATAGAAAAGGAGAAATATTATTGATATATATTACTTATAAATATTTTTTATACTAAAAAAATATAATCTAAAACCATTCTTATTTGGAAATAAAGGAAACAAATGTTTATTCATGGAGGTGGTAGTCTGCACAATGCACAATTCTCGTTTTCATTTTTCATACTGGAAAATGGGAGGGAAGTTAATGATTATAATATTATTATAATAACATAAAATATAATAATGATACTTATTTAATCATTTTATTTTGGTGAAGTAAAATTTTATGATGAAGAAAAGTGTATAATGAATTTGAAAAAGAAATATAGGGTCGGGAACTTATACCTCACTTCTTGGGTTTTCTAATGTAGGGGATTAAACCTTTAGGAGGCAATATATTGAGAAGGAAATAATATAATTAATGTTTTTTGGAGTTTTGAGGAGAGTTTTAGAAAACTTTTGGGAAAATATTCATTGTTTTTGTGTGAGTGTAGGTAATGGAAGGTGTTCCTCATTTAACATTTATGTTCTCACCATATAAAATAATTTTTACCAATGAAATTTATCTTTAATCAAAAAATTAAAATGTTCCTTAATATATAATTTTTAATTAATGACTAAAAAATTTGAAATATATATTTTTTATTCATATTTCAAATGTGATAAAAAATAATTTTAAAATAATAATTTTTTAATTTGTTAATTATTTTTTCAAAAATATAAATTTATTTATATAAGGTCAAATATGAATGTCCTAGGCACAGTAGAAGCTCGTGGGTGGATATTCCCACTTGGATTTTTGTAATTTTCAATGATCAATCTGGGATCAATATGACGATAAACGCCAGTCTCCACAGATCTAATCATAGAAATAGACAAAGAAGAAGAAAATTCCTGGAACCATAAAGGAAGGATCATCACAGGTTTAATAAAATTAATTTTATTAATTGACAAGAAGTACCTTTTATGGCATTCTTTATTTGTTGATATTTCTAATCACGTTTCGGTGTGATTCGTTATTTCATCATAGAAGCCAAGTGCAGACATCCTCTAGTGGTGATCCACATGTGCACCACATATCTCTTGACATCGCCAAATGAATATCCAAGTGCTAGCGGGGAGAAACCTTTGCTTGTGTTGTCCACCTTAGATCGCCTTGATCCAATGGAGGTGGATCTCTCTTAGTGTTGAGAGAATTCTTGGAGGACGAATTTCTTTCGGTCTTGATATAATTCACTTGAATTATTGTGCACAACGATTCTTTGGAAAAGAGTTAGTGTTATGAGGATTTTTAGAATCAGGCTTGAGGTTGTAGAGTTATAACAATTCACATTTTATTTATTTCATTAACTCTTTTGAAAACCCCATGTCGAATCATTAATTCCTTGACAGGCACCCATGCTGATTATAATAAATATAATTTAATAAAATGATATTTCCTATAAAATCCCGATTGAGAAAACTACAAGGCATGTAATCATATATACACAACGTGTACTTGTTTTTCATTAAAAACTACACATGTAATCATTAATACACGATGTGTAATTGTTTTCAAAATAAAACCTACACAGCATGTAATCATTAATACACGATGTGTACTTGTTTTCATTTTATTCTTCCTCGAACATTAAAACTATTTAGGATTCCTTGAAAAATTATTAAACCACATATGGGAATAATCATTATTCTAATTGAGATACTTGCATACACTTAATGTGTGACCCTCTAGGCCTCTTTCTCGTTGGCATTA
This sequence comes from Viscum album, assembly GCA_963277665.1. NCBI lineage: Eukaryota > Viridiplantae > Streptophyta > Magnoliopsida > Santalales > Viscaceae > Viscum > Viscum album. The sequence continues at coordinate 164,905,496 of OY728158.1, read as the reverse complement.
GGTGGGCTTGCTTAAAGTCCAAGATTACTGTCTAGCAAGGAGTCAAGGAACCCAAGAGAAAAAATTTGATGCCGTATTGACGGGTCACCTCATACAAATTCTTACTGTGTAATTTAATCCCTTTGTCTCAATATATCATCTAGAAGTTTTCATGGTAGTGTCATAAACCTATATTCTTGATCTGTCATTCTCTGACTTTCGGAAATAAACTCGTCGTGACACCATGGCCATGGAATTTGTGCGACAGTTCTATTTCAATCAAAGGGCCCGAGATATCTACTTCCAAAAATATGGATGGGACAAATCCTTCCTCAACTTATTCATTAAAAAAATGTCATTCATGACATGCCCAACGTACCCTAATTCTCACTAACTTTCTTTGTGACGTTTTTTGTCAGCAAATCTAAGTGTACGAGTAATGACATGAGTAAATGATAATCTTCCAGTATATGGACCATTACAAACGCTCATAGATAGTAATGTCCGATGACACCAAGACATGCAGAATTACTACTGGCAGGTCTGTTCTCATAATCTCCCATCATGGAGATTACCAAGTGCGAACTCCATGAGAGAGAGTCTCCTCTTCTCAAAAGTACTCTCACATGACGGTCTGTATACTATGTGTCCTATCAAAGTATGTCATCCAACCATATAACTTTATTTAAGAATATTTTTATTGCATTTCAAGGTTCTCATCATATCGGGGATCTTCCATGAACTTATTAATGCAACAAATATTCCAAAACATTATTATATTATAGTAATCCAGAACAATGAACAATATATAATAAGTATACATTCATGTAATCAAAGTAAAAAAAGTTGGTTCTCAAGACACCAACTCTAGAAAATTTCCACTTGGACTGGAGCCAACTATCTATGACTTTTAGTCCGCTAGACCTCACATCATGATCATTTTTCTGCTGAGTCAAGGAATTAGTCAAGGGGTCTGCCACATTGTCTTCCATGTAAATACTGCCCACTGCAACTTCACCTCTTAGAGAAAAATCCCTCAAGATATGATACATTCGAAGTATGCGCTTTGTCGGCTGATGTGACCTTTGATATTTTGCAAGTGCCACCACTACAGTATTATCACAATAGAGTGTGATAGGATCTTTACTGCTCGGTACTACATCCAGCTCTTGGATGAAGCTTCACATCCATACTGCTTCTTTATTTGCCTCGGATGCTATGATATACTTGAACTCTACTGTAGAATCTGTGACCACACCTTGATTTGAGCTCTTCCAACTCACTGCACCTCCATTCAAACTAAATATTTATCCATTATGTATCTTCATGTATCTTTATCAGTCTAGAAACTAGCATCTACAAGTCCTCTGATGATGAGTTCCTCATATCCTCCATAAAATAGGAACATATCTTTAGTACGCCTCAGATACTTAAGGATAGTCTTGAATTCCATCGAATGGTGGTCTCCTGGATCAACTTGATATCTTCCTACCACACTTTATGCATAAGGAACATCTATCCTTGTACATAGAATAACATACATGACTATTCCAATCATGGACGTGTAGGGAATCCTTGCCATTTTCTTTATTTCCTCATTTGTTTGAGGACACACTTTCTTGGAAAGATGAATGCCATGTGAACACTGGAAAAAATCCCCTCTTGGATTGTTCCATACTGAATCTCTTTAGTATCTTGTCAATGTATGTACTTTGACTCAGGCCCAGCATTCTCTAGGATCTATCACGATGGATCATGATCCCAAGAATATATGCTACCTCGCCCAATTCTTTCATAGAATATAATTTATCCAACTCTTCCTTAACCGACTGTAAGACAGGTACTTCATTTCCAATTTGTAATATGTCTACAATATATACTATTAGGAAAAAAACTGCACTTTCACTTAACCTTTTTTAGAAAAAAGGCTCACATTCATTATTAACAAAGCCAAATTCCATTACGGATTCATCAAAATGAATGTTTTATGACCTTGATGCTTTCTTTAATCCATAAATGGATTTCTGCAACTTCTATACCTTGCCGGAATCCTTTGGAGTGACAAACCCTTCAGGTTATGTCATGTATACATCTTCTTGGAGCTTCCCGTTGAGGAATAATGTTTTGACATCCATTTTCCAAATTTCATAGTCATGGTAAGCGAAAATGACCAATAGGATTTTGATGGATTTCAGCATCGCAACTGATGAAAAGGGTTTTCATCATAGTCAATTCTTTGATGCTGTCTAAAACCTTTTGTGACCATTCGTGCCTTATAGGCGCTGACTTGCCCCTCCATGTCCATTTTCTTCTTGAATACCCATTTATTACCAACAGGATTTACATCAACTGGAGGATCTAACAAAATAAAGTCTTGGTTTTGGTACATGGGATCCATTTCAAAATTTATGGCTTCTTGCCACATGGCAACATCTTTGCCTTAAACTACTTCCTTGTAGGTAAGAGGGTTATCATTGTGAACCAACAATGATTCACCATCCTCGGTGACAAGAAAACCATATTTTTCTGGTTATCTCACCTCTCTCGTGCTCCTACGTAGTTCTAATATCTCATGAACAGATTGTTCTTCCATGTGGCTTTGTAGAATCTGTTCTTGTACCAACTTCTGTGTATCTTGAGCCTCAACTTCATCGAAGTCTATCTTTCTCCCACTATCTCTTTTAGATATATTCTCCCTCTCAAGCAATATGGTGTGGCTTGCCCATTTTAACTTTTTATTTAATGGGTTGTATAGGTAATATCCCCTTGTTTCCTTGGTATATCCTATAATGATAGAATTTGTGCCTCAGGGTGCAAGATTGTTTCTAGACGATGCCTTAACAAATGATTCTCTACCCCACATACATAAATTTGATAACATTTCTTTGAATCCACTACATAATTCGTATGGAATATCATTTTTTGATTTAGTTGGTACTTGGTTTAGTATGTGTGCTGCTATTTGTAATACATATACTCAAAAGGATAATGGAAGACTTGCATGACTCATCATTGATCTCACCATATCCAACATGGTTCGGTTCCTCATTTCACTTACGCCATTCCACTGAGGTGTGTAAGGAGTGAGTTGAAATAGAATCCCAAACTCCTATAAAAAATCTATGAAGTTATGATTAAGTTTTTCTCCTCCTATGTCTGAGAGTAGTTACTTAATCTTCTTACCAAGATGGTTCTCCACTTCATTCTTATATTCTTTGAACCGATTAAAATAATCTGACTTATACCTCATTATGTAAATATATCCATATCTACTAAAATCATCAGTAAAAGTTATGATTTACAAGAACCCACCCCTAGCTTCAATTCGAAATGGTCCACATACATCTGTGTGAACTAATTTTAGAAGCTCTTTAGCCCTTTCTCTTTTCCCACTAAATGGGGACATTGATCATTTAGCCTTGTAGACACGCATGACATACACCAAGTGGTTTTAGTTTGAAAGAATCTAAATACCCATCTTGATGTAATTTTGTCAAACGTTTCTCATTGACATGACTTATCCGGTGATGCCAAAGTTGGGTGTGGTGCGAGTCATGTGAATTAACTTTGTCATCGATTTCCATTACTTGGTTTGTGTAGTCTAACACATAAAGGCTATTATATTAATGTTCTCTACCAAAACAAATTCTATCCTTATAAAAGTAACAACATTCATTTCAAAACATGAATATGAATACATCAATATCTAATATGGATACTGAAATAATGTTATTAGTAACAGAAGGCACATAATAAAAACCCTTTAACACCAAGATCCTTCCAGTTTGGAATGTGAGGTGGTAGTCCCTAACAACTACAACAGCAAGTCTGGCTCTGTTGGCTGCTCGTAGATCTACCTCTTCTCGATCAAATTCTTGAATCTACTTGGTTAATATATTTGGATACATATGTGAGCACTACAAGATGTATCTAATACCCAATTTTTAGAAACAGATAGATTGAATTTGGAGATAAAATCACCTGAATCTTTCCCTTGCTTCTTTGGCTGGGTGTAGTTTTTCTTCCAGTGGCCCTTATTTCCATATGAAAAACAAACAACATCATGTTCTCCTACATCTCCTTTGATCTTTGTTTTCTTGGAAGGCCTTGAAGAAGATTTGGGCTTAAATCTCTTCTCCTTCCCTTTCCTTTTATTCACCATAAGGATAGAAGGAATTTCAAGAATCATGTCATTGTCCACTTGGTGAATAAGGATAAAAAGATCAGATAGAGACTACTCAATATTGATCATGTCAAAATTTACAACAAAGTTTGAGATGATTTGGGGGAGTGATGTGATAATGAGATCGAAACCAAGTTCCTTGGGGAGTTTAAACCCTAGGACCTCCAATAACTCAATGTAGCCAATGATCTTGACTACATGAGGCCTAGCTGGCGCACCATCTCCATGCTTGCTCTAAAATAGATCCTTGCAGATCTCAAACCTTTCCTATATTTCTCTCTCTTGGTATAATCAACGGAGGTGCTCGAGTATTCTATAGGCATCCATGTCTTCATGAGACTTCATGAGCCCACTAGACATTGATGATAGCATCAAACAATGAACGTCGAGTAATCATTCAAATGTTCATCATAGATCAGGAAATCTTGATCACTCCCCCCTTGGGTAGGAGAATTAGGAAGTGAGGCTCCTGCATGTAAAACTTTCATTCATGGCTTAGGATAACCCATAGGCGCCTAAACCATTCAGTAAAGTTACTGCTAGTGAGGATATTGTCTTTTTCCAGAATTGATACCAGAGAAAATGTGGTTTATGATCTTGTAATATTGATCCTACAAATTAAAAGAGCATATTTATCAGTACCTTTTGATTACATTTTATAAAAAATAATAAATGAATTTATTAATTCACCCACTCTTTTATCAATTCCCAATGGCCATCACCATTGAACCTGGAATATCTAGTTGCTTTGACATTCTAGTGGCAAGGATCCATACGCCCCTTCGCATAACCCCTACAAGGGTTAGTCAAGATATTCTGAAGGTATTTAGGTAGGCAGGTCTATGCCAACTATGAGCTTATAGTTCCTTGATCTATTGAGTGGACTCCCCAATCCTAAAATCCTAACATGGATTTTCTCATCAATCTTGCCTGAATTTTACAACATGTATAGAAAGGGATACTTCTCTAGATGTAAAATGTTTAAGTCAACCCGAACCTTTCATAAGAGCTTCCTTTATAAAAGTAAGTGTCCCAACAAGGGTTGCTAAAAAATATAGTTTTATTGAGTCTTTCCCTTAATCATGTAACGAATGGCTTGGTCTAACTTAATATGGTATTTGAGGGATTTTATTCTTTACGTATAGTTTTTCATTATCACAAGCTTTTTAATATTAAGTGATGCTTGATTAAGTGATTAACCATGTTCTGATAATGTTTACGGAAAGTCCGGTTTTTATTTTATTCCATCTTTGCATGGTTGTTTATTTCATTAATTATGTTCACACGACAATACATACATAATAAATAAACCATGCAATCAGATAGGAATAATATAATATGGCATGATCATGAGCTTCTATTGGTTAGCTTATCTAGCAGTTTTGATAAGTTATCCCTGACCTAGGGAAAACACCTTGAACACGATGGTTCATGTTTTATAGCTCCCATCCATACACCTTTTCATCCTTTTGGGTTGGTTTCGCCTCAAATATGAATTTTTGAACCGTCTCCACTAGGTTGGGAGATGCTCCATTACATGGGGTTTACATTAAAGAAACCATGGGCACACAGGACCTACATTTTATTGGAAGAAGGCTCATAGGACAATGGATTTATATTAAAAAAAATTAAATGAAACCATACAAACATTCAAATGGTATTTGGTCTAGCTCATGATCATACATTGCATGAAATGAAATTAAAGCATATTTAGAATTCCAATTATTTTAATATTTCTATTTATTCAAGATAAGTCGAGCTTGAATTCAATTAATTATGATCTTATAATTAATCAATTCTTTATCTTAAATTCATTCTTGAATTTCCTTGAGATTATTCTCATCCATATTACTTATATATGTCTTTGTACTTTTGGAGGAAACTTGGTGAAATTATATTTCTGGAAAGTACACGACATATAATAAAGCCTACACGCGGTGTATTTTTCACCCTTTATCCAAAGTACACACCGGGGGATTTGGCGTGTTTTCTGTACACTGGAAATTTTAGAGTACAAGACATGTAGATTTATCTTACCTGGCATGTACTTCCATGTTACGTGGTTACCAGCCTGGTAATCCCGTGTACGCGGAACACCACTTCTCCTTGTACACGGTTTCACTTGGGATAGATCGGACTACACGACGTGTTGATTCAACAAACACGTCATGTATTCCTGTTCCCACACACTGTTCATTTCTATTCAACACGGTGTAATAAATACATAGGGATACCCAATTCATATGACATGGTTTGGCGGACCAATACCAGTTTGTTGAACCTAAGTACATGAAATGTAGTTTTCACTACACATTGGGTATTCTTGTGTTGTACAGACAGAAAGATCGGATCCTTAGGATGAGTTCCTCAGTTGTTATTTAATTAAAATTAAAATTAAATGTTTATTTCTATGATGTGAATCGAGAAACGAAGGAGGATGAACAAATATCATTCATTCAGTTTTATAGAACTATTTATCTTGAATTGAATAAAATATAAATGTATAAATTATCAATGAAAATTAAATAACTATAATCAACATTGTGACCTCCTTTGATGCCACTTGAAGGTCCCAAACACATAGGAAGCTCATGGGTGGATGTACCCACATGGATTTTTTTCATTTGAAATAATCAATCCAGGATCAATATGACGATAAACACCAGTCTCCACAGATCGAATCACAGAAATAGAAAAATAAGAAGAAAAGTCTCGGAACCATAAAGGAAGGATCATCACAGGTTGATTATAATTAATTTAATTAATTGACAAGAATTACCTTTTGTGGCATTCTTTCTTCGTTGATATTTCTGATCACATTCCAGTGTGATTTGTCATTGCGTAACAAAAGTCAAGTGTAGAATTCCTCTAGTGGTGATCCACATGTGCACTACGTATCTTTAGACATCGCCAAAGGAATCTCTGGGTTCATGGGTGGAAAAGAATTTTCTTGCATTGTACGCCATAGATAGACTTGATCCGATGGAGGTGTATCTCTCTAGGTGTTGAGAGCATTCTTGGAGGATGGAGTTCTTTTGGTCTTGAGAGAATTCACCAGAATTATTGTGCACAATGATTCTTAGGAAAAGATTTAGGGTTATAAGGATATTTATAATCGGGTTTGAGGTTGTAGAGTTATGACAATAAATAAATATGTTACTCATTTTTTTATTTCATTAACCCTTTTGAAAAACCCATGTCGAATCATTAATTCATTGACATGCGCCCACGCTGATTATAATAAATATAATTTAATAAAATGATATTTCCTCAAAATACCGATAGGAAAAGCTACACTGGGTGTAATCATAAAGACACAGTGTGTACTTTTTTATCATTAAAAACTACACGACGTGTAATAATTAATACACAACATGTAGTTATTTTCATTTTATTCTTCCTCTAACATTAAAACGATTTGGGCTTCCTTGAATAATTATTAAACAATGTATAGTAATAATCTTTATTCCACTTGAGATTCTTGTATACACTAAGTGTGTGACCCTCTAGGCCTCTTTCTTGTTGGCATTTGGCGTGGTTGACTAAAGTCCAAGATTTCTGTCTTGAAACGGGTCAAGGAACCCAAGAGAAAGATGTTAATGCCGCATTGACATGTCACCTCATACGAACTCTTACTATGTAAATTAATCCATTTGTCTCAATATCTCATCATGAAGGTTTCATGGTAGTGTCATAAACCTATATGCTTGATCTGTCATTCTTTTACTTATAGAAATAAACTCATCGTGATACCATGACCATGGAATTTCTGTGACAATTATATTTCAGTCAAAGGGCCCAGGATATCAAGTTCCATAAATATGGATGGGACAAATCCTTCCTCTACTTATCCATTAACAACATGTCATTCGTGACGCATCCAACATTCCCTAATTTTCCACCAACTGTCTTCGTGATGGTTTTCGTCAGCAAATCTAAGGGCGTGAGTCATGACATGAGTTAATGATAATCTTCTAATCTAAAGACCATTACATAGACTCATAGATAGTAATGTTCGATGACACCAAGACATGCCGGATTACTAATGGCGGATCTGTTCTCATAATCTGCCATCTTGGATATTACCAAGTGAAAAATATATGAGAGAGATTCTTGTCTTCTTACAAGTACTCTCACATGATGGTCGGTATACTATGTGCCCTGTAATATTATTTCATCCAACCGTAGAACATTATTTAAGAATAGTTTTTATAGTATTTCAAGGTTATCATCATATAGGGGATCTTCCATGACCTTATGACTGCAAAAAATATTCCAGGACATTATTATATTATAGTCATGAAGAACAATGAACAATATATAATAAGTGTACATTCATGTAATCAAAGTACAAATAGTTGGTTCTCAGGACACCAACTCTTACAAAATATGAGTTTATAAATGAAAAAATATTTTTAAAATTATAAGTTAGCATTTAATATACATTTTTGGTATTATAAAATGGTCTCATAAATTTAAAATTCATACTTATAAACAAATAATTTCATAAAGTTCTGTATTCCTTGTAAAAACGATATTTCACACTATTCACCTAAAAATCAATTTTTTTCAAAAAATATCAAAAATTTAAATTAAGATAATATGAATATGATAAATCCAAAAATGAGTTCATTTATATCAAATTCACTACCAAATATTTATAATATTAATTTTTAAATAAAAATATATAATATAGTGAAAAAATATTTTTATATGAAAGATACTTTTCATATATTGTATGTTCTTATTCTGAATTCCTATAAATTAATACTTAAATTAGTGTTAATTGATTATTCATATAAAATTATAATATTCTTGAAAGGAAGTAAATTTTAGAAATGTGGCTTCACTTGTTTCATAAATTCACTAGTTGAGTTGATAATTAATGTGAAATTTATTTTGTTTATATATATATATATGTATTTGTAATTTTGTTACTGCTATTTATACCTTCAAATTGTATAGATACCTTACAAAGGGTAGTAGTTTTTTTTATTTTAGTGTTTCATGTTAAGTAATCTGTTAAACACAACATTTTTTTAAAGATAAAAACATGGGTAGTCACATTCCACCCCCTTAAAAATAATTTCATCAACAAAATTTCATTAAATGAAAAAAAGTGAGGGTACTTTTCTCCCATAACACCCTCAGGTTCCTACACCTTATCCCTTAACATATGATTTTTCCATATAAATTTTACTAGATAAGTGTAATTATTTTGCATAACCTCAAATCTTTAATACAAAATTTCCACTGGTTATTCCTCACACAAGGGATCGTGTTCTAGTTGAATAAATTACAATCACATAACATGTGAATGGATTGGTATATACATTTTCAAATTTGACACATATAACACATAATATACTTGTAAAAGGTTTGGATGGATCATTAAGTGATAGGCTAGGACCCCAATATGATCAAGGATCTTGAACATCCCATTGTATCTTGGGATCAACTTCCATTTATTACTAAATATGAAAACTCATTTCAATGTATATATTTGGAGGTATACCTTGTCACTAAATTCAAACTATAGATCTCGTTAGTGATTATCTATAGAACTCTTCTATCGAATTTGTAAGAATGTTATAAGTCATTGAATGGTCTGAATCTTCTGTATTATTTATTATAAAAGGTAATGGCCTATAAACATCCTCTCTCCAACTTCATGTCAACACATTTAAGTTTGAAATATCTTCCCATATAGAGCCTCATATGGTGCAATCTGAATATGAGAATACAAAATATTTTTAAATTGCAACTCTACTAGGGGGAGGTGTTGATCCCAACATCCTTGGAAATCTATTGAACATGATATTAGTATATCCTATAGAGTTTTAATTTTCCATTCATACTAAAGATCTATTTAAGGATGATATGAAATGATAAAGTATAGTTTAGTCTCTAAATATTTTCAAATAATTCTCTGGTACCTTGAGGTAAACCAAATTTCCTAATAAATAAAATAGATTTTGATACTCCATACAACCTCCCAGTTTCCCATGTGTATATCATAGAAAATTGTTAAGGGGAGAAATCTTCTTTGATGACAATAAAATAAGATGACATTGTAAGGTGATTGAATAAAACCCAAATATTAATGTGTCCTTTTTAGAGGGTCCTATGAGGAAGTACATGGGGATGTTTTCCCATTTCCGTTCTAGTATGAGTAATGGTTGAAACATACCCTTAGACATTTGTTTTTCAGCCTTAACATGTTAACATACAAGTATTGATATACGTATTCTATGATATCTATCTTCGTACTATCCAACCAGAAGATTTTTTTTTGATCATGATACACTTTCATAGGGTAATTTAAGTATAATATTAGTGACCAACCACTTATACAGTTCCATAAAATTTTATTACTATTCCTCTATCCGAATTAACTTTACTTTTATTGAGGCTGTCTTGGTTCTTATTTTTGATATTCATGATAAATATCTCACAAAAAATTGTTTATATCTTTTTATCCTAATATATCTATAGATCTTGTCTATGGTGGTTAGTATAATCATTTTATTGATAAATTCCATCTTTGAAAGATCTCCTAATATTCCCTTTATTATGATTACATGACCCATGAATGGCACCTTTTGTAGATAAAAGAATTTTTTTTCAAAATTTGGCATATAAATTTTCATTTTTCAAGGTATTTAATATCACTTAATTGGTCTTAATGATATTACTTAATCATTGCGTATGAAAGAATATTTTCTATAAAGATAACAACAAATTGATCAATATAGTTTTTAAGACTACATTAAATAGATCCATGAATATAATAGTGGAATTGGTAAGTCCAAACCACATCACTATAAACTCATAGGTTCAATACCTTGTCCAAAATATTTTTTATAGAATATCCTTCCTTTTACCCTCAACTAATGATATCTATATCAAAGGATAATATTCATAAAGTCTTTAACTCCAATAATTTAACAAAATATATCATCAATATGGGGTAAATGATAATTTTTTTTGATCATGATTTTATTAAGATCATGACAATTAATAAAAAGTTGCATCAATCCATCCTTCTTTTTGACATAGAGGACTAGTTCACCCCATGATGAAGGAGTGGAATGTATAAAAACGTTTTCCAAATTGTTTTTATGTATCTTATATGACTCATATAATTAAATGTGAGCAATTATATACATATCATTCGAGACAAGGAAGGATCCAAGTTTATGTTTGAATGAAAACTCGGCCTCGCAATTGGGGGAAGACTAGGTAGTTCATCAAGAAATACATCAGAATAGCCCTTAACAATAGGCATGTTCTTAATGTTAAATTAATCTATGATCATTTGAGTTATGAGTCCATCATTGTTGTTTATTATAACCTACTTTATATAATTTTATTCCACAAGGGAGTTCATAGTCATCCTTACATCATTAAAAGATAATAGGATGTTTTGGGATATGAAATGAGACTACCCTATCTGAATAATTTAAAATCTCTTTATGAAAGGAAATCCAATTCATACCCAATTATATATCAAATTCAACCAAAGGAATAATAATTATATTCCCTAGAAGTATATGTCCCGACCCATCCCATTGGGTCCCGTGATACGACTCACCAAGCCCACGTCCAATAGGCCAGGGGCCGGTGACTAGCACCAAGTAAGAATATCACTAACATGGGATGCATTTCCAAAGTACCTGTACACACGCACCCATCTCCATGACAAAAATATGGAAATTTAAAAACCAATAAGAAATTAAATTCATGCATACTAATATCCCAACCAACATATTATGACTAAAGTAAAACAAGATAACTGAATCGGGTCTGAATACAAGTCCAGAAGAAGAGTTTGTATAATACATGTTCCAACCAATAACCAAATAGGTACTTGCACTGATTCTCGAAGCCGTAGGAACACCTTGGACTGTATAAACTGAAAAAGATCCATATAGACCTATCCTTCATCGAACTCCATCAAAAAATCATTCATCTGTAGTAGGGACAACACGCACGGACAAAGATCATGCATGGGTGAGTATAAAAATACTCAATAGGACACCCCAAAACCACAAATCAATAAAAATATGATGATAAAGTCATCTATAAATAGTGTATGTCTAAAACACATATAACAAGAATATCCATATATACGCAAACCCAAACCCGTATTCTAGAGTTAAGTCACAATTACCACATACCATCACTAGGGATCCAGCAAGAAGATTACATAAAGCACTCATCCTGGAGGACACAATCCTGAGTCTGATAGCACTGATGATGTCTGCCTGAGAATTATTTTTCATTGGAAACCATCATAAAATATAGATATTTGGAATGATCATAGGAGAGATATGATACATCATATGAGGATCACAACAGGGCCATGGGGTGACACCAATAACTCCATATGGATTAAACCTCTAAGTAGAGGATTGATGCCTGATAATGTTGGTCATGTCTATACCCATAAATCCACCCAGGGAACAAATAATGAATAGAGGATCCCTCACCGAGCCTTCACAGGGATTTCAACAACTCTATTCGGGAATTCCTACTAAAGGGATCATACTCCAATGTGTAGAAAAAGATACACACCGACATTCAGGGAAACGATCAAGGGCATGAACCCTAATGAAATATATATAAGATTCAGTGAGAAAGGTATCTAATCCATGTATAAAGGGATAAACAACGTCTATTAGGATAACCCATGGTGTCCCTTGACCTCGGGTACTGCCATGTACAACCACCCATGTCATGAAAACATGTCAAGTAGAAAGTCTTACACTCTATTTCTATCCATCTGAAGTCTTCCCAGGATCCCTAGTCTAGTGTCATTACATGAATTCAATAAGTTTCTACATTCCCATGTACCATTACATGGGGTGGCCTTTTTATCTAGTCTGGGTCTAGCCGTGTGGTCGAGTACATGTTGTGTACTCCACCTAGTGTATGTGTATCCCCTGAGATACATGCCAAATCACAAGGAAGGTCCCACATGCCATGTGATAGATTTCAAGCCATGTGTGATACTTTATAGCTTCTTTAAACACTAGACTCCACTCAGTGGGGATCACACACCATGCATCACATAATACATGCTCTGTTCTTTGTGATTTTCTATAATCACAGTTATTCCTCTACATGCCTCATCCGATCCTCTGGTGCTCGATTCATTCTTCCATTCATCCTGAAACAGAATATACATTGTTGCCTTATGATCATAGCACTAAATTGGTGAGTTTTGGGACATTAATCAGCTCTGAAATCTGATTGTGATCACCTACAGAAAGAACACTCAACGAATGATATCTCCCAAAATGAATTGATCTATATATTACCATCACCGTCAAACCTCTTCTAGATCTTCCAAATTTCAGATCTAAAATCTTAGATCATTGTTCCATGAATCAAAGGTTCAATGATCATACATTCATATCTCGCGACAAATAAAGAACGTGTGGGAAAATTCACATATAACAATCCTAAGGAACAAACCATGGCCATTATTCATTGAGGCCTCCATCCATTCCTGTAAGAACAATCAAAAATGTAATCAAATTAATAATCATAATCATCCCCAAATAAATCCTGAAATTAACACCTAAACGAATGATCAAACCACAGGTCATCCTATTTTTGGGTGATCCACATTATTCATTGATTCTAAGAAAGAGAAATAAGGAATTGAAAACAAAATTCCCTATATAAGAGAAATGATCGTTCATTTTTCAAGGATTCATTATCGATGGAGATCTATAAATAATGATCTAGATCCACCATCTCATGATCATCCATCGATATATTTCTCTAAGGTTCCTCTCCAATGCTCTCAAGGATTTGCATAGGGTTATGAATTATAACACTAGGTCCCTTGAAAACCTGTTAATTTAAAATAGAAAATGCTTCACTGTGTAATGTTAAAATAAAATAAATATTTAATTTATTTTATTGATTAAAAATTTCCAAAAAATAAATTTAATTTTCGTCATGTTCATATCGATGTTATACCTCTCCTAAGGTAAAGTTTCTACTTTGAACGCAACAGTTCCCTCAGATTGCTGATCTAGGTATCCTTTTAGAAGTTACTCTACTTTTTTCAGGAAAACCGCTTGCATGTGCTAATTAATATATTTTAATCTCTTATTCGAGGAACACTAGGACTTATAATCACACATCGTCTTAAAAACTAGTCTCAAATTAATATTATATAATATATAAAAATAATGCACAAAAAATCCGTAACATTACATTATCCCCACATTAGGGCATTGCATTGTTGAAAATCTAAAACAAAAGGCTACAAAAAAATATGTTGATACTATACAAGAATCTAAGTCTCCTGCATCTATGTGCTCACATGAAGATTCCCATGCTTCCACTGGACACACACCAATGGAATCAATCACCCCTAAATAAATGTCCCCTGTCGATCCTCGATCTCCACTGGGAACTCTGAGAAAGTCTCTCTATCCTCGATGTCTATCTCTCCCCAGTCGATGGCATGCAATGGGTCATACACGTACCACATCAGCCACGACATATGGAAGAAATCGTTTACTCGGTCTAGTTACAGGGGTAGAGCTAATTGATATGCCACCTTTCCAACTCTGCACAGTATCTAAAAAGGGCCGATAAACCTCAAAGATTACTTTCCACCCTGGCTAAATCTCCATAACCCTCATCTATGTGTGACTAAAAGGAATACAGGGTCTCCTTCCATGAACTCCAAAGGTCTTCATTGGTTAGAAGCATAATATTTCTGATGGAAATGTGTAGTGTTTATCTACTCCTAAATGATATGAATCTTCTCTGTAGTATCTCACATTAACTATGGGCCTAAGAGTGGTGAATCTACTGGTTCAATCTTGCAATGTCGTGACCAGAAGGGTATCCCTTAAAAATATCTAAGTAGTTCCCCACCAATGTTGGAATAATAGTAGTTTTTGTAGGGGAACACCACCAGAGGTAGGTGATCCTCCCAGCTACAACTGAAGTACAACATGCATGATCACAACATGTCCTCCAAAACCTAAAGGGTGCTCTCCATATGGCCGTTCATCTGAGGGTGGACCACTATGATCAAGCATAAATCAATCCCAAACACTTCCTACAATCACTTCCACAAATGGGATTAGAAGCTATCATCACGATAAGAAACAATATTTGATGGAACATCATGAAGCTGAACTATCCCATACACATAGAGGTATCCCAAGCCCTCTACCAAATTCTGTTCCCAAATGTCTAAGAAGTGGGTCTAATTTGTGAGTCAGTCAATGATAATCCAGATATAATCATCCCCCCCCGAATGTACATGTTAAATTAATCATGAATTCTATGGATATTACCTCCCACTTCCACAATGGAACTTCAATGAATATATCCAAACCTACTGAAACCCCGTGCTCAGCCATCACTTGCTGACAAACGTGGCATCGAGAGACGTATTTTATAAATTCCATCTTTATCCATGGCCACCAGAACTGATGCTGGAGGTACTTATACATCTTATCCATGCCTAAATTTACCACCAAATTGAATGTATGAAACTCCCTCAGAACCTCCTCCCACAACTCCACTGGTATGATTTTGTGTCCTCTAAAAAGAACTATGTGCTCCCCACCTTGTGAATATCCATCTGAATCATGCCCTATGGACATCTGATCACGTAGAGTCTAATAGTTGGTATCCCCAACTATTTTCTCCCTGAAACATTATTATATTATAGGGGTGAAAACCACTAACTAAAGTTAACCTACATCACCTCCATCCATGAATGATAAATGGAATGAGGCAAACTCATTTGAAGCCTTGTTCAACAACTTCGAACTAGATCTCCTACTGAGAGCTTATGCCACCGTGTTCCCTTTCCCAGGATTATAGACAATCTAAAAGTCATAATATTGGAGGAACTCCAGCCACTACCTCTATCTAAAGTTCATATCCTTTGGAGATAAGATAAACATTAGACTCTTGAGGTTAGAGTAGATGATAAAACACTCTCCCATCTGGTAGTGTCACCAAATATTCAACGCAAATACTACTGCTACCTAATCATGATCATGGGTTGAGTAAGTCTATTTAGATGGTATCAACTGGAGTGAACAATTGGAAATTACCAATTTATTTTTCATCAAGACACAACTAGGTCCAGTCCATGATGCATTGCAGAACACTATGTACTTAACTTCGTCCTCTAAAAATATCACGATCTGGGAACACATCAAACTCTACCTCAACAGTTGAAACACAAATTAAAATTTCTCCATCCACACTGAAGGCTGCCCCTTTTGAGTCAAATCTATAAAATATGCTGATATCCTAGAGTAACTATGGATGAATCTCTAGTAATAACCTGCAAGCCCAAGGAAGCTCCACCCTTCCTTGATGGTCCTAGGTCTCTCCCATAATCACACTGCCTTGACCATGGGCAAGTCCACTTCCACTCAATCCACTAAGATAACATGTCCCAAAATGTGGACCTTATGAATCTAGAACTAGATCTTCGAAAGTTTTATATAAATTCAAGGATCTCAATGTATGTCCAGAACCATCCGTAGGTGTCTTATGTGCTCCTCCTCAGATGCCCAGTACACAAGGATATTGTCGATGAAGACCACTAGGAACCGGTCTAAGTGTGGCTAGAATATCTGGTTCATGAGTCCCATGAACATTGTTGGGGTGTTCATAATTCCAAGAGGAATCACCAAGTACTCATAATGAACGTAGAAACATCTGAAATTCATCTTCAATATATCCTCATCTCGTACTCGTTGCTAGAAATAACTGGATTTGAGGTCAACCATCAGAACCATCATGCCCCTCTCTAGTGATTGAAAGATGTCATCGATCCTTGAAAGTGGATACTCTTTCTTCACCATCACCTAGTTCAAGAACTAATAATTGACACACAAACTCAATATCTCATTAGCCTTTTTGGAAAGACAAAATTGGATCTTCCCAAGGTGAAACACTGGGTCTCACAAAGCCCTTTCTATGTAAGTCCTCAAACTACACCCTCATCCCATGAAGCACTATGGGAGCCATTCTATATGATGTCACAAATATCAATGTCATACCAGGGAGTAAGTCAATGTAGATTTCTATCTCTCGGGGAGGAGGTAGTCCTGGAACATGTTTGGTAAAGGTTTCATCATACTCTGCCACTACTGTTAGTAACTAGAGACTGATAACATCCTCTGCACTAAGGGTCAAGCTAGCCATGTGATGAGTGATTGACTGCACCACCTAATTCATGAGTCTATCCTGTGCTTCCTTGATTTCCCTTTAAAAAAAAGAAAAAAAATCATCTGATCGCTGTAGACATACCACACCTTTATCTAAAATAGTCAATCCGGGCATGGGATGAAGATAGCTAATCAATACCGAGAATGAAATCTTAAGGCCTCGACGCTTCCACCATGAGGTTCCAACCGAAACTCTCACCTCCAAGGGTCATATCACACTATCCAGAAGAGTGTGTGATCATTGAGTCTCCTCTCATTGGTGTCTCTAAGTGTAAGGGTCGATTCAATGGTTCTACCAAAATCTTAGGGTCTCGTAAAAGGTATGTGGAATGAAAAGAATAAATAGAACATTTTTCTATAAGTATAACATCTAAAGTATAAAATACAAATATTGTACCTTATATCATACATGTAGTCCTTGGACCATACTCTTCGACCACATGTAGTTGTCCCCACCCCAATCCTCCAACTTCCTAAGCCTAGAGTGGACCTCCTCGGGGTGGTGGTGGAAGTATATCAAAATGTTGTCAACCTCTTTGACCACTCCCAACTCCTATGCCACATCCACACATAGAGGATCTTCCATCTCCACACATTGCCTCTACCTTGATTATCCATCCATCATCTCCCTATCAAAAGCTCGATAGGTGGGAAATCTCTAGAGAGATGCCCCCTGCCATCGCATGTGTAACATCGCCTATCCCTTGGAAAAATGGACAAGTCCTAAGAGCCCTAAACTATAGATACACTATCCTAGGACCTTTTGTAATGTATCACATGCCTAGATCCCCGTGTGTGATGTTGGGTCCCCACTACTGAAGTGTCTGCACCTGTCTTCCTAGTTCTGACTATCACTGGATGTATCTGCTCATGTTATAATCTCCCATCCACCAAAGCTTGCTCGAGCACTCTAAAATAAGTTAGAATGCATATATGTATAATGATTTCTTGGATTTATCGATTTAGACCGCAATCAATGGTCCAATACCTAATGTTCTGATCCCTGACAATATTCATCGATTACCTGGAGAGGTTGGTGAACCTTGATCGATATTCATCCACCACAAAGCTACCCTAATAGAGTTGAAGAAGCCCCTGTATATGCACTTCTCTAGGCATAACTAGTGAGAAAAACTCTCTAAATAGATGATCAAACTCTATCCATGATAGTGTCACCTCATCATGCGTTTAGATATTCAAACTCCACTATTTCCTTCCTTATACTTGAAAAAGGCTTTCCACTAAGATCACAAACTAATTGGATGGTATCCTAAATTGAGGAAAAAATTGGTTCACCACCTCAAGCTATTCCTCAGCTACCTGAGGGTCGGTCTCACCTCATAACACGAGGGGTCTCTATCTTCAAAACACTTGTATCATGCTCAGCCTATGCTCATCATCTTACAGTAAGGAAAGTACAATGGGTAGCTCCACAGGTGGAGGAATAGCTAGTGCACCACCTAGATGTAATTTATGGGGAGATGGTCCCTA
Organism: Viscum album; assembly: GCA_963277665.1. Taxonomy (NCBI): domain Eukaryota; kingdom Viridiplantae; phylum Streptophyta; class Magnoliopsida; order Santalales; family Viscaceae; genus Viscum; species Viscum album. The sequence continues at coordinate 164,886,611 of OY728158.1, read as the reverse complement.
TATTGAAGCCTCATCACTGATAGGGTCATCCTAATGATTGAACTGATAAATCCTTGATGGTATGCGTCATGGTGTCATCCGGTATTTAACAAGATGTACCACATTCAGTGAGTATATATGGATAGATGACTCAAGAAGGAAATGGAAACCACAAACCATTCCTATATGATGAATGTACCATTTTTGTTTCCCTGAAACCAGTGTTATCATGTACCGAGTTGAAAAGTAGGTTATCAGAGTCCTGGTGTATGAATATGTCATCCACCACTTTAACACTGGAGTCCCTAGCCTGAATTACAAACTTGAAACCCTTAACACTATTTCCCCAAACCAATATCACAAAATTTCTGTCCTATGGTAGAACCGACCATCTCTGATACCACTCTGTCGTGACCCTTCCCAATGGGGACCATGTCATGACTCCCCAAGCCTACATCCAATAGGATAGAGACTGGTTACTAGAACCAAATAGAAATATCACTAACGTGGGAGTCATTTCTTAAGTACCAGTACACATGAAAACATCTACAAGCCCAAAACTCAGAAATGTAAATACCACTATAAAAGCAATCGCAAGAATACCACTATACCAACCAACAGAGTACGACTAAATTAGAGCAAGTAAAGTAAACTGCTCTAGAATATAAGCCCACTAAAAGAGTCTATAAACTACAAGGTGAAACCTATAAACACATAGGTACCAGGTCTATTGCTTAATGTCATAGGAACACCTTAGCCTGTATGAACACAAAAATCACCATCTATTATTGTTCTCCTGGAACTACATCAAAAGGTCACTCGTATGCACAAGAAATGTAATGTGTCAACAAGGACTATGCATGGGTGTGTATAAAAATACTTAGTAGGACACCCTGAAACAACAAAGCAATACACAAAATAATATATATTGTGAGCCACATAATATATGTATATTTCACATATAACAAAAATATATAGATATAATCAAACCTAGACCAATAGTCTAAAGGTATGACACAACTACGGGATACCGTTAATAGGGATATGGATCGAAGATTCCACAAAGCAATCATCCGAGAGAACACACTCTTGAGTCTGATAGCACTGATGAAGTCTATATGTGAAGTAATGTTTTTCAGAAAACATCATGAAAGAGAGATACACTGAATGATCTGAACGGAGATATGATACATCAGATGAGGATCACAGTCAAGGCCAGGGGTTGATGTCAATAGCTCCATCTGGATTAACCCACTATGTAGAGGATCGACGCCCGGTAATGTTGGTCACTTCTATACCCATAAATACACCTATGGAGTGAATAATTAATAGAGGATCCCTCAATGATCCTCTTAGGGGATTCCAACAACTCTATCTAGGATGTCCTGCTGAAGGGATAGTACTCCAGTGTATAAGAAATGATACACACCGACCTTTAGGGGAAGAATCAAAGGCATAAACCCTAAAGAAACATATCCGAGATAAAGTAGACAAGAGATTTAATCCATTTATAAAGAGATACATGGCATGTAGTAGGATCACACGCCATGTTCCTTGACATCATGTTCTGATTTTTTGAAAAAACAAATTCAATAAAAAATATCATATAGAAAAGGTATAATTGGCATGTAGAAAGGCTTGCATTATGTATCCACCTTTCTGGTGCCTGCCTGTGTTCCCTGGATGTGTGCCAATACATGATATTAAACCATGTCTTCCTACCTATGTACCAATATACAGGGTAGCCCATGTAGCCGGTTTGGGTCTGACTGTGTGGTTGAGTATATGCCATGTACTCCACACCGTGTTTGTATATCCCCCAAGATACACGAAAAGTCCTAGTGAATTCCCCACACACTGTGTGAGAGATGTCACACATCATGTTACACTTTCCAACTTCCCAAAAACCTATCCATTGCTCAGTGGGTCCCACACACAGTGTATCATAGTATACACACTGCGTTCTTCATGATTTTATAGAATCGTTGTTCTTCCTCCACACACCTTGACTGATCCTCCAATGCTTGATCTATTGGTATGTTTATCCTAAAACTGAATATCCAAGGTCTCCACATCATCAGAACACCGAATTTGTGAGTTTGATTCATTCAATTGGCTCCAAAATCCAATTCTGATCACCCACAGGAAGAGTGCTCAAAGAATTTTATCTCCTGAAATATTGTGATCTATTCACCGCCATTTTCATCACACCTTATATAGGTTATCCTAATTCCATATCTACAATATCAGATCATTACCCTGAGAATCGAAGGCAGAAAGTTCATCCACTCATATCTCAAAAAGAATTAAGAATGAGGGGGAAAAGGGGGAAGAAAATTCACAAAGAACAAACCTAACGAACAATCCTTAGGTGTTTTTCATTGCAGACTTGATCCATTATCATAATAATGATGAACATAATAATCAAAGAAATAACCATAATCATCCACAAATCAATACTGCAATCAACCCATCTCACAAGAATGATTGAACCCTGAGTCAACCTGTTTGTTGGTTGATCTGCATTCGTCATTGATTATATGAAATGGAAAGATGGAATTGAAAACACAATGCCCTACCTTAGAGAATGGGTTGTTCACTGTCGAGGATTCGTTGCTGATGGAGATCCATAAATAATGATCTCGTTCCACCATATCATCATCATTTGTCGAGAGAATTCTCTATGGTTCTTATCTAGATTTCATAGGTATTTTTCCTAGGTTATGAATTATAAACCTGGGTCCCTTTTCATGTTTCTAATTTAAAATAAAAAACACGAAATTGTATTGTTGTGTACTGTTGAAATAAAATACATCTTTAATTTTATTTATTCTTTAAAAATTTCCAAAAACTAACATTCACAACCAACCCACACTGAACGATGTTTGGACTCACCTAATGTAAAGTCACTTCTCAAAACATAATGGTTCCCTCAGATTTCTAATCTAGGTACCCTTTTGGATGTTACACCACTTTTAAGGAAAACTACTCACGTGTTCTATTTTATATATTTAATATATTTAAAACTTTTATTCTAGGTAGACCAGGCCTCAGAATAACATGTCTTCTTAGTGACTGATCTCAAATTAATTCTATATAGTATTTAATAATAATACATGTAAAATCCAAGACATTACATCATCCAATAAAAAATCTCAATCGAAAAATATTTATAAATCTTAGATGCAATCATTATGCCATTAGGGGTTTTCATCGACAGTTAAATATCTATTTCTTAGGGTGGTGATTTCACATTATTAGAAAACTTATAAGATAAAAAATAATGCAATGAAATCAAACCAAATAAATTTTTAATCGATCAAGAAAAGAGGTCATGTTTTCCTCACTCACTTTATTATCATGATCTAAAAAACAATAATGATAGAAAATTCCACTACCATTCCATCAGTTTGAGAGTTTACTGAGGAGTGTTTTATTTATTAGCCTAAGGGTTAGAGAATTGATTCCCATAATGTTTTAACTCCTTGAAAATGATGAATTTTATGGCGGGTGAGTCATTAGTTGTGACCTTCTTCTCTTCTATTGTTTTAACTGGACTCTTGTTTGAAACAAATCCCTCAAGGTAATATAGAGGTGTTTTTGGGTTGATTATTTTTTTTATAGAAAAATGGGTTTCCATGAGATTTTGATGAGTTATAGTTATAATTTTGACTAGGAATGTTGAAAAAGATCCATGATAAAGGAATGGATTCCATGGAAGGATTATATAAAATTTCATACACAAGGTGATTCTGTTTCCCAATGTACGCCAAATTTTTGGTGTCCAAAATTTGGAATATGGATATCATCATGAAATTAGGATTTTTTTGAATTCATTATAAAAATATGAAAAAGGTATGAGTTTCCTACTGATTGGGTTTTGTGAAGGTTGTTTCACAAAGGTTTGGATCATCATAAACACGAATCATGAATGCACAAAGGTTTGATGTAAATCCCTATGACTATGAGTATCTTCACGAATGTAAAATTCACCTGGTGCTTTGCAATGGTCGGGAGCATCGTGAAGGAAATGAGACAACATCATGAAATGGTGATGAAAAGGTTGAAATCATCTATAATTAGAGGAAACACCTATAAATAGGCATATACACCCTTTATAAAATAAACAATACTTAACAATGATCATCAGGCTCCAGATTCACAATGGTATTTTTTGATGGGTGTTCTAGTGAAAATGTTTACGATGAATGGTGGTTCATGACTTATATAAAATTAAATTGAAAATTGTAATATTTTTAAAAGTAATTATTTTTGGAAAGGCTATAAAAAGCTGACCAAAAACATTGAGCTTCATAAAGACTATGCAATATTTGAAAATGTTTTATGATTCACGAAAGATAAGGGATAATTACAAAATAATTTTCTTTATGAAGGATGGTGAGGCTTCATAAAGGAAGTGAGAAACATGAAGGTACTGATAATTTATTTCCAAGTAAATAAATGGAAAAATTGTGTTCATCAATTGGGTGAAAGCGGGACTTCAATAGAGCATCTATCAACAACTGAGATTGTATTAAACAATAATAATAATGAAGGTGCCAAAATGTCCTCAAACTATGTGTGGATCCTTTATAGATTAGTAAGAAAATTAATAGGAATCAGTGGTCCTTTATACCAGTAGGGATCCATCTAAATATATTTCAGGAGTGAAACTTGGGAAAATAGTGAGGTGAATCTAATCCTTATAAAGGATGTTATCCTAGGCATATAAGTGATCTATCCCAAACCTTGTATTTTTGCAGTTTGTCTTAGTTGATTTGGTATATTGAAATATTACTATTGTATTCTCCTTGGACGTATCCCTGTGAGGATGAACAAATTAAAATCATTATTTCTAATGCAATATTGAATTCCTAGTCATAAATTTCTATGGGAAAGGGAGGGAAGAGTGTTTTGTTTAATCATGAAACATGATCCGATGAGTTAGTTGTTTCAATATTTCATACTCTGATTTACCCCCCTATCAAGGTATTTTACCTAGCTGGGAAAACAATTGGTATCTATGTTTAAGAATGAAAGTTAGTGGTTGCCTCTTAGTAGAAGAAATTTAGATTTCAAATCACAAAGGGATTCTGATATTTGATGGAAGAAATTTTCAATTTTGGAAGAATCAGATGTAGTACTATTTATGGTCATTAGGAATGGATTTCTTTAGAGAAGAAGTGTATGTAATTTCAGCCAATATTGACAGTGGTGCTTTATGATAAGATTAACAAAGGGAACTAGATTGAGAAACCAAAGGAATCAATTCTTTAGGGGGAATCCTATCCAATGAAACATATACAAAGGTGATTTCATGTAATTCATCAAATGAAACGTAGGAATTTATTTTGAATATTTATGAGGGTTACTCAAAAGTTAGAGATGAAAAGTTATAGGTTCTATGGAACACATTTGAGGATATCATAATTCACCCTAATAAGTGTGTTGAAGAAATATTTTACTAGTTGAATATTATTGTGGAAGAAATGCATGGTCTCAGAGAAATTATTAAATATATAAATATTTTCATCTGAATCTTGAGAATAATTCCCTCTTGGTTCAATTTAATAGTTTCATTTTTTGAAGATAATGTTCAAGAGGAGATGAAATTGGATTGATTTTACAATACTTTTGTTTCATACACGATTATAAATGAAGATAATGAGTCAGTGGAAAAAGGGATGTCCAATGAAATGGCATTTAAGGCCATTAATAAGCTCACAATTGAATATGGTTACGAATAAGAAGAGATAGATAAAGTGATTCCATTACTTTAATAAAATCATAAAATAGGATAATAAATGTTCAAAGGGAAACTCACAATGTCATGTTTTCAATGTGGAAATTTTAGACATGTTGTAAAAATGTTCCCCCATAAAGTTTTATTAATATTTAGGGGATGAAGTTGAAATTCTCACAATGTATTTTTCATCCTACGTGAAAGGTAATAAAAATTTTAAGAATAATTTCTTCAAAAATAAGAGTTTGATTTTAAAAAAAGATGACAGTGCACAAGAATCTGGGGTAGAAGAGTCATAGGTGTACAATAATGATGAAAAAAATGTTCTGGTGGTATATGTCGCAAATTCCTAAACATGGTAATAAAGTTATAGTGATGAAGAATAAGTTCAAAGAACATTTGTACTTCAAGTTGAATTAGAATCCTCTTTTGAGGAAATATATGTTTGGAGATCCAAAAGAAAAAAATCCAACAAAGTGGTTCATGATTCCAATATATATATATATAGTAGTAGGAATAAGTGAAGTTTGAGATGAATGAAGAAATTGGAAAATTGATGTCTTCAATGCTAAAGAGCTCAAAAAATGGTTTTTGAGTACAAGCTCAAAATTGAGGAATAGAAAAGGGAAATTGAATGTTCGACTAACATCAAAAAATATTAAATCAAATATATCAAATAACTTTAAGATTAGTTCATTAACATGTGATGAAGTTCTAAATATAAGGAAAAACTCTTGACACTCAGTACAAAATAGGGAAAGTAGATCATTCAAGAAAAATAAAAGATGAAAGTGGAGCATAGAGGTTTTGTTGAAAAAAAGAAATAATAATATACAAATGATAAGGATGGTATGAGGCTTCATTAAAAAAATAAAGACGTAATGGTTAAATTCAGACCAATAGAACCTTATCTGAGATTGAATATTGATTTGGGTACATGTCAGAACGAGAATATTCAAAGAACCAAAGGGAGAACTATTAGTGCAGTATTTTCACACAGGAATGCAATCAATATGAGGTGTTATTTTTGTGGAAATATGGGATACTCATGAAGTGTTTGTTCCATTTTCAATAGGCAGTGAAGGTAATAATGTAATGAACCAAAATTTTATTAATGGAAATTCCTCTTGATCTAATTAAATGTCATATTATGTAGAATTGTTATATAAAAAATTAACATTCTTGGTTTTATGTTTTTGGATTTTAAAATACCCTAATGAATTATTTCGATTGCTAATATAGCCATTGAACAATGACCATATGATTAGCATAAATATTGGGATTTAATAAATCCAATTTACTCTATAAAAGGAAGCGATTACCTTATCCGGTATAATTGTTCCATACGAGGCCCAATTTTCAGAGCTCAAAAACGTCGTAGCATTACTGGGCTTCCCTCTTGATCAAGCCAATGCCGAGATTCGACCCGTTAATCATGAATGGAACCACCTATGGTAGAGGTGGATGTCAATTTAGATTACCACCCGAGCGATGTTATCTGAGCCTCCCCAAGAGTCTGTCACTATCGTACACCTTACCCTTAGGTATTATGTGGGTGTTATAAGGGGTAATGTAACTAGACCCTAGAACTATTATTATTTGAATAATTTTTTTATAGAATAAATAATATACATTCATTTTATTAATGTTACATTCTAAATCGTTTTTAAATCACAAATAGTATTTTCAGTTAATATTAAATTAGGAAATATATTTTGATGAATTAATATATATTTTAATTAAATAATATTTTAGTAAAATATTATCACTAAATTAATTTTTATTAAAAATAAATTATCGTATAATCTTTAGGAAAATAATTGTAATTTTTATTAAGGTTTGAAAGTTGTTTTTGTCAAAACCCTTGAATTTTTTATAAATGTAAATTTTTATTTAATAAGTAAAAATTTACATATTTATAAAATTATTTAGATAAAATGAATATTATTTTTGGAAGAAGGATGTTGAAATTATCCAAGAGTTATTTTTTCATAATATTCCGAGACAATGTAATTTATGGGTAAAAATTAAATACCGTTTAATTATATAACATATTTTATAACATCATAATGACCCAATAGTGATGTAATAAAATAATATAAAAGGATTATTCAGAAAATATATGTTTACCTTTAAAATAATGTGATTTTATATTTGTTTTATTATTTTTTCAATGCCTTAGTGGACCCTCCAGGACTTATAAACCATTTTAACATTTTAAAATGATTTCCTTGAGAGTGCGACTCACCTCCCCATAATAAAGCCTAATATTTTAATAAGTTTCGACATTAGAATTATAAAATATTTTTTTACACTCCCCTTTGGAAAAAAACCATGAGTAAAAACCATGGGTTGATTTTTGGTTCTGACTATTTTAACGTGTGGTTTCCAAAACCTAAATAATAAAGAATTCCCTATATTTTCCTACATTAACCCACCCAAGCACCCACTTCTCATCACTCAAAACCTTTGGAGAATGTCTTGAATATTCCCTCCTCTCTCTATAATCCTCTCAAGGCACCCCACGATCCCAATAAGCTTCTCTCTATCCTCTCCCAATCCTTTGGGATAACACTTCCAAGTATGGAATTTCTTCCTTTCTCATTTTTGTCCGAAATTATTTATGTTGTTATACCACTTTATTTTCAATTGAAAATTTTGGTGGTATGATTTAGAACCTCCCCTATATTTCCCTCCTTGTTTTTTAGTGATGATAGACCTCTTTATCTTTCATTAAAACTTCCCATTCACACCAGTAACCATGCTGAAATTCTGTAAGGAATTTCTCTTTCCTTATTTACATTAAAGAAATTATTTTATATGATACATATAAATTACATTACATATGTTGGTATATTTTGTTCCATGACCCCCTTACGTTCCATTTCATTTATAAATTATTATATTCCCCTTTATCCTTCATCAAACCATTTTAAAATTTCTATTTCACGTTGTTATGCTGCAGACGTTACACCAAAATTTCCCATGCCAAAATCATTGTGTAAGTGAATACTATACCCATTAATCTATCAAGGGTATTCAGATTATTGAACATTTAATTTTATATTGAGGAATTAAATTTATTTATTCCACATCTCTTATTCATGGAATAAATTATTATGTTTAATGAATCCATGTTGTATGATATATGTGGCACACTTATGCACAAAATGAAATGATTAAGAAGAGTGCGCCCTGATAGTGCTCCAATGAATTGGGTAAAGATTAGTATCACAATATATCAAATTCAATGAGATTTCACTCATTATAATTCAAGTTCAATGAGGGTTTACTCATTTTACATGTCCAATGATCCTTGAATCATACAAATATCATGCTAAATGTTGATGGCACATTTCCATGTTATGATAATCATGTTATATCATGCCTTCATATGTTCATGTTTCTATTATGCTCTATTGATATTACTATTTATTAACATGTAAAATATTATTCTTATTATGCCTTGTTTACTCACTTATTGGGATTTATAGCTCACCCTTTTCTTATTCATGTGCTCAGGTTATCACATACAATGATAAGAACGAAGCAATGTGTGTGGTCATGTAAAATAAGTTTTCAATAAAGATGTGTATTTAATATTGTTAGTTGTTATGTAATGTTTATAAGCCCCAAAGACCCTAGAACACTTGATATTATATGTTTTATCAAGTAAATATTTTATTTATCAAATTCTGTTTATGTGTGAAATAAAGAGAAGTGTTATTGTAGTTGGTATTATATGATAGTTTTAGTTATTTTTGGAATTCTGATTAGAAAACCAAAGTGAAACCCTCGGGGATAAGACTAATTATGATAAAAACATACCTAAATCGTGTTGAGTCTTTAGTAAGTGGTTCATCAAAAAAATACATCCCAGTATGGATACGAGAAGGTAGAGGTTACTTTGGAATAGATGTTTCTAGGGTTAAAACCCGAAAGCACCGCTTTGAGCTAGACTCGAATGGGAACTAGGGCACGAAAACCATCCTTGATGTACTCTTGGTAACAAAACTCCCAAGGGATATGATTTAGTAAATTTATAAGCTTATTATGAACCATTATTTAAAGAATTAAAAAAAATTACCCTAAGAATATATGTTGGAAAGTATATCATGGATAACATAGATAAGTTAAGGAAATAATTGTAATTTATAAGTTGTCCCTTTTTTTCATTGGACAACCCATTAGGTGTTACCCCTAAATTTCCTTTTATTCCAGCCAATGTCTGGTAATAGAAGGACTCGGGCTCACAACTGATGTGAAGATCAATGTGATGACTGGTCAAATGAGATGTCCAATCCGATGGGAGTAGGAATCAAAAACTTTGTCACAATACACTCTCAGTTAACTCATGTTTTGATTATAAACATGGTTCAAGAAGAACGTTCAACCCCCCAACCCAATGAAATAACAATATGCAATTGAGAGCTTCATGATTCAAAGGCCTCATACTTTTAATGGATCATCTAGTCCCTCAATCACTGAACAACGGATCAACTCCATTGAGAAGATATTCTTCATCCGTCAATGTTTTGAATAAGAGAAGTTAATTATTACTTCTTATATTTTAGTGGGTGAAGCTGATCAATGGTGGACATTGATAAAAAATGAAAATCCTAAGGGGGAGATAGAGTCGTTGGAATAGATGGAAATCTAGAAAAAAATCGATAAATATTTTCCTCGCACCCTCCGACTTAAGATGGAAAGGGACTTCCCTGTCCTCAAGAAAAAGATGATGAATCAATCAGATCATATGTGGGAAAATTCACAAGGCTTGCACAATATGCATATGTCTTTGTCGTTAGCCCTGAATTCAAGGTTGACCCCTTCTTTGGTGGGATAAAACCAGGCCTACAGAAAGCCTTAGCGATCTGTGACTTAGATAGCTATTAGTAAAATATCCGATGTTCCCTTAATGTCTAAATGGGGATAAGGGAATCTTAAGGGTATCATGAGGATAAGAAGTGGAAAGTGTAATTTAATTATAGTATTCAAATGGATAAATCCTACGGTACTAAGAAAATATAGCCCCCAACTTTCCGAATGTTTGGAATGAAGCACCCTAGAAATTTCCTGAAGGGGATGGGGAAATGCTTTAGTTGTGGAATAGAAGGGAACCTAGCCATTAACTGTCGGTATAAAATACCCTCAACTAGAACAGAGGATATGAATGCTCTTTTCGACCCTCAATGTAGTGTTCATTGCTTAAACTGCAAATAAACAAGGCAATTTTCCAACCAGTTTCGAATGCCAAGGGTTTTCAGAGGTAACCAAAAAATTCTAAGGTAACAAGGGAAATATTCTTTCCATCACTAACTCCAAAGAAAACCATGAAAATGAAGTGGTGATAGGTACTCTAGTTAATCATTCAACATTAGAGAACATATTTTTTTTATTCTGGTTCTACAAAATCTTTTATATCTAGATGGTTTTGTAGAATAATCACAACACCACCACAAATCATGAAATTAAAGATGTCGGTGGGAATGAAAAATGGAGAAATCATTATATCCCATGAACATAACTCCAACCCTGTCATAATTTTTGGATTTAACTTCTTGAAGAACCTTTTCATACTCATTCTGGTGAAATTTGATGCAATTCTTGACATGGATTGGGTTTCCTTATATAGAGACAACATAAATTTCTATGAGAGGAAAATCACTCTTCATATGGGGAATCGACACCCGCGATTCTGTAAAAGTGCAAGGAGGAGGATGAATATTCTTTATCACCATCATCTTATGTATGGATATTACAACCCGATGAGCACACATATCTTTCTCAGATGATTGAGTCTAAGGAATCATCCATCCTTAAAGACATGCATATTGTGAGGGAATCCACTGAAGTGTTTCCTAAGGAATTTCCGGGTCTTCCTCCAAGAAGATATGTTGAATTCGCAATTGATCATATACTTGGTGAATTACCAATATCTAGGAATCCATATAGAATGGATGTTTGAGAGCTTAATATGATAAAGAAACAACTATAGTAGAATCTAGATAAAGGGTTTATATGCCCATTTAATTCACCATGGGGTGAACCATTCATCTTAATCAAGAATAAGGATAGGTCAATGCATCTTTGAATTGATTATTTTGAGATCAAAAAAATCACAATAAAAATAAGTATCATATTCACCAAATTGATACATTGTTTGATTAGCTACGTGGAACACAATACTTCCCCATGGTGGATCTACAGTCAGGATATTATCAAATAAGGGTGAAGAAGGTAGATATCCCCAAGTTCCACTTTGGTGGTGGCATGGTGGTGAAGGATAATGGTACAACAATTCCATTCTTTGGGAGGTTCAGGGTTCGAATCTTGGGAGTCTGCTTTCGGGGTGAGCCTCTCCCCCGGAATCCACCCATCTTACCAGGTCGCTCGGTCTCAACTGGTTGGGTAAGATGAGGCGCAACCCAATGTGTTGATGGATTACTTTGACGAACCATCGCTGATTGGGCTATCACCCTCCGGGATGCTCTGCAATCTCGGCAGGCAACAACTCCTTCCCCAGCTGGGGCTCTACCCTAGGGCAGTGACCTCTTCATGGGGGATGGGGGTTTCCATTTGTGGAGGGTTTGAAAAGGCCACACATGGGAATTCCATTTCAAAGGGAACAAGGAGGATATCCCCAAGACTACTTATCATACTAGATAGGAGCACTATGAGTTCATAGTAATGCCTTTCGAACTCACTAATGATCCATCAATCTTTATGGACTTCAGGAATATAGTCTTTAGAGATTATCTCAGCAAATTTGTGATAGTCTTTATAGATTATATTCTAATATACTCCAAAACCATGGAAGAGTATAAGGAGAACCTAATAATTGTACTAGAGAGCTTATGAAAGGATAATCTCTATGAAAAGTAAAGAAAGATTGAGTTCTTGTTGAAAGAAGTCTCATTCTTGGGTCATATCATCATAAGAAATTGGATATCTATGGATCCCTCCAAGACAGCTATAATTGAGGGATGGTCGAGGCCAACATCAGTGGCAGATATCCATAGCTTTTTAGTGTCATCTAGATATTATCACTAATTTTTTAGAAATTTCTCATAATATTCAAACCCTCTTACCAAGATAACTAGAAAGAGAGTCATGTTTTCTTGGAGTGATGAATGTGAAGAGCGATTCAAGGAGTTGGAAAGGATTCTTATCACTGTGATCGTTCTCACACTACCCACATGTGGAGAGATTTTTTGGTATTCAGTGATTCATCAAAAAGGGTCATAGGTTGTGTGTTGATGAAAACTGAAAAATTCATTTCCTACGATTCAAGGTCATTGAAATTTCAGGAGAAAAACTATCCAACACGCGACCTAGAGTTGGATGAAGTAATCTTCACCTTACAAATTTGGCAACAATTCCGATTTAGGGAGAAGTGTGAAATATATACGGATCACAAAAGACTAAAGTATATATTCACACAAAAAGATCTGATTATGAAAAAATGAATATTTTTAGAGCTGATCAAAAACTATGATTGATTAATCCATTACCACCCTAGGAAAGAGAACATGGTAGTAGAAGCTCTATGTAGAAAGGAACCAATGATTCTATCATTGATAAGAATTTAAATGTATCCAATCTTATTAGATTTAATGAAGATAGACATAGGAATTATAATGAAGGATGCTCAAAAGGATGATTTGGGAATTCAGAAGAAAGTGAAAACTATCATAAAAGATAAATCCTCAGATTTCTATTTTAATGAAGAAGGAATTGTGAGATTTTGGACAAGACCATGTCTTCCATTCAATCTAGAGTTAAAGAATGAATTTTTGGATGATGTACATAGTTCAAATTTCTCCATTCACCTAGGAAATAGAAAGATGTATCAAGATATATGAATTCTTTATTAGTGGGATAAAATGAATAGGGAGATTGCTGAGTATACATCAATTTGCCTGGTATGTTAGTAAGTGAAGGTTGAGAGGAAGAAGTCTAAGGGGTTGATGTAACCATTACCCACACAAACATGAAAATGGGAGAACATCACCATGGACTTTGTCACTAAAATTTTGAAGAAATCTAATGGAAACAATGTGAAGTGGTTAGTCTGCATGGAGTACCACTATCTATTGTATCCAATTGGGATCCAATATTCACCTCTAGGTTCTAGAAGAGTCTAAAACATGCTATGAATACTATGATGAACTTCAGTATGGCGTATCATCCTCAAACTGATGGCCAATCTGAGTAGACTATCCAAACACTTGTGGTCATATAGAGTGCATGCTCAACGGAACTCAATAGAGGATGGGATCAACATCTTCCTCTAGTTGAATTTTCTTATAATAGTAGTTTCCACTCAAGAATCCCAATTTATCCTTATGAGGCCCTTTATGGGATGTGGTGCAGAACACTGGCACATTGGGATGAAGTTAGGGAGGAAAAACTCATAGGTCCAGAAATGGTAGAAGAAATGGTGGAGAAGGTTAAGACCATCCAATAACACATTAAAGGTTCTCAGAGTCGAAAAAAGAGCTATAATGATAATCATCAATGAGACCTAGAGTTTGAGGTTGGAGATGGGGTATTCCTCTACATATCACCATTGAAGAGAGTTATGAGATTTGGGAAGAAGGTAAAGCTTAGTCCATGGTACATAGTCCCTTTTGAGATCTTTGATTGCTTTGAAGAAATGTTCTATCGACTAAAACTACCACCGAACCTATCTCAAGTACATGATGTATTGAATGTATCACTCTTGTGGAATTACATACCTGACATATCATATGTACTCAATCCATCGGTGGTACCATTGGAGAATTACCTCTCTTATGGAGAAAGCAGGTGAAGATCTTAGAACGTATGGAAAAACTTCTACAAAATAAGAAAATTCCTCTTGTCAAGGTGTTATGGAGAAACAACAAGTTTGAAGAAGAGATGTGAGAATCAGAGGAAGTAATGAAGCAGATTTACCCTCATATGTTTTAGTATGTGAAAAGAAAATTTTGAGGGTGAAATTTCTTAAAAGGGGAAGATTGTAAGGACCCAAACTTTTATTAATGGAAATTACTCTCGATCTAATTAAATGTGTTATTATCTAAAATGGTTATATAAAATATTCACTTTATTGGTATTTTGTCTTTGGATTTTAGAATAATGTTAAGTATTTTTACCATTGCTAATATAACCATTTAACAATGACCACATGATTAGTATAAATATAGGGATTTAACAAATCCAATTTACTCAGACAAAGGAGGTGATTACCATATCTTGTAGAATGTTTCGATATGAACCCATTTGTTAGAGCTCATAAAGGAGGTAACATCATTGGGCTCTTCTATTGACTAAGACCAATCTGAGAATTGACATGTTATGCTTTAATGGAACCACCTACGGGAGAAGTGGAAGTTAATAGAGATTACTACTTGAGTGATGTTATTTGAGCCTCCCCAAGAGTTTGTCACCATATAACACCTTATACTTATCTCTTATGTGGGTGTTATAAGGTGTTACGTAACAATACACAAGAACTATTATTATTAGAATTATTTTTTATATAATAAAGAATATACATTCATTTAATTACTGTTACTTTGTAAATAGTTTTTAAATCACAAAAATTATTTTTTGTTAATATTCAATTTAGAAATATATTTTCATGAATTAATAGATTTTTGAATTAAATAATATTTTATTAAAATATTACGACTAAATTAATTTTAATTAAATCTAAATTATCATTTAATTTTTATGAATACAATTGTAATTTTTATTAAGGTTTGAAAGCTGTTTTGTCAAAACCCATGAATTTTTGATAAATATTGGGTTTTATTTGAAAACTAAAAATGCATATATTTTGAAAATTATTTAGAAAAAATTCGTATTATTTTTGAAATCAAGACATCGAAATTATCCAATGGTGATTTTTTCATAATTTTCTGAGACAGTCAAATTTTTGGGTAAAATCTAAATACTATTTGAATATATAATGTATTTTATGACATCATATTGACCCAATAGTGATGTAATAAAATACTATAATAGTTTTATTCTTATAATATATGTTTTAACTTTAAAATAATGTGATTTTATATTTTTTTTATTAATTTTACAATGCCTTAGTGGACCCTCCAAGACTTATAATACATTTTAACATTTTTAAATGATTTCCTTAAGAGTGTGATTCACCTCCACGTAATAAAGACAAATATTTTCATAAGTTATCCCATTGGCCTTATAAAATAATTTTTTATACTCACCTTTGGAAAAAACCATGGGCAATACCCATCGGTTGGTTTTTGGTTTGGATTAGTTTAATGTGTGGTGCCCAAAACCTAAATAATAAAGAATATACCCTCTTTACCTATATAAACCCACCCATGATCCCACTTCTCATCACTAAAAACCTTTTGATCATATCCCTACTTTTATATAATTTCTCTAGAATCCTCTTACGGTTCCCCAAGTTCCCATGAATCCTCCATCAAGCCTTTCCCAAGCCTTTGGGATCACGCTTCCAAGTAAGAGATTTCTTCCTTTCTTATTTTTGTCCAAATTTATTTATGCTTTTATACCCTTTTATTTTAAATTAAAAAAATTGGGGTATGATTTAAAACCTCCCCTAAACATAAATATTTATTTTTTAGAGATTAGAGACCTCTTTATTTCTCATTAATGCCTCCCATGAAACCTCGTTACCAAGTCGAAATTTTGTATGAAATTTCTCTCTCCTCATTTAAATTCAAGTAATTATTTTATATTATGCATATAAATTACATTACATATGTTGGAATATTTTGTTTCATGACCCCCCTTATTTTCTATTTCATGTATGAATGATGATAGACCCCTTTCTCTCTCATCAACCCGTTTTACGATTTCTATTTGACGTCGTTATGCTGTTGAAGTTACAGCAAAATTTCCCATGCTAAAATCACCATGTAAGTTAATGCCATAACCATTTCTCTATCAAAGGGAATTCAAATCTATGAACATTTAATTTTTTATTTAGAAAGTCCATTTATGTATTCTACATCTCTTATTCGAGGAATAAATTATGATGTTTATTGAATCCATGTTGTATGATCTATGTGGCACACTTATGCATGAAATGACATGATTAAGAAGGGTGTGCCCTCATAGCACTCCAGTACATTGGGTAAAGATTAGTAACATGATACTTCAAATTCAATGAGGGTTTATTCATGATAATTCAAGTGGAATGAGTTTTTACTCATGCTCCATGTTCAATTATCCTTGGCTCTTTATAATATCATGTTAAATGTTGATACCGCATTTCCATGTTATGATAATCATGCTATATCATGTCTTTATGTTAATGTTTCTCTTAAGATCCATTGATATTCTTATTGACTAAAATTTACTATATTCTTCATATTCTTCCTTATTTACTCCTTTACTAGGATTTATAGCTCACCCTTCTTTATACATGTTCTCTGGTTATCCCATGCAATGCTATGTACCAAGGAATGTGTGTGGTCATGTAAAAGTAGTTTTCAATAAAGACTTGTATTTCATGTTTTATGTTATTATGTAATGTTTCTAATCACAAAATAAACTAGTTATCTTGGTCTTATATGTTGTATCAAGTGAATATTTTATGTAAAAAATTATTTTTAAGTGTGAAATAAAAAGTAGAGTTTGTTATAAATAAGACCAACAAAGGCGTCCATATATAACTCAATATTCCAGGACATCATTTGAAGGTAAAACTTTTATGTGTGGAGGATTCGGGAATATGTAAAGATATTAATCATCAACAATGAATAGAAATTAACCGAATTAGAATGATGGTAGTCATAAACAATGATTCAATGGATCATAAAATGAGAAGAAAATGTAAAATCTATTTTAAACATTGCAAGATAAATCCGGTCCTTCATTATTTGAGGAATATAAAAATCATCAATCTATATCAGGTATGATTTGAAAAACGGGACCCAAAGGTAGTTATTTTTATAGGAAGTGGTTTCAAATATTTCTTTCAAAGAATCAGATCACACTAGAATATGGATCATTGATAGTGGATGAACCTCCAATATGAATGGTTATAAGGAACTAGTTACACGAATTAGATAAAATTAAGAATGTATTTTGATTTTTTTAAATGATGATGAGGCTTCGAAAGTATTGTCTTGTGAAAAGAATTTTTTTTGGTAAAAGAGATGAGACATATAGATTTCTTGGTTTTTTAATATATCTTTAAAAAATTTGTATGTGTTAGTCAATTATGTGATTCAATACATTAAATAATATTTTCAAAGAAATTATTTGTCATCGAGAAAAAATATGGTGAATTTATTTTTCCACGAAATCATACAAAATGGAATCTATACCTTGTGTGTGTAGAAGATGATATATGCTTTATATCCAAGGAGGAAAAAAAAGTTATGGAATAAAAGCCTTAGTCACCTGAGAAAAATATATTTGGAAGATCTATTGAAATGGAATGATGATCAAGACCTCCCTATGTTGTCACATGATTTTATTGATACATGTGGTGCTTGTCAACAAGGGGAGATCATTCGAAAGACATATAAGAAAAAAGATCAAAGGTCAAAAAAATTACTCGAGTGGTTTCATATTGACTAGTTCAGACCTATTTCAGCATGAGCTATTTATGGAATGAGATATTATGTTATCTTCATTGATTAATTTAAAAGAGTTTAATGGGTTTTAGTCATCACTCATGAATATGAAGTGACCAGTTTCATGAAAACATATTGAAAGGAAGTTGAAAATATTCTAGTTCAAAAAATCTAGAAGATCCAAACAGATAATGGAACAGAGTCCCAAAATATCAAAGTGGAGGATTATCTCAAAAACCATGTGATAAGGAAACAAGTTTTAGTAGTAAGAAATCCCAAAAAATGATTTTTTTAGAGAAAAAATAAAAATTATCTTAAAAATTGATAGAATAATGCTTATTGAGAAATAAATTCTAGATAATTTTTGGAAATAAGAACTGATGAAATTAGTCCACATATCAAATATAGATTTATTTCTTCTAAAATAAGATAAGACTTCTTATGAGATATGGTATTGAATGAATCTAACATTGAAGTACCTTTGAGTATTTGGAAGTTAGTGTTTCATTCTCGGTAAGAAGAAAAAAAGGAATTAGACATGGGAGATTATTTCGAGACCAATTGATAAGAATGTCATCAATACTAAATGAGTTCTTTCTGTAATAATATGAACTAATATGATGAAATTATTTGAAGTAAAAAATAAATATTGTGCAAAGAGTAAACCTATATAGAGTGTATTGATGTTGATGAAATGTTTTCACCTATTGTGAGGCTGGAGGAAATTTTATTATTATTGGTCATAGTAGTGCAGATAAGGTTCAATGTTTTCTAGATAGACATCAATTATTCATTTATGAATAAGGTTATAGAAGAAGAAGTTTATATTTAGCATCCAGATGGTTTTCTCATTCATGAAGATGATAATCTAGTTTTTTAGTTGAAGAATGAACTATATGAATATAGAAATCACTGAGATCATGGTATTCAAGACTGGATTAGTTTTTTAAGAAGCTCGGTTTAAAGCATGCTGGACTTGATTACAATATATATGTTAAAAATTACATTAATTAAAAGATAGTGGTTCTGGTATATGTTTATGACATAATATTTAGTGGATCAGATGAAGCACTGTGTAATCAATTCTTAGAATTCATGAAAATTGAATTTTAAATATCAATGATTGGTAAACTATAATTTCCCTTGGTTTATAGGTGGAAAAAGGAAATTATATCACATTAATTTCTCAGTATAAATATTCCAGGAAGGTATTGAAAATATTTCGAATGGATATTTTCCAAAGAGATAATGACTCCAGTGGCTACTCTAATGAATCTATTATGGGATGATGAATGAAATAAAATTAATTCAAAAGAATATAGTGAAATCAGTATTATTCTATTATACATTACAATGACATTTCCTATTATTTTTTTCCACATGCCAAGTAGAAAGTTATCAATTAAATACCAAGGAAAGCCGCTTTAATGTAGTGAAAATAATAAATTGGTATATCAATGGCATGATGTATTTTAGTTTACTGTGCAATGAAAAATATCTGTAAGAGTTCTTATGATATATAGATGCATATTGTGTCAGATCATATGATGATAGAAAGTCATTTTCCGGTGGTTTAGTCTATCTTGGAATATTATTTATTTCTTGGATATATATAGGAAACATTATTTCGTTTCATTGAGCAATATAGAAGATGATTATATTGCGGCTACTCAAGCATTCATGCAGTTATTATAGATGAAGAAAAAATTTGAAGACATGGTATTTGAAGTTAATTATTCTATCTGAATCCATTGTGAAAATATAATTTCTATAAAAAAATGCAGTCCAACACTTAGGTAAAAAGAACATTAAAATAAATTATCATTTTATCAAGGAGAAGGTGGAGCAACGTCTTGTGAAGTTGGAGTTTGTGCCTACATTACTATAGGTTGTTGACATTCAAACAAATGACATACCTAAAGAAGAGTTTGAAAGGCATTGTATGTCACTAGGCATTCAGTCGACTCCCCACACTTGAAAGAGTGTGGATGTGGGACCCCCTCTCTCTAATGTATGTTGTGTTTTTCCCTAATGTGTTTATTTATATTCTTTAGCTTATTGTAGAAAAAAATGAGGTTACCTTCGATTTTTTTGAAATAGGGGGAGAAATAAAATTATTGCTATTAAAGGGTTAAAGATGTATTATTGAATATAGGTTTAGATGCTGATTGGGGGGTAATGATGTAGGGGTATTTTCAGTTTTTTAAATGTTGCAGGTTTTTGATGAACCATTCACTTCTTCTGCATTACAAAGAGAATTCAGTGTTATGAGGAAACAATTCATAGTTATCAGTGCATAGCTTGGAGATATTTAATCATTACAAAGCATGAGATCCCAAGTAGTGAAATTGGTGGAGTTTTACATATGAAGTTTCTAAAGATGATCAATAAAACGATATATATAATACAGATTAGGTTCATGATGAAAGTAGTTGATTTGTTTTGGAATGAAGTAATTAATTGATAAGCTTTTTATTCTACTCTAGTTTCTCACATTGATAATGGATCATATCGGATTAGAGTATGTGTTGAGTAAATATTTGATTACTATCTAAATCATAGGAAGAAATTTTTTTTAGAATATGGAAGAATATTTAATGACATATCGAAATGTGAGAGTTGATGACAAACCCAGAGGGAGAGATTGTTGGGTCGAAATCCATCATGATAACATGGAATTGTTTTTGGGTTGATTATATTTGTTGAAAAAAGGAATCAAAGGATAGTTGTGGAGGTATAAAGATATTTTTTACTAGGAAGGTAGATAAATGTCATAGAAAAAGGAAGGGATTCCCTAATATATATATAAAAAATGGTGTACATACGGTGATTTTTTTCCTAGTGTCTGCAAAATTATTGGGGTACAGACATAGGAGGATAGAAATCATCGAATTTTTTTTATTTCTTTAAAGGACCTATAAAAATATAAAAACTTCATGATTTTCGTAAACACTGGGTTTCATGAAGGTCATTTCGTGAAGGAGTGAATCATCATGAATAAGCATCATGAATGTGTGAATGTTTAACAATAATCTTCGTGGCTATGAAAAGATTCGTGAATAATAAATTCCCACGAGGCTTTGTGAGGATAGGGAGCACTGTGAATGAAATGGGAGAGCATCGTGAAATGATGATGACATGGATAGATGATTTTGAAATTGGTGGAAACACCTATAAATTGGACTCTACCCCCTTTATAAAAGAAAAAATTCTTAATAAAGATTCCAAGGCTATGGATTTGTGAAGGTAATTCAAAAAGGGTATTCTTAGAAAATTTTATGTGAAGAATGGTAGTTCTCAAATAATATAAAAGAATACTGAATTATTTTTCCAATTACAGCTCATGGGTTGGTTAATGATTTTCATTTCTTCGATGTTGGAGAGAACAATACACCACCACATGATCATTACACACCACCACACACCCAAGTCCCATACATAAGGCATTAAAACCAACTATATTACCCTTCCCAATTTTGGAATGATCACGATAGGAGCGGTAGTAAAACACTATTTAAGATCCTTGAAGGTTTAAAGACACTCTGGACTCCATTAAAACTTCACTCTTTTTTTGGGTTAGATCCATCATGGATGACGGAAGACAAGAGAACTCTCGAAAAAACTACTTAGAATACCCTACAAGGCCATGAAATCTTCTAATCTCAAACACGTTCTTCAACTACTTCCTTGACATAACTACAATAATCCTCTCAAGTTGAACTTAAAACACTTTTTCTTAGATAACATAATCTAGAAACTTCACCTCCTTAATCTATGAGGTTCACTTTGAAAACTTTTCATAGAGATTACGTTCATGAAGAGTGCCTAACACAATTATCAAATGATTCCCATGATCCTCCTCGGCCCAAGAATAGACCAGCATATCATATATGAATACTATGATAAAAGAATCGAGATAATGAAAGAACACCCTACTAGTAAGAACACTGATGTTCGCTGGAGCATTCATCTTCCCAAAAGGCATGACCAAACAATCCAAATGAACATATTTACTTCGGAACACTATTTTCAGAACACAAACCTCTTTCAGTATGAATTGATGATAACCTGAATCCTGGTCAATTTTTGAAAACCACATCTCCCCTTCTAACTAGTCAAATAGGTCATTAATTTAGGGTAATTAAAATTTTATCTTGATCATTACCTTATTCCGGTTTCGGTAATCAACACACAACCAGGGAGATCCTTTATCCGCTTTCGTGAATAGAACTGGGGTGAACCAATGAGGGTTGATTAGGTGAATGAATCCTTTAGATTCTAAATCATTCAGTGGTAACTTTAATTAACTCAACTAGGTGGGGGCCAAACGATACGAGGTAAGAGATATCAGCTATTTTCCTGGAACCAAAACTATAGAACGCTTCACATCTCACTCTGGAGGAAAACCCAACAAATCATCTAGGAATTTATCCACCATAGGAGGTAATCCACCCTTAGGAGAAACACCATCATCCTCAAACATGAGCGATGATAATTGAAAAATGATATTACCCTATTCTGGGAGTGGGGGTCCAAAATGACTTGACCGAGGATTCCATTCTCCAAAAAAGACTTGGGTACTTCCATCAGTTGCCACGAAATCCCCTCTCCACCTATATCAATCAATATGCACCTGAAATAGAACCATATAGTCCACACTAAGGATTACATCAAATAGGTTCATCTTCAAAACTAGGAAATCCCATTCTAACGAAACCACAGACATAATGAGTGCACAATGTGGGAACTTGAGACCCTTCTCTCACTTCGTGCCAAGAAGCATTACCAAATCCATCACATATGGCTTAAGATTAATTGTAAAATTTAAGAGATTCACAAAACAGGTAGGGATAAATGAAATAAAATCACCAGTATAGAATAAATAAATAAATATATATAATATGAAATCAAAATAGTACCTAGAACTATCATAGGTCCCACATCTGCTACTGTTGGTACTTGGTCCTTTGAATCGAGATGCCTTGTCTCTACCAGAGTCTGAGTACGACTGCTAGCCTACAGATATATCTTGGATTGAATCTATCCAGAAGATGATATAGTTCTACCACCACAACTACCAAACCAAGATCCCACCTTCCTGGATAGGTCTGACAGAGCTAATATTCATTGGGAATCTATAGATCTCATACCAATCTGATTGGGACATGTATCTTTCCAAAACCTCTGTAAGTGTTCCACAAGTCTGCACTAGTGGAAATATTTGGATCGAGCTAGAGATTCTGACCACATGTGCCGATACATCCCACAGTGATGAAAATCAATTGATCGAACATGTAAAATTACTAATGAAGATAGTTGGGAGTGATAACCCGAGCTACCACCTCCCTTCTTTTCATTCTCCTCATTCTTCATCTCTTTCTCAGATGAAATGCCACTACCCACTACTGACACAAATCTAAGGAAAGAAAACTTTCCCTTATGAAAAATATCCACTATACAAGAATAGTCAACCACCTTGGTGTAGGTTTTTGTCTTAAAAACAAGGAATTGAGAATAAATCTATGGTATCAACCCCCTTTCAAACCTCTAAGCCTCCATCGACTCATTAGAAACGATTTAGGGAGAATACCACACCCACTCCATGAAATAATTGGCAAACTACATCACTATACTATCTCCGTGGGTGAGGTCTATAAACTCCTAGGATCTAGAATAATTCAAGAACTCAAGAAAATACTGCTCATCGAAAATGATATTGAAATCTTTCCAACTCATATGCTCGTTCTTTCCATATTTGTCCATTAAGTCCCAACAACTCCGATCAAGACCTTCTAGCAATAATGAAACAAACATCACCCTAATTGTTTTTAGTAGTGTTAAGAAATTCAAACATAAATTCAATCTTATCAAGACACTACTATGATTCATGAGGTTCCATGTTTCTAAGGAAGGGAGGAGGATTTTTTTGAGGCACTCGTGAGCTTTGTCCTCTCTAGGACCCTTTTCAACTTATCTAACGGGATAAGGACAAGGACTCACTCTCTGTAAAACATCCTGAACAACAATGTCCACAACTTCCACTAATATCTGATCAATTGGTGAGGGATGAATCTATCTGGACTCTTCTCATGGTTGTACACGAATTCTCCAGGGATTAGTTTTTTTTAAAAGAAGTAATAACCACAAGAAAACCCTTATATACAACCATTCTGAAAATTTTACTCAATAACATCAAATACCAACATCCTATAAATACCAATAAAAGAAAATTATTTAAAAATAAATGATCAACAAACCAATCAAATCCACCCCCACCCGATGTCCTAATATAGTCTATGGCTTGTACGTATTACCGAGAGGTAAAGTAAAAAAAGTCCCCAATAACAAACCAAGTGCACCAAATGTCAATGGTAAGTATGTTATCAGAAAAGATAACTAAGTCACCGAAAATCCCTATATCCACTAGCTAAATGGGATACTAAGAACCTCATATCTTAGTGAAATGTGGTATATCAACCACACTGATCATCGCCCTCATTCAAGATCCACTAGAGTGGAATATATCCAAAATTATAGTGGTATCCGAACTTCATAGTTTAGTTAGTATTATGTCATCAATCCTGCTAGAAGGAACTGGGAGTTGGCATCATCGATCCAACTAGCATACTAGTACTTGACCACCATCCTATTCACCTAGGATTCACTTTGTGCTCAATTTTTACTTTACGCATCATATAAATCACTACTTCACATACACATACCAAATAATTTGAACATATTTAATGAATCACCATTTCCATACCCAAGACCACTTTAGAAAGAAAAAAAACCCCAAAGCCATTTCATAATATGTTTCTTTCCACTTAAAATTCTTATTAAACTACTTTCACACTTTATAGAACATAATTAAGAGGCACAATATGGTTTCACCCATGAAACACAACCAATTTCCTTTAAAACCCCATTTTCAACATAAAAACACCTTAAACACTTTAAAAAAATTTCAAACCTCATTAAAAATAAATTGAATGTAAAAAATAATTAAGGAAAGAATATAAAAATTACTAAATAATGTTTAAGAATGGAACAACCTACCTTAATTAAAGAATATTTTGAAAATTAATACTAAACCACAACCGCACCACCATGGAATCCTATAAAGGTGAGATTGAACTAAAAGCATCAATATTGATCCCCAAAAAATAATATCCAACACTAAATATGTTACCCAAAATGCTATAGATATTAAAACCTAATAAAATAGAGGGGAAACCCTGTAAAAGATGGAAAAATAAACAAAATGGGACTTACTTGGAGTTCCTTGAATATTTCCCACCAAAATCCCCACCAGAAGAGAGTTCCAAGGTAGTAAGGAGGAGGGTTGGAGGAACCAAGGGATAGAAATCCTGAGTGGGGAAGAATATATGTGATTTGGTGTAAAATCCCTAGAGGACTCATCCACAATTTTAAAAATTTTAATGTCTGGGAAAATATGCAAGGTTTACTTGTACAATTTCCCAAACCAAGTGACAATCGTGCACCCCTTACTGTCTAAGAAGGACATGCTACATGGATATCCTGTATAGTTTACATAACGTGTGCTAACTAGGTGATTAACCACTATCCAAAACACAACATTTCCACACGATTACCTGGGAAAGGGAACACATTTTTCTAAACCATGATCAACCTACTTTTAGCTTAAAATTCCCATTTTTCTCAAACTACACAAGGTAAAACCAAAGGAAAATACACTATAAAAAATATAAATAGAAAAATACCTCAAATGGAAATCATGGGGTTGATATTGGTCATATATTTTTGATATTTTTCCCTAAGTGATTTGGGTCCCCATCTAATGGCTCTAAATCCATCATAGTGTTGAAATAAGATACTAGGGGGTCCTTTTATAGTCAACATATGTTGGTCACATAAATATAAGAAATAGCTATTTTTGAGCAATTTCATTAACATAGGGTTCATTTTCCTAATTTGATGAGGGAACATATATGGTACTTTAATAGGGTGGATGAGTAGGAATTTTCCATCACATCTTCAAATAGTTTTTTATGCCAGGTGTATGACTTCAATAGGGAATATAAACAGTGGTAGAACATTGAATTGATGATGTTTCATCATGTCATAAAGCGGAATTTAATTTTGAAAAATGCTAATCAAGCTTTAGTAAAAGTACTTAATAAAATGTATAAGCTAATATGACTATTACTCTTGGTCAAGATATCCATTTTGGATGCATGGGTTTTCAAACCGATTCTAATCGAATAATTTATTAATTTTATTTCTTGGAAGAAAGTCATCCTGAAGGCCCTAAAATATCCATAAAAATATTTGGATGGAATCTATGGCGTAATCCCAATCATAGTTTCTCAAAATCAGCCCACTAAATATGGATTCTTTTTTTATAAAAATATATTCCTTAGGGAGTAAGAAGTTAAGAAACATATAGCGGTACCAATTACATATTCGTTATTCATTGAATTGTTTTTAGAGAAACATGAAATATATCATCTGTATGAGGATCATATCTTGGATTTCATGGAAAAGTGTGTGGGACACATATTTTGGTTCATAATGATAAGATTTAAAGGATTAAAATAAATCAATAAATGATATAAGTTGTAAATAAAATACGCATTGATATTTTTGGAATCCTTGAACTCATTGATATTGTGATAATTCACATCAGTATGTGTAACTACGACATATAATAGGATGAGGATAGAATGTCAGTATCTATAAAAAGACTACATTCTATCAAATAAATTATATTACACTTGTTGATTTTTTCCATTCATATTATAATGGACACGATATTATTTCTTTGGGGGGTTTTATGATTTTTTATTTCCTATGAATTGTAGATATTCATAAAATTTATCAATAACACTATTCATAGTTTTAAAATTCATTTATTTTTTGTTGTGGATAATTTCTATTTTTTAGTACATGATATGATGTATATAGAGGTAGTGCCTCCTATTATAGAAATGGATATCTCAAATACAGTCTTCAAACCAATCCTATATGTGGAAATATTCAATAGGGGGCTGTGACGTATCAATGAAAAATTAGAAAACTCTAGAGTTAGAACCTAATGGTCCAGTTTATTTTAAAATTTAATACTTTTAATAAAAAACATTCAATTTTTTCTCAATCATAAAAATTTTTATATAATAAATCCATCATAATCATTTAACTTGATTTAAATACCTTAATAAATATATTAAAAGCAAAGAGTGAACTAGTTTCCAAATAAATAGATTGTAGGGAAACCAGGTGAGAATAATCAATATTGAATACCATGAGAAAATTGAGTTCTTTATTAGATGTTAATAAAATATAATCACGGGGAATGATATAGGAAGATGTAGTGACCTGACCTAGAAGGTCCACACGAGACTTGAGTTGGATCACCAGAGGCCTCATGTATGCCTGATTATATTCAAGAGGTGTTTGATACGCAGTAATGGACATTCAATACATTTAGGCAGAATATTCCTATAACATTACTACAAAACATATAACTAAAGATAAAACATCTATATTTAACATGTACATGTATTAGAACGTACATACATAAATCTTGAATAGAAAATATATAAATGCGGTGACAAAAAAAATTAACCCAATAAACAGCACCACATACCAATACTAGACATTTATGAACCTATATGTGATGATCCATAATTGTTAAGACATAGTCACAACTTTAACATATAACAACACTAAAAAAGGGCTACTCCTAAACACTATAAATTAGTCATTATTCATGGGAGAGAGTGAGTGCATTATCTTAGTAGGATTTTATCAATGTCCTCATACCTAATGTAAAAATAGTAACATTTTATGTTTTTATAATGTATTCTGGTAACTCAAAACCCATCCATAAACAATGTGATAAAAAATATATGAATTTACAATTTAAACTCACACTACTAATACTATACTACCACCATTACAAAACCAATATTTTAAAGTTATACTTTTTTACACTACTCATAGATAAGTCTATACTCACACTTCTCCCTTATATAACTCACTTCGAGAACACTTTAAAAAAACTATGAAAGGAATAATTTATAAATAAAATCCAATATCCTGATATTAATAAAGATTGAAAAAAAGAAAAATTAATGAGTTTTCAACCATTATAATGAAACTATCTCAAATAATAAATAAGAAAATATTTAATAAATATGGAACTAACCATGTATGTAACATAAAAACCATCACATTACATATAATTTTCATCTCAAAATTGGATCGGGAGAAAACTATAAAATTAAGTACTATAAAATAGATCCCAAATTCCATCATACACATTCTATATTTCTATTTTTAAAAATCTAATGGGATAACTCCCATTGGTAAATAATGAGTTATATCAATTCATCAAAATTATAGAACTCTGTTCATGACCACATACTTTATTTATGAACCCCTTAAGAGGGAAAATTTTCTTTTTATAATTATATATAAATATATCAATACCACTTAGTAGTGGTACAACATTATCCTTTTAAAAATCCTCAACCAACGAGTTATGTTCAAGACGCACATTGAGATGAGATACTTTATATAAGAATCAATAAACTCATTATTACCAAAATCACATTTACTCAATGAAAAATAAAATACTTGTAATTAATCCCCTAAAAACCTATTTATTCCCATAAACACATGTAAATACTCAAAAATAACCAATAAAAAAATACTCAACATAAAACAAAATGTGCATAAATTCTCATCCCAACAAAGAAGACCCATAATAAAATAAAGAGAAAACATTCCATCTCCAAACATTTATAGATAATTAATACATATAATAATCCCATTAGATATACATGGAAGCCTATATCACATAACCAAGTGTTTTAACATTAAAAGTGATTAAAAAATCAGAACAAGATGCTGTATTTTTTTAAAAAAAATCATTTTTTTTTATTTTTCTAAACCTAGAAATATTTTACAAACCATGAAGTAAACTATTACACTATGTTATAAATCATGGTTTTTCAATAATGTTCTATATTAACACCTAAAATTTCCAAATATATCTTACAAATATCTATGACACCTTCTAATATTTGAATATAGAAAAAATATCTAATCAATATCCATATAATTTTATAAACATGCATAATCTGAAAATACTTATTCATTTAACAGCATAAGGGAAACATTATTTAATGAGAAACCCAATGATCACTCAATCCTTTAACCGAAAACACCAAAAACCCAAAGAAATTCATAATTATCCCACATACCAACTTACTTTACCATGGATTCCCTAACTTATTTTTCACTTATTAAAACTTACAAAACAAAAAAATCTAACATGGTATGAGAAAAACCAAAAACCAATCAAAATAAACCCAAAATAGGAACAATACACAATCACTAGACACTAAACCACTAAAATTATATATTTTAGAAAAACCATGAAAACGTTTCATAAAAATGGATTTAATATTTATATAAGGGAGATATTTAAAATAGAATATATTTCAAACAAAAATATACCTTATTTTTAAAATGATCAAACAATGAATGATTGTAAATACTTTAATTCTATTTAAAACTACTTTTAATCATTCAAAGCATAATTATAAACACCAATGTTTTATGAAACCAAATTTTAAAAATATATAAAATTTAAATGTTTAAATCATCCAAAACATTAATTAAAATCATTATAGACTATTCCTTAAAAATAAACCACACTAAAATAAGAATCTAACATCAGTTATAATATCCCTAAGTAAATATTAATTTTGGAAAATTTTGACCCCATTTTATAAGATATAGTAGTCAATAAAGACTAAAAAGTAGTTATTTTGGAATCTTTTACATAATAATAATATTAAAAAATAATAATTCAACCACTAGTTAATAAAATTCATCCAATACTTTACTTTAAAATTAGATTGAGTGAAGTATTCTTACTTTATAAAACCACCATAATTAGATTAACACATAAATGTCTATAAAACTATAAGATTAATCATATTGAATCAAAATATTGATACTCCCATGATCCAGAATTGAAAAAACTCACATAATTAATAAAATAAATAAACACACCATGAGCAGAATAATAATTTATAACAAACCAAAACTTAGAGTAAACTCTTCATAAAATCTTCCATTATCCATATTATTTAAAATACTATTGAAACAAATGATTTTACATGCCTAGGAGAATCATTGACCTATATAATTCATGCCACTTCATCCATATAATTGTTATTAATGAAGAAAAAAATTAAACTATGCTAGGATTTAATCCAAGATTGAAATTAATATCATCAAAGGAAAAATGGAGGATAAATTAGTGAGGGACACCTTGGGTAACACGAATCTAAAAATAGGAAAGAATTAAATTAAAAGGGGTGATAAAAATAAAATCAAGGTGTTTTAAAATATTTTTGTTTCATTTCAAGGTTTATAAAAAATATAATAAACCAATAATAACTACTAAATAATTATAGAAACCTTAGATGATTTACTAACACTTTGACATGGATTTTAAACACTATAAAACGTTAAAGTAACAAAATACCTCCTTCTCTATCATGTCAAATTATATATATTTGAAAAAAATCCTCATATATAAATATGTCATACTAAAATCCATTTTAAGGACATAAATCCTCACAATGTTATTATATATGATCACTCATCATCTTAAAGTAAACCTTGAAAATTTTATCCTCAAATTATCGACACTTTATTCAATTTAATTGAATTCCTAGTAATATAGGGTGTTACAAACATGTTAATGGAATTTGATACTTACATAAAATACTTCATCAATAGAATAAGTGAAATATAAAATCTAATACACATTGAAATAGTGTATTAAGATCCTTACCAATACACTATTCACAATATCTCATGAGAAATTGGAATAACCTAATGCATTGTGGAAATTTATAATATGGTCCCACCTATCATACCATTACATCTTCAAAAATATGTATATTTTATATTGATAAATGAAATTCATAAGTTCATACATCAAATATTAACTGTAAAATAAATTGATTTAACCATAACATCCGAGAATATAAATAATTTACATTATAGGGAAGAATTATTTAAGTCCATACGTGAATAATATTATAAAGAATAATATATCTTTGAAATATATTGAAATAAAAAAGTAATATCACTTATACAAAAGAGATATATATGAAATTGAATATAAGAGCATAAATAAATAATCAAGTTAAAGTTTAAATGGTCTCTCATTCTAAAATAGTGTGGTATGATGTATGCATCAATAAATTAGAAAATGGTAAAATACAAGTAAATAACCCAAAACCTGCATCTATTAGGCCATAAGTTAGAAACTAGTGATGAGGTAATATAATATTAAATGTGTGAGTAATTACAATATTTTATCCTAGAAAGGTAAGAAAAATATTATTTAAATCTAGATATCAATTAACAACCCAAAATTTTATCAATATAAATTCCATTATTATAATAATTTCCTATAGTATAAATGAATTAAAATCATTTTAATAACATAATAAAAAATTTATAAAAGAATAATGAATGAAATAAGAGGTATTTCTAGAAATTAAGAAACATATCCCAATGGAATAATAACCTGGACCCTAGAATAGTAACAAGACCATTGGGAATAGTAATTCATCCAATAGTATATTAACTTCATCTATAAAAGTATAAATAAAATTTATGTAACTTAGAAAGGATAACATTATACAATTATATCATGGTATACGTAAACAATATTTTAGAAAAAAGTAATTAGGTATTTGTATTTTAATAAAACACAAATGATCATTTATAATTTTATAATGATTATAATTATTTAAAATCAAGTTTATTTTCATAAAGTAGATTCAAAAATAAACATTTTATTTTCTTATGATTACAAGATAATTTAATGAGACCTTAATTAATTTTTTAAAATTTTATAAAACGGGTTATAATTTTAAAATTAGTATTTTCCATGTAAATGATGATTTTAATTATAAAATTTATTTATCATATTTTAAAATATATTTTCATAAAATTGAGTTAAGTTTTAAATTATACACATTAAAAAATGGTTAGGGGGAATTTTTGGGGGTTTTTTTTCTAAAATACCTAAATTTATGATGATTGTATAATACGATAATTTGTGATAAAAGCTAAATAAAAGAATTTTTGAGTTTTTTTTTTGATTTAAGGATGATGTGAATGAATAATATCAAAATAATATTCATTTTATTAATATATCTACTATATGGTCTAAAATATTCAGAAACTTGATCCAAAATAATAACTAATGAATAAAAGAATGAGAAAAAAACCCTCTACTCCCCAATAAATACCACCCTTCAACACCTCTTCTCCTTACATAGTACAATCCCTGAGGATTGTCCAAGTTATGAGAAATATTGTTCCCAATCCCTCACCCTTTTCATGGAGACCTTGGTCTCATCAAAAGACCAAACCCTTTTTGTAACACCCGAGACTTTTATGTGAAATATTTTGTTTTTATAAATCATCAAAGGAATCTTTCACTACATACAACTCTAGCTTGGCTTTCTTTACACGTAACCGCAACCTTCCTCGATAGCTTGCGTCGTACGCAATACTGAGTTTCAATAAACAATGATATACTATTAAAATATTTTTAAAACTAGCCGTTATGAATAGTAATAACCACTTTTTGAAATTTTATAAATTTTATTTTTCAAAATGGACTTCATTTTTGGATTCGGAATATCGAAATTAGCCAAGGGTGAAATTTTGGTATTTTTCTGAAAACTTTCAATTTTTGATGAATAGTGAAACCACTAAGTGGTAGTTAAAAAAACTGAATTTTTCATAAAACTTAATTTTACCGCTTCTGTGAGTGGAATTCTGAAAATCCGAGAGATACGGTTGATGTCAGTAAGTAAAATGTGGTTCAATGATATGAAAATAATTTTTGGTGAATAGTAACTGTTTACTTTTTTTTTACCACAGTTAAAAGTAAATAGGGTAATTAAGGGTAAAAATGATATTATTATTACCCTAACACATATCCTAATTCTATTGGAAAATTTTAATTCGACCAAAAACAACCTTAGAAATAAAATATGACCATTTAGGCCCACTTGGATCAGATTAGCACATTTATTATTAATTTATATAAAGATGGGTTAAAATAGTTAAAATCAATGTTTAATAAGAAAATAATTTTTAATATAGGGTTATACAAAAGAAAAAATCGACTATAAATATTCATTAGAAAGATAAAAATATTTCCTACATAATGATATTTTATTTGTAATTTTTAGACGTTATATAATTTAATTTATTTATGACACAAATATGATGCAGTAATTATCTTATTAATGAAATATTTACACAATTGATGTTATAAATACCCTAATAAATGTAATTTGAGACTTTTTATGAATTACAATAATTTTCTAGGTTAATATGACATGTTAGTATTTATTTAATTAACCTTTTTTGAATTAATCATTATTTTATGAGTTTCAAAAAAATCAATTACTAAATAGTGTCAAAATTGACATAAAATAGTTTTTAAAAGAAATATTATATTTGTAATTGTTATATTATTCCAAAAAATCTATGGTTTGGCCAAATGACTTAGATAATGTTATATATATTAATAATAAACAACTTGGGGTTCGTTTGACTGCTTATGGTAAGTTTATTAACCTTATAGTATAAGAACACAAGAAGAAACGGTAAAAGTAAAATTATTTAACTTAATGTTAAATCTTAATGATAAGGCTAAAATAGGAACCTAAACTTGTCTAAATTCTATTGGATGAGAGGATTTAGACCCATCCCCACCTTATCTTAGAAATAAATCAATTTGGAGCTATTTAAAACTGAATTTGACTTTATAATAAAAAAATATTTTTAGTTATTCCAAAGGTACCCCTCTCCTCCCTTATAAAAGGGCACCTCCTCCCCCTCTTCCTCACACCACTTTGAGCCTTCAAGCTCGGCCAACCCCTGAAAATTTCTCCTCTCCACTTCCCTAGAAACATCCTAGAGGTTCTGGTCTTCTTCAAAGACCTATTTTAGTGCCCTAAAAGGAGGTCTCAAAGAAGCACTTCAAAGAAGAGGAGGTTCAGACACTTACGAAGCAAATCAGACCTAAGGTAAGGGAAATATCACAATATCATTTTTATCCAATATTGTTTATGCTTTGGTTTTTACTAGGGTGTATTTTATCATCCACATCCATGTTTCCTCAATATTTAATATTATTTCTATCCACCTACAATTGTTTAAATCCAATTTTACCCATAGGTGAGTTTTTAGTAAAGGATATGAAAGGAATCTTTTGTCATTTTTCGTACGAGGTACTTTTTGACTTTTCCAAGAAAAGTACGAAGAATGTTTTTTTAACTTATATTGCATGAATGAATTTTTAAAACATTATTTCCAAGAATCTTCCTTTACAAGTTTTCAAGTTTATTTTTAATCATCTTCTTTTAGTTTAAAATTATATGACATGTTAAGAAAGGAAAATGTTTTTGAAGTAGAAAGGATATTTTCCTCATGAATGGAGTTCAAGTGTTTTATCAAAATTACTTTCCATATAAGATAATATAAGGTTCTGTTTCTATCCCTATTATTACATTGATTTGATTATGTTGTGATGGAATTATTTTTATGAATTCCTTTATCTTATATGAATTATTTTATGATGTCATGTTTTTTAAGAATCCCATTTTTATTACATGGGTTATGCAATGATGTATGATTTATGATTTTGTGGCACACATGAGAATGGTATGCTTATGAGATGGGTGGGACCTATATCTCCCTCCAATTCATTGGGTAATGATTTTATATCTCATGATATAGACATGGCTTGAATGGCGGGTCAAACCGGTTCAGTGAAACAGGACTGAAACAAGGAGTGAACTCGGTTCAGAAATGGGCTTTGTCCGCTAAGATAGTCTTGGCAATGAGTATTGACAACTAAAAAATGATTCTCTATGATTATGTGTGTATGCCACAAAGTTTCATGTTTTAATTTATGATTATTGGGATTACATTTCACTACTATGATTTATCCCATGTTATGAAATTACGATATCTTTTGCAGGTTAAGATTTCCAAAAGTTATGTTCTTATGTATATGATGTGATTGATATTTCTTTTTTTTACCCTTACTGAGCATTTGAGCTCACCCTTTTATATGTTTTATTTCCCTAGGTAAGGAAGAAGGTTATTAAGTAGGTTATTCCAAAAAGGGACTCTAGATATGATGAAATAAGTGGGAGGAAAAGTTGATGCTTTATGAACGAATTTTTTATGTTTCCCAGTTTCTAAAGACTCTATACCTATACGGTCATTTCCTTGTTTTGATATATGTTTTAATAAGTGTTCTTCAATTTTTGAAGTACTAACAATGTATGTAAAGTATGGGTCGTTATAGTTGGTATCAGAGGAAAGGTATAGTCACCCTTTGGAAACTAGGATGTGAAAGCCTTAGTAAGAAACCTAAGGATAAGTCTAAGCATAAAACACAATCTTAGTGTTTTAGAAATGGCCACGAATAACCTAGGATAAGACCATAAGTGTGAAATTTTATTCTTGATTATGTTGTTTTCCAATTATAATTAGTGTTGCTCACACTATTCTTCTTGGTTTTAGTCAATGGCTGGAACCCGAAAGAACCGTGTTAATTTGGAATGCGACGGGCAATGCAATGATTGTCCCCCTGAGCAACCAAACGTTATTGGAGCTAGAATGAAAAATCTTGTAGCCATGATCACACAACTTTCTCAAGCTATGAATCATGCAGGACTTCCAAACGAGCAAAGGAAGGAGAAACATTCTGTTGAATCCTTCCTGAGACAACGCCCACCTTCATTCAGCGGGTCTACTGATCCATTAGTTTCTGAACAATGGATTAGTACTACTGAAAAGATATTTTCAGTTCTTCAATGTTCTGAGCATGATAAATTCATCTTAGCGGTGTATCGTTTGGAAGGTGATGCTGATCAATGGTGGAATATTGTTAAGAATACGAGGCAAAGGGATGAAATTGAGTCCATGGAATGGGAAGAGTTCAAGAACTTATTTTTCAATAAGTACTTCCCTCATATTCTCCGAACAAAGATGGAGAAAGAGTTTCTTGAATTGAAGCAAAAGGATGATGAATCTGTTGGTACCTATGAAGAAAATTTTACAAGACTTGAAAGGTACACTTCTGGTATTATTATCCAACCTGAGAGTAAGATCAATCGATTCTTTAGTGGCTTAAAATCAAGTCTTCAAAGGGAGTTAGCCATAAGGGACTTTAATAGCTACGAGGAAATCGTTCGATGTGCTCTCGAATTCGAGATGGAGATTGGAGTAACCCATCAGTCATATGGGTTTGATAAGAAGAGGAAAATAGAATTCAAAGGAAAATCTAAAGATAACACTGAAAATAAGATGAGCATTCCCTTATGGTCAAAGTGTGGAAAGAAACATAGAGGGAGTTTTCTTAAAGGGACAAGTAAATGTTTCAAATGTGGAAAGGAAGGTCATCGGGCATTTGAATGCCGGAATGATGGGAAGAAGATGTCTACTAATGCAAACAAATGAAGGGATACACAGAATGAACCTACTACACATCAATGTTTCATGTGCAAGGAGATGGGGCATTATGCCAATCAATGCCCAAATCCAATGGTTGATGATGATGGTCGACGTTAAAAAACTCTTAATGCTAAAGATAAAGGAAAGTCACATGCAATTTCTATCAGCGATGTGGGGTACGATAACTATGTGGTGAAAGGTACACTTACCATCCACTCTAAAGTAGAAAATACTTTATTTGATTCTGGATCCACCCACTCTTTTATTTCTTAAGAATTTTCTAAGGATATCACTGTATTGCCTCAACAATTAGATGTTGAGTTAACTCTGACAACCCCTAATGGCACAACAGTCGCATCAAAAGTTTATAATTCTTCTCTGATCAAAGTTTGTGGGAAAGTGATACCTGAAAATCTTGTCATCCTTCCTATAGTGGAATTTTATGTGATTCTTTGCATGGATTGGCTTTCCTTATATGGAGCTCATATCGATTTCCAAAGAAGGGAAGTCACATTTCATATTCCAGATCAATCTATGATCGTCTATCAATGCATGGATGAACATAACCTTCCAGTGGAAATTCCTTCCATCTTATGGGTCTTGATTCCACTAAATGAAGGTTATTTATCTCAATTGGTTGGTGAGAAACTCACGATTAAGAATATGCCCATTGTACGTGATTTTGATGATGTCTTTCCGGAGGAATTACCAGGCCTTCCACCAAATCGTGAATTTTAGTTTTCAATAGAACTTCGTACTGGGTGCTTTGCCTATTTCAAATACACCTTATAGAATGGCCCCAATTGAGTTTCAGGAATTGAAGAAGCAACTCCAAGATAATCTTGATAAGGGGTTCATACGCCCTAGTGCGTCACCTTGGGGAGCACCTGTTCTGTTTTTTAAGAAGAAAGATGGATCAATGAGACTCTTCATTGATTATCGAGAACTTAATAAGATCATTATCAAGAACAAATATCATATCCCATGCATTGATGACTTATTTGACCAACTACGAGGAGCTCAATACTTTTCCAAGATTGATCTTCGTTCAGGGTATCATCAATTAAGGGTCAAAAGGGAGGATATACCAAAGACAGCTTTCAGTACAAGGTATGGACACTATGAATTTATAGTGATGTCGTTTGGTCTTACTAAGGCCCCTTCTATCTTCATGGATCTGATGAATAGAGTCTTTAGAGACTATCTTGATCAGTTTGTGGTAGTATTTATAGATGATATTCTGGTATATTCAAAGAACAAGGAAGAACATGAAGATCACTTGAGAATTATATTGAAGACCCTAATAAAGGAGAAGCTTTATGCCAAATTTACCAAGTGTGAATTTTGGCTTCAAAAAGTTGCATTTTTGGGTCACATAATCTCAAAAGAGGGGATATCTGTGGATCCAGCAAAAACAGAGGTTATCGAAAGATGGTCGAGACCAACAACAGTAACTGAGATCCGATGTTTTCTTGGTTTGGCTGGATATTATCTACGTTTTGTGAAAGATTTTTCACGATTATCTAATCCACTCACCAAGTTGACTCGGAAAAAAGTTAAGTTTGTCTGGACGGAGGAATGTGAAGAGAATTTCAAGGAGTTGAAAAGAAGTTTATCCAGTGCACCTGTGCTCACACTGCCTTGTAGTGGAGAAAGGTTTGTGATCTACAGTGATGCATCCAAGAAGGGATTGGGGTGTGTTCTTATGAAAAATGATATGGTGATAGATTATGCCTCACAACAGTTGAAAATCCAAGAGCAAAATTACACAACTCATGATTTGGAGTTAGCTGCGGTAATATTTGCATTAAAGATTTGGAGGCATTATCTTTATGGTGAAAGGTGTGATATTTATACTGATCATAAAAGATTAAAGTATATTTTCACACAAAAGGAGCTGAATATGCATCAAAGAAGATGGTTGGAGCTGAATAAGGATTATGACTGCCCAATCCATTACCACCCTGGGAAAGCAAACAAGGTGGCAGATGCATTAAGTCGACAAGACCATGCCAGTTTATCCATGATGAGGATCACAAAAGATCCAATATTTATGGATTTACAAAGGATGGATATTGGAATTATAATGGAAGGGGAAAAATATTATCTTTCTCAAATGAATGATCAACCATCTATACATGTGATGATTAAAGAGGCACATAAAGAAGATGTCGAGTTACAAAAGAAGGTGAGAAATTATCCCGAATTCAACCTTGATTGTGATGGGATAATAAATTTCATGAATCGGGTTTGTGTTCCTCCCATCCCGGAATTAAAGAAGGAGATACTGGATGGGGCTCATAGTTCTTCATTCTCTATTCATCCGGGAAGCATGAAGATGTATAGGGACCTGAAAGAGTACTTCTGGTGGGATGGAATGAAAAGAGATGTTGCTGAATGTGTCTCTCGATGATTGGTTTCTCAGCAAGTTAAAGTTGAGAGACAGAAGTCTAAGGGGATGTTACAACCATTACCCATACCCGAATGAAAATGGGAAAACATCACTATGGACTTTGTCACAAGACTTCCTAAAACATCCAAAGGCTATAATGCTATCTGGGTCATAGTTGATCGTCTTACAAAGTCTTCACACTTCATCGCTATTAGAGAGGATTTCTCTCTGGATCATCTTGCCAGGATATATGTGAAGGAAGTGGTGAGATTTCATGGAGTACCACTTTCTATTATATCTGATCGGGATCCGAGGTTTACCTCAAAGTTCTGGCGAAGTTTTCAGCATACTCTGGATACAGAGTTGAGTTTCAGCGCTGCTTATCATCCTCAAATAGATGGTCAGTCTGAGAGAACAATTCAAACTCTAGAAGATATGTTGAGAGCTTGCTCTATGGATTTGAAAGGTGGTTGGGATCAACACCTACCTTTGGTGGAATTTTCTTATAATAATAGCTTTCACTCCAGTATTCAGATGGCTCCTTATGAAGCTCTCTATGGAAAGAAATGCAGGACTCCAACTTGATGGGATGAAGTTGGGGAAAGAAAGCTATTAGGGCCTGATCTCATTGATGAAATGGAAGAAAAGGCCAGATCTATTCAACAACACATAAGAGCAGCTCGGAGTTGATAGAAAAGTTATGCCGACAATCGAAGAAAAGACCTAGAGTTTGAAGTGGGTGATAAAGTGTTCTTACGAAAATCTCCCTGGAAGAGGGTCATGAGATTTGGAAAGAAGGGGAAGTTGAGCCCTAGATATATCGGTACATTCGAAATACTGGATCGTGTTGGGAAGGTAGCTTACCGATTGGCGCTTCAACCGAATCTCTCTAAAGTTCACGATGTGTTCCATGTGTCTCTCCTGAGAAAGAACATACCTGATCCTTCACATGTACTTAGCTCAGAAGTTGTACCACTGGAGCAAGATCTTTTTTATGAAGAACAACCGATAGAGATTCTGGATCGTAGCGAAAAAGTCCTACGAAACAAGACCACTCGATTGGTGAAAGTTTTATGGAGGAATCACCAATTAGAAGAAGCTACATGGGAGCTTGAAGATATGATAAGGGAGACGTATCCTCATCTGTTTGTTACAAAGTGGCGAATTTCGAGGGAGAAATTCATTTTAAGGGGGGTAGAATGTAACACCCAAGACATTTATGTGAAATATTTTGTTTTTATAAATCATCAAAGTAATCTTTCACTACACACAACACTAGCTTGGCTTACTTTACACGCAACCGCAGCCTTCCTCGATAGCTTGCGTCATACGCAATACCGAGTTTCACTATACAATGATATGCTATTAAAATATTATTAAAACTAGCCGTTATGAATAGTAATAACCACCTTTTGAAATTTTATAAATTTTATTTTTCAAAATGGATCATTTTTGGATTCGGAATATCGAAATTAGGGTGAAATTTTGGTATTTTTCTGAAAACTTTCAATTTTTGATGAATAGTGAAACCACTAAGTGATAGTTAAAAAAACTGAATTCTTCATAAAACTTAATTTTACCGCTTCTGTGGGTGGAATTTCAAAAATCCGAGAGACATGGTTGATGTCAGTAAGTAAAATGTGGTTCAATGAGATGAAAATAATTTTTGGTGAACAATAACTTTTTACTTTTTTTTGCCACGGTTAAAAGTAAATAGGGTAATTAAGGGTAAAAATGATATTATTATTACCCTAACACATGTCCTAATTCTATTGGACAAGTGTAATTCAACCAAAAACAACCTTAGTAATAAAATATGACCATTTAGGCCCACATGGATTAGATTAGGACATTTATTATTAATTTATTTAAAGAAGGGTTAAAATAGTTAAAATCAAAGTTTAATAAGAATATCATTTTTAATATAGGGTTATACATAATATAAAAGCGACTATAAATATTCATTAGAAAGATAAAAAGATTTAATACATAATGATATTTTATTTGTAATTTTTAGACATTATATAATCTAATTTATTTATGACACAAATATGATGCAGTAATTATCTTATTAATGAAATATTTACATATTTGATGTTATAAATACCCAAATAAATGTAATTTCAGACTTTTTATGAATTCCAATAATGTTCTAGGTTAATATGACATGTTAGAATTGATTTAATTAACTTTTTTCAAACTAATCATTCTGTTATAAGTTTCACAAAAATCAATTACTAAATAGTGTCAAAATTGACATAAAATAGTTTTTAAAACAAATATTATATTTGTAATTGTTATTTTATTCCTAAAATCTATGGTTTGGCACAATGACTTAGATAAGGTTATATATATTAATAATAAACAACTTGGGGTTTTTTTGGCTGCTTATAGTAAGTTTATTAACTTTATAGTATAACAACACAAGAAGACACGGTAAAAGTAAAATTATTTAACTTAATGTTAAATCTAAATGATAAGGTTAAAATAGGAACCTAAACTTGTCTAAATTCTATTGGATGAGAGGATTTCAAACCATCCCCACCTTAGTTTCTAAATAAATCAATTTGGAGCTATTTAAAACCGAATTTGACATTATAATAAAATTATAGTTTTAGTTATTTCAAAGGTATCCCTCTCCTCCCTTATAAAAGGGCACCTCCTCCCCCTCTTCCTCACACCACTTTGAGCCTTCAAGCACGGCCAACCCCTGAAAATTTCTCCTCTCCACTTACCTAGAAACATCCTAGAGGTTCTGGTCTTCTTCAAAGACCTATTTTACTACCCTAAAAGGAGGTCTCAAAGAAGCACTTTAAAGAAGAGGAGGTTCAGACACTTACAAAGAAAATCGGACTTAAGGTAAGGGAAATATCAAAATCTCATTTTTATCTGAGATTGTTTATACTTTGGTATTTAATGGGGTGTATTTTATCATTCACATCCATGTTTCCTCAATATTTAATATTATTTCCATCCACCTACAATTGTTTAAATCCAATTTTACCCTTCGGTGAGTTTTTAGTAAAGGATATGAAAGGAATCTTTTGTCGTTTTTCGTACGAGGTACTTTTTGAATTTTCTGACAAAAGTACGAAGAATGTTTTTTTAAATTATATGGCACGAATGGATTTTTAAAACATTAATTCCAAGAAACTACCTTTACAAGTTTTCAAGTTTATTTTTATTCGACTTCTTTTAGTTTAAAATTATATTACATGTTAAGAAAGGAAAATGTTTTTGAAGTAGAAAGGATATTTTCCTCAAGAATGGAGTTCAAGTGTTTTATCAAAATTATTTTCCATATAAGATAATATGGGGTTCTATTTCTATCCCTATTATTACATTGATTTTATTATGTTGTGATGGAATTATTTTTTTGAATTCCTTTTTCTTATATGAATTATTTTATGATATCATGTTGTTTAAAAATCCCATTTTTATTACATGGGTTATGCAATGATGTATGATTTAGGATTTTGTGGAACACAT
This sequence comes from Viscum album, assembly GCA_963277665.1. Classification (NCBI taxonomy): domain Eukaryota; kingdom Viridiplantae; phylum Streptophyta; class Magnoliopsida; order Santalales; family Viscaceae; genus Viscum; species Viscum album. The sequence goes on along the minus strand of OY728158.1, from coordinate 164,843,863 downwards.
AAGAATGGTATAATTATGATATGGGTGGGACCTATATCTCCCTCAAATGCATTGGGTAAATATTTTATATCTCATGAGATAGACATGGCTGGAACGGCGGGTTAAACCGGTTCAGTGATACAGGACTGAAACGAGGTGTGAACTCGGTTCAAAAATGGACTTTGTCCGCTAAGATAGTCTTGGAAATGAGTCTTGAATACTAAGAAATGATTATCTATGATTATGTGTGTATGCCACAAATTTTCATGTTTTATGTTATGATTATTGGGATTACATTTCACTACTATTATTTATCGTATGTTATGAAATTATGATCTCTTTTGTAGGTTAAGATTTCCAAAAGTTATGTTCTTAAGTATATGATGTGACTGATATTTCTTTTGTTTACCCTTACTGAGAATTTGAGCTCACCCTTTTATATGTTTTATTTCCTCAGGTCAGGAAGAAGGTTTTAAAGTAGGATATGCCAAAAAGGGACTCTAGATATGATGAAATAAGTGGGAGGCAAAGTTGATGCCTTATGAACCAGTTGTTTATGTTTCCCAGTTTCTAAAGACTCTATACCTATACGGTCCTTTCCTGGTTTTGTTATATGTTTTAATAAGTGTGCTTCAATTTTTGATGTACTAACAATGTATGTAAAGTATGGGTCGTTATACTTTTCCTTCAGGAGGTTCACAAGGAGGATAAAATTAATAGGTAAAATACAATTTCATTTTCTTTAAATTTCATTAAAATTTATTTTATTTTCTTATCCTATAATCACAAAAAATTATCCAAATAGCATTATAACTACATTATATTTTATATACTTAAACTTTATTATGTATGTGGAATAGTTCATCTTTAATTCTCTTTCCTTTTCTTTTATTCTCGAAATGAAAATATCATTTGTGATAGGTTGATTTTCCTCCACCGTGGTTAATGAATTTTAATATATCAATACCTCTTAAATGAGGGTAATAAAACCATTATAATGGTTTAAAAATATTTTAAAATATATTTTATAACATTTTTTATGTTTTGGAACTAACTTATGTAGATAATATTAAATAATAAAACAAAATGATTTCATTGTGATTGAAAAACCGACAAATTAATCAAAATTATTATCATTATTGTTTTATCTAATGATTAAACCTCATAACATTCAACCATATGATTTATAATACCAATTAAACTTTTTTAAGTTCATTAATAACATAAAATATCAATTCTGGAAAATTATCCACATTTTACATGAACTTCTATTCATGTATACAAGTGAACTGATCCTAAAAACGAATAAAATGAACACTGTTGACTGATGAAATTGAACACTATAACACATAAAAATTCACATAAACTAACTTAATAAAATTATAATGAATAAAATAAATGTATAAGGAATTATGGATTTAGTAATTAATGAATTTAAGTTGATTATCCAGGATATTAAAGAAAAGAATGCATTCAGACAAAAGGTAAGGGGGTTTCTATAACACAATTTTCTTTCTTTGGGTTATTCCTATATATTGACAAATTATAGTGTGGATTGTCATTAATTTTGTTGAAATATAATTAATTTCTTATTAACATTTATTTTTTTGCGATATTCGTGTTTCCAATATTGTTTTATGATAAATGTAATGATTTTTCCAAAAGAACAATTCCTTATAGAAAATAATTATTACTTCTCTTGAGATTATTCCATCCTCACTCAAGATCGATGATTTTTATACAATGTATGTTATTTTTTTATTTTGTTAACCTAAAATTTTATCCATGAATTTATTCATTGTGAAATTTTCATGAAACCCATTTTTTCCATTGGTTATTTATACAAAATATTGATATATGTTCTATGTGGCATACAAGATTATGTAAGTTTTATGATGTTCTGGGTGTGACCAAAATAATATATAACACCAATGAATTGGTTAATATAATGTATCTCATAAGATAATGTGAAATATGCATGAATACGATGATATGGTTTTCACAATGATGATGTTATATTTATGCACAAATGTTATGCATGAATATGATGCTCGTTGTGTTCAAAACTATGTGTAGTAGTTCACCAATAAGAGAATATGTTTCAATTTTAAGAAATTTAATCATTCTTGGAATTTTTCTAATTCTTACTCTCATGGTTATTATGATGATCAATTTCTTATTTTATGATGGTGATGCTGATGTTCACCCATTTTTGACACCTCTTCTTCATCCTATTTTGGGTCTTTTAGTTTACCCCTTCTTTTAATGTATAACCTTAGTTGAATACTTTTACTAAGGAGAACATGAGGGTCAATAGTAATAAAAAATATATGAAATTAAATATTTTTTATGATTTAGTATGTAAATGTTTTGTATGGTTTTGATTTTTCCAAGACAGTATACCTTTCGATCCTGGTTTTGTAACACTATTATATTTGTTATCTTTAAAATGATGTAATATTATTGTAAGAAACAATAGGGTCGCTATATTTGGTACCAGATAATAGTTTAGTTATGTTGGGAATTAGGATTAGGTGTGGATTGACTATATTTATACAAATACATTGTCAACTGTAGAGAAAAAGAGATCACTATTCAAATCCCAAGGCATCCCCTATTTCTATACAAGTGTAAGGAGGATGAAGACTCTTTTTCAGATCCAACATCTCAAGTGTGGATATTATTCCCTTATAAGAAATTATATTTTGATCCAATTATTGAGAAAAAGGAGATAATCATGCTCAAATAAGAAGGATTATTGAGAAGGAATGATTTCCATTATGAGGGACTACACTAATGTGTTCCCTAAGGAATTTCCCAGTCTTCCTCATGACCGAGTTGTTGAGTTATCAATTGAAATTATTCCTGGATCTCTTGTAATATCAGAGACACATTATAGAGTGGGCCCTATTGAGTTGGAGGAACTGAAGAAGCAGTTACATGAAAATCTGGACAATGGTTTTATATGCTCGAGTGTTTCACCATGGGGTGAACCAATCCTATTTTTATAGAAGAAGGTTGGATCAATGAATCTCTACATTGATTATCGGGATCTTAACAAAATAACGACAAAGAAAAAGTATCCACTTCCATGGATAGATGACTTGTTTAATCATTTCTGTTGATCCAAGTATTTATATAAGGAGTAGCTACAGTTTGGATATCACTAATTGAAGGTGAAGAAGGTAGATATTCTCAAGACTACCTTTCATGTAAGGTTTAGACACTATGAGTTTATAGTGATGCCTTTCAAACTCACTAATTATCTATCAATATTCATGGACATAATGAATAGAGTATTTAGATATTACCTTGACAAGTTTCTTGTATTATTTATTGATTATATTATAAAATAATATATGAGAAAGTAGGAACATGAGGAGCCTTTCAATACTATTCAAAATACCTTTTTATTTGAAAATCTATATGAAAATTATAGTAAATGTCAGTTATGTGTGGAGGAATTATCAATTATGGGGAATGTTATCACCAGTAAAGGAATATTTGTGGACCCTTCCAAGACAATTTCAATAAAAGATGGCACTTTCCAACATCTATAACAGATATCCGTAGATTCCTTAGTATATATAGGTATTAGAGGTGATTTTTGAATAATTTATCATGATTTTAAAACCCACTAACTATGATGAATCGAAAGGTAGAAATTTTTTTTTGGACATATGAATATGATGACATGTTCAATGATTTAAAAAAAGAATTATCCCTTACCAATTGTTAAACTGTTGACAAGTGGGGAACTATTTTTTGCATATAGAGATGATTAAAATAAGGTATTAGGCTTTGAAATGATGAAAAACGATAAGGTGATAGCCTATTCATCAAGTAAGTAAAAAATTCATCAGAAAAATATCCAACACATGATCTAGAATTATCAGAATTTATCCTCGTGTTGAAAATCTGACATTATTATCACTACAGGGAGAAGTGTGAAATATATACTGATCATAAGAGACTCAAATATATATTCACACAAAAAGATCTTAATATGTTCCTGAAAAGATTATAAGAGATCACTAAGGATTATGACTAGTCAATCCACTACCATCATGGAATAGAGAATAAAGTGGCAGATGATATAAGTAGAAATGATCCTGCAAAATTATCAATGATGTGAATTGAAAAGCGTCCAATATTTTTAGATTTAAAAATGTTGTAAATGGGAATCATTAAGGAAGAAACAACACAAATCCATTGTAAAATTATTTCTAAAAAATCTCCCATGTTGAAAATAAAGGATGTTCAATGAAATGATGTATAAATTCTAATGAAGGTGGGAGCTATGGGAAATGGGAAATCCTCGGAGTTTAAAACTGATTAGTAGGAAATTGTAAGATTTGGGTAACAACTATGTGTACCATATAATCCAGTGATAAAGAAAGCGTTTTGGAGTAATGAACATTGGTCAAGATTCTCTATTAACCTAGGGTGTACAAAGATGTATGAAGATCTCTGAGAGAACAATTGGTGCGACAATATGATGAAAGAGAAATTTGAATATACATAAAAATGATTAGTATATAAGTAAGTGAAGTCTAAATAAAAAAATTTTAATGGGATGATGTAACCATTACCTATAGCAACATATAAATTGGAAAACATCACCATGGAATTTGTCACTGGGCTTCAAAAGATATACAGAGTAAACAATGCTATATTGTTTGTTATGGATCATCATCGAAATAAATATCACTTTATCCCAATTGGAGAGGAATTATCACAGGATTAACTCACATGGATATACATCAGAGAAGTGGTAAGTCTGTATTAATTACCACTATTTTTTTTAAATTATCATGAACTGAGATTCACTATCATGTTTTGGAAAATTATTCAACTTCCATTAAACACTGAGCTAAACTTCCATCTGACTTACCATCCTCAATCTAATGTCTAATAAAATTGTACTATTCAAACACTAAAAATCATGTTGACAGAATGTTTGGTGGACTTCAAAGGAAGATCATACCAACATGTACCTCTGTCTGAGTTCTCTTACGAAATTAGTTTCCACTCGATCATCCAAATGCCCCTATATGAATCCCATTAAGGGAAAAGATACAAAATACTTGCATGCTAGGATGAAGCTGGTGAATGTAAGCCTCTAGGACCTAAAATGGTCGAAGAAATGGAAGAAATCTTAAAACCTTTTAGCTACACATTAGGGTCACTGATTGTCAATAGAAGAGATATAAAAACAATTTTCAATATGACCTAGAGTTTGAGGTTGGAGACATTTCATTTCTCTGCATATATCTATTGAAGAGGATTGTGTTATTTGGTAAGTAAGGAAAGATAATTCCATGGTACATCATCAACTTCGATATTCCCGACCATGTTGGAGTTGTGTCCTATAGACCGGTGCATTCACCCACCAAGTCTCAAGTACATGATTTCTTCTGTGTATCCCTACCGAGGAAGTACATACCAGATACATTACATCTAATTAATCTAGTGGTAGTATAGTTGTAAAATGATCTCTCATACAAGGAGAATCCAATAAAGATATTAGAACATAGAGATAAATTCCTACGCAATAAGACTACTCACTAGGTCAAATTACTATGGTGAAACCATAAGTATGAAGAGGCAACATATGAATTGGATGAAGTGATGAAAGAGAAGTACCCTCACTTTTTTTCACTATATTATATAAAACAAAAATTCAAGGATGAAATTGAATAAGGGGGGAGAATGTAACAAACCTAAATTTTATGAATGGAAATTCATTTCTTATAATTTTGTAATATAGTATAAACCATAAAAAATACTTTGAGAACACAATGCAAACATGATAAATGAAGAATGAATAATATAATAGTTATTTCTAGAAATTAAGGAATCTATCAAGATGGAATAATAAATAGACCCTTGGAATAGTTATACAACCATTAGGAATAGTGATTCAACTAATAAAATTGTAACCTCATCTATTAAAGTAAAAATTAAATTTATGCATCTCAAAAATGATAATATTATATAATTATATCATGATATAAGAAAATAAATATTTTAATAATTAGTAATTAACTGTTCATATTTTTATAAAACATAAATGTTTATTTATAATTTTTTAATTAATATAGTTAGTTAAAAAAATTTATTTTCATAAAATTGATTCATATATTAGCATTATTTTTTCTTATGATTATAATTTAAACTGCAGATAAGTTAATTAATTTTTTAAAGTGTTATAAAATTAGTTATAATTTTAAAATCAATATTTTCCTGGTAAATGATAATTTCAATTAAAAATAAAATATCTCATATTTATAGAAATATTTTAATAAAATGTAGTTAATTTTTGAATTCTACACATCGAAAAATGTTAATGGTGAATTTTTATCATTTTTATAAAATACTTGAGTTTTCGTGGATAGTAAAATACAAAAATATATGATAAAAGCTAAATACAATAACTTTTTAGTCATTATTGATGTAAGGCTGATGTAAGCCCAAAATATAAAAATCTAATTCATTATTTTAATATATTTAGTTATAAGATTAAAACTATTCACATTATTGAGCCAAAATAATAAACTAATTAATAGGATAATGAAAAAACACCACTCTCCTCCACTATAAAAACCGCCACTCACAACCTCCTCTCGTCACACCTTCCAATCCTGGATTATTTTCCAAGATCTACCTAATATTATTCTTAATTCCCTCCCCCACAACCATTATCCCTTGGTCTCATCAAAATACCAAAACCTTTTCCCTAAGGAGGTTCTCAAGGAGGAGAATATCAAGAGGTAAAATCCTATTTCTTTTTATTTTAATTTATTTTAAATTTAATTTATTTTTTTATCCTCACCTTACCACCAATTATCCAAGGGGAATTTTAACTACAATATATTCTATATTCCAAAATGTTACTTTTTTAATGGAGTGATTCAACTTCTAATCTCTTTTCTTTTCTTTTTATTATAAAATTGAAAATATCATCTTCTGTGTGTCGATTTACCATCACCATGGATGATGTATTTTCATTTTTCACTACCGCCTTCAAGGATGCTCATAAAACCATTAAAATTTTTCAAAAAAATTTAAACATTATTTATAAACTTTTTTATTTTCAATAACTAAATTGTATTCATATAATTAAATAATAAAAAAATGAGTTTTTTGTGATCGAAAAACTGTGAAATTAATACAAATGATTATCATTAATGTTTTATCTAACAATTCATCCACATAACATATAATAAAATGATATATAAGAGAAATTGAACTTATTTGTGTTCATTAATGAACAATAATATCAATTTTTTATAATTATCTCAATATTACATGAACTTCCATTATTGTATTCACGCGAACCGATTATGAAAACCAACAAAATGAACACTCCAGAACAGTGAAAATGAACACTATAAAACATCAAAATGGCCATAAAATACTAAATAAAATTATAATGAATAAAATAAATGAATAATAGGTTATGGATCTATTAATTAATGAATCTAATTTTATTAACTAGGATACTAAATCAAATAAATCATTCATACATAAGATATGAGGATTTCCTTAACCCAATTTCCTTTCTTTTTGTTATTCCTATTTTATGAAAAAATTTAGTTTCAATGATTTTTTATATTCTCATTACAAATTTTTTTTTATTAAATTTTATTTTCTACGATACGTATTCTTCAGATGATATTTTATAAAAAATTAAAATATTTTTCTGAAAGAACACTACCTTCTAAAAACACATCTTTTACTTCTATTAAGATTTATTCTTGTTCACTCAATATTGATGATTATTATAGAAACTATTTTATTTCATTTTTATTATGGTAACCCAAAATTTTATCCATGAATGTATTCTTTATTAAATTATCATGAAACCCATTTTATTTTCCATGGTCTATTTTATTGAAAATATTGTTATACATCTTTTGTGGAATGCATGATTATGTACATTTTATGATATCACAAGTGAAAAAATATTATATAGACCTCAAATGCATTGGGTAATGTGATGTATCTAATGAAATAATTTTCAATATGCATGAAAATGATTCTATATTTTTTTATAATGATGAATTTATGATTATGAACATATGTTATGCGTGAACATGATGCTGTATTTGTTCATAGTTGTGTGTGGTAGTTCACCCCTAAGACAAGATATTTCATTTTTAAGCACTTACTCATTCTATGACTTTATCTAATTATTAATATCATTATTATGATGATGATACATTACTCATGTTATAATGATGATTTTTATGCTCACCCATGTTTCATGTCTCTCATTCATCCTATTATGCGGATTTTAGCTCACCCATTCTTTTTCATATATATACTTAGATGAAAAATTAAACTAAGGAGAACAGAAGGAACAATAAGAATCTAGAGAAGAAGAAATTAAATAATTTTTATGATTTATTATGTAATGTTTTTTATGGTTTTAATTTTTCCAAAAAAATAATCCTTTGGATCCTGGCTTTGTAGCACTATTATATTTTTTTATCTGCAATATAATATTCTAGTTATGCAAGAAAAAGAAGGGCCATGATAAATAATGTGAAAAATAGTCATAAAATAACCTAATTAAAAATAATTTGAATATAATTTCATATGGACGAATAAAAAAATCTAAAAAGTAAATACTAAGAGACAATGAAGCTATTATTCGAGAGTGAATCTACCAATAATAATGGACCATAACATTCCAAGAGGGTAATATCTATCTCATTCTACAAAACCATTATTAAAATATGTAAACATTGTATATAGGAGTATGGGTGAAAAAAAAACTATTTATAGTAGGTTAACTTCTAAGAATCTATCATTAAAATATAGTAAAAGTATATTAAATATTAAGTGAATAAATAATGAAACTGTCTCATATCCTATATAGGGTACACTATAAATATATCTCACCAGAGGATCAGTATGTTAGTCTATATATAATATACATATAGTAAACCCTGAAAATATATCAAAGGTGGTACCCCACAAATACTTACCATTCATATAGTTTTCTTCACGTCCTAATAAAATATATATTGTACGTTCCACCCCATCACATATCCACATACTATAACTAGATATTTTATCTACATCTAAAACCCACATACCACATCCATATAACATAACCACATTCCACAAATTCTTTCCATAATCAAGTCCACCACATTATAACTATTTTACCACTATAATAAATCTATATTATGAGTGGAAGGGAGAGTGGGATAACACAAGTAAAAAACCATCAATATCACCAATATCTTAGATAGTGGGGGATCACACAATATCCCAAACCTTATATGGGCATCACTAAGGTAAATATACATAGGTGGATGTGTATAAAAAATAATAAAATGTATAATAAAATATAATATGTTACAATATCCCATCCTTTGTTTGACTTCATATACCATACCTATAGATCTATCCCATCAAAATATAACCACTAATACACAACTACCACTACCACCTTAAAACAAAACATAATACTACACATCATCTACATAATTAATCAAAAATAATAAATTCCACCTCTTTTTTATTTATCAATCATAGTACTATTATTTATTCATTTTTAGAAATTAAATTCAATAAATATTAATTTAATTCATGGTATAAATTCAATTATATTTCCCCAACAACCAACTTCCACTAAACATAAGAAAAACTAATATGATAAACCCCATCAACAACATTCACACATTTCTATCGCCTGGATAATTTTTATCCAATTCCATATTAGTTAATATTAAATATATTATGTTTACATCATCCTCAAATAAATGAATTTCACAAAAAAAATATTTCATTTTATTAACCATATATACAAATAATCATTTCTCATGTATTTAATCTATTCCATTAATCAATCCTCTTTTATCATATTTACATATTATATTATACACTAATTTCCATATTAAATAATTATAACAACATTTCATTTATACATTACATGGACAATCGATCAATCACATTATTATGTAAATCAACCATACTCTTACAATTATCAATTACCATATCAATATTTTTATTTCATGATCAATAAAAAACTTTCCTCATAATATACCATCTCTTTTGAGTAGTGATGTTATAACATTACAAATAATTTATAATATAGTTTCTATTAAAAAATACTTATAGATAATTTCAAATATAATTTTTAACAATATAAAATCTATCATCTTATCATATCATTAATTAATGCACACTAAAATCATATTTCATTTACCATATCCATTTCAATTCTTCCATACTAACATCATCTATTTCACCATGTTCACTATTCAAAAAAAAATATCGATGAAAAAATATTATCACTCACTCAATGAAACTTCTACTATATTCTAATACAATTTTATAATAATGATAAATATTATAAAACTTATATATAAATATAAATATCAATAGATATATATGTAATTAGAAACACATATAGTTATATTTATATATATATATTATACACCCACACCTTTATATCCCAACCATATTTCCAATATAATCTATATGAAAAAATTAATCCCATCCATCTTCTCAGTTTAAAATAAAACATGGTAAATCCATGTTAACTATAATTAAAGATTGAATGTTTCCAAATAACCGTCCTTAATAGAATATTGAATCGTTACACCAAAAATGGATGAAACTAAACCTCCAGACAACCACATTAACTCAATGATTCTTTAATGAACCTAAACAATATCAACACCGTATTAATTATATAATATAAATATATATCATAAATTTATTTTGTCACATGAGATAAAATAATAAGAGTTGATAATGGATGAAGGGAATTTTTTTAGGAGATTACTGTAGATCAATAGTGTTCGATTCCAAGTTGTTGGGAACTCAATGATCCTCTAAAAGAACTCAATATTGGAATACTCATGTTCCTAGTTTTAAAAGAGAGATGATTAAACTAAATGATACAAATTGTGGAAACCATGTTTATATTTAAATTCAAGCGATAAAAAACATTGAATTTTTAACCTAAATGATTATGTTTTGTATCCCCATCATTGATGATTATAAAATCATGATAACTTAAATGTGAGATTATAAAATATATTTATATACTTTAATACAAAATACATGAATTTGAAAAAAAATGATGTGTTTTTTAAAAAATTATGTATTTTAACCATGGAATTATTAAAAACATGATACAACCATGATGGAATTATCTATTAAACACACTATATTAAACCACTACATCAACCACAACAAAATTTCACGACTAATTTTAGATAGAATCACAAAAAAAAATACTCCCATAAAAATGCTATAAAAATACGTAGTTAAGCAAAAGAATGTTTATTTATTAAAAATTATGTAGTTGAATCTTAAAATTGAAAACCTAAACTCCAACATTACTCCTTGATAACCATATATTTTAAACCATAAAGAGAAGTAAAACCATATCAAATGACAAAACCTTGATGTTTTATAACATCACCACAACATGGTTTCTACAACACTTAAATTTTTATCTTGCATACACAATTCACCCTTAACCTTTCTTGGATCTTATCTAATACCTCAAAATCACAATGTAACATACAAGTAAAACTTAGGAATCTATAATTAAAATCCATTGTTTTATTTTAAATATATTAATAAAATAATTTTAATATTAATTTTACTAATAAATAATATTTATAATAATATAAATTTATAGGTAATGTTATATTTAACCCTAAATAGAATAATTATAAAAATATATAAAAGGTATTTATAGATTTAAAATAATATAAAATATATTTGGGACTAAAATGACCATGGAAGGAAGAATGTTAAAATAATTGAAGAACAAAAAGGGAATTATTATTCAAAGTTTATAAATAATGAAATTATAATTATGAAATATATATCATGCTAGTATATTGATTAATTATATTTATAAATGATATAAAAATAAATAAAATAAATGTGGTTATATTTTTGGATATTACCACTTATTTGGAATTATTAATTTTCTTGATGATTATTTCTTTCGAGACTTGAGAAATTTGAGACTAGAACCACCGAAGAACACATAAAAGGAATGTTATATTATATTTTGTACTTTTTTGGAAAAATAATTAATATTTTATGTGAGGAATAATGTTTTCAAATAAATGTATATATAGGTAACTGAAAAATGAATTTTTTATCAAATAAGTGAAAAATATTATTTTTTATCTAAACTATGATAATATTGTTTATTTTTAGTAGGGTGAGTATTTTTTAAAGTATATTTGTTTTATTTTTAAATAAATAAAAATAATAAAATCATATTTTTAATAAGGAAAATATGAGAAGGAATCATAAATAGTTCTTAATTAAAAAATGTTATTTATGTATTTGAAAATAGAAAAATGTATCTTGAATTTAGTATAGTACCTATAAATTACTACTTTAAAATTTAAAATATATTCTAATTTATGATAATTATATTCCCAATTATTATTAACATATTTTTATAACATAATGTTCCAATACATTATACCATATATATATACAATATTTTATTATTCAATGTGAAATTTTAATGTTTCCATAATTTACCAATATCGGAACATTACATAATTTTCAATTCATGGTTTTGAATTTGGAAAATGTTTTTTATAATAAATTTCATATAATTTTTAATTTAAATTGATAAATTGAACATAAAAACTGAAATTTCACTAAAGAAAAAGAAACATGATATAAAAAATTATATCATTATACATTTCTCACTTCACATGAATTAAATTATTATATTAATTAATTTGAATATTAATTAATGATATCTTGTACATATATAATCATATCATATTCATTTTTCACATTAATTAGAAAAATTACCCGAACATTTACCCATAATGGTCACTCATAATATTAAATGTATTATTTTAGTAGTTAGGTTATAGTTATAATATAAATTGGAATATAATATAAATTTTTTTATTAGATAATTAGGTTGTAGGTCAGATTCTCATAGTCTTGATGGATGGGTGATCTTGAATGATTGGTTTTAGATTGAATAAATAGGGATTTGGAAAAAATTTATAGTGAATTATGTGATTTTTGGGGGAGTGTTTTTAGTAAAAGAACTTGGTTGGAGATTCTAGGTGTTGGTGGTGGAAAAAGGAGGTTGTGTGGTTATAGTAATCCATAGAAAACATAGTATCAAACCACTAGATGCCTGGTGGAGTGGGATGAGGGACATTTCTTATACTTGGGGCCACCTGGTTGCTAGTGTAACTCATGGGTAACAGGTAGGGCTATAAATGAGATCGACTAATCATGAGATACTCGAGCTTGTCTCGACCTATACTTGAACTCATCTTGTTGTTTTTCGAGTCGAGATCATGTTTTGGCTACTAGATTTGTAACTCAAGTCAAGTTAGAGTATTATAAAAATAATAACTGAGTATCACATGATCCTAATAGAGCATTTAGTTTTTTAATATATATTTTTATTTAATATATATGTATCTAATTTTGAGCTCGATCTTTCAATATTGAGTATAAATTTGAGTTTCATGTCAAAGTAGAGCAATATTTTTTATTTATGATTTTGAAAAAGAATCTTAATCGAACCAGGCCGAGCTTAATCGAGGGATTGATCAAACCCAATTTAAGCTTGAGCTCGAGATTGAGCAAGGAAATTAATACTCAGTACAGAAACGATCAAATAATCAACACCAAGTTCAAGTAGTGATCTCAAACTCAAGTACTTAGATTCTCGACACATCTTCACTCGATTATACCCCTAGTAATTCCTCTCACATGCATGTTTACTATACAATCAATGCTAGTATCCAAATAAGGGGATACTGGATATAGGACTCTAGCCATCACCATATCACTCCCCTAATTATGGTATCATTTTGGGGTGGGGTTTGTGACAATATCATTTTAATACAAAGAAGATACATTTCTCATAAAACTATTTTATGTGAAAAATGTATTTCTCTTTAAATAAATTAAAATAATCACTATTTATGGCTAATTTAAAAGAAAATTTTTGATTATATATTCATTTAAATGAACTGACATTAATTTAATGATCATTACTAGGAACATATTTATATTATGTTCATTTTTTACATGAAAAATGAATTTAGTCTGAAAATTATTTTCATCACGTTTTATGGATTTATTTTTAAATTAATGTTTTCTATGTATAGAAATTGAATTTGATAAAATGGTTTAAATATTTTAAAATATAATTATAAATTTTTTTAAATAGGACAATTTCAATTTTTTTCACAATGAATACAAACTGAGGTAATAATTCATTATTACGGTAAATGTTAAAAGGATCAAAAAGGTGTTAAACTAAAGATATAAGTGTTTAAATAGCCAAAACAATTATCTAAATCGTTTTGGTTAAATGGATTTCAACCCTATATCATATCATCTTTAAAATTTATCCAATATGGATACAATTTTTAATGAATGTGACCTCATATTATTTTAAATTTTAGAATAATTACAATTGTTCCACTGACATACAAAAGGGAACATATTCTCCTCTCTTCTCCACACATTAGTGAGCCTCCTAGGTCAAACAAATCAACCTCATCTCTTATAAAATTTCATATCCACATTATATAGGTGTTTTTATTCATAAATTACAAGAAAGGGTCTTTAAATATAAATCCAAAGTCGTTTTCTCAAAGAAGATTACATTAATAGTGCATCAAAAGAAATTCAAGACCTAATGAAAGGGTTTATATCCCAATATCATATTTTAGGGATTGTATATGTTATTTTTCTATTAAGGGAAATTATAACATCTTTAAATTTTAAAACCTATCAATTTTCCTCTCCTCTTTGTTTTGGGGTTTTCATGTTTTCCTTATATATTCCATTCTTTAGTACATAAAATGATAAAGAGAATGTATGTAATAAAATCCATCATTATTTCTTATTTTGGGGTCAGTAATATTTCTATTTTGTATCCATGTTCTTCATATAAATTAATATACGTTTTTATATGATTATGTTTTTGAGAAAAACTATTTTTTCCACCTTTTAATTTTTTTTACAAATGATTAGACGAAATATTTTCAATTTTTTTTCAAATAACTGACTTTGGACATTTTACATAAATTTAAAAAGAATTTTTTCTTTTAATCTAAACAAAATGAATGGATTTTTATTCATTCATTTCCTTTATTCACCAATAATTTGATTTTGAATTTTTCAAAGGTTTTATAAAGAAAATACTATTCCCATTATTCTAGTAATTTTTGTTTTTTAAGGTTTCCAAAAGAAAATGGATGTTTTATCTTTATTTTAAAATCCTATTTTAAGTTATTTCACAAAATATATTTTTAATCTATGTAAAAAAAGTTACGGTTTTTTATTCTTTTTTAGGGATATAATCTTATGATAACATCTAATTTCTTTCTCAGTATATATTATGATGATTTTAAATAAAATTTATATGAATCTCATTTCTTTCCCACGGATTAAATAAGCGATGATGAAATCATGAATGTTTCCATGTTTTATGTGGCGACCATATGTATAAAATATCATTATGATATTATTATGTCTATTATGTCCATCAAGTTCTTTGGGTAATGTGATATATATATCTCATGTGATATTGATGATAATAATGGGAATAACTATGTTTAGGTTCATATCTTGATGCATGAGTATGATTATTGTATGGTATTCTCACAATATTATGCATAGACATGATTGTGGATTTATATGTTCACAAGATAATTATTTCATATTATTATGATACTAGAATCCTTTTTTTTGAATCATGAAAGTTGATTAATGTTATGATTTCTTTATTAATCACACTTCTATAGAAACCCTGATTTTGGTGCTAAGATCTATAATTTTTGAGTTATAAATATTTTATAATGAGATTATGTACTTGATTATGTTATAATACCCTAATGATTATCTTCTTATCAATTAGGATTGATATCCTCCATGTTTGACCCTACAAAGTATTTGAGATCACCTTTTTTTATGGTTCCCTTCCCCATGTTGAAGAGGAAGTCACTAATTATGATAAGTCTAGAAGGGTACTATACATGAAGAATGTTTATGGTACACATTGAAGATTGTTCAAAAAGAATTTTATTATGTATCTAGTCTATAGAGACACTAAAAATTACATTAAAAGGGTGATTATAATTAAAAAATATATTCAGTATTTATCTAATATTTTGTAATATTTATATATGTAACGGTGATATAGACTCAATTGGAATCATTTTGGGGTTTAATTATTTTTGGAGATTATTTTATATGGATAGAACCTATGACTACCAATGATAAACCAAAATGTGATATAGGAAGAACCCTGAGTTTAATAGGTTGATAAAAAAGATCTTATGAATTTGGACATATTGTGATTGATTTTATTATGAATAATTACCTCGATTACTATTTCTCAGTACTTATGTTAGATATTTTTGGTTTTAGCCGATTGCTAGAATCAAAAGGAATCAGGATTGAAATGAATTTGACAATAAATGAAATTCCATCCTCATGAGAAATCAAATAGAAGAGTTATTATGAAATATATATTGCATATGATCACTCAGATCTATCAATCTATGAGATATAAAATAAACTATGTTGAGCTTATGAATTTAACAAGGATGGAGAATCATTCAATTTAGTCTTTTATGTGAAAATGTCCGCCCTTATTATATGTGTCTTTTTATCCAATAGTTTCATAAAAATTGATCAATGTGATGGAAAGTAGTTTTTTTTATTTTTCTTTTCTTAGACTATGAGAATTTTTTTTGGCTATGTATTATTTGGAAGGTGAATCAAATCAGTGGTAGGCTCTCAAAAATAATATATGTAATGAGAAATAAATTAACTATATATAATGGGATGAGTTTAAGAGTGTGTTTCTTAATAATTATTTCCCTATAACTATTTATACTAATATTTAGAGGAACATTCTGGAGCTAAAACGGGAGAACGATGAATACATTATTACCTATGAAGCCATATTTACAAGACATTCAAGGTATGATTGTTTTTATATCATAGAACATGTGAGAAAAATAGATCAATTATTTTGCATCCTAAAACTGAGTATTTGAAAGGAATGTTCTATAAGATCATTTTATATCTATGAAGAAATCATTCAATGTCCTATGAATATATAAATACAGAGTGGTAAATCCAATTACTCTTCTGGTTTTAGTGATAAAAAGAGAAAAATAGAACTTCATAGAAACTTAAATTGTAAATCCCATGAGTGAAAGAAACTTGAAACACATATATTCCATAAATGTGGGTGAAAGCACATAAGAATTTTTTTAAAGGAACTGATAAATTCTTCAAGTGTGGATGTTTTGGTTATCTAGCTAATGATTATTGATAAGGGATGAAGAGTTCAGTAAATGAAACATAGGGGAAGAAGGATTAAAACACTAAAGTACAATTCTTCTGATACAAAAAGATTGGGAATTATATGAATGAATTAAATAATTTAGTATATAATGAGGTTTGTTGGCCACTTCAAACCCTTAAAAAGGATAAGGAGAAGGAATTTTCTATCAAAACTGAAGTGGGTCAGGATATTGATGTAGATAAAGGTACATTTATCATGAAATCTAGAATAGAAAATGTGTTATTTTATTCTAATCCTACCCACTATTTTATATTTATATAATTTCTTAAGGGTATCATATCACCACTTGAACAACAAGACATTGAATTATTGATGAAAACTGTTAATGGTACAATGATTGTGTATGAAGTTTATAACTCACCTCTCATGATTTTTTTTGAAATGTTCTTCTTGAAATGTCATTATTCTTCCTAAAGTCTAATTTTATGTGATTTATGGAATGGATTTTCTATCTTGGTATAGATCATGTGCAATTGATTTAGATGGGAAGGCAGCTTTGATATCTCAAATAAACATATGATCATGTATCAGTTCAAGGATGAGTATGAAACTCCAATGAAAATTATTTCCATTATATGGATCTTAATACATATTCATGAAGGTAATTTATCTTAAATGGTTTGGGAGACACTCAAAATTGAGGAAACACGTATTTTTTAGGAATATATTGACATATTTATTGAAATATTGTCTAGTATTTATCCAAATTATGAATTTGAGTTCTCAATATAACTCATACCAAGCGGTACACCTATTTCAAAGACTCTTTAAAGAATAGATTTGGTTGAATTAGAGGCACTGAAGAAGAAACTCTTAGATAATCTAGATAAGAGATTTGTATTCCCTATTAATTCACCATGGACTGAACCTATTAAATTTTATTAATAAGAAATATGGTTTAATGTGATTATTCCTTTATTATCATGATCATATAAATATCACTATAAATAGAATGTACCCCTACCACACATTAATGACCTACTTAACTATGAGGATCTAAATATTTCTCCAAGATAACCATTAATGCTGGATATATTCAATTTTGGTTCAAAATAGAGGATATACCCAATGTATCATTACATAAATTATATGTGAGGTAAAAATTTATAATAATGTCATTTAGAATTACTAATTATACCACTACATTCATGGGTCTAATTAACAAAGTATTTAGAGATAACATCACCAAATTTCTTATAGTCATTATAGATGATATTATTATGTATTCTAAGAGAAACAAATACCATGAAGATAACCTGATGATTCTGTTAAAGAACTTTATAAAGGATAGGTAGTGTGAAAATTTTATAAAATATGACTTATAAATGTAGAAATATCATTCTTGTTTCATGTAATATTAAATAAATGTATATATATTTATCATACAAAGATAGAGGTTATTAAAAAATGGACTATAATGACCACTCTGATTGAGATCTAAAGTTTTCTATGGTTTTATTTATATTAACAAAGTATTATGAGTAATTTATCATGTTTATAAATTCTACTCATTATGTTAAGTTTAAAGGGATTTAATTTTTTTTGATAGAGGAATGTGAAGAAAATTTTAAAGAGGTAAAAAGTAGAGATGTTTCCAAATCTATACTCACATTACCTTGTAGTAGAGAATGTTTTGTGATCCACAATAAAGTATCAAATAAGGTATTGGGTTGTGTCATTATTTAGAATATCATTTTGGTGGATTATGCCTCACACTAATTGAAATTTCAAGATAAAAATTACTCGATGCATGATTTGGAGTTATTTGCGGTAATATGTCCTTTGAATAATAGAGGTATACCTTTATGGTGAAAGGTGTTGTATATATATATATATATATGATTAAAATAAAAGATTAATGTATATATTCATAGTGAAGGAGTTAAAAATTTTCCAAATGAGATGGTTAGAGCTTATTATAGATTACGACTAATCGATACATTACCACCTTGTGAAGGTGAACAAGGTGGTTGGTGCTTTGAGTTGGAAGCATTATTTAAATTTACCTATAAAATATATTGAAAAAATATAATACTCATGGAATTTAAAATTATTGATCTAATAATTATATGGAATGGGAATAAATCTTATCTTTCATAAATGGCTTCTCAACAATCCATCTATGTGAGGATTAAGGATGCCTATATGGAAGATAAAGTTCTCTAAAATAATGTATGGAAAATTAAATATTTCTACTTTCAAAATGACAGAATGAAAATATTTAGAACATGAATATGTGCTTTCTAAATATTATAATTGAATAATGAGATATTATATGAAGCACCTAACTCATCATTTTTATTAATCCTTGAATTTCAAAAATGTTACTAAATATCCAGAATCAATTCTAGTGAAACAACATGAAAATGGATATTAAAAATTATGTATCTTGATTCCTAGTGTGAAAAAAATTTTATATGGAGAGGAATAATTATAATGGGGTGATGAAACCAAAGCCTATTCTTGACTGGAAATGGGAAAACATCCCCAAGGACTCTATAATAAGACTTCATAATAAATCAAAAGGCTATAATTTTATTTCGGTTATTTTTTGTCACTAAATATGTTAGCATGTTTTATTTTTATCAGATAATATTTAACACTTGATCATATTTAAAAGTTATATATTTAATAATTGGTATGATTTAATAGAGTTCAACTTTCAATTGTATCTGATTGCGATTTTAGGGTTACCTCAATGTTCTAGAGAAGTATTTAATATCAACTAAATATAGTGGTTGGATTTTGTACTTCATATCATCCTCAGACAGATGGTTAGTATGAGAGGACCATTAAAACCCTATAAGTTATGTTGAGATATCATTTTACATATTTAAAAGGAGGTTAGGATCAATACTTTCCTCTAGTTTATTTTTTTTACAACAATAGCTTTCACTCAATAATTCATATGGATCCTTAGGAAGACCTATATGAAAATAAATGTATAATTCAATGAGATATTGAGTTAAAAGTGGGTGATAAGGTATTTCTATGAATATATCATTATAATAGTTTTATTTTATTTGTAAAAAATGGGAAATTTATCCATACATACATTTTTCCATAAAATATTCTTTTTTTATTTTTGGGCGGTAGCTTATCACTTGGTGCTTCTACTAAACCTTTCTTAAGTTCACGATTTGTTCCATGAATCTCTCTTAAGAAATTAAATACGTAATCATTAAAATATATGAATATAAAAGTTATTACCAATAGATTATGATATCTCTTATGAGGAACAACTTGTGGAAATATTGGATCGTAGAGATAAAGTGTTATGGAACAAGAAAACTCAGCTACTTAAAGTTTTATGGAAGAATCATAAATTTAAGGAAGCTACATGGTAACAATAATATGTAATGAGGTAGATGTATCCCCATTTGTTTTTATCCATGTAATGGAATATTACGGTCGAAATTCATTTTAATGGGGTATAATTTATCAACCCACGATTTTGGAATATATTTTCTATTTATAATAAATTTAATGTCTTCAATAGTTTACTTTATAAGAAACAATAAACTTAAACAAATCATGATTGAAATATTACATTGTATATTATCTAACCATTATATTGGTGGGTATTAATATGATTAACCTAATTATGAAATATATGAAAAATATAGGTCTTTATTATATATTTATTTAAAAATTCCAAAGAAAATGAGTTCTCAATTTGAAATATCAAGAATAAATTTATTTAATGTTAATGTATATTATTCTCAAAATATTTTATTTTTATATAAATTATATATCATGATCAATAATTGAATTTTATTTTGATGAAATATTTCTGTAATTAATGATAATAAATCATAAATTGGTTATCAATTTTATTGAAATTAATACAAAATCAATTTAAGATAATGAGGGAAATTTATCAGAAAACTATTTTTATTTGAAAAATTCATTTCTATTTTAATAAATTAAATTAATAAATATTGTTGATTTATTTTAATTAAAATTTTAAATCTTATATTCAATTAAATAAATTGATATTAATTTAGTAAATATTAAAATTAAAATAGTTATAGTAACTTTATTTTATGTTTAAAAGTGCATTTTTTTCTAAAAATTGTTTCAATCAGGTTTTATGAGTTTATTTTTAAATTTACATTAACCACTTAGAGGAATTGAACTTAATAAAATGGTTTATATATTTGAAATTATAATTTTCTTAATTTGAAAATAGTTAAATTTGATTTTTTTTGTAATTAATAGTAAGCAAGGTAAAACAAATTAATACGATAACCGCAAAAATGTTAATGAGGGTTTGAACTAAATCGATAAGGGTTAAAATAACCTTAAAACATGCCTAAATCCTATTAATTAAATTTATTTTGACCCTATATAATCCCATAATCTATATTTATCCAATTGGATGGCAATTTAACATGAAATTAACATTATATTATTTTAAGGTTTATAATAACTCCATGTGTTATGCTCTCCTAATCAATAAAAGGGAACCTTGTCCTATATCTTCTTCACACATTCCTACACCACTTAGATCAATCAAAACCTTCTTAAATATCTTATCAAATTAAATATAAGTGTTTTAAAGGTTCTAGTCTTATTATAATACTATCCCAAGTGTCCTTGAAGATATATCCAAAAAATGTTTCTAAAAGAAGATACAGTTCAGAGATTTTTTGAAGAAAATCAAGACTAGAGGTAAGGGTTTATGTTACAATCTCATTTATTTTTAGGATTTCCCATGTTAAATTTTTATTCAGTAAAATTATATGATCCTTTTATTTTAAAACCCATAAATTTTCTTCTCCCCTATTTATTTCTATGATTTCAATATTTTCCTTACAGTTTCATCTCTTCTGTATATAAAATGATCAAGAACTAGTTTTTATGAAAAGAAAATATGATTTCTTATATTTTGGGAGGGAATCGTTATCCTCCCGGTCCATGTTATTAAAAAAAATTATTTAATTTTTTATTAAGATAAAATGTTTGATAAGGGTTATTTTTACAACATTGTAATTATTTTTAAATGATTAAATAGAATTTTTTCAAATGTTTTTCATACGACTCACCATTGACTTTTTACAAAAGTGCAAAAAGAATGTTCTTGTTTAACTAAAATTACATGAAAATATTATCCTAATATAATTCTCATTATTCATAAGAAATATTTCTTTAAAAGTTACAAAGTTTTTATAACGGAATTATTATTCCCATTTTTCTCATATTTTTAGTTTTTAAAAGTTAACTGTATAAAGGTGATGTTTTGTATTGATTTTCAAAGAGTATTGTAAATGATTTTATAAAACAGATATTTTATTTTTGTGAACATATTTTAAGTATTTTTATTATTCCATACAGATATGATCTTATAATACCATACAATTTCTTTATCGGGATGGATTATGATGTGGTTTTAAGCAAATTGTTGTGGAACTCTTTTATTTCCCACATGTTTAATATATTATTACAGAATCATGATTTTTTGAATGTTTTCAATGGAATGAATATAAATTTATTATCATTATTTGATTATTAGATTTTTATATCCCTCCATTTCATTGGGTAATATGACATAGATATTTTATGAGATAATAATGATGAGAAAAGACATGTTTGTAAATAACTGTATTGACATATTGATGTGTGAGTTTGATTTCTCTTAGGTATGATCACAAGATTATTTATGGATATTATTTTGAATAATTATTTTCACAAGATTATTATTTATTAGTATTATGGTTCCAAATTCCTTTATTATGAATTGGGAATGATGATTTGTTCTTTGGCACCCTTATTAGTCATGCTTCAAGATATAACATGATTTTGCTGCTATGAACTAATATTTTCTATGTATGAGTCTTTTATATTTATATCACACACTTTATTATGTTATCAAAACACTATGTATATCTTATTCTCACTTATGATTGATATATACCATATTTTCTCATATAGATAATCGGATCCCACCACATTCCTATGTTTCCCTTAATTGGGTTATAAATTAATGTGATAAGTATTATAAGTCTAGAAGGGTACTATATGTGAATAATTTTTATAAGAGATGTTGAATATTATTTATAAATAATTTTATTATTTATAAATTCTCTAATGTCACTAATCCTTTATTGTTTCTGTCTGTCTATTGGTGTGACAAGTAATGAATATTCATATAAAATTATGTAACATTTATTTATGTACAACTCGGGTCACCACATTTCAAGGTTCCCATGCTACTTAATTCTCATAATTAATCTCATCTCCTTTATTTCAAAATATACTATTTTAGTTAACGATGCTATTTTATTTCAATAAAAAGGTTAGAAACAACAATATATAACATAATGAAGAGATTTAGAAAACATAGGAACAACACTACCCATTCATTATTTTTAATCTTCTTTAATTTTATCTTATATAAGTTAATAACAACAATGAAAAATCAAAACAAAAACAAAAATTACAACACAATAAGATAGTGAGTGTTGAATCCTTTTCTTCAAGATATGTTTTACGTGATACACCAATATCAGAAGATAGAAAATAATGGTAGTTTCGGATGTGTATAGGAAGGGATCAAGATGATTGAAAAATTCCCACAAGATTGAAATGGAGGAACGTGGATCAGTAATACCTAAAGAATAATAGGTATTACTCAAATGATAAAGAATCTATAATTTAAAAGATAAAAAATAGTATTTTCTGATATTTCCTGAATACTATTCATACCCCCATATTTTATTTCATTTTAATTAGTTTCCATTTAACTCACATCACACAACCCAATTAAAAATCCTATAATTTATGAAGTCAAATATTTAATTAAATAATTACATAAAATATTTAAAACAATTAATTTTTATTTAAAAATAATTTAAATATCATAAAAGTGATTTTTGTGTAGGAACTTGTAAGAAAAATTAGATTCCTTACTAGAACCGGCTACCCTAACCTGACCTATATATAAAACATAAGGGTAAGTGGGAATTCCCTGACATAGCTTCGAATTTATGAACCCTACATAAGAAATAACTACTCTAATGTGAAGAGGAAATACCTTTACATTACTCTTGAAATAAGGGTTGACCCTTACACATCTATAGAAAACGGGATTACCTTTACACCAGATATGAAGGACCTTTATGTAGACTTAATAAAACTTGGATTATTCTTAAGTAGTATCTAAAACATGGATTGCCTATAAGTTGGTGGGATACTACACTTAAACAAACTAAAAAACCACCCATGAATTCCACCACTCTATGGTTTATGACATGGTGGTATTTCCTTTTTCATATTGACCTACTATGCCAAAGACCATGGCGTACATACCCCCACTAATCATTTCACCCATGGATCATGTGATCAGCCACACCATTCCCTCGCATGTCGATGTGGCCAACTGCTTTTATGTATTCCTTTTTCCGTTTTACACAGGTTTGCTCTCTCAGAAAGAAACTTATAAAATAGCATCTATAGCCATTTTACTCCCCATGGTGCTCCCAACACCTTAAAAGTGCTTCAAAATACCCCCCCCCCCCAATTCTCATAAACACATAAAATACAAAGGGAGTAGTTTGTAAATATTGTTCCCTACATTACATATATCTCAAACTACTCTTGTCCATAAGAATTAAAATAAAAACTAGAAATAAAATAGAAAGGGGTTTTAATAACCACCTTATGAGATAACTTTAAGAAACTTCACTATAAACAAAACATGTCCACTATTTATAAAGATGGGGAACTTAAAACACATGAGAAAATCTAAAATATCATAATCTTGGGGAATATACCTCTAAAACATGATTGATTCTACCAAAAAACACAAGGAAAAAAAGGCCATTGGTACAAGTATTTAACTTTGACAATAGATGTTCTATAGAATTCACATAAATAATCACTACAACCCAACCAAAAAATTATATCAATTACCTTTTTATAATTCCTTTCACACAAAATAGTTGTGGATAGTAATAATTTCATCTCCCAAATTAATAGTCATAGGAAAATTATTTCATTTTCAAAATTAAATGTTTATCCTTTAATGAAATGTGATCCCAAAGGTCTATAGAAAATAAAAACACACAATCACATCAACATGAAACTTCATAGAAAGAAATAAATTCACACTAATTCCATGAAAATGGCATATAATATTGGGGAAATTATTTTATTTAAGTAAAAACATGTTATCTTACTTTTAGCATGATTATTTATTGTTTAGAAAATATATCTTCAAAAAACATAGTAAAACATCAAGGAAATCACTAACTAAATAGTAAATAATTGTTAATTCATAATTTATTTAAATCTATTTGGAGGAATCATCATGAAAATCACCACAAAAATTTTATTTAGGTAGGTTATAAAATAAAATCTACATATTCTTTATCTTAATATTTCATGATTTTCAATGCTAAAATTAAACATTATTTAATCACTATAACACATAAGTAGTGATATTTTAGATTTAAAATAAAAATACACAATAATTACATTCTTTATTCACCATGTCATTCTCAACTACGATTCTTTAATCATTTTACTGCTGATGAAAGAATTATTCTTGGGTACATGATGGATGAGATGATTTTTATTTATGACCAAATTTATATATTTTTTCCAATTCATTCTTAATAATCAATAAAAACATCTCATAATAATTCATAACATCTGGAACTTATCATGTTTAATGAGGAATTAAAAAGGTTCCCCCAATGTTAGA
The DNA here is from genome assembly GCA_963277665.1 of Viscum album. Taxonomy (NCBI): domain Eukaryota; kingdom Viridiplantae; phylum Streptophyta; class Magnoliopsida; order Santalales; family Viscaceae; genus Viscum; species Viscum album. Next base: position 164,817,803 of record OY728158.1, on the reverse strand, counting down.
ATGCTTTCAGAACTATTACTTTAAAATGGTTATTAATAACATTTTGTACATAATATCTCAATTTGAATCATAAATCATTAATTCCTTATAATTATGATATGAATTAGGCATGAATCACAATTTTTCCTTAAGTATTACAAGATAAATAACAAGAATTCAAAAATTTAGCATGATATTTAAATAAATGAATCATACTTACAAATTTCTATTAATTATAATCAATTTATATTATAACATGGAATGAAATTTCATATTATGAAATATAAAATTTTAAAAAATGTTATTTTAATGATTACTTTCAAAATTAAAAAATTACCACAAAAAGAACACTTAATTAATAAAATAATTTTTTTTAATGGAATGTAAATTTTTCTTATTCAATAATTAAACATGTTAATATGATATTTACATCAATTTTGGAATAATATTTAAATTTTCTAACATTAACTTACATATTTTTTAATTTAAATAATTTATATTTAATATTTTAAAACTAATATTGATTGTAATTAAATAAAACAATGTATCCCATTATTTTCTGGTTTATAAAAAATCTTATTATAAATAGTATAAATCAATTTCAAAAAATAATTCATTATAATAATAAGTTACATTTTATATCAATACACCATGGAACAAATAAAAACTCTAAAACTATTCCAAAATGAAATCCTAAATTCATCTATGATAAGGGTTTAATAACCCTTAATAGAAATTAATATGTACCTTTATAGTTTTAATCATTTAAATCATTATTCAAAGGAACTTAAGACAAACATAAATTTTAAAACATTAAAATTATTCCTAGAATTCCATCATAAAAAAATATTATGTATCTAAAAAATTTTTGTTTATGAGTCTGTTTTAAAACATCCTTGAATATTTTTACTAAAACAACTAAATTTTATTTCAACTAAAAATGATAATAAAACATTCTAAAAAAATCTTCAAACTAGTTACAAGACCACATTTATAATCATTATATCCTTTTTTGATTGATAAAATTTCACTTATTAGTAATAAAGGTGCATGATGATCCCAATCAAGTAAACCAAACACCTATAAACATCACTTCACATAATATAACACAACAAGGAATAAGTTATCAAGTCCCCTAATAATATAGCTACCACAGGCATACAAATCATGGTAATAAATACAACATGTAATGATATTATTTTCTTTTTAAGGCCAAACAATCTTTCACAAATTGGAAACACATCATGAAATAAACTGACATTCTAGGTGAAGTGTCCCCCATTTTCATAGACTTGAAGCCATAAAATAAATTACCAACTTAAAAATCCCTAATATTGGTATAATTTAATTTATTTAATCCATTTAATTAGTTTAATTTAATTCCCAAGAATTCAACATTCAAATATAAAAAATATATATGACGCATTTACCATTATAAGGTTTCTAACCAACATGCATTACCAAGTCACTTGATCATTCTATAAACTCATATTCCCTGTATTGAACCATGGGGTGGAATAAAATCCCTTTTCCTAGTCAGTAACCCTATCCTATGTCATGCATCAATCATAACCGATATTATTTCCCTACTAACACATTCCATCATATTGTTCCTAACTCCATTATCTATCATATCTCTCAACCATTATCTTTAATACCACTCTATCAAACCCCACCTTCATTGGAATCATTCCTAGGTCATCAATGAAGAAAAGGAGTGAACCCAAATACCTCCTCCAATAATCCATATGTTGGAGACATTAACCAATGGTATGAAACACACATTGGGATGCATGAACCTCATAACATAAGTTAAGGACAAGGGATAAGAGTAGAAACACTGATCAAGACTATATCATATAAAACAAACCAATATCTAAAATATTAATACAATATTGAATTTCATGTCATACAAAGTAGATATCCAGAATAAAAGTAATAAAATACTCTTATTTAGTGGCTCCAAAAACAACCCAATATCCAAGCTAGCCCAATTCATCATGGACACCAAAACCCTCTCTATCACCAATAAATAGTTTATATATACTTTGGGTGATCATAAAATGAATAATTAGTAGAATCCTCCTCAATAAATCTCATTCAAATGTGAGAAAATCATAAAAATTATATAATAAGTAATGAATAGAACCAATAAGCACCTAGCATTCCATATACCCATTCCTAGCCTCACCAAGGAATACACACTATGTATAATATCTATGTATAGTAAAATAATATCATAAAAATATAGTCAATGGTGCCCAATAACCAATTCCTTACTAGTTTTACACTCTCACACCCCAACACCAAATGCATTGTACTCTCATCAATTTTTTCAAGATGTAGGTCAGGTTAAAACTCTGCCTACCCCAAATCTCGCATGGTCCAACATATTATGTTTTTATCTGGTAAAACCACATATAAAATCATCAGATTAAAGCCACATCACATCAAAATACATCGCATAAGAAATAGAGTAATAGGGTATCATAAACGTGAAGGATATCAACATCATGACCTACTTTTACCATGCATGACCCACACTACATAACCATCATCCCACCACATCATTAGGTGAAACCCATGTCACTTCCAAACCTTGCATGATTATACCAACCTCAGCCCATCACAACTAGTCTGCTGCTAAAGGGTGGCCAAGGAAGAGGGGGTAATCTACCATCTTCCCTAACCAACATAGATGTTTATGAAAATGTTTGGAAGCGATACTTTCAACACAAATATAAAATACTCAACTTAGGTGGAAAGTATTTTGAAATCACTAGAAAATACATGATATAATTGACACATAAAAATATCATCCTAGAGCTGTAAACAAAGAAACCTATAACAACTCATCTATTATACCATTTCATTACCACAATAAATAAATTAAAACGCTTTTTCTATAAAAACAACCATCCAAAAATCACACAGATAACCATATCAACTTACCAATGTTACAATTTTATTCATCAATTCATACAATTCTAGATTTCCATACACCAACCAAAATTAAAACATGTATTTCACATATTTAATGATAAACCGATCTTATCCATCACCCAAATTTATTTATACATTTATTTTTTCCATTTATATGACCATTAAAATTAAAAAATTATTAACAAGTATTAAATTTCATCCTTATTCCATAGTACCAATCTTCTACAACACCTTTATTTCCATTATCACAATCAAAACCACACAGAAATATACAAAACACATATTTTTTTCATTTATATTGCATAGGCCAACATCAATATAATTAACGTTATAATTAATCAATTAGAAAATTTATTTACTATATTTAATCATAATTTAATTATTTTTAGTGACTATACTAAGAAAAAAACAACATATATTTTTAGTGGAAAAAAATATAACAGTATTCAAGGGACTTAAAAAAAAGACAAGACTTGTATTATAAAGTATTTAATATTCATAAGGAAAAAAAATTGTGATTTTAGAGGTTTAATACATACTTAATTATCTTAATTAATTTTATTTCCATTACTTATAAAGTTTAAATTTTATTTATTACTAATATTTTTCTTACATAAAATTAAAACTACCTCAACAGATAAAATAATGTAGGGAAATATAAGATATAGGTGAAACAGTTCCCTTTTCATTATTTGAATCTTCTAAAATATTATTTTCTTTATGTTAATTCATAATAATTGCCCAAATATTGAAAAATAATGATACGATCACAATTTACACCAAAATAATAAAGAATGTATTGTATCCCCTACCTAGAGAGTTGCTTCATGTGATTCACCAAGATTAGGGGAGAGAAAATGTTGAAAATATAGAAATATATAGGAAGGGGTTAAGAAAATTACATAAGGCTTGTGTGACTTGAATGGAGGAGTTTGGATTGATTAGACTCAAAGAATATATCCCAAAACTCAAGTGGAAGAGAATCTTTGTTATAGAAGATAACATATCCAGTTTGAAGATATTTCCCAAAACACTCATCAAACCCCCATATTTTATTTCATGTTAATTAGTTTCTATTTAATTCACCTAGAATGACTCAATTAAAGATCCAATAATATATTATATAAAATATTTTATTCAAAATTTTCATAACCTGTTCAAAATAATTAATTTTCTATTATAAAACCTTTGAATATCACAAAAAGTGAGTTATGGAATTGAACTTTGGATAGAAATTAGATTCCTTAAAAAACCTAATACCATCATGGGACCTTTATATAATTCATAATAATAATTATGCCCATAAATTTTTTAAACGGTAAATGTTAAGTTATTAATCAATAATATTTATTTCATGAAAATTAATTTTTTTTATATTAAGGAAATTATTTTACATTTTAATTATTTTTATATGTTTAACCTATGTCTTAAATTTAATTTATACTGTATTTATAGATAATATTTAATATGTATCAAAATCCACATACTTGAAACATAATAACGTTTCATGTAGGTAACTTTGAAAGCCTATAAATTATAAATTATAAGTACAATCTAAATGAAATTTGAAACATAGACCAATAATATAAAAAAACTGAAAATGAATAAAATTTATTAGAAAAAGTTGCTGAAAAATAATTTCAATTGCACAAAATATTATTGTTTCAAAGCATAACATTTGTACTTATAAATTATTTTTACAGAGAACATTTTTGTGTAATATTATTTATTTATATTATTTTTATCATTATTTTATTTTTAATTAATTTTTATTTGTATAATCAATGTTGTAAATTTCATTTATATTTTATTTATACTATAATTTATGTGATTTTTTTGAAACTGATTTTATGTGTCTTTATAAATAATGTTTCTTACATGTAAATTAATTTTGATTTTTTATATTAATGAAATTATATTACAGTTTAGATATTTTTTATTTGTTTAATCAATGACTTACATTTCATTTAGATTATACTTATAGTTTATATTTTATAGGAACATAACTTTACCTACATGAAACGTAATAATGTTTATAGTTGGTGACATTGAAATCCTATAAACTATAAAGAATAAATAATCTATAAATTAAAGTTTAAACATTGAATGAAAATGAAAAATATAATCATAAATGAAAATAATATCTTAAAATTTATTTATGAAAATTTATTTTAACCACAGAAAATACTAATGTTTCCAAACATAACATTTGTAATTACAATTTTTTTACAGCAAACATTTCTAGTGCTTTTTTTAATTATGTTTCCATCATAAATTTTATATTAAATTAATTTATATTTATAAAATCAATGTTTTAAATTTCATTTAGATTTTATTTATAATTTTATAATTTATAGGCTTTCAAAATCACCTATTTGAAACATAATTATGTTTCATGTAGCTGAATTTAGATGCCTATGAAATATAACCAATAACTACAATATAAATGAAACTTAAGAGCTGGATTCAAAATATAAAAATTAACTAAAATATAATATAATTTCATAATATAACTAATAAAAATTAATATATATGACACAAAATTTATATTTTAAAAACCTAACATTTACATTTAAAAATAATTATGGCCATAAAATATATTAAAAATGAAATCTATTTGAAATTTAAAACATTGGATTTACAAATAGAAAATAACTAAAAATCAAAGGTTTAAAAAATAAAAAAAAGAATTAATTTACACTTAAATATTTATGAAACGAAAATTTTTTGTTCCATTTAAATTATTTTTCATTAACATTTTTTTAGAAAATTATTTTTATTTTACATTATTTTTTTTATATTTAGTGAATAATTCAACATTCATTTATATTGTATTTATACTTTATAATTTCTAGGATTTCAAAGTCACCTATTTGAAACATTATTATGTTTTATGTAGGTGACTTTGGAAGCCTATAAAATATAAACTATAATTACAACCTAAATGTTACTTAAAACAAAAATTAATCATAAAAAATAGTTTAAAATAATAATAATTTCATAAATATAAAAAACCAAAAAAAAATTACATGGAAAAAAATTTATTGGTTAAAAAATTACATTTACACTTCAATAAAATTATGCACATAAAATATAGTAAAAATGAAATCTATTCAAAATTTAAAATATTGAATTTAAATATAAAAAATAATTACAAATAAAAATAATATCAAAAAAATAAAAATTTACACAAAAATTTTTTATGAAAAAATAATCATCCATTAAAAAATGTTATGTTTTGAAATAATAATATTTTATTCCACTAAAATTATATTTCATCCACCTTATTTAAAAAATTATTAGTATTATCAATTATTTTTTATATTTTCAGTCAATATTTCAATTGTAATTTATATTGTATTTATACTTTATAATATATAGGATTTCAAATTCACATACATGAAACATTATTACATTTCATGTTGGTGACTTTGGAATCCTATAAAATATGAACTATAAGTATAATTTAATTTAAACTTAAAAAATTGATTAAAAATGTAAAAAATAGTTTAAAATAAAAATAATTTGGTAAATATAACAAACCAAAAATAATTTACATGACCCGAACATTATTGATTAAAAACATTACATCTACACTTGAAAAATATTATGCGTATAAAATATAATACAAATGAAATATTTATGAAATTGAATGCATTGAAAATAAAAGTAATATAAAATTAAAAATAAAAGGAATTTCAAAAAATAATAAAGAAAATATATTAAGTTTCACAAAACAATGTTTTTTGAAGAAAATATTTTTAATTAAAAATTAATATAGAAAATATAATTATTAATATTCATTTATAATAATCATAATTGTATGTTAATTAATATATTAATAATAAATAAATAATGAGTTTTTATAAATGTTTTATATAATAAATTTATTTTTTTAATTAATAATAATATAATTAATAATACAAGAGAAGGCACCCTCCACTCGTGTTGGTAACCTGGCTATGCATAGGAATGTGCATGTCACTGCATCATTTTTTGTGGGCCCAATCAATAATGATGTGGACGATATGAAAATACTATGTCTTTTAAGAGTTGGAGGGAATTCGAAGCACCCTCTTGACCTCAGGTCAATGAGATGAACACCATATATCGACCTATGGGTTAAGCCGAATGTTGATGGTGCATCCTTGGGCATGTGTGGTCCATTGGTGGAGGTATTTTTTGAACTCATCATGTATTTTTCTGGGCTTCCTTTTATCACTATATTAGAGTAGGGTCTACTTCTGAAGCTGATCATTTTGAAATGATGTATGCTATTAAACATTTTTTCCATCATAAATGGAATTCTGTTTAGATTGAATCTGATACTGAATTTTTTTTATGGCTCTGATGAAAAAAACCAGAAATGTTCCACAGAATCTTATGCCCCATTGTATTATTTGTGTGAACCATGTCACTAAGCTTAATCATGTTCTTTCACATGTCTATAGAGAAGCTAACCATGTAGTGGATACTTTGTCGAAAAGGGTGATCCTTGAAGCAAACACAGTGTGGGATTTCAAAGTGCCTGAATATTGCACCTCACAGATGAATGGTGAATTTTTTTGGGGTGATTCACTCAAAGATTTGTAAACTCCCCTGAAATTTCTATCTTTTCTGTGGTTGATTAGACTTTTTTAAAAAATATTTTAGGACCATGTTAACATGAATACTAGATTTTATGGGAAATATAATTAATAATGTTATTAATTATAAATAATTATTAAGTTGGAATGAATTTATGCAAGTAATTATTATATAATAATAATTTAACAATAATATTAATGTATTTTTTTTGAAAATAAAAAAGAATAAATTTATTATTTGAATAAAAAATGTATTTTATATTTAAAAATAAAAATAATATTATTTTGTTTTATATATTTAAAAATAAAATTATAATTATTTTATTTAAATTATTTTATTTAAATACTTTATCATTATTATTATAGTTATTATTTTTAAATATAATTGGTATACAATAATTTACATGATAGAAAATTGTATTTCTTTATAATTCATTATAATTAGATTTTTAATTAATAATAATTATTTTAAATATGAAATTATTAATATTATTAATTATGTTTACATATTTGATATTAGAAATTACTGAGTATTTATAATTCCCCCACCCCAACCATTTATACCTATTTTAAATTATTAATAATTATATTTTTTATTAATTATATTATGAATCTTATCATTTTAAAAATATTTATTATTTTTTGTATTATATATATAATCAAAACAAATAATAAAAATAAATTTATTTAAAAAATAGAAGGGTGGGAATTGTCCGAGACTACACCTTCCTCAAAATTAATCTGAATAATGTGTTGTCACGAACAATGCCTTATTCAGAATAATCTTGACGAAGGAATTATTCATGATATTTCCCACCCTTCTACCATTGGCAACCTGAAAGTATCCCTAGATCGAGAAATAGTTTCCAAATCTATGTGTTTTGGAAAATTGTTTTTGTTTTCCTATTGCATGGGAAAATCTTCCTGAAGGAGGTGATGTTTATGCAGTTCAAGTTGTGTAAGAGTACGTCATGCCACACAATAAGCTATGTAATGGTCACACCATGATTTTGAGGTGAAAATTAGATAGAATTCATGGTTTTAGTTCATGGAATGAGTAAATCCTACCATTCTGTGAGCATGTAGATAGAGGTGATGAATATTTCTATGTTTCAGTTAACACCATGAATAACTTTAACATATAAATTTATAAATATGATCACCAAGAGATTTCTGGATTGGTTTTTTTTATTTTGAATATGGATCTCTTAGAACACAAGTAGGGGATATTTTGAGTATAAAATGCTATAATTTTAGTGGTTTTATTCTTATAAATAAGCAATTGGACTGATGGAGGAAAAGGGTGGTGTTTTTGGGTGATAAAGAGGTTAAATCATAAGGAGATATAAAGGATATAACCCTGATAATTAGAAAAAAAGAGAAAGATATCCCTAAAGTAAGAAAAAAAATCAAACTGAGAAAACTGATTAGGAATTTAAAAAAACAAGAATGGAAAAATGGGAAAGATAGAGTAATTTAAGAAGAAGTAACATAAGATCCAACAAATCATCATTACCATTTCTAAAAAGGTTGAAGCAGGGGAAAATGATGTGAAAATGTTAATTCTCTAGAACAAAGTTAAAAAATATATATTAGAATTCCATTCATTGCTTCCTTAGAAAATATGATGATAGATAAAAAAATATGAAAACATTGGTATAAAAAAATAACTTATTGGAAATTTACACCATAACACTCTTAAGAGAGTTCTTGACTATGGTATCATGATATATACTGGAATAGCATAAAAACCTAGGGGGATTTTCCATTCCAATTAAAATCGGTTCTAATTAATTTGGAAAATCCATTTACAAATTAGGTCAAATTGAAAACATTATTTCATATAAGACATTCATAACACAAGGATTACATGACATGAAGGTCATGCTACTTTTTCTTTAACTTTCATATTCAATGGTGATGTTCCTATAGGGTAAAATCAAAGATATGTTGGTGAAACTAGATAAGTTATTATTTATGATGGATTTCATAGTATCGGCCAGGGATGAATAAAGGATACCACTCATCCTAGGGAGACTATTTCCCCCTTATCGATGAATATAGCCTGGGATAGGTGTGTACCATCCCGAACTAGGAGTAACTGAAACAGTTCCCCAAGCCGGCAGGTCACATGGTCTCAAGCATATATCTCTGTACTCCCTAGGATTCTAACAAGCAGTGAGGGACCAATGATGCTATTGTCGGGAGACTATACCCTTATGATCCATGCGGAACAAGCGTATGAATAATAAAGTAACAATATAAGTAGTATAAATGAAATGTATTAGAGGATAATAATAACTCGTAAAATGAAATACTAACAATTGGACAACACAAAATAATACATCTATGCTTATCCATGTAGAGATACAATATAAAGGAAGAACACGTACAAGAGTAATACAAATAGAATACACAATAAGATAGAAATAATCCCTAAAGGATATCTCCACGAGCATGTTTATAACCATCTCTATCCTATGCTCTTAATCTCCCATGTACACGCATAACAACATGAATGTTACAGTGGTGAGCTAGCCAAATCTAGAACATGATCCTCTTACTAGGAGAACTATTTGGGTAGCCAAGTACAGAGGTTCCCCAAATAGGGTGTGAGATAAACTTAGTATTCCACCACCAATGATGTATAATTATCTCAGCCTATGAGTTTAGAATACAACAATGTGAAGGTATAATAATAAATAATAGAATAAATAACGGTAACCAAGTAAGTCTTGGGTTCCTCAAAGGACACTCGACCAACAATACTTCGGCCCAAGTTGGAATATCTGGGAACATGTGAAAAAATTATGAAAATGTGTGTATATATATATGGTCTATATATGCAGTGACATTTATATCCAAATATTTAGATTATACTTCTAGTCTGGACCTAAGGCAAAATTCAGGAATCCATGGATAATTGTATGAGTCTCATATACTGTCCAGTGATTCCATGCCCAAACAACATAATCAATAGGGGAAACATTTCCCACATATCATAAGTCAGCAGGGACTCCATGCCAACAACATAATATATAAGGTACACATTACATAAGGTATTCCATGACCATGTATCACATTAATGGGACTTTATCCCAAAATATCAAAATCTATAAGGGAGGCCTTACCTAAGGCACACCATGCCCATAAATCACATTAACAATATTCTATTCTCATGTATGACATTAATGGTATTCCATTCCAAATTATCACAATTATTTTGGAGACTCCATGAACGAGTATCATAATCTATATAAAATAGGTATGAACATCTAATAATAGATAATGGTCTTTTTTTAGTAAACATATCATGGTATAATTCATTTATATCAGTAGGGTCATTTAATGTTTAAGAATAATGAAATCCATATTAAGGACCATGCCATTTGTTAATCCATTATACAATTAGGCCATTTATAATTTATAAATATTCCAAGGGATAATGTAAACATATATTCCATACATCTCATTTGACCTATCCCAGAAAAATACATTTAATTCCATTTATGACTTCACTTACGAATGAAGGATTATAACATTATAATTAGTAGTTCATCCAAGTCTAAGGGTAAGTCCTTATCATTAATATTTCATTCTATTTAAATTGGAAATTTTTTTCACAAGGGTGGTTCTTTTATAATATAAACTATTCTTTTAATATAAATGGGAAAGAATCCACCTTCTTCATTATTCATTTGATTCCATTTATCATTTCATTCTTATAGGGGTAAGTCAACGAACCACTAAGGGTTATTTTTAATTAAAAGTATAAACTTAAAGATCAAGGAATATGAGTGAAACACCCCAATTTGTGGTCTGATTCAAGTTTTATATCCACTTATAATTAATTTTAAATGTGAAATGTTAATAAAAATTTAGGGATAAGGATCTAAATAATCAATTTTTAATTTAAGTGGTAATGTATGAAAAATACGATGTGTGGCACAATGATATATTTCATAAATAAATAAAACATTAATGGAGAAACATGATACCATCTATGTTATACTAAGAACACATCACTCATCCAATATCAAGCTTAGATTCCAACTGGTTCGAGAGAAATCAATAAAATATACAAACACACTAAAAATTGGGTGAATTAGCTCACACTAATTTAGCATTTCATACCGAAAGGAATCAATAAAAGGGAGAAAATGGATTATAGAGATTAATTATAGGCTTCCATCACACCTGATGACACTCTATTTGAACACCAAATGAATCATATCTCTCCGCACTTAGAAAAGATAAAGGGGGACCCATTAGAGTGTTGTTGTGTGTGGATGGGAGGAGAAAAATGGAGGAAAAGAAGGAAATATGATGGAGGGGAAAATTCACAATTTTCATCCCATTAGAGATATACAAGATTTGGATAACCATGCACTTGTTATGTGGTTCCAATACCTATGTGGCACTGAGTGTGTGGTTTAGTTGTATGAGTTTTCAAACCATGCGCCTAGACTATGCGCTCCCCTCTGTAGTTTTTTTCACATGTCCTCACAGGACCATGAACAACCTCTTTCAGGGTTACACCAAACTTTGTGACACCCTCAACTCTCCTGGAAAAGTCTTTATGATATCTCTTAAAGGCCACATAGTTCCAAACAATAATGTCCAAATAGAAAATATATTACATGTTTGTGCTGCATGGTTAGCCCTAACTATGCACCAACCATGCTCTCTTGGATACTTCTCCCGAAACTGAGTATTCAGGGCCCGATACACCTAGAACTCATCTAAACACCTGAGAAAACTCTCAAACCTTAAACCTCCTAAAAACACTTTTATGTGTTCCAAATCTCAGATTTACATTCAAAATAAGAGTTTAGAATTCTGTCCATTCACCAAACTAGAAAAATTAAATTCCTTAGGGAAATTTCAACAAGTTCAAAACACAGGATATTACAATCTCCGCACATTAGATCTTCTCATCCTAAAGAATCATTTGGGGATAGTGAAAACAAAAAAAACCTAATTGGGGTGTGAGACCTCTCTCAAATGGATGCATTGAATTTTCAAACACCAAATGCCCCTCCAAGCATCAGTTTAATCATATAGAATATAAACCGCTAAAACCTGATCCAACGAAGATAAATAGAACTAAAAAATCAATAAGGAACTTACCCAATACCAGTTAACCTGAGAAATGATTACATATTTTTATTTTTGACCATCCATATTATGGAACTTTTCACCATGGGTTATATATTGGATTTACAATATTGAGTCACGGTTCTCCCCATCATTGAAATTTTTTATATAAACATGACTTTAGAATTATAATGACATGATTTGGTATGTCTTGGAACTTGATCAACTGATTTTTCCCCAAACAATCATGTTTGGCCTAGTTGCACTGACTTTTTCATGAAAATACTCAACTACCCTTTTCACTACACTCACCTCCTTCCAATGACATGCCAATTTTTTTTCCTCACTAACCATATTCATAGAAGCAAAAGAAGGGTATGTCAAGCCTCTATTAGAAGAATATTTTTGATAGAATCTTTCTTTAGTGGTATATTCACCCAAAAACTTAATTTTTACACCTTTATCTGAAGGCCTACTAATTTTATTCTGAGTATTCTCACCAAATATCGAAATAATATTCCAATGAAATATCTATCCAAGAAGTTTATTTTAGTTATCATTATTCCACAAGAACATATGTGTATACCATATCCAATAACCATAGATCATAAAACATTAATTAAAACAAATAAACCTAACTGTAAGTCCAGGGTAACCTCAGAATCATCCAATGGAGTATAATGATATCTTCAATGTTAATCCATATTTTTTTGTTTACAAGTGATATGTTTGTACATAAAAACATAGTCCCTATATCAATAACACCAACTGGGACCAACAACAGTACCTCACCTAGTGATTAAATCACTGAATCAACTGGTGCCCATGAGTCTCTCTGAGGACTTTCTATATAAGAATCTGAGTATCAATCATGAAAAACCATGCATATAATATTATCCATGCCACTAGCGCATGTTTGTAAGAAGATTATTTGTTGATCCATCAAGGAATATAACTTCATTATTCTTTTATCTTGGCATATAACTGATATTATATTAGTATAATCAGGATGATTTCAATATAGGGGGCATGATCATATCATAACTAGGGTCACACCAGGAGGTTATCAATGAATACCATTGAACCTTGAGACACCCATTTCACATTATAGATGAAGTTCCCAACATGGTTTACACCCAACTACATCCAAAAAACATAATAATAGTCAAACCATTACTTGGTGACTTCTTTTGATAGATATCAGCTACACCTATTGAAGCACCATCACTAGATAACCATGATGTCTTCAACACCCTGACATTACAAGATTATTTAAAAAAATCCCACTATAGTTCATCCTCAACTCATGGGGTCTATAAAGACTGTGTGTATTCCAACCACATTATTATCATGTTACCTTGAAAGAACCAACATGTATATGAAGCATTACATTTTATGGGTTTCTCAGGCACCCCAAGCCCGAATCATGTGTCTAGAATCCTTTAAAACCCATAACTAAGTTTTATAGTAGGTATAATCTTAGGGACTAGTACTCGAACATACTATACTCACAAAATTTTAATTTATAGGGTGACCACTCCCAATGGTATTTCACAATATCACTTCAATTACATGGATGTACTTGCTAATAATGTTAGATGGGATGATCCCCACCTTAGGATTGTCCTAGTGGTCATTTTCGAAAGAGTGAAACTCATCCCATGGAACACACACCATCCACCACCGAACATGGGTTTTGGATATGTCCAAAACACACTTACCAAGTGATAACTAGAAAAGACAAGGAAACCAATTGCTTAAAAGAACACTAGGATTAGATTTACCCTAGAATTACATGTTAATCTCTCCTGATCTACCCTTATGGATGTCATTGGCATCAGGAATATATGATAAAAATAAATCTATCGGTAGTGTTACATCAGCAAATCCTTTTACAAAATCATCCCAAGCATCATGAAGAGTCATATTTCATTTAATAACCAAGTTACTTTACCTTAGAGATGCATATGATTAAAGTGTACTAATTAAAGGCTTTATTCATTACCACTGAACTCATATAGTTCATGATACCATTTTTATCAATGAGATGAGTATTACTTGTATCAACACCTACTAACCCAAGGTTTTATCAATAGATACATATACCCATTTGATTATATCCATATGCTTATTGACCATATAAAACCCAACATATGTTGTCGCATATCAATGATTTAGTTTCAGATTCCTATTAACCTATATAAATATTAATCTAGCAGATGACATATTGAGTTATCCATTACTAATGAAGAGGAATAAGGGTCACCCAACATACTAAGTGTCCAATCATTACCTAGACATTTCTAGACCAATAAATCCAAATATTACTTGATGCTTCCACCCTTAAATAAGTTCAAATTTCCACATGAAAACTCATTTAACGTAGATTTTGTTTTAGAAACTAAGGGTCCCACACAGGATGAATGATACCTAAATGGAAGCTCATGTTTGAAACATATCATATGTGTTTAGAAAGGATTTAAATTATGATGGAGCTACCTCAACCGGACCGACACTTTACTAAGTCACAAGAATCAAACACATTACTAGGTCATTCCATAAAAGTTCACTAGGTTTAATGGTCTAATATCTTGATCAATATAACAGAAAGGTCAAATATATCTATGGGAATTATCCATGGTCTTTTTCAAGGTATCTCTCAAGGAAAAAAAAATCAAATAACCACTTATATGAGGGTCTAGGATTAGAAAACTACCAAAATTTTCCACTCTATCCATTTTCAAGAATATACATTTACTTTTAAGAATTTAAGAATCCTTAATTTTAGAAATGGAAGTTACGAGTTATGAGAGACCAATATACTTAGTAATTTATTTAACTAAATACACAAGACACACTGAAATGTTCAATCAATTTTAATTTATAGAATTATTTATTTAACTGAAAACCTTTCACATTTTAGAAAATTTATCGATTAAATTCCTTTTACCCATTTTATTAGTCCATATGATCACAAAATTGGGATTTTTTAAGGAAAATTTCAATTTTTATATATAGAGAAAAACACCTTTTAGGTTGTAATTGAAATTTTAATTAATTAAAGCATCATAATTATAATAGAGCTCAAAATTAGATAAAAAGGTCTTTATTAATAAGAGAATCCTGGTCAAGTATGATTCCATTTTACACTTATATGTAACACCATATAAGCGGATACACACACTTTAAAAAACAATCCCACTTATCATAAGTATACCCCCATGGGTTTAAGTACTAATCCATATAAAAAAGAATAATGTGAATTTTGAGGGTCCTTTTTTTCATTAAAGGTTTAAAAACACCCTTAATGGGTTTATCTCTTAAACAACATGCCCTAACTGACCCACACGGGTCCAATTATACACTTATGAATTTTAATCATAAGGGTCATCACGCCCAAATTATACAGGTGTTATCCTTTATAAAGTAAATAATTATTTGTAGGATTATCCATTTAGCACATATCATGGTTTAGTTAGATATGATATCATTACCAATTTATAAATCTACTTTCCCTTATAGATTAAGATTTTCATTCAGGTAGCTGTAACCATGTTTTTATCTTTGATTTTAGATTATTGAAATTTCATATATAATAGATTGATTATATGGGTTACCCTTACTAATTTATAAGGGCCTATACACCTTATAAACTATTATCATAACCCACTTTGTCACAACTATAATTTTTTTATCCTAGGAAACCAATTAACCATGGAAAAAACATGTAATGATTAGTTTGTTAAGGATCCACCTTCAAGCTATATGGGAAAACCCCATTTAGGTTGACGTTGACACTTTAATAACATATCATATCTCACAATTATAATATAGTAAAATATAAAAAGTAAGAAAAGAATACATACATATAACAAGAACTCACATAATAATGATATATAATAAAATCATTCTAAATAATCACCTAAACATGGTATATAGATAACCATGATTCGAAAACACATAACACACATCCAACATGTTATCAGGTAGTTATTCAATGAAACCTACATGGAATGACATGTGAATATATATGTGCCTATTATGATGAATGTAAGAATACTTCCTTCACATACTAGGCTAAGGAAAAAATTTAATAAATCCCATAAATATGTAAGAAAAAAGAAGTAAACTAATCACTCATGGTGACTTCATAATCAACTGCAACAACGAATAACATGAAAAATAATCTTATCCATGTTCACCTTGCCTTTTCCTAATGCATGGGTTGATCACTCCCAAACATGGCTGTTTACCATGTTCCGACACACTCCTAGTCTCTTGTCTATTTTCCCAAAAATAATACGACAAAGGGGAAAAAATATATGATACCAATTTGTATCATTAGAACTTGGGATCCATTGAAATGGTGCCCCAAGACAATTAGTCACTTGGCCATAAGCATGCCTCCCTATATTCTAGAGGCTGCAGCCTAGCAGAGAGGGTCCAATGATGGTATGGTGGGGAGACTATAGCCTCATGATCTATGTGGTACAATGTTATGTAAAATATAATGAAAAAAGAATCATTATAAATGAAATGTAGTAGAAGATAATAATAAATTATAAAATGACGTAGTAAGAATTTTACAACACCCAATAATACAACTAGGAATTTCTATGTGATTCTATAATATTCAAGAAGAATTCATAAAATTGGGATTTAAAACAACAGACTATAAGATAGAAAAAATCCCCAAAAGAATTCTTTATGAGAATCATGAGAACTGGATCAATCCTATGCTCCTAAGATCCCATGTACACAGATAACTACATAAAATGTAAGGCATCAAGATAGCTGAATATAGAATGTGATCCTATAACTATGAGGAATTTTCAGGTACTATAGTGAAATGGAATCCCAAACGAGGTGTGAGATAAACTCAGTAGCCCACCACCAATAGTGTATAATTCTATCGACTCTGTGAGTATAAAATATAATAGTGTGTAGTTAGAATAATAAATTAGTGATTAAACAAAGGAAACGAAGCTGGGATTAGGTTCTTCAAAGGACACTCGGCCGACAACACCTATTATAGCCCAAGTCGAAATATCTATAAACATGTGAATATAGGTATACTAATGTGTATTTATATGGACTATATAGAAGTGTATTTTATATCAATATATATAGATACCAAAACTATCATAGACCTAAGGTGTAACTCAAGAATCCATGGATAGTAGTATGAGTCTCATATATTTTCAAGAGATGCTATACCTAAACATCACAATCAATAGGGTACATCATGACCATGTAATATAAGTCAATAGGGACACGATACATCAAAGTCATATTCTATAAGGGATGGATTTCATAAGGTATTCCAAGCACAAGTATCACATTTTTTTTGGAAAGAAGGACAAATAACATTAATGACGAAGATCAGCAACTGTACATATGCAAAGCCATGAAGGGAAATTGTCCAGTGAGAGCTGGTTGTCATCGAAGGGCCCTGAGGCCGCCAGCTAATGAGACGCATTGTTTCATTCCCTTTTGGTAAAGGAGAAGGTGCAGCAAGAGAAGCCTTGGCGAAGCGAGCAAATTATATTGATGATGAAGCCAAATGACTGGAGTCTAGAATTGTTGTGGTTAATAGCATCGATCACGGTGAGGCAGTCAGACTCAATGATGATATCAACCCATCCATGTTCCACATCGAGCATCATACCTTCAAGGGTAGTAGAGGCCTTAGCAACTGCAGGTTCCTCGAAGGCATGATGTGATTCATATTTTGCTGCAATGATTTTCCCCAGATTATTTCGGGCTAGGAGACCACGAGAAAAAAGCCAATCCTTGGAGAGAGACGTGTCCACGTTAAGCTTAATAATACCTTATGTTGGGGGGTTCTAATGAGGGGGATATGAGGGGGTTACGCCGGTCATAAAGTGTCCTTTGTGGTCCTTCCAGCCCTCAATCCATGAAATGGCCCGTTCAATCCATAATTTGGGAGGTTTATGAACGTGGTGAAAACCCGTATCATTACACCGAACCCAAATGATATAGTGTAGGGTGCAAAGTGAACTTGAATTAATCATTTAAATAGAGGAACACCAACGCATCAGATGATCGGGGAGGCCAGAGGTAATGTTCAGTGAAGCATATGAAGTCGGGCTTCATTTATTCCAAATTTCCTTAGCTCCCGGGCAGTTAATGATTGCGTGCAAAGGAGTTTTTGGAATATTCGGGCAGAAAGGGCTGGACTTAACACTGGATATATGTTGGAAAACGAGAAGGATCATGGTAGGGAGGGTGATCGTGCACACCTACAACCAAAATTGGCGTATTTTTGGGGGGTGTTTAGCTTATAAAGCGATTTCCTTGGTCCCTCTTCATAGTCGACAGAGTGGTTGCCAAGAGCCAATCTGTACCCGGATCTCACAGAGTATTTGCCTAAAATTTCATTAGTCTAGAATAAATGGTTGGGGCATGCATTTGGGACCCATGGGATGCTCAGGACAATTCTTTGGCCTCTTTTGTTAAACCATTCATGGATCTTTTTCAAGCACCACCCCGGGCCCTGGTATGAAAAGAGGTAGTTGACAGTGGCATCTTCAAGACCTGGTTGGGTGGGGGATGTAGCCTGCATACCATCCATATTGACTTACCAGAGATCAGTCCAGATGTTGACAGATTATCCATTCCCAATCCTCCATCTGAACCCTTTTTCCAAGAGACTTTGGGCCCCCCAAATGCTTCTCACGAGGAAGCTGGGACGGGGTCCGAGAGAGGAAACATGGAAGTTCATGTGGGGAAAGTAATTAGCTCGGAGTACCCATGAATAGAGAGTTTATGGACAGTTAATAAGGCACCATCCTTTCTTGGATAACAGTGCGTCATTGAAGGGAAGAAGATTCCGGAATCCCATCCCTCCCTAAAACATGCTTTTTCAGAGTTTCTCCCAGGCCATCCAGTGGGGTATTTTCCATCCATCATTTCCCCCACCAAAAGTTAGCAGTATGTGAATGGAACTGATTGAATATGGCCACTGAAAGCTTAAACAGTGACATAAAATAGCTGGGGATATACTGGATGACAGATTTAATGAGGGTTTCATTTCTAGCTTTAAATATGCTTTTTTGGGTCCAGCCTTGAATTTTTTTCTCAATCCTATCCACCAGATATGCAAAGATTTATTTTTTAGACCAGAAAATCACCATGGTAATCCAAAGATAGTTCTAGTGTTTATCGACCAATGTATGCTTGATTATGCACAAGTATCACATTAATGGGACTTCATACCTAAATATGATAATTTATAAGGGACGACTTTCTCGAGGTACACCATGCAAGTTAATTAGATTAATGGGATTCCATGCCCAAGTATCACATTAATGATACAATATTCCCATGTATCACAATAATTTTGGGGATTCAATAATCGAGTATAATAATCTATATAAAATAGGCACACACATTTAATAATGAAGAAAGGGACATGTTTAGAGAAAATGTCCTGGTATAATTCATTTACATCATTAGGGTCAATACATTTTTAAGCATTAAGAAATCCTTGGGAAGGACCATTTTATTTATTATTCCATTATAAAATTAGACCCTTTTATAATTTATAAATATATTTATGTTCAAGGTAAATATATATTCTATCTTGATATTCCTCATTTGAACCAACTAAAAATATTTAATTTAATCCCATTTACCACTTCATTTAATAATGAAGGAGTTAATCATTCCAATTAATAGTTAGTCCAAGTCCAACAGAAAGTCCACATCATTAAAATTTAATTATAATTAAATTGTTAAATTTATACACAAGGTTTTATCTACCTAAATATAAATAACACTCTTAAGCTAAAGGAGAAAACACCAACCCCGTTCATTAATCATTTGATTCCATTTGGTGTTTCATTCTTGGAGGGGTAAGTCAACACACCTTGAAAAGTGATTTTCAATTACAATCCTAATCGTGAAGATCAATGCATATGATTGAAACACCCCAAGGGAAGGTTTGATTCAAGGTAGACATCCAATAATGGATAATTTTAAATGTGAAATGGAAATATTAATTTATCTATAAGCATTTAAATGATTAGTTAATCATTTAAGAGGCGACACATGGAAAATATGGGGCATGAGATAATGTTGTAATTTATAAATAAAAAAATACAATGGAAAAGAAAAATTCCACCCACATTATAAAAAGTATGATTAAATCATAAAATACCTTGATTAAATTCAAGTTAGTTTCAGAGAAATCAGAGAAATATACAAACACCCTGAAAATAGAGTGAATTAGATGATGTAGATTTAGCATTTGATATGTTGAAGTAAACTGAAAAAGTAAGAAAGGCGGGTCAAGAGATTTCTAATACACTTTCAATGCACCTCACAATACTGGATTTAGAAACCGCATGAAGAATACCTCTCGATACCAAAAAGTGAGGAATGAGAACCTGAATGAGGGATAATATGTAATGATGAGAGGAGAAAGAGGAGAGAAAGGAAGAAAATATGATGGAGGGGAAAACCCATAATTTCCATCTCAATAATGAGACAAATGGTTTGGTTGTATGGTTTGGATCATCATGTGCCAACTGTGCAGTGACACTTGTTAAGTGGAACAGAAGTTGCAGGATAGGTGCATGGTTTTTCATACTATTTATAGCTTATGTGCTCCTCTCTGTAGTTTTTTTCATATGTCCTAACATGATCATGATCCTCTTGTTTCATGATTAGAACAAACCTTGTGACATCCTCATATCTCTATGTATAGTCTACACATTTTCTTTTGAAGGCCACATGATCCCCACAATCCATGTCCCTATAAAAAATATGTTGCAAGGTTGTTCTCCCACTACAAAAAATAGTATATTCGTAGTGGGTTTTTAGAAGGAGTTCTTTATAACCCACTCTAAATTCTTTTTAAAGGGGTTATGAACAAACCATTCTAACCATCTAATTTATAGGGGGTTCATAACCCTATCTAGTTTTTAGCATTTTTTTCTTCATAATACTTGGTTTGATTTTAGAGGTAGTTGTGTCAAAACCACTGCTAATTTTATAACTAGTGGCCCTATAAGTTTCGTTTGATTTTAGAAGCACTGTATATATATATAATATTCATTTGGATATTTGAGGATATATATATAACATATAAATTATTTTTAAAGGAAATATTGGGGGTTCACAACCCCCTCTAATCTTTTAATTTAGAGGGGGTTTATTAATTTCTGTTAATACCTTAGATTATAGGGGGTTCATGAACTATCACTAATCCCTTTGATTAGAGAGGTTTTTGAACCCCCTTTAATTTTTTACTAAATCTGATATAAATTAAAATTTTATAATACATATGTGTGTGGGGGGGGGGTTGGATTTTCATGTGTGTGTGTGCACTACCCCTCTCGATATATATATATATATACATATACATATATGTAAAGACATTATATAAATACTTCTACATTTATTTGACCCGAGGTGAGCATTTGGGGGGACAAAATGGCCAAAAGTGTGATATGAATTTGCCTGTTATTATAGTGAGTTTCATGTTTCCATTTTTTTGGCCCAATCCACATCATTATCATTTTGGGGGGATTGGATTGACCATGTAGGATCTATATAGTTTATACATTTTTCATTATGAAAGAGGTTCCACAGTAAAATGGCCACAATAGGTGATTATAGGGGGTTAAGTATTTGTGAAATTGGTTCTCCTAGGATATTATTTCCTCGGTTGTTGTCTCACATATTCATTTGTGGATCTAGAAACACACAATGGTCCTAGTATCCATTATTCATGGACCTGCTTTCCAAATTCAGGCGCTCATTGGATGATGAATTGGCCAGGGAAAGTTAAGGACTCAATTAGTCAGGAGTATGGGAGGTCGGCCTCATCACACCCTTTTTGGGGGATTTATTGCCAATTTTGGGACTCTCTTATAGATATAAGCCATGTTCATATGTTCATGAATCATCAGGTCATTCCATAAGAGTGTATCCATGGGATACCTCTAGGTTGCAGGATTATCATGGATATACATGGATTTGATTCTACAGAGGCAATGCTAACTTAATCCATGTAATGAGGTGCTCTTGAGTTTATCGTCATCCAGGAGAGATGGAAGGTGGTTTGATATTGTGATCAGAACTATAAGATGTGAAACATACATATCCTTGGTAAAGGAATCATATCCCATTAGTTTTTTTTCGATCTTACACCTAGGGGAATCCCTTTCAAATTTCAGGGAACATTTTGTCGGGACTAACATCTTAGGAGAACGTCCCTTGAGATCGGTCCTTTGATAGACATACTTCATTTCCCAATTATGGTGGGAAACATAGTTCTTGTAGTTAATTTAGCTTGGTTATTACACCTGGAAGGATGACCATTTTTTGGGGGCATTATTATGTGAACCTTTTGGAAGGGAACCCCTTTGAGCTCAGTCCTTCAAGAAGGCATCCTACGCATCCTGATTAAAATATGAATAAGAGTTATCATATTTCATTTATGGGTTTTCCAATGATATATCATCACAAAAATCTAAGCCCATGTGATTAATTCTCAGTGTAAAGAAAAAGACGATGTGAACGATTCAATAAGGGAGCACATTCTTTTCTCCTCTGATGGAAAATGAGGGAAACAATGGGAGAAGAGGCTATGGCTACAAGCCCGATGGGAGAGGGAAAGGGGCACATTAATCATGTGAACCTCTTCCATGTTGATATTCAGTGTAGTAACATCTAGTAATTTATCTAGACACATCCCGAGTGAAGGTTAAGAGGGTGAATAGTGATACCTCTCGCAAAAGTCTCAGGGCATACCTCAGGAGGAGTTCCCTTTTTCATGTTCTAGTAAATGGGAGGATCATCATCCCGGGTCAAATGGGGAGGAAAGAGTGCACTTTTTCTCTTCACTGGCACTCATTGAAAGGAATGTCCCATGGTTCCTCCTATTCCCAAGAATGAGGAGGATCACGTTGGAATATTAAATTCATTTCTTGGGTTACCTTGGGAATGTAGACTTAGAAACATTCCAGGGGTCCAAAAAGTTATAGGAATAACATTAGTGATGCTCTTTACCTTAGTTATGGTGATTCAAAAAGGCACACTGCTACGACTGATGATCTTATCATACAGGTATGGTGGATTTCAAGGATTCTTTGGCTTGATGTTGGTGGACTGGTTCACGAAGGAGCTATGGAAGGTTGTATGGAAAAGTAGGCAAATTATTGGAGTTAGAGGTAAGGAAAACCGAAGACACCCAATTCCACATACTATTTTCTTATGATGGCCGGGTGTAGCCCCACATAGCGTAATTCTATGTGGGTAGAGGGGTCATCCACATACCAAATTAGTATATAGACGTGGGTATGGACCCTCACATACCAAAGTTGTATGTAGTCCGGGATGTGGTTCTCCACACCACTTTGGGCTCCATCCATGTACTGATGCATATGCAACATAGGGTTTGATGAGAATAGTGATGCACTATGCATATCACCCATTTGATGAAGTGTACCGGAGCCTACGATTCATGTTGAATTCATCCATGAGGGATTAATGCTTCGCGATGGCACCAATTAGGTTTATTTTTCACTAATTATTATAAAGATACTTGTTTTTATGGTTTTTAGATGGTTATACCTATAGAAAAGTGGTTCGCGGTTCACATTTTATTGATGATTTGAAATGGAAGTTGGAATCTTCCCTGTATTCTAATTCCCTGCTCAAGCTTCTAGGGCCTTCTTCATGCTCTCTTCCACCCGTCTCCTCCTACCCAATCCCTCTTATTCTCTTTTTATAGATTTTTAGGGAAATCATATCCATGGGAATGAAACACCATTTGAGGAAGCCCATAAAGATATATCTCAACCTACAAAAGACTCAGTCAAATAGGATTGGATGAGGATGTGGTTTGGGAGAGGTGGTTTTCGAAACCCTACCAGCTTGTTTCATTCTCCAATTGTTTAGTTTACGGGATGGTTTGCAGATGGGATTTCTATGCTTGATTTCACTAATGACACAGTTCCTGGTGTCCTGGGTTTTCAGGTCATTTCCCCACAGACCAATTCATCATGGGTCTCTCCACTTACTAATGGTTCATAGTTCATAAACCCCATGAACCTTTCCTAGTGATGGTACACAATACCCTAAAAACTCTTGAAAAATATGATTTCTTCAAGTTTCTTCTCAAATTTGCATCCAATTTCGTTACTGGACCTCTAGGAATATTATCTTCCCCCTGTAAAGTTCTTGTGGGAGTATTTACTTCCCTTTTCTATGTTTTTAGGTCATAATAAATGCCCCCATCAGAATGGGGTCCGATCGGAATAAAGAGGATGCTATTTCGATGTAGAAGTGGTCCTAAACTGAAGTGGTTTTTTGTAGAACAACAGGTCTGGTAGGGGGACCATGCCTATTTATAGGGTCCCAAGTCATTTTTCTTTTACCATTTCTCATAGTGAAAAGAACTCTCAACCTCTCCAGAGCTTCCTTTACGTCTATGTACTGACTCCATTCTGAAATCTGTATTCGTGAACCACTCTGTAGGTTCTTCAAACCAAACTCTTAACCATTTATTCTCCCCATAAACCAAAATTGGGGTCCCTGAACATCACCGTGGAATTCTGAACTTCATTATGGAAGTCTAGGTAGGAGAATGCTATGCGATTTGTAATATCTTCCCACCAAACATTAAATTGGAGAATTTAACTTTATGTTTTGTTAAACTAAAACTAAAATTTTAATCGAAAAACTTTGAACATATGCATTTAGAGGTCTTGGTTTGAAGTTTCCTCATTCTGAAAACCACTTAGTTTCCTATCCAACACATAGTGGGCCAACAGCTCATGGCCCTTCCACATACCTTGGTCATATGCAGGAAATGGATTCCACGTACTGATGTAGTATGCAAGAAATGTCTTCCGCGTACGGTTTTCAGGAGCAATACACGGATCCCCTCGTATACCCTCTTTTTTATGTACCTTGGCCATTTTTGTGTCTCGAATCCAATAATTTTCTCATTAGACTGAATTTGTTTGTGGCCTTTTGGATCTTTTTTTTGTAGAATTCAATGGATCTTCCATAGACCTCTGATGATATAGTTGTTCCTCTCAAGGATTCCACTACATCCCTGCTTTCTGATGGTAATGAATGAATGAAGAACCTGGTAGAGTTATTTGAATACAAAATTATAGTTTCTTGACTACATAAATCTATAGAAAGTATATTTACAAGGAGTCAAAGGGAGTATTCATCTTCAGACATGATTCCAACTTATGGGTTTGGTCTACTATCTGACACGTTGATTCCAACACCAAATCAGGATGATCAGCCTGATACCTGGATAACTAACACCTCTATCCAAAAGGACATAATATCTTCCAGAGGATGATACCTCCAGAGAGATATCACCTCTGGGTCCCTACAAAGCTACAAACCATGATCTTTAGGGGAGGTACAATGGAATCCAATCATGGCAGACCTTTTTTATCAAAGCATTGTGTGGATTTCCACAGTTAGTTAATAAAACGACATGTCATCTAAGAGGTACCATTGATCTGGAGGATCATTTAGCATAGTGTAGGGGTGGCATTTCTAATATTGCCAGAGCTGCGAATAATTTCAGAATGATCTATTTGTTGTGGGACTATACGAGACTACCTGGGTATCTCAGACATATGATCAATGACCCAATGCACTTATTTAATAGCTCCTAATCCATTAGATCCCATACACCAATACCATTCATTTGTCCAATGGGGATATCAACATTATCCTTTGGAACATTCATATAATTTTAGGAGTCCCTATTTTTAGGGAAATGTATGATGAATTCTTACCTTCTTCCTATTCTTGGGACAACATGGAGAAGACTCCTCTTTTGGCCAAGAGACTCATTGTTCAAGAAAATACACTTTTGAAGGATGTTGATCCTTTTTTCAGACCATGACATTCCATTTATTGAGTGGTTTGGTGTCTTTATTATAAAAAATGATCTAAATACCTACCCATGTAGACCCAGGGCCTGAAATACCTAGGAAACCCAGAGATGAGTGGGTACCTATTGGGCCACCTTAGAAAAGGGGATATTTCATGAATGGGGATAGGAGTTCTTCCCTGATGTTGACTGATTATTTCTATTGGTGTCCTTCTTAGCCAAGTTTTTGAGCAGATAGATCCTACGAGTATGGGACTCTGGTTGTGTGAGAGTCTCAACATTCATTATGACCACTCATCTGGCCACTGGTAGATGTATCAATTTGGATATTCTAGTGATGGCCATGATTTATTGCTTTTTGGGCCAGATAGACAAAGGGTGGCCACCCTACCGGATGATTGGGACTTACCAAATTCTTTGGGGCTACATAAGAGCCCACATAGGAGGTTTCTCCTTAATCAATACCTTGTCGATTTCCCATTCCGTACTTTGATCGTAACTTTAGAGCACCGGTGGGGTTATGCCAATGGTTTGGTCTTCATAGGATAAATAAAAGGATCATACTAAAAATAATGATAAAGACTTAATAGCTCATATCAACTTTCATTAATGTTTTTCTTATCATCTTTATGATTCCCCTACCGGCATTATTGTGAATAATTAATCTGAGAACATTGACGACTGATGCTACTTTTTTTCATTGAGAGAAGGTATCTTTGATACCCTCATTGGAAGGGATATTATATTAGAGGGTTATAAACCTTTTAGATTCTATTTTCAATTTAATAATTTCTATAATTTGTGTCCTCCCATTCTCAAAAGTGCACATCAAAAGAAATATCTGATGATAGCGCATCAACTATGGCCGATGTTTACCTTGGAGGACACCCAGTACTAGGTTAGACTTCTAGATTCAAGGGATTCAATCCCCTTTTTCACTAGAATCAATGATGAGGCCTGGTTTAAATCAAATCCAAAAGTCCAATTAGATGATCTAGTTCCTATTGTAAACTACTTCGAAGGCATCCCAGGACAATGGGAAGGAGAAACAAAATGATGTTTTCAGGCACTCTTGTTAAGAAAAAGTTCATCGAAAGACTCTAAGATCTCCCCCAAGGAAGGTTGTGAAATATGCAGTTGTGAATTCATGGACAGACGAACGAGCTGCCAAATATGCTGCTGGAATTCAACCATCCATCCCACTTAAGGCTCATTTTCTAGTGTCCTGGAGGCAATGTGACATTTTTATTGGCATCTAATCCACTCGTAACCAGTCCCCTCATCCCTCATGGAAGTTCCTTCAGACTGGGGAGGTTTCCCTTACCAGTATTGGTTATATGTCAGAACCTCCTAACATATTTTTCGATGAGGTAATTGAGAAGTCAGGTCAATACCTTGGGGGCATCGAGACCCAGATCCATTCATAGAGTGGTCACTACAAATACATGCATCAGGTAATTTCCATGATACAACTATAAACTGATGATATGGATGATGATTTTGCTGGATCTCTTATCATGTTTATAGTGGGAGATGTTCCTTACCTTCTCCCAAAGTCTAACAAGAGTTCATCTCTTGGGGGTCCCAACAATACAAAAGCGCCCAGGAAGCATTTATGGCTAACAAGACCCACCCCGCTCCCCCATGCCAATTTTCTAGCACTGGCCACCCTAGTCACAATTGCATTCCTAGACGCTTGGAGGGTCTAAGATGAACTGATGGAAAAATATTCTAATGAGGATATTTGGAGACTACTTCAAGGAGGATGATTTGAACTTCCAGGTTTTGGAGGAGTCATTTCCCCAACTAGTATTTCTAATGAAGAATATCCTGATGAGGCGCTGCTTATTTGAATGAAATGGGAAAGTTACTTCATGCCTCTAAATGTAGGCATTACTAGTTCGACTGTGTAGAATTGAGAGAAGTACTAACACAATCGATGACCATCGAGAGAGGGTTATTTCTATCTATAAATCCAAGATTTAATTTCTTTTATTATGGAGATTCTAACACCCCTAACTTTTATAGAGATTATAGTGTCTTGTAAAACCATTCTTTCTTCAGTTTATTCCCCCAGGGCACCGTAGCATGGGATTGTACCCTTACGATTGTGGGGGGTGCTGTAGAAGGCTCTCCTAGAGCCTAAGAGCATATGGAAGTAGTCACGATAGACCCTTACAAGGATTTTCTTCCTCTAACTTCCTTGTGTTATCTTATTTAGGAACTATCTCAATGTCAAAAAAAAGAAATGAAAACCTGAATCCCAACTATCAAGACACATTATGAGGGGAATCACAGGTAATTTTATGTTCACCTAGTTGTCTAACCGAGTGTCCTTATGCTTTTCACTCAATATTATGGGTGTATATTGATTATAATCCAATTAGTAAGCAGTGGTAGTTTTTCAAGAATATATGGATCATGTACCATTTATGGCAGAAGAATATCATCCAACAATTATGATTGACCTAAGTAGAAGAATAAGGATAACTGAGGAGGTTGGGGGTATTGTCCACCCATTAGGAATGTCTTCTCCTGCTCAAAAAAAACTACCTCAATGTGAGAAGAACATCTATAATTTGAGGCCTTGATTGAACATGTTAATCCCATCACCATAGAGAGATACAAGACCACATTTATAGTAGGGGATGAATCTAGATAAGATCCTCAAGCCCCATAGGATGTTGGAGGCACTTTATATCATGATGAACCAATCGTTCATTATCAAATGGACTTTTCCCCAGGAGTGGGAGTCCATTCATAGTTTTATTCTCTTCTTGAACATGTCGACTCTGCCTCAATAGAAGTCACAACCATAGGAGAAAATATTTTCTAAGATCTTGAAAACATGGATCGTGATATTGTGACATTTTCTCTAGTTACAAGAGAATTTGTGGGCTTAACCCCCATAATTTCAAGAACCATACCCTTTTCAATACTAATCATCCTTGTAGGCCTGATATCAGTGAGAGACCTACATGGTGCTCTCATGGAAATTTCTATTTCGTCTAGGAATGGTCTCAGGACATTGGTTCCCTTGAGTGACTGCAAGACACGACTACTGATTGAAGAAGGGGTGACACCTTTTCCTGGAAGCGATATTGATGGGGAGGTGGGAGGTATTGAGCCTTCAGTATATGGAGGTTAGATCTACAGTCTTTCAATTATACGTGTTTTTGTTACAATAGTTGAGGATATTTAACTTTCTTTCATCTACATTCATAATTACAATCACAACCATTAGAATTTGTGGCGGACAATCCCACTCATTCCTCTAATGAAATCATTAGAGGAAGAACTGATTAGGGTTCGAGTCATGTTGTAGCTATGGAATCGAGTCCCTATCTCATGAAATTTATCCCTGGCTATATTTAATCATCAAGAAGTGACTCCGATACTGACCTATAAGGCTTGGTGGACCTTTATCCCATCTTCCAAATGGCATGGATGAATGTTTGAAGATTAGTTTCCCAAACTCCATTTGCTGAGATTCCAAAAAACATTCTGAAATTATACCATCCATTTGTGGTCCTGGGATTCGGAAGATTAGACTATCATGGAATCTATGATATAGTGAGACACTTGGTCGCTACTAGGGAAGAGACTAGCACACTTGAATCTCAACTTTATTCTGCAGAGTCGATGACACATCTTACCGCTTCGAGGAAAATCCTCATTGATGTATCCTCCAATCAAGCTGGAGAAGTTGCAAGGCTACAAAATGACCTCACAAAACAAGAGTCATTAGCAGAAAAATGTGACTGGGATGTAGATCTGTAGAGATGGAAGCTGGAGCAACATAAGTAGGAGCGCGCCTGTGATGTGGTCACCATTGAGGAGGTGCGATGGAAGATGGAAGAATGATAAAGGACTAGCCTCGAAGCTATGAGGGATGTGGAAGCACCGTGGGAAGGCGCAGAGGCTCAGACCGTGAACTAGTTATAACTTCTTCCGACCATTGAGGAGTCACATCAATTTTTGATTCAAATTTGCAATTACACTGAACGTCTCTTGTAATGATCATGTCCCACCCATAAATAGAGGCTCTAAGCTATGGGCACCCATCATATCTCTATGGAATAGAATGGAACTATTTCTCCCTAAAATGATTCTTATTTTTCTATTTCATGTAATTTCATTCAATCAAAATCAATCATATAAAAATTATTTTGATCAGGTATTAATTTTAAACTGTGATTTGAAACTGGTAAATTGAAATAATCGAATCAGGCTTTAATTTATTCTTGAGCTACAGGACTCTGCCAGTGTAGTTCGACTATTGATGGGGTTACATGGAAAACCTCATGAACGTTTTTGTCATTTTCATGATTGCAAAAAAAATTCCTAAGACTCTTTGGTATGGGATTAGCGGGTATAACTTGAATTTTTCTTAGGACTCCCTTTATGGTTATTCGAACCGAAAAGTATTATGTATTTTTTGAATATTTGATTGATCAGTTTTATTTGCTAAACAATTACGTAGTATAGGTTTAATGAGAAGGTACTCAACATACATCTACGGGTTCCCATTGTGCGTTTTCAATATAGTGAGTGTTTTATCTTTTTCATTGGTGGTTTATAGTCTTTCCAATCAGACTTATTACTGGTGTTTTAGTTCCATTATATTTGACCACAATTTATGGGGTAGATGCCCCAATTTTGGAGTCATTATCTTGGAATGTTATCATACATGAATGAGGGATTTTCTTGACCGTAACATTGTTAGTTTTTAAGGTATATAGGGTTTGGGATATGTTTTAGGAATATAAAGGTAGGAAAGGACTCTCTTGTGGATTAATTTTCCTTGGTTAATGGTTGTTTTTTAAGGGACATATGCAGATCCACCAGGGCATGATGTGCATAGTCAGACAAAGGTGTTTGCAGTACACTGTCCATCCATTTCCAATAGCCTGGGAGATTTATAACAATTTGGAATTGTTTTAAGGTTGGTTACCGTAATGGGGGAATATATAAGGGAAGATTTTTGAAATTATGAGGGATATTTGTATGAGATTTTAATAGGAAACCACTCCCACAAAAATTCATATTATGTAAGGGAGAGCTATTGAATGGTATAGTTTTACATAGTACAACCAGGAAACTTGAAACTTATTATGGTTGATCATGTTACTCAAAAAAAGAGAGAGTAAAGGATTCATGAGTTCATGTAAAGACCTGTAAATTTCATGGAAAATATTTTCTTAAATTATTTGGAATATTACGAGTCTGTGGTTTCTAACATCACATTATTCCGAGGCCTGGTGTGCCCAGAATCAATTTCTGAAGTTTTTTTCAGGCACGTTCAGTAAATGTACATGTGGGTTTTCTATATTTTTAACTGGTGCTAATAATTGAAATTTGAGGACACTAATGAACATGTAGCTCCGGTCTTTGCAGAAGGGGACTATTACCGAAGTTGCGTTTTATGCAGGTTGAAAGTTAATATTGGGAATTTTATTAAACTAAATAAAATCTATGTGTAATATAAATTTTATAAAGGTGGAGGTTAAATACACCAAGGGGAGGTTAGAGGTGGGGCCTACACCCCACAAAACCTCCCATGTGATGATAATGTTTGGTGGGTCCCACACAAGAACCTAACCCACATTTAACTCCTTAAAACATTGGGATTCCCATTAATGTGACAACTCCTCCATTTTTTTATTTATGAGGCCATTGAAATTATTTCCAACACAGGGAAAATTAATTAAGTGAGTCACTTAATTAATTGTTCGTGTGTTGAAATAATTTCAAAGGCATGGAAATATAATAATAATATTAGGAGCCTATTATTTCATTGTCCTTGGAATTTTTTTTAGGGAAAGGCTCTGGAGAATTAAAAGAATAGTGTTCATTATCTCAACGAAGAACATCATTCTTCAATGAAGAAAATATCTGACGAAGAACGCGAAGAAATTCTGCAATGATGTTTGCTCTTTGGATGTACCCCAACATCAACAGAATCGATGTCCGTATTCCGTGGCGCTCGACCTCTGCGACGCTCATCTTCCACAGATCGTCAACGTGCAACGTACCTTGAATCAAGGTAGGGGATTATGTTTAATTTTAAATGAATAAATTATCTCGATCCTTTTCAATGTATTCGGCCAACAGTTATCGCCTAACGTGGAGGGCGTGGGCCGAATGAACACGGCCCGACGACTCTCCATTGATCCTTGTTTTTATTCGTGATGGAGGCGGTGATGGAATAGGTGGCGGTGACCAGAGTTGACGATGACAGAAGGTGGCACCAGCAACGGCGACCGCACGCCGACATGTTAGAGGACTGCAGCACAGGGTGCCGCACGGACAGAGGAGACCGCGACCCACAACCAGGCCTCTCAACCGAAGAATAACTGGTCGGATTTATCCGGGTGGGCTAGAGGACTGCGGCGCACCCTTGGCGCTACCCTGTGGAGAACTGCAGACTACACTGGGTGGGCCGCTTCGGCAGGCGAACCGGCCGGCTCGCCAGCTGACCGAGAAGAATAAACCGCGGCACCTAAGGGTGCTGCGTGCGGAGGATCCATGGCCCACCACCGCATGGCACTCGTTCCAGAAAATCTGGCCAGCTTCGATTGCCCGGGAAAGAAAGGCGGCGCCGCTCAGTGTCGCCGTTACAAGAAACAAGGCCCCCCCTGCTCCGCTCAGCCAACCGCGGTCCGGGCCGTGCCCCACCGGGCCAAACAAGGCCCCACCGGGCCGGGCTGTGCTCCACCGGGCCGAGACGTGCCCCATTGGCTGGGCCACACCCCATCGGGCTGGGCCGACCCCCTAGTCGGCTCGGACCCATCGAGCCAGGACGGGCCGACCTGCCAGCCCACCGAGCTGGACGGGCTGGCCCCATTTCGCTTAAATGCGAGAAACATCTTGACCGTGCATCTGATCAACGCGTCGTCTGTGGAATTGGGAACCTTGAGATGAGGTGGTCATTTTGTGATACTCTAAGTTAGTTTTGGATAGCTTTGGAAAATAGTCGGGTTTGGAATGAGCATAATTCCAACTGGGCCCCTGGAACTGAAAAGCCAATAACTCTCAGACCGGGCGTCCGATTGACATGATGTCTTTCGCGTTGGGTTCTTTTATATGAGATGGAACTTCAAGATACATACACTCTGGACTTCATGATAGTTGATGTATCGATCTCTTTTCTCGTGGATCGGACCCTCTCGGAATAGAGCATGCTGTGTGCGGGAACCCAAGAGCTGGCTGCTACAACAATGACTACTGTATTGGAATCCTCTAAGGATTTGACCGCGACGACTACTGTACTGGAATCATCCATGGGTTTGACAGTGATGACTACTTTTCTTGTATCCCGTGTGGGTCCGGTAGTTTGACCTCTGAACTTGTATCCTATGTGGGTCCGACAGAGTAGCTAGTCTTGTATCCTGTGTGGGTCCGACAACTTAGCTGGTCTTATATCATGTGTGGGTCTGACAACTTAGATGAATTAGTGACTACATCTAATCATATCTATCACTATAATCAATATGTATACCTGAGTGAGAAGAGTCTTGACATTCAATCATTTTCATGATTGTGCTTGACCTTACTTTCTGTGTGGACTGGGTTATGCATGGGCTTGAGATTTGGAGCTGAACTGTGGTTGATAACTTAGGTATATGTATGGGGATATACCAAAGCAGGGTTTGTTGATACTTCTTGTTTGTATCTCTCTTCTGTGGTTTATACTTCGTTGATTCTGGGAGACCTTAAGGGGTCTCAGGGTCCCTACTAAGTATCGTATACTAACACTTGTACAAGTTATGCCTGGACTATGTTGTGTGGGATGCAGACGACAGACAACACCAATTGAGGTAGAGACTTGTTGAGCTGGACAGTACCTGGTGGTGGACCACTTGGCGAGACGTACACGGAGCAGACGGATGGAACCGAGGTGCTGAGGAGGCCATCTGTACCCACCCTTCAGGTGGGATTCCCAGAGGATGACTTACTAGTTTTTGTTTTAATTTATTGTAGTTGTACTAGCTTTTCAGTTGTACTGTACTTTATAGTTGAGTTTGTATACTGCCCCATTTACTTTTCAGCACTTACTTTTTTATTCAGTTTTACTTAGCATTTACTTCCTGTTGTGTACTCTGTTGTGTTTGTTTACTTTTATAATGGAAATGCCATCCCAGCTTAGCGATTTATGCCTTTGGTACTAGTCTCCAGCCCCTGGCCTTTGGAAGGTAGGCTTGGGGTAGTCACGGCATGAGCCCCGAGGATGGGTCGTGAAAAATTTGTGTTAGAGAAGTCGGTTCTACTGCAGAACTCAAGACTCTGATCATTTTTTTCTGTGAAGAAATAGTGTTAAGAGTATTGAGTGTGGGTTTCAGTCCAGGGTGTCCGGTTTTAGTGCAGCGACCGACATATCCATACACCAGGACCCTAACCTATTATTTCGGGCTCAGTGCACGAAAACACTGATTGCATGTGTGTTTTCATTAAAAAAAATTCTTTGGGATTAATTTGTGTCAGCTCACCAGGTATACTATTTTGATGGTGGCACACATGTTTCTTTTTAGGATGTCCCCACGAAGGTATCCATCTAGGGTTCTGAGTTACGTATGAGATGGTAGCCCACCGAGTGACAAGGCATCAGTGCAGGGCCCCATCACAGCGCAGGCACCAGTGGTACCACTACCCGCTAGGCCACCGATACCACCAGCCCCAACAGTAGAGAGTGGATGCCACCTGAGTACGTTTCATGAGTTCCAGTGACAGAGGCTGCCCAGGTTCCATGGAGAGACGGGCCCACAGGCAACTGAGGACTGGCTGGAGGTTGTCTTCAGAGTTTTCAGATTAGTAGGGACACCAGCTGACCCTATGGTGATCCTTGCCGCAAGTCTCCTGCACACAGAAGTAGGTAGATGGTGAAGCATGATGCTCGAGGTTCACGATGAGGAATATTTACTCTAGGAATACTTTGAGAGTCTCTTCCCCTCTGAGTTTGTTCTAGCCACCCTTTGTGCGTTGCAGATTCAGGAGTTACTACATTTGCAGTAGGGCAACATTACAGTAGATCAGTACTCAGCGAGGTTCATCGACCTCTCAAGCTACTCCAAAGATATGGTACGAGACCAATTCTTTAGGTCCCAGACCTTTGACTAGGGACTCAGGCATGAGATCAGGGCTTCGATGATTTCCCTCAGCATCCCGATGTAGGAGGGGGTGCGGGAGCGAGCCCTTCTAGTGGAATGTTTTCTCACTGAGTAGTTGCTAGAGGCGAGACCCACTGCTGGACGACATGTAGCAAAGTCTTCTGTAGCCGGATGTAGAAAAATTTCATAGAGGTCCAAGTGGACCAGGACATCTAGTGGGAGAACTAGGGATTCAGGTTAAGTTGTGCGGGGCACACGAAACAGAACCAGCCATACGAGGAGTAGGCAGTGTTATTCATGCGGCAGGTAGGGCCACATGGCTTGTAACTACCCGATCTGCCATGCAGATGAGATACAGACAGTAGAGGGACCTCCCAGGCAGAGGCAGAGGTTTAACCGTGGTGGTCCGCTGGGAGAAGGCGGACGAGGCAGAGGAGTTGGGCGAGCAACGGTTGGTGGAAGATGTTTTGAGGCACTACCTACACCAACACCAGGAGGTCAACCCCGACCACACGGAGCTGGCGGACAGAGGCGGGCTCAGTTCCAGGGAGTTGAGGCCTACGACCACAGTGCACCTGAGATGATTCGAGGTACTATCTGTGTCTACTCCACCCTTACTGTAGTACTTATAGACACAGGTGCGAGTCATTATTCTATTGTTGCCGACCTTGTTCGGAGCTTAGAGATTCTGACGGAGTCGTTGGATTGATCCTTACAGCTAGATACTCTAACGGGAGCAGACGCAAAGATTACGCACTGGTGCCGGATGTGTGAGTTTAATCTTGGAGGAGAGAGCTTCATCTAGGATCTTCTTGTAGTAGCGTCGAGGCCTTACGACATAATCTTGAGTATGTACTGGTTATCTAAAGTCCATAATCAGATCAACTATATTAGGTGCAATGTGTGGTGTGTCCACTTGGATGGGACCAGGTTCAACTTCACCGGAAATAAGGGAGCCATTGCAGCGCAAGATGGACTTACGTAGAGGAGAGGATATCCAATCACACATCAGTTGGATAGTCTCATCCTCAGAGCAGTTGATGTGCGGAGTTCTAGTTTTCCTATTGTGGTGGATCAATATGCTGATGTTTTTACTAACGACCTTCTCAGACTACCTCCTTACAGAGAGGTAGACTTCTACATAGGCCTATACCATGGGACAACACCGATATCTACTCAAGCATATCAGATGGTTCCCACTGAGCTTCGTGAGTTTTAGTTATAACTGGAGGACTTGTAGGGGAAGTGACTCATCTGACCCAGTGTTTCACCCTGGGCTTCTCTGATTTTGGTCACCAAGAAGAAGGATGGGAGCTTACGACTGTGTGTCCACTACCGTCGCATGAATCATGGGACTGTGAAGAATAAGTACCCACTCCCTAGGATTGAATGCCTATTTGATCAGATCAAGGTATCACGATGGTTCCCAAAGATAGACCTCAGGTCAGGTTATCACCAGCTAAGAGTTCGAGACGAGGATGTGCAGAAGATGGCTTTCAAGTGTTGTTATGGACCCTACGAGTTCTTGGTTATACCCTTCGGAATAACCAATGCTCCAGTAGTGATCATGAGTCTTATTAACAAGATCTTTTAGCCCTACCTCAATCTATTTGTTGTAGTCTTCATCGACGATATACTGATTTACTTGACTACTGAGGAGGAGCAAGCCTACCACTTGGGGGTTATACTGGACACACCCCGAGAGCACCAACTCTATGGTAAGCTCTCGACGTTCCATTTCTGGATTCGAGAGGTTCACTTATTGGGACACTTCATCTCGGAGGATAGAGTTGCAATGGATCCAGTGACGATCGAGGCATTACTTGCTTGGGAGCCACCCAGGAGTGTGATGGTGGTACGAAGTTTCCTGGGTTTGGCCAGGTACTATCTGAGATTTGTGGCAGCCTTTTCAAGAGTTGCAGCACTGCTTTTAGCTTTGACGAAGAAGAAAAAACCATCTGTGTGGTAAGATAGGTGCCAGAAGAGATTTCAGGAGTTGAGGCAGAGATTTACCAGTGCACCCATCTTGAGGCTACTGGAGGAGGTCATTGGGTACATAGTTTACTCTGACGCATCAGGGACCGGACATGGGTGTGTCCTGATGCAAGAGCGAGCAGTGATCTCATATGGATCACATTAATTGAGAAAACATGAGAAAAACTACTCTACCCATGAACTGGAGTTAGCAGTAGTGGTCTTCACCTTGAAGAATTGGCAACCCAATTTTATGGGCGAGCATTTTACAGTCTACTCTCATCCCCAGTGTCTCAGGTAAATTTTCTTGTAGAAGGACCTGAACCTGAAACAACGATGATGGCTTGAGTTCCTCCAATACTATGACTTCAATATATTCTATACTTCTGGGAAGGGGAACGTTGTAGCATTTCGCTTAGAAAAAGATCTAGCATTCAATAGCTGGGAGAGGCGACGGAGCAGCTACCCGCATTACAGATATCCTTTGTGGATAGAGATGGATCAACCTTTATTCAGTCTCTCACAGTCACTCCTCCACATATTCAGTGAGTCAGAGAGGCACAACAAGGGGAAATTGATTGTGAGATGCGACATGCTCAAATATCCACAGGGCAGGCGCCTGATGGATTTTCTGAATGAGAGGAGCACGTCATCCTCTTCAGGAGACGTACCATGGTACCATTTGCACTATAGGAGGAAGTGCTGAGGGAGTTTCACACTTCCCCTCTAGCGATATATCTGGGAGTGGAGAAGATGTATCAGGACCTCAGATGACCACACTGGTTGTCGAGTATGATGATGGCTGTAGTAGAGTTCATTACATGATGCCTCACTTGTTAGCAATTGAAGGCAGAGCTTTAGGTACCAACAGACTTGGTACAACCCTTAAAGGTCTCTGAGTGGTAGTCAGATGGGATATCCATGGATTTCGTTACATGGATTCCACATACATCCAGAGTACATGACTCTATCTGGGTGATTGTCGACCGACTCACCAAGTCGGCCCACTTCCTACCGATCAGAGACCAGGGCTCAGTAGAGAGCTTGGGATGCCTCTACATTCAGGAGATCATACGACTTCATGGTGTGTCTCGACTATCGTCTCCAATCAAGATGTTCGTTTCACTTCCTGGCTATGGTTGGGATTATATGATCCTTTTGGGATGAAAATTTGATTGAGCACTTCCTTCCATCCTCAGATGGATGGTCAAACTGAGAAGACCATCTAGACTCTTGAGGACATGTTTCGTGCATGTGTCCTCAACTTTTGTTGCAGATGGGAGGATCACTTACCCTTGGTGGAGTTGGCGTACAACAACAGCTATCACTCCACCATTGGGATGACACCTAATGAGGCACTGTATGGCCGACCTTGAAAGTCACCTCTGTGCTGGACTAACCCAAGGGAGTAAGAACTAGTAGGACCAGATATGGTTCAGGCTATAACGGGGAAGGTGCAGATCATCCTATAGTGGATGAAGACTGCTCAGATCAGACATAAGTCCTATGCTGATAGGAGACAGAGACCCTTGAAGTTCGAGGATGGCGACCATGCCTTCGTACAGGTCTCACCTCGATGAGGTCAATGGATATTTGGTCAGGGCATCAAGTTATCTCTAGGATTCATTGGACCTTTCCAGGTCCTCAGTAGAGTAGGCGAGGTGGCTTACCGCCTGGCCCTTCCAACTCAGTTGCAGCAAGTGCACGACGTCTTCCACGTATTTCAGTAGAGGAGATATGTGCACGACACATCCCACATCATCGACCATGGGGATCTGGACATCGATGACGGGGTGACATTCATGGAGGTCCCAATGGATATCGAGGATCGACAGGAGCGGGTCCTTTATGGACAGTCGATTCCTCTGGTGCGCATTTGCTGGTAGCACGAGAACCTGCAGGAGAGAACATGGGTGCAGGAGGCTCATATGCGTACGCAGTACCCCCATTTGTTTCCCTAGTGTGTGTTGTAGCTTTACGGGGACGTAAATTCCTGAGTTGGGGGTAATCTAAAGACCCGAAAATTTAAAGGAAAATTTTTTCTTAAATTATTTGGTATATTACGAGTCCTCGATTTCTAACAGCACCTAATTCAAAGGCCCGTTCTACCCGGAATCAATTTCTAATTTTTTGTTCTGGTACGTTCAGTAAATGTACATGTGCATTATTCTATCTTTTTAAATGGTGATCGGAATTGAAATCTGAAGACACCAATGAACATGCAATGTCGGTATTCGCATAAGTTGACCTTTACCGCAGTTGTGTTTTATGCAGGTTGAAAGTTAATTTTGGGAATTTTATTAAACTAAGTAAAATTTATTTGTTATATAAATTTTATAAAGGTGGTGGTTAAATCCACCAAAGGGATGTTGGATTTGGGGACCACACCCCACATAACCTCCCATGGGAGGATAATGTGTGGTGGGGCCCACACGAGTACCTAACCCCCCTTTAACCCCTTAAACCTTTGGGCATACCATTACTGGACCAACTCCTCCTTGTTTTAATTTATGAGACCATTGAAATTCTTTCCCACCAATAGAAAATTAATTAAGTGAATCACTTAATTAATTGTTCATGTGTTTGAAATAATTTCAAAGGCATGGAAATATTATTAAAATATTGGGTGCCTATTATTTCATTGGCCTAGGAAATTTTTTGGTGGATAGGATATGGAGAATTAGAAGATGAGTGTTCATTCTATCGATGAAGAACATCATTCATAAATGAAGAACTACTCTGATGAGAAACACGAATAACTTCTCTAACGCCGCTCCATCTTTGGACGCACCCCAACATCATTGGAATCAACATCCATATTCTGTGATACCTGACCTCCGCAACACCTGTCTTCCACGACTCATCAGCGTGCAACGTACCTTGAATTGAGGTAGGGGTTTATGTTTAATTATAAATGAATAAATTATCTTGATCCTTTTGAATATATTCAGCCAACTGTTATCACCTAACATGGAGGGTGCCGGCTGAATGAACATGGCCCGATGACTCTCAGTTGATCTTTGTTTCTATTTGTGATGGAGGCGATTAAGGAAGATGTGGCGGTGACCGCAGTTGACGACGACCAAAGGCGGCGGTGGTAATGGTGACTGCGTGTTGGCCCATTAGCGGACCACATCACTGGGTGCCGTACAGATGGAGGAGATCTCAGCCCACAACCTCGCCGCTCATCCGAAGAAGAACCGGCTGGTCTCACGACCTGCTGGGGTGGAGATCGGCGACGCCCCCTTGGTGACGCGCTGCAGAGAACCGCATCCCGCACTGGGTAGGTCGAATCGGTGGGCGAACCAACCGGAAGAAACCGTGGCGCTTAAGGGAACCGTGTGTGGAGGATATGCGACCCGAAACCACGGGTCTCTCACACCTGAAAAGTCAGTCAGCTTCGGCCAGCCGTGCAGGAGGGGCGGCGCCGCTCGGGGCTGCCGTGATGAGGAACCGGCGGGCCGCCACCCTCTCCCCCCACCCCAATCTGCTCGCCCAACTCTCTATGTTGTGGCCAGCCGCTGGCCGGGCCGTGCCCCGCCGGGACAACCCCCCAATCGGGTCAGACCCACCG